>CAOKZL010000087.1:0-1200000 GCA_948472985.1 Iguana delicatissima
TGCCTACGCTCTTTGGGGAGTGCCATGGGCCTCCACCAATGTATTGGTCATTCACCTGGGTGGTAATGACCTTGGTCACGGTTTCATCTTTTGGGTGAGCGGCAGGCTCATGATGGCCATTTTGGCATGCATTTGGGATTCAGTGACCGAGCCTCGCTTCAATGGCTTGGCAAGAGAGGCCTTCGCTGGCATGGCTTGTTGCCTATGCTGTTTGGGGAGTGCTGTGGGCCTCCGCCAATGTATTGGTCATTCACCTGGGTGGTAATGACCTTGGTCACAGTTTCATCTTTTGGGTGAGCGGCAGGCTCATGATGGCCATTTTGGCATGCATTTGGGATTCGGTGACCGAGCCTCACTCCAATGGCTTGGCAAGAGAGGCCTTCGCTGGCATGGCTTGTTGCCTATGCTGTTTGGGGAGTGCCGTGGGCCTCCGCCGATGTGTTGGTCATTCACCTGGGTGGTAATGACCTTGGGCTTTTAAAAGGAAAGGCCTTGATCATACAGGCCATTCATGATATGCGGCTTATTCTCAGTACTTGGCCTGGCGTCTGCATTGCTTGGTCTGCAATGATTTTTAAATAAATAAATAAATAAAATATAAAAAATAATAATAAAATAAAAAGATAATAAAAAGCGTGGGGTGGGGTGGGGAACCTCGACCCGTGGAGTTCGCTCGTAGGCGAGCGAACAGGGAAATTTCCAATGCTTTGAGACAGGGCTTGGGTCACTATATTCCTCACTGTGTCATTGTCTTTGATAAACATGGGCTGTATATGTCCAACGGGGTACACTTGTCATCCGAGGGCAATGAAATCTTTCTGTGGAATTTGCAACGGGGGCTTGAAGCTATCCTGAGTGGAAGTTGGGGGAATAAGGACTAAGCAGATGCTTGCTCTTATCCATGGCTGGTAGGGGGGTCTAAGGGTTTTGGTGAGTACCTATGGCACCCTTTGGTGTAGCATAAATGCTGTCCTTGAGGCAGGCCCGGGACTTGCCCCTACTGTCATGAGACGAGGGGGTTGCAGTTTGTGGGCTCGCCTTCCAGAAAAGGGCTGGCCAAAGTTTTAATCCACCCTCATGGGTTGGCTTTGGGGCCCGGTACCTCGCTCAGTGAGGGCTAGGAAAGAGGTTTGGAGCTGACCCTTGCCTTAGCCTACCCATGCTGTTGGCCCCCCCTTCTCAGGTCATAAGTTCAAATTCATGGTCAAGTTTAAATTCAAGCCCAAGTTCAAGGTCAAGTTCACTTCCAGCTTTGTGTTAATTAGGCATACATTAATAAATTGCCCTAGTTTAACCCAAGACCTGTGTGTGGTCTCTTCATTTCATGGGTTGGGCAGCAAATGAGACCCAGGTACAAGGCACTGCCGATGTTCCTATCTTTTGGGACACGAGGCAACTGCAGGAATTCTGGGAAGTCAATACCCTCCGTTTCCTGGATGGATGAAATATTCCATGAAAGAGAATGAGTAAAATTATACCTGAGATAATATTGAGAAGGATGCCAGTGTCTGAGGGAGGGAAGAACACTTTCCTCTGGGGCTTGTATGCTGCAAAAATCCATAAAGGATAAGAAATGCAGCTCACAGCCAGTGCTTTCAAGATGTCAGTAAATTCCATACAGACCTGGACTGTTAAGATCCCGCTCAGAACTTAGATTCCACTCTGCACTTGGTGGAATTCTTTGTAATGGGACTGGATATATTGACCTTCTGGGGAATGACAAAAGAAACTGACTTTCCATAGCCCAACGGTGGTCCTCTGGATGCCTGGGTTGTTCTTCATCTCCCATATCTGCCACTGTTGGCTTCCTCTGCAGACAGTGCATAACGCCCCCCCCCAAAAGGGCAAGCAAAAAACCATGTGGCTGAAATGAGGAGACCCTGGCCAACCACTTGGAGACAAGGGTTTTCTTTAGCCTTGGCCTCCGAGACAACTCTGCTGAGCATGTCTCCATTTTGTTAAATGCAGTTTGGCCAAAAGAGCAAAGAAAATGTGGTGCATGGATAGAGTCATGCACCTGCAAGCACTGTCCCATGTGAACTTCTCCTGAAGTGTGAACAAGGAGTTGTGCCCAGGCCAGATCTTGAGTTTGTAAGGAAAGAAGAAACTTCTAGGCCAAATAGCACTATTTCCCAGGTAGTCTTCTAAAGATGGAACCCCTTTGGCAGAGAAGTGAGAAATATATCGATCAATAAATAAACTGTTACATCTAACAATTTCAAAATCAAAGAAATTGACAGACCTTTTCAAATATCAACAGGGGTGAGGGTGCTAGGTAGGTCAGGTGGTAGAGGGGTAGAAAAGTTTCTTTGGATGGGGGATTAAGGTCTGAGGGTGGGAAGAGAGAGACGTGAGTGATCTGGGGGTGAACTGGGAATCTCCATGGAGGTGAAGGAGGACATATTTAAGTTGGAAAGTCAGAGGAGTGAACCACAGGGGGGAAAAGCTGGGAAAGGATTTGGAAATGAGAAGGACAAAGGCGAGATGGGGAGTTGGGCCCCAGGGCGGTGAACAGAGAACTTGACTTGGAGTGGGTGAGGAAAGAGGCAGGGTTGGGAGACAGAGTAGGGGAGCTGCATGATGGAGATGTGCCAGAAAAGTTGTTTTCATCTTCTGGGGTCAAACTGATGTCGATGATATTGAGAAGTGATCCCAATGTGGGAAGACTCTGGAGCTCCCTTTGAGAGGCATTGGGTCAACAATCAAGGAGTCCAAGGGGGATGTTCTCTTTGGAACTCTGGCATTTATCACATAGGATGATCAGCCCACCCAAGAGCTCTAACGCTACAGAAATGAGACCCAGATAGATGGCACTGCCGATGTTCCAGTCTTTTGGGATATGAGGGAACTGCATGGATTCTGGGAACTCAATCCTCTCCTTTTTCTGGATGGATGAAATGTTCCAGGAAAGAGGAATGAGCGAAAGCAGCGATGACATTCAGAGCCACACCAGTGTTTGGGAGGAAGAAGATAACTCCTCTGGGTCCTTTTTCCTGGTGAAATCCATGCAGGATAAGCAATTAAACTCATCCCCAGTGCTTCCAAAATAGAAGCAAAGCTCATAAGGACCTGGGCAATAAAGATTTCCCTTGGGATGGAGTTCTCTGCTTGCTCGAAATCTTTGCAGGGGGTCTGGAGACCTGATCAAGTGTGATAACAGAAACAGGCTTTCCATAGCCTGATGGTGACCCTGTGAATCCCAAGGATGGTCTCTACCTCCCAAATCTGCCACTGTTGGCTTTGTATGCACAGATTGCAGAAGAGCCACCCTAAAAGGGTCAGCAAAATGCTGACCAACCACTGGAGGAGGAAGGTCTTTCTTTGTTACTACAGATGTTCCTACAAACAATGTAGAAACTGCAGCTGTTATTATAACCGTTAGAAATGCCGGAATTGAAGGTAGCTAGGTTTGGTACAACTGTTTGATGGGGCTTGTGCTGATTTCTATGGAAAATGGTATTGTGTTAGGGAGTTAGGAAAATGTAGACAGGAATAATTATACTCCTTGCTTTACTCAAGAGCAGTTCAAATCCTTTTCCAGAGATATGTTTTTGTTCATTTGATCTCCTGCCCTGTTGAAAAAAAGATGCATTTGGACCACACACATTCCCTTCTTCCTCTCTGCAACACTCAGGCCCTTTCCGCATGAGGCGAGTGAATCGCTCCATGCCGTTACTCACCGGTTCTTCTTGGCTCGAAGCAACGCAGACTCTCCCTTAAGCCCTTCTGCAGGGCTCCTCCGTTTGGTCCAGGGCAAATCAGAGCAGTGCGAGGTCTGTAGATTGGCACTGCTCATGCTTACAAAATGGCGGCTTCCTGTTCTTCGTGGGTCCGGACCCACCGCTGACGCTGACCACACCCACAGCCCGCCCTCTGCTGATCACGGACTTGCATTGGTGCGAGCCTGTGCATCTGCGCAAGTGAGCAGGAACGCATTGGTGCACTCCAGAAGATCGAAAGACCCATTTTTTTCCGGTCTTCACTTAGCACACTGGAGGACCATTGGGGGCGTTTTGGATCAGACTAACGTGTGGAACTAAGGTAAATAGTCCAAATCTAGTCCGATCCAAGGTGTGGACGACCTCCATGACAGGACGCCTTGGCCCGTCTTCACTTCCCCGTGCGGAAAGGGCCTCAATTGGCAGCAATGGGGCTGGCACTCAGAAAGCTTCCCGCTGAACTAGCGATTGACCAAAAGTTCATGATCCAACCATTTCCAAGAATGGAGCACTGCAATGCTCTAAGTCAGGAATGGAGAACCTAAGTTGTGAGTGGTCCATAAACATGAGGAGCAAATGTGGATTTCTAGCTCTGTCAAGAAAACAAGAAAAGCTTTGCCCCATTGGATAGCTTTCTAGAAACTGAGCTCTACAGTGTAAGCACACTAGGACTTCCCATTCCTACATATTCTGTCGTAAAGCTATGGTGCAGGGTGGGATTCTTCCTCCAAAAAGAAAACAAATTAGCAAAAGGAGTTTCCAGAAAACAACTATTTTATTTTCTCAATTCAAAAACAACCAATTTTTTAAAAAACTGTCAGTAGAATTCAAAAAGCAGAGGTGACCAAAACACCACGTTGGGTATCACCTCATGAAGCACTTCAGAAAAAGTGAGAAAACTGCCCAAGATAAATACTTAACAAGTTGGGGGAAATTTGCAGTTAACAACAAACCAAGAACTACAAACAGAAGGAATAAATTTGTGGTTTCTATACAAGCAATTGATAGCAAGACACAAAATCAATCTAGATCCAGAAATATTTTAGAAGAAAAAGAAAGAATTTAATGCAAATATCTAATGAGGAGAAGAAGAACTGATTTCTACATTCTAAAAATTCTTAATGAAAATAGAAATGGAAATAGAAACAATAAAGCAGTATATGATCGAATAGGCACAAAATGTGGGACACACAAATCTCAACAGGAACATTGGACAAAAACAGGGAACATAAATATGAAATTTACCAGAAGTCATAATCTTTTTAAAGAAAATTAGTAAATACATTATAACGTGAGAACAAAAAAACAAGTGGAAAGGAAACAACAAATGTGAATGAAAATCCACTCCACCACTTGCGTCCACAGGCATCCAGATTACCCAGGAAAGCCCTCAGCCAGAGTCCTGAATGGTATGTTGGAGGCTTTGGTCGTGATGGAATCAATAAAAGGAAGCCATTTTGCTCCAAAGGAGTCTTGTGGGATGTACCCTTTTATTACCCTCTCGCTATGTGCATGCTTTTCTATTACCCATGTGTCCCAGATCCTTTTCCACTAACTTACAATGGAAAAATCACCTGTTTTCCAATTGAAAGCAATTTTCAATCTTGTTTTTATCAGAAAAAAGTTAAGGAGGCTGGTGTGATTCAGCTGCTTATATTGTGAGTCATATATTGAAAGCAATGGAGGGATGGGACAAAGATCAAGGCCCTTTCCACATCTTCCCTTTTTCGGGTGCTGGGGTGCGGGGATTGCGCAAGCAGCCTCCTGAGAGCGGCTCTCACATCCCTGCTGCTTCCTGGGAGTTTTCCAGGCTGCGCTGGGGCAAGAGGCGCGAGCGCCGCGACTCCAGAGCTCCGCATGCACGGCCTGCAGCCAAAAATGAAATAATGCGTGATCGGCGCCTGCCAGGCCCTGGAGCATCTCGCAATTATGACTGCATTGTGTGGACCGCTCATCGCAGTCCTGCGACACTCCAGGGGCCCTTTCGCATGACAAATGCCATGCAAAAAGGGCCTGTGAAGGTATTTACTTTTAGTCCTAGGTAATGGGAAGTGGGATGGACCCCAGTTACCTGCTCCTATGGTCCAAGATTTTGGTAGAAAGGAGAGGAAGGACAGGAGGCAGGAAGGCTGTGAGGGACGGAGGGGAAAGAGCTCTGAGCCCTGGATCCTTCATCTCTCCACAAGCTCCGTCTCAGCTTTGCCAATCAAGTGCTCTGAGATAGGACACGATCCGAAGAGCAAACCAACCTTTCAGCTCTTCACCTGAGCTGTCAGACAAAGCTGGTGATGGTTTGAACTGGTTACTCCAGCGACGGTTCTGGGAGGCTCTAGGGCAGTTTAGAACGTGGCCAGCAAGGAGATCACAGAGGAGTTCTATGATCTCCAAAGACTTTGGTGTATTGCGGAGGCATTGCCTCTAACTGCCCCAGTTGTGTAGGGCACTATAAGCAAATAATATAAGTAAATATATAAAGAAATAACTATGCAGAGATAGTACTAAATAAATAACAACTGTTTGTACCTGAGTGTGTATGATATAGTGGTTGCACAGAAGAAGGAGCGGCCCCCAGCCCAGAACCTGAGCTTGTAGTGATAAAGTGGCAAGTCAGAGATCAGACCTCGGTTTGAAAAAAAGATTTTCTTTATTATTTCTTCTTCCTAGCAAGCAGCACCGGTCGGGATCACTCCCAAAGAAACCAGCCCCGCCTCTTAGATTGTTCAAGCCTTTATACATTCCAACAGACGTGTCATACAAGCGGCATAAGTTTCGTTTTTCCCATACAATGAACAATGAGCTGTTCTGCTGCGCGCCTTGAAATGTTTCAACTTACTGGTTACGTTTCTACAGAAAAGGGAAAGTAAGATTACAATTCAGCGCAAGCACAGAGAGAGGCCACATTTGCAAAGACAATTTTCTGCTTTTTCTCACTCTTTGTGGTCATCAGGCCTGACCCACTTCAGTGAAAGAGGAACTTTTTGTAGGAGAAATGGCTCCATGTCCCAGTCAGACAGCTGAGGATGGAGCCCCTTTGGGTCTGCTCTGGGGAGAGGAGTAAGAAATCAAGGCAATAAATAATGAGCCAGTAAAGAAACAGAAGGGCAGCTCTGCTCTCCATGGTTCATCCACAGAAAGTGAAGAAGCCATTTACTTTTAGCCCTCCATGATGGACCTCCATTACCTGCTCCTGATGTCCATGGTTTTCACAGAAAGGAGGGGACGGGCAGGTGGCAGTGAAGCAGGGAGGCTGTGAGGGACCGAGGGGGAAAAGCTCTGTCCCTTGGACTTTCCACAAGCTCAGTCCAAGTACGAAAGATGATGCCAAACCAACAAAACAAACTGTGATGATCCCTTCAGGAAAATGAAGGGGACAAAGAAGAGCTTTTCCAGTTGACCACTCTGAGAAAGGAGAAGACCTGAAAGGCCTCCACAGTCTTCCACCTCTTCACCTGAGCTGTCAGACAATGGTTGAGCTGGTGACGGTTTGAACTGGTTGCTCCAGCGACAGCTCTGGGAGGTTCTAGGGCAGTTTAGAACGTGGCCAGCAAGGAGATCACAGAGGAGTTCTGTGATCTCCAAAGACTTTGGTGTATTGCGGAGGCATTGCCTTTAACTGCCCCAATTTTGCTGGGCCGGTCCCCATCCTGTCTTTGTCCTCCCTCTCTGTTAACTCTCTTAACTTAGGAGGAAAATAAGGAAAGCCTATGTGCGGATTACTTCCCTTTGAGGTAGACTCAGGGAAAACCAAAGTGCCACTCCTTCTAGTTTGTGTGTTCTTCATCATTAAAAATGTTTGCCTTCTTTACTACACTGTGCTGTGGTTTGGGCCCACGTGTCCTGGTTTTTATCTGTAAAATGCCAAAGGGCCTGCAACAGGCTCCTGCACCTGGCATGAAGGTCAGCGGTCGCTTTGGCCTTGCAGTGTCAGGATCCAAACCTGAGAACCAGGGGAAGCGCTGTGGAGTGCCATAGGAGGCATACCTTGATCCTGAAATTGCAAGGCCAAAGGTACTGCTGGCCTTCATGACATGCCCTCCTATGACATCCCCTGGCATGTAGGCATGTCTCCTGTTGATGGCACAGAGGTTCATGGCATCCTTAGGCAGGAGGCACTAAGCATTGACCCCAGTGGCTCTGCACATATATTGCAAATAATAAAGCTCTCTGTCTAAAAAAGAAAATACTTTTTTTCTGGTTGAAAAATAAAATTTTCAAGCTCAGCATTAAATGTGGAGGGTGGAATTCCTTTGACAGCTCTGTTTTGAACTCTTGCTTTTAAGAACACATGGGAATGGTAGTGCAACCAAAGAAAGTTTTTCAGAGCTCTGCTTTGAACAGATAACAGTCTACAGTAGCCCCTCCAAAGTATGCTGCAGGAACAAGGGGCTCAAAGCACAGAGAATATGGGACAGAACGAAAACCTCCAAGGTACTGCTCTCAGCCTGAGATTCCCTCTCACTTTGGCTTGGAACAGGCTCACCCATTTTATCCTTCTGAAAATATCTATAGGCTTCAGTATCTGCTACTCTCTACTCAGTCAACTGAGAAATGCAGCAACTGATTTCTTCCTTGCAGTTTGGAAGCTGAATTCAAAATTCAAACACAGTCAATGGGGTTTCATGTGGTGGTTTTCAGCTTTGTGTGTCCAGTGCACCCACAGTCACTCTGCCAAAGAACCAGAGCCCGCTTCTTCTTACGAGCAGGTCATACTCTTGTTTGGAAATAGTTATGAGCACTTCCACAGTCAGTATGATGTAGCTGTTTGAACATTGGACTATGCGATCCTAGAGACTAGTATTCAGTTCACATGGAAACCCACTGAGTGGCCTTGGTCACATCACATACTTTCAGCCCCAGAAAACTTTGTGATGGATTCGCCCTAGGGTCTCTGGAAGTCAGAAATGACTTGAAGGCACACAACAACAACATTAATGTCAAAGGTTTAGATTTCAGATCCCTAAATAAGGGTAAGATTCTCAGGACTGTTCTTGCTGGAAAATGCCCATCCTTATGACATCTCTGTGCAGAGCTCAGAACAGTTAGCTCTTTTCTGAGCTGCAGCGACCACTTGACCGAAGGAATTTGGGAACTGTGGTCCACACAGATAACTTTTCCAACCTTGAGTCCTGTGGAGACGTATGTGTTCATAAAGTTGTGGCTTTGTGCCTTCATTTCTGACTTACGGTGATGCTATCATGTGGTTTTCTTGGGAAGATTTGTTCAGAAAGGGTTTGTCTTTGCTTTCCTCTGAGACAGGGAGAGTTTGGCTTGCCCAAGGTCATCCAGTGGGTTTCCAGGGATGAGTGGGGATTTGAACTCTGGTCTCCTGGAAACCATATTGGCGCTCTATTCACAAAAGTACAGAGTAAGAAGCCCTCAGTTTAAGTCTGCCATGAAGGAGTTTGGCCTGCCTCTCTCCTTCTCACCTTCATTCTTGATCACTTGTAATCAAGGGGGAATAATCATCAGATGGTTGTAATGATTGTTCATGTGACATGATGAACTAGGATTTCAGAGGTCCCATGTTCATGTCCTCATTGAACCACGAAACTTGACGGATGAGCCACTCTCTCTCAGGCTGACCCACCTGGCAGGGTTGTTGTGAAGAAGAAAAATGGGGAGGAGCGGAGTTCACTGGAGGAAAATTGGGATACAAACATAATAAAATAGCTTGATAACACAAGAAACCCCTTGGATTGTTAACCATTATCATTGGTGTTATTATTTAGGGTTGTCAGAGTGAAAACAGAAGGTTCCTGTTCCTTAACAGTTGTGTAGAAGAGGGCATTTCAGCTGTTTTTGCTGGTTACCTAGGGATCTTGTAGCACTTTTGAGACTGCAAGAAAGAAGTTAATACCATAAGCTTTCATAAAGTCTATTCCATCAGAAGCATGGAAAGTGCATTTTGCTTGTTACCTGGCTGTGTCACACCACTTCTGTTGAAATTCCCTCTTCTCCACAACCATTAAAGTTCAGGAACCCTCTCCAGTTTTCGATCTTGCAACTCTAATTATCATAATGGGACACTTTATACCTTCCCACCTCAACCAGTTGGTAGAGCTCAGGTCATCAGAGCAGTTAGTTCAGCTAACTTTATGTAATTCCCATGTTCACAACACAAGCATTTTTCCTCTCATCCCCCAAACACACATCTTCCTAACCAAGCACCTGATTTTATTCCTCTTAAGAAAAATATCCTGTTAGTATTTAAAACCCAAATTCCTTATCACAACACTTCACTAACAGGATCAACATCACAGGGAGTCTGCAAATGTCAGAGGAAGTTCATCCTGCCAGCAATGCAATGGAAATACCCATTCAGTCCTTCATTGTTGTCTGCTAATTGTCCTCTTGAGCTCAATGCCAGAAATAGAGATTCTTTAAAAGGGAGGGGAGGCAGACCCAGTTAGATGTAAGAAAGAATGACCGCACATCCTGGTTAAGTGGCTTTTCCAAGTGTTTTCAGATACAGAGTGTTTACCAGTTCTTCTGATGTGGATAGCGGATCCAGGACACTCAGGGTTAGAGTACTGGGACATTTTGATGAGCAGGACTATGGCCATGTCTCCCGTCTTCCTCAGCCATCCCCATTCCCTCCGAGCATAGCTGCAATCCTCACAGTAACTGCTAAGGGGTGAAACCATGAATTTTCTTTAGAGTGTATTGTCCTGAGTTATGCCCTTTGTCCGCTGTCACATTTCTACATATGGGTGTGAACTCTGGCAGGAAGAAAATCAACGCATTTGAAATGTGGTGCCGAAGGAGAGCCTTACAGCTACTGCGCAAAAAGCAAATCAGGCTGGAATTCTCACTAGAAGCCAGGCTGGCTCAGCTGAGGCTGTTGAACTTTGGACACATCACGAGGCAACATGGCTCACTGGGAAAAAAGGATAATGTTCAGCAAAGAGAAAGTCAGTAGGAAAAGAGGAAGACCACGCTATAAGCTTATGGAGTCATTACAGGTGGATAGACTCAGGCCCATTCCGCACTTTACCTTCTTCCAGCACTGCGGTGCGCGGATCACGCAAGCAGCCTCAGGTGAGAGGCTCTCATGTCCGGGGTCCTTTGGCTCCGCACAAGCTGCCTGCTCACGCGAGAGCCCCACCTCTTCCTTCTGCAGCGCAGCCTGGGAGTTTCCAGGCTGCGCTGGGGCAGGAAGCACGACTGGCGCGGCTCCGGAGGCTCCGCACGCCAGCTAAGTGCGCGCAGGGCCTGAGAGCAATGCGCAATCGTGCACCATTTTCAGCCAAAAATGAAAAGGTGCGGAATCAGCACCTCCCAGCCCCTGGAGCATCACGCGATTGTGAGTGCATCGTGCAGATCACTGCTCACAATCGCGCGACGCTCCAGGTGCCCTTTCACAGGGAAAATGCCGTGTGGAAAGGGCCTCAATCAAGGAAGCCACAGTCCTTGCACGATTTGAGTAGGCCTGCTATTGCTGGTGTGTCTTGGAGGGTTCACCTTCCAAAGTCACAGTTGACTGGACAGCATATAACAAGAGCTCTTTTGCAAAGCAACAACAGTTCCACAAAAGAGATGCTGCTGGTGGAGACAAAAACTGCTAGTATTAACTTACTGATATTAATATTTGAGACCCTCTCTAGATGAGTAGGTGTGTACCTCAACATTGACTACCAGCTCATTGGACATGGACAACTTTTAAGAAGTGCTTTCTCTCTCTTATTCCACCTACAGGAGTTCTATTTCTGATACTTTTTTAGTTTTATTTTGGAGGCTAGTGGCGTGGTGGGGGCCCTTAAAGGACAACCATTTGTTCTTTTTATTGTGATCTTCAATGCCACTTGATTAATCCAATTTTACAAAGTATACCAGGGAGATCTGATGTGTTCTACATTGATTACCTTTTGGTAAACCAGTTCCCTGAAATCACAGCCTAGATAGCTAGCTTTTGTGTGACAGCTACATCTTTTCTGCATAGGATGTTATCCTAGTATCAAAGAGATTATATCATACTATGTTGCTTTTTTATCAAACCATTGTAATTCAAATATTTTATATTCAATATTTAAATATTTTATATTTAATGTTCTTTTACACTTTCTATCCAGTAATTTATTCTTCTTAATGCATCTCATTAGGGTTTTTTAATCATTCTATTTTGCTCCTTTTGTTTGTTTGTTATGCTGGTCATTGACTGAAATAAACATAGGTATGTAAAGTGGGGAACTTCATGTACCCCCCTCAGTTCACTGCAAGACATGATATACCCGTGAGCAGGGAATTTCTTCTTCTGTGTCAAAGGGAGGAAAGTACTTACTAATCCCCAAATAATCAGCTATGCTGAAAATGAAGACAAGGTAAAACATTTTATTATTTCATAGCTTTAAAAGCAAGACACAGGTATGGGCAGTGTTACGTGAGTTAAAAATGGGATGAGTTTTCATGAGGCCAGAGAAACATCTAGCTGTGCATATACACACATTATGTATACATATACATATATGCACACACACAAATAATTTCCTCCATGGTTCCCATCTTGGATGGTTTTCAATCCTGCTTCCAGAAAAATAGGCAAAAAGGAGTTCTGAATGGAGTCCAGTTCCCAACTGGTGGTGCAGAATGCTTCAGAATCAAAAACTTGATTCAGATGTCACCTCTCCCCCATTTGTAATGGCTCGATGGCTCATCTCATCCTGCATGGCTGGCAGGCCAATCTTTGTCAAAGGGGTTTCAGTTTTGAACAGGGAATCCGTTTTGAGGTGGGGGGTTATATAGAACGATTTCTGGAAAGATTCTGACGTGAAGTAGTAGACGAAGGGGTCAAAGCAACAGTTGAGGGTGGCGATACACAACGTGATGGGGTAAAAAGTCCGCACAAACCTCTCCAACGAACAGTTTGCAATCGTCTGAGAACGAACGAGAGCATACAGGAAAAGGATGGAGTTGTAGGGGACAAAACACACCACAAAGATGGCCACGTGCACCACAATCATCTTGAGAACTTTCTCCTTGTTTGTGCCAATCTGAGAGAGGGTGGCAGGTTTCCGGAGAGTCCTCAGGACCAAGGATGAACAGGTGAGGTTGAGCAGAAGGGGAATAATGAAGCCAACCACTTCAATAAATATTGTAATCTTGGACAAGTAGGTCTTCCAGATACTTTTGGAAAAGCCTTCAAAACATGTGGTGCTATTGTTGGTGGTGTTGGTGGTAGAAAACAATGACGCTGAGATTCCTCCACTGAGGACCAGAATCCACACCCCCGCACACACAATGGCCGAGTTACGCCTCGTCCTAATTGTACGAGATCTGAACGGATAGACAATCGCAAGGAAGCGGTCCACACTGATGCAAGTAAGGAACAGCATACTCCCATAGATGTTGGTCAAGAAGGCCGTCCCAGAGATCCTGCACAGAGGGTCTCCAAATGGCCAGTGTCGGTTGAAATTGTAAAAGATTTTGAAGGGGAGGGTGAACACAAAGAGCAGGTCAGAGACTGCCAGGTTGGTCATAAAAATGGTGGTCTCACTCCTCATATTGATCCGGAAGCAAAAGACAAACAACGAGGCGCAGTTGGTGATCAAGCCCAGGATGAACACCACACTGTAGACTGCTCCATAGAGGTTGTACTTGAAGGAATCATCCATCAAGCAGGTATGGCTGTTGCTGTAATTTTCCATGCCAGCTCTGCCTTGTGCAAAGCTTCATGAAGTGGACGCCATGCAGAGAAAGTCTCAGGAAGCTCTCTTCTCCCTCAGGAGTACCATCCAGTGATTCTGCTCAAAGGCTCCTTGCCACATAGTCACAAAAGGTGCCTCTCTCCTGAGGAAAATAAAGAGAAGAGAAGATATCAGTTCTCAAATTTTGTGTTAGCCATGACTCAGTTCAAGGAAAGCAGACCCTTTAGATCAGGACTGGGAAGCCTGTGGCCTTTCAGATGGGAACACTGATTCTCATCTACCCTGCCAGCTCAGTCAATTATGTAGGATGATGGGAGTACATCATCACTGTCTATTTCAGTGGGACTTGCTATCTCTCATCTTTGCTTTCTGTTTTCTAAGGAGGAGGCCTAGCATACCCTGAGCTCCAGGCAGGAAAAGTGTGGGTTGTGGTAATGGGTGTAGAACTGGGGCCGTTTCCGCATTACAAAGTGCTATTACTCCACTTTCGATATGCTCTGGGACCCTAGGGTTTGCAGTTTAGGGAGAGCCATCTTTGGCCTCAGGAAACTGCAACCCTCAGAATTCCACAAGATGTTGAAAGTGGAATAATAGCACTATAACAGTACAGTGCAGAAGTGGCCTGGGCTTCCTGATTTGGTACCTGGATCTGTTGACATAGTAGCCTTCCCTGAATGACAGATCACAAACTTTGGATGTAGAAGGTTCCAGATTCAGTCTGTACAAGTCTCAATTTGGGGTGGCAAAGACTCTAGCCTGAAATTCTAGAGAGATGCTAATAATCCATATGGATGGACCAAGAGTCTGGCTTGGCAGAAAACAGTTTTCTAAATTCTCTTTCAGAGAGAGGTCACTGAATACAATTGAAGGAAACAGGGCAGAAGGCCTCAGACGCTTGTCTTGGCCTGCCTCACAACTAGCCCAAAATGTGCTGAATAACTTTATCAGTTGCAGTCACGGGTGTCACTACACGGGAGAATTAAGGCTTTGTCACCACAAATTAAAATTCTGCCCACTTCTGATGAAATTTCCCTCCAGTACTCATATGTCAAGCATTGTGGTGAGTGAGATGCCAAAAATCCTTCACATCTACAGCTCTTAGATCTTCTATGTCCACATTAATTTCATTAACGGTCATTTTCCCGGCCTCTTTTCTCTGGATGCTTAAATTCTATTTCTAAAAGCTCAACAGAAGTTTGAAATTACTGCAGTTGCAAGACATTTGGGGACTGAGGGAAAATTTCATAGGTGGGGGCAGAATTCTTATCAGGGGTCAATGCCACTATTTTGCAAGCACACACACCCAGCAGCTACACCTCTGGTTAGACCCAAAAGTACACCCAGTTCTGTTTCCAGGAGTACACGTCCATGTTTTCAAGAGTACACATGCAGCATCTAACACACCACGCTCCACCACAATACCATCTGCACTATTCTTTTCTTGCTCATCCGAACAATTGTTCTGCATGACTCAAACCTTGCCCCTTGGGTTCTCAATTATCAGTAGGTCCACAGGATGACATTGTGTCACTTATTCAGCATTTCCTGTTTCTCAAAGCAACCCTCCGCCCACCCCGATAACTTGGAAACTCAAGGAGGACGACAATACAGCTCTCTGCACATTGCTGTATCACATACCATTACTTTATTACTTTTGTTATACAGTCAGACCTCCATGTTTGCAGGGGTTAGGGGTGCAGGACCCCCACAAAAAGTGGAAAAACCATGTATACCCCTCTAAACCATATTTAACACACAAAAAGTAAGCACAAAGTAACACACAATATACCATATGTTTGAATCTGCAGTGGCAAGCCAACCAGCCACCTGGTTCTGCCTTTGAGGCAGTAAGGTGTCTTTGCAAGGCAGAAGCAGGCAGCTGGAGGGGCTTACTGCCACCCCCACCACTGCCTTTTGCCATTTTTAACAGGGATTTACAAGCTTTGTCTCACATTCACAGTCCCTCGCAGTCTGTCTCAGTCTTGTGAGGCTGGCAGAGAGACTGTGAATGCAAGGTGAAACTTAACAAGTCCCTATTAAAAATGACGGAAGGCAGCAGTGGAAGCAGGAGCAAACAACCTGCAAATAAATCCATGGCCATTTCCACACTAGCCTGTTATAGTGCTATTATTCCACTTTGAACATCCTATGGGATCCTGGGGTTTGCAGTTTATGGTCCTCAAGGCCCCTACCTAAACTGCAAGCCGCAGGATCCCGTAAGTTGTTGAAAGGGGAATAGTAGCACTATAACAGGCTAGTGTAGAAAAGGCCCAAGAATGTCAAACCTGCAGATGGGGAGGGCAGACTGTATATTCATTTATGTCACAAGTATTCAACCTTTGGAAAGAGAAAGTCGGGCTTCCTCTCCATCTACTTCCAATATTATGTACTGTGACTAGCAAAACAGACAGACAGAGAATGCTGAGAGCCAGCCACTATGGTTGAGATGTACTGTACCCTCCAGTATTTCATGGATGAAAATAAGGACATGTGTGGCCAAATAATGTCATGGTATGATCAAGATGGCCAAAAGCTATTAATAAGGAAGAGTGCTCAAATCAAGGAAAAGCTGCGGCAGTTTGTTTTTGCCCAAGCCTACTGGGAAGGGCAAGATTCTGCCCCCTTGTCTTCTCTCTTCTCTACTAGGTTAATGAAAATTGGATGGGAAGAAGCTGACAAGCAAGGACAGCTGCCTCTCTCCCTGCAGCTTGAGAGAGAGTCTTTTGTAGGTGGTTTTATTGCCTTATTTGTTGTTTTATTGTTTTACATTCCATATATTTCTTATGAGTTTTTACAAGTTTACAGCCCTTTGCTAATAGTTTTAACTTTTGCTGGGTTAACGGAGTGTAAATTACTTTGGCACTTTGAACTCAAGTTTGCGGCAGGTGAAACAAGCTGAGAACAAGGGGGGAAAGTGGAAGGAGAGAGGAAGTGGGTCATTTCAAAAGCAACTGAAAAAATGGACTGAGAGAGGATTAACCAGGATTGCTCTTGTCAAACTGAAGCCATTTCCGCACTAGACTGTTATAGAGCTATTATTCCACTTTCAACATCCTATGCAATCCTGGGATTTGCAGTTTCGGGAGGGGCCTACTGGCAAACCCCAGGATTCCATAGGATGTTGAAAGTGGAATAATAGTACTATAACAGTCTAGTGTGGAAATGGCCTGAGACAGAAAGTATGCTGTGTCCCAACGGCAAGAGCAAACAGTTTGCACTCAGAGCTTGCACACAGCCACTTCCTATATTATTATCAACTCAACCCCTGAGAATCAAAAAAGAGGAAAGCAGGAAATTCAAGGAGACCTTGTTTGGATGCAGAGCGCAATTGTTGTCTAGGGGCCGGGGGCGAGGGAAACGAGTCACGTGGCAATTAAGCGTGCAAAGGCAAGGCGGGCAGAATTGCTGGGAGTCCCCCGTGATATGGCAGAAGGAAACAATCAACCCCAGCGTGAAAAAAAAAGAGCAGACATTCCAAACTTGCTTGTTTCCTCTTGTAATGTGTGATCTAACACCTGACCCAGCATGTAAAGCAACAGAGAACAGAACTCTGCGTTTGCAGCTCTAGAACCACAGCGGATGGCAAACCCTCTCTCCTTTTCAAGCATTGAGTGCAACAGTTTGCTGGAGCAAGTCAAAAGCATTTCTCCCTGTTCTGAAATTAAGGCAATGGAGGTAGTGACCAGAGAAAATGAGGAATTCAGGATCACCCAAGCAACATTTGTTGTTGTTGTCCAGTGTTCAAACCACTATACCACACTGGCACTATAATGAACTTGCAGGCAATTTTAGTGCTTTCTCCCCAATTTTTAAGAGATTAGGTAAAACTGGGCAAAATCTGTCATTTTTCAAGCTTACAGATAAAGTGGAGGCTGATGAGACAAAAAGTTATTCCTGCATGCATTTTGGAAGAACCCCTTAGGTGATCTTTAGAAGGTTCAAAATGTTTTGGTTTACTTGTGCAAGGCTTACACAATCTGGTTGCTTCCTTTCACATGTGTGTATTTTTAGTTTCTAGAAAAATAGTCGCTCAAACATATTGAACTGCTCTTCCTTTTTTTTGTAGCACAGGAACTTACCCCTTATTCTTTCCACATTATTTCTGCCTCTGGGGCCAAACTTTCTGTTAATGAAATACAGGTATCCCTTCACATTTGCAGGTTTGACTTTCACGGATTTGATTATTTGTGAGTTTCTTCAAGCTCTGCCCCCTCCAGGTGCTTCTTTTCTGGGGGAACCTTCCCTCTCGGCAGCTCCGATCAGGCCATGCAACCCTCTAAAAAACTGCTTCTGATACCCTCCACCAGCCATTGCCTGGCCAGCCGGCTCATACCCTGATTTCTCAGCACCCCAAACCTCTCCCAGTTCCCCCAGTCCAAGAGGATGGACAAGAGGGAGAAAGTATAGGGCCATCACCGACCAACACCTTTTCCCTCTCTTTCCCTTGACTTGTTCCCCCCGCCACACCTCAGTCCCTTTCTATACACACAGACACAGATTTTGATATTTGCGGTGTTTCCATTTTTGCAGGGGTCCTGCACCCCAACCCTAGCCAACGTGGAAGGCCAGGTGTAATGTCCAGGAACGCATCTGCTTTGTTAACTGAGGTATAGCTGTATATTATAGTGATGGCAGCCAATTTGGATTGCTTTGGAAGGGAGCTGGACAGAGTCATAGAGAATAAGGGCAAAGTTGGTTCAAATTATAAGAAAAGATATTCCACCTAGGAGGAACTCCTTGACTCTAAGAGCCTACAATTTTAATTTTTCTTGCCATTTTTCCATGATTCCTCACTGCGTGAGCTGATGCTCATAAAAGCAGTACCAAAAGGTTGCTTTTGGATTCTCTGCCCCCAAAGATCAACACAGACACCTGGCTCTGATGCGGAAACTTATTTCTTTCTTTCTCCTGGAGTCACTTTTTAATTTTTTTTAAAAAGCCCCCAACCTGGCTAGTTATGCATCTATATTTGGGCTTACTGTTATGAGTGCTTGCATTTATGCCAACTCAAAAACATAGGGTTGTCTGTGCCCGGTTGAATAAATATGTGCATTAGTTATATAAAGCATACCAAACTGCACCCACAGCTCTGACCTTTTGGATTTCCTCGGACCGTACACTCAAAAGCAGAGGAAGTGTAAACAGAAAAGCTGGCTATGAAATCCATGCTGTCATTGTTGTCAAATCAAAGCAACGTGCACACACACTCTCTCTCTCTCTCCTATGAACAACAAAACTATGTTCCTCCAAGCACATTGGTGAAAAAAGGACCATTATTTTTCTATTGCTTCTGGATTATTCATTGCTGTTTTTCTTTCTGGATCTGTTGTCCAAAAAGATGGAAAATCCTTGCCAAACAAGAGTTAGAAACTTGGTCAGACAGGCTCACACTTCCAATCTTACTGTGAACTGCATTGAATCCCATTTTGGAGAGAAAGGCAGAATATAAATCCAAAATAAATAAGTAAATAAATAAAAGCAGTCTTCTTTTGCAACAAGAAGATTGTTTTTAAAAAATTGCATTAGCCTTCTATTAGTGTATACAAACATTCAATCCAGGAGTTTACCTGAATAAAAATTGATTTGAATGATCATGATATCAGACTGTGTACACATGTACTTCTTTTCACTCCAGGATGAAGTTCTTTGAAAAATGGTCTAGGTGTACACAGCACTGACTGGTTAGTGCTTGTGATGTCACACACATCTAGTGAAATGTGAAGATGAGAAACATTCGAGCTCGTTCTACAGGAAAGAAGACAGGCATGGCTGCTTAAAACCATTTTTAAAGGGCTTTTTAAAAAAGAATACATAGATGTAATAGATGTAAACTAAAATTAAAGTTAAAATTAAAGAATAACATTTGGTCCATCTATAAGCATGTGGAGCCCAGGCCATTTCCACACTAGACTGTTATAGTGTTATTATTCCACTTTCAACATCCTGTGGAATTCTGGGGTTTGTAGTTTCCTGAGGCCAAAGAGCTCTCTGGCTGAGAAGTCTAAATGCCCCTCCCTAAACTGCAAACCTTAGGATTCCATAGGATGTTGAAAGTGGAATAATATCACTATTAACAGTCTAGTGCGGAAATGGCCCTAGTCTCCTTCTCCTTTGCTGATTCATACATGTACTTTCCAGTATTTGTTCCTGTTCTTCCCCCAGAGGCAAACCATTGCCCAGACTGGACTAAAATGCAGCCATAAGTGTTTGTGGCCAATTTGTGCTCTTTCTGAAACCTGGAAAGTCAATTTTGCCAGAGGTGATGGCACAGCAAGTAACTGAATATATACAATCCATGCCAATGACTACTAGTGGCCCATGGACTGGGAGCCGGAGAAAGAAATCCTATCCTGCAGTAGCAACATGAGCCCCTCCCCAATTTGGACTATGGCAACCACTAGCAATGACAGTTCTTCTATATTCCCTTCAACCTCTTGCAAAGATACTATCTCTGTGTATGACCTATGCGTTGTTGTTTTTACAGTTCTGCCCTTTGCAACCTGCCAAGCTTGTGAAAACGATATGCTTTTGGAAAATCTCCAGTCAGGTCCACAAGTTACTTTTCAGCCACATTCTCCTGCTCCTCTGCCCCCACCCATCCAAGCGGAGCTGTCTATTTATGTGACCGCAGCACTACCAACATCTCCACTGGGACCTGAAGGGACCTCAAGCCTCAGCATTTCTTCACCCAAACCAGAATGAACATGTAGCTGCTCTGAAGAGGGCTCTAACTGCCACGATCGAGCGATGCTTGTAAATTATCCTTCAAGTGAAGAAAATAGGACATTTGCTGGACATTACCTAGATGTCTTAGGGCCACAGGAGGCTCTTTATGTCAAGTGAATTTATTTCTCCATAAATCCAGCACTGTCTCCAGCAGGGATAGGGGAACCTTTGGCCTTCAATGTATTTTGGACACCCGAGGATGTCCAGCAACTATGACCAATGCTAAGCCATTATGAAGAGTCACAGCCAAATCATCTGGAAGGCTGAAGGCAGCTAGTGGTTGACCAAAATCTTTCCTATCACCTCCTACCAGGTTCTTTTTTTTTTTAATGTATTAATTTCTATTAACACGAAACAAAAATATATGAATGCACCAGCACATGACAAAACAGATTATGTTCAGAAGAAACCCTCTCAAAGATAGAAGAAGTTTTCCGGTGAAGTAAAAGAAAAAACCCTACTTTTTCTTTTCTTCTTTTCCAGTGAACAGGCCTGAACATTCGTTTTCCAAATAAAGTTTAGGGAATTGCGTAACACATCTTTCCAATATTTATGCTCAAACTTGGGTGGTTTCGGGATACCACTCCACTGGCTGCCAATTAGTTTCCAGGCAAAGTACAAAGTGTTGGTTGGGACCTTTAAAACTCTACATGGTTTGGGTCCAGATTACATACAAGATCGCCTTCTCCTGGGGGACATGGACCCTAACCAGCCAGGACTAGACTGGCAACGGTCATCCACAGGACTTTTTCTTCAGCTGCCCACAGACTGTGGAATGGCCTGCCGGAAGAGATTCGACAGCTGAATACGCTGTCCGAATTTAAACCAGCATTAAAGACCAGCCTTTTCTGGCAGGCCTATCCTGATGATTTTAAATTGTGAATTTTAACAATGAATTTTACATATGTATTGTCTGTTTTTAGGTATTTTTATTGTTTTTCTTTCAAGATAACTTGCATTTTAACTACTCTTTTAACTGATGTTCTGTTTTTAGCTGCTATATGTTCATCTACTGTTGTCCCCTGCCTCGATCCATAAGGAGAGGGTTAGAAATAATAAATAAATCATCCACCTTATTATTATTATTATTACCACCATTATCATTATCATTATTTCTTGCCCACCTCTCCTTATGGATCGAGGTGGGGGACAACAACAGATTAACATATAACAGTTAAAAACAGAACATCAATTTAACAGTAGTTAATAAATTATTATTAGTAATTGAAATTCTTCTGCTATTGTCCATGTAATCCCTATAAATTCTTGGTTTGGCCCTGTGCGTAGGAGACCCCAAGGAAGGAGCTCTGCTTGCCAGCTGAGTTGGGGAGAAAGCTAGAGGGGAGAGGAGCCGTGTTTGCCAGTGAGAAGAACTGGGACCTTGTCATCCCTGAATAAGGCAATATGATTTTAATGTACAAGTTCAGGATGGAATTTAAGAGTTCACTCCATCTAATGGACTTTGTATTGTTTGCATTTGTTCTGTATTTTCTGTTAGGGTTTTCAGGGAGCCTGCAGTAACTGATGAGCAGCAAGATTTCCGCAAGCAAATTCTCTACTGGTGCTTTGTGGGAGACGGTGGCTGAGATCCCACCTGTGTACCTATTTCTGCATGCACCGTTCTGCATCTTAGCAACCCACAACAGCTATCAAGCCATGGGAGGGGCTCCTATTGAGGATACTTTGGAGGGGAAGGAAGCATGCAGCTATTCAGACCGCAAAGAAGCAGCTGGTCTCAGCTCAGTCAGAGAGACAGAAACAAAAGTTTGCTCTCTAATGGAATGCGCCCAATTTTCCTTCCCCTGGGAGCCCAGAGCAGCTAGATCGGCACGTTCTGAATCACTAGCCCTCTCTCTCCCCTTTCCTTTGGTACGAAGAAGGACCACCAGCCCCTCCCAGGTGAGGGAGACCGTTGGGCAACATCATGTCCAAAAGGGGACGCGTGTGAGCATAAGTTGCACCTACACATGCACACATCTCTAACAGGATGCTGCTAAATATGTTGCGCTGGTGCTGCTTGAAATTTGATTTAAAAGTGCAAAGCGTTTAAACCACTGTGATTGGGTTTAGAGTATTCATTTATAATTGACTCCAGAGAAGTGGCACAACAGCACTGGCTAGGGTTGATGGGAGTTGCTGCCCCATATCCAAAGGGCCAGGACTTCCCACCTCATCTTTGGAAGCACAGAAGGGCAGCCAAGTAGCTTCACTTCAGTGACATTTATGTATCCCTGCATGGCAGGGGGTTGTGTTAGATGGCCCTTGCGGTCCCTTCCAGCTGAAGGATTCTGTGATAGCGTTTCCAGGCTAAGGAAATGCAGCATACCTAGGAATGCTAGATTCGCTCTTTTTGATGACTTGACCTATGTTTTGAGAGTTTTGATCTCATGGCTCCCTCTGACAAGACAGGGAATAAAAGGCCAAACCCCCACTGAGGCATTATAGTGGGGTAAAGTAGTTGTAGAGCCACAGAAGCATAGTGGTTTGAGCCCTGGACTGCAATCCTAGAGACTAGGGTCGATTCCCCACTCGGCCATGGAAAACCTTGGGTGTGTCACACACTCTCAGCCCCGAAAACCCATAGGGTCATCATCAGTTGCAAACCACAGGGGGAAAAAAAAAACACAGAAAAACAACAAAGTAGTTGTACAAGGAGCTGCACGGTCTTAGAGGCTGCGTCCATGTGGTCCCTCTCTCATACTTTTTAAAATATATTTACAAATTTTCACACAAAATAACATAAACTCCAACTAACATTTTTTACATAAACTAAAAACACCATACTAAAACGATAAACTAAAACACTAAAAACAAATTCCCTAGAACGCTAATTTACTCACCGACTGAACCCTAACACACAAAAGGATTCTGACCTCTCCCCCACAACCCAATTGCAAGGAAAGAGAGATCGTAAGAGAAAGAAGAATATTATTCTACCATTACACATCCAACTAAACTAACTACCCGCAAACCATCTCCACAAATTACTGCATTGTTTGATTTCTTTTCTTTCACATTTTTGGCACATTGAGTGAGGTCCTAATGCAGTCATCTCTCCACATTCGCTAGGGTTAGGGGCACAAGACCCCCATGGAAGTGGAAAAACTGTGAATAACTCTAGGCCTTCCCAAACCATATTTAACACAAAAAAAAGTATGCTCATCATATTCAACTAACTGTGGATTCCTTTGAGGCACCAGGGTTCCTTCACAAGGCAGAAGTGGGGGGCTGGTGGGGCTCACTGCCACCTCCACGGCTGCCCCACACCATTTTTAATCGGGACAAGCCTCGTTCGCAGTTTCTCAGTCTCGCGAGGCTTGCCGTCCCTATTAAAAATGGCCCAGGGAGGCAGCAGAAGTGACAGCCAATAATCTGTGAATAATCAAATCTGCAAAAGTGAAACCCTCAAATGTGGAGGGTTGACTGTGTACACTGTTACCCCACAGGTGAGCTCACAAGCCCTTTGCATTATTTGGAGAATCGTTTGCACAACTGTAGGATCCAGCATAGCTACTCAGGTCTACGTTTCATGCTACACCAAATGGGTCTAGGAACCTGGCCAAAGGGGTTTGCAGTTATGAATAGGAAGACTCATAAATATCCCCAGGAGAGATACGATGTGGAACACAGGGGAAAGGCAGATGCACAGCTGTGGCCACGACTAACCGCAGCCATCCCAACAATATAAGAACAACTATAACATAAAATGGGTGGCACGGAGCCAACAGCTTCCATATGGAGCGTTCAAATCTGGCCGAACATCAAGAAAGCTGCGCAATCATCCAAGAAAGTTGTATGCACTGCATGGCCCTCGTCATAAGCAAAAGCTGGTGCTTCTCGGATGACACAGAATCCAAGCCTCCTTCCAGTTTCTGTCGACCTTTCTTATCCCCATCCTGACCAATATTCAGCACCTGCTTTACTCCAGCCTCCTTGGACCCATTCACACTACACAGTTATAGCATGATGATTCCAGTTGTTGCAAGGGTGGGAAATGGCTTTTAATGTTCTAGGACTGCAGTAACAAACAGGGCCTTCCTGGTTGTGGCACCTTATCCGTCACCCTCTTGGACAGCTTTTTCATAACGATTAAAGAAGCTGCTATTACTACAGTGGTGGTAGAACACGTAGCCCTTTAAATATCATTGCTGTAACCCCCACCAGCATAACCAAGGATAAGGGCTGATGGGACTCACAGCCCAAGAATATCTGGAACTGCTGGTCCCTAATTATAGTACCATCAGTGTGCATGCAAACTTTGCAATGCATTACTAGGGCCATTTCCGCACTAGGCTGTTATAGCGCTATGATTCCACTTGCAACATCCTATGGAATCCTGGGGTTTGCAGTTTCAGGAGGGGCCGGAAACTGCAAACCCCAGGATTCCATAGGATGTTGCAAGTGGAATCATAGCGCTATAACAGTCTAGTGCAGAAATGGCCCTAGGATTGCTTAACTGCAGGGGGAAAACAACAGAGGCAGCAGAGGGAAGCAGGGGATAAACAGGGAAGCAATGTAGAATTGCATCAGTCACACATGCTTGGGATTAGTTACATGCTATGTTATGGTTTCCAAAACCATTTGATAAGGTCAGGCCTTCCAAAACAAACAGCGCATTCCGAATGCCACAGACAAATACCTTGGGAATCCTGTGTGCTGAAATGAGCGCAATCTAGAATTCAAGGCCACAGACCAGATAGTCAACCCCATGTCCTTAAACTTTTCAGAATAAATGGCCATTATACAGTTGGATAAGCTTTTTTTTTTCCTTCCAGCAAAGCCGCTCACCTCCACCAGACCTTTTTAAAGTGTGTTCTTTCTCCACAGCTCCTTCACAAAACCAACACTTGGAAAAGCTGCTTGGGGGAAGCTAACGCTCCAAGAATCCCCCAGCCACAATGGGTAGGGAATTTAGGAAGCTGTACCCCGACAAAAGTAACTTTCCCAAGCTGTGAGCAAAAGTAGATATTCACAAATATTCATCATTCCAACCTGAAAAAGAGGGAGACGAAGAAAGCATGTCCTCCAACTATCCTGATTTAGTAGGAAATACTCCAGTTTCTCTTCAGATCGTATAAATCTTTCGCCTTTTACTGATTTAGTAGGAACAGTCCCGATTAATCCTCGGTCATCCCACTTTCTCAGCTGATTTTAAAACATCCCAGTTTTTCTCTGATTCTCCACTTTCCCTCCTTCATCCTCCATTTACATCAGTTAGTGCAAACTGACTTCAAAGCGCAAAAGCCGTTTGCACTTAGCAGTGAAGAGAGGAGAGGAAGGGCTGAAATCTTGAACATCCCAGTAGACTCAGGCAGAGGCAAACTGCTGCAACCTCTCCTAGATTGTGTGTTCTTCCTCATTAGCAACTTTTGCTACACTTGACCATGCTTCAATGTTACTTGGCCACAAGTGTCCCAGTTTTCATCTGCAAAATGTTGGAGTGTGTGTATCAGCATTCCTAAGAAACCAATTCTGGCAGGCTTTGAAAACTCAAATAGCATTTAAAAAAGGAAAGAAGAAAGGCAGGAAGGCAACTTCTGCCTGAGTTTTCTCCTCTTCCCTCCTCAGCCACTCTTCCTTTCATGCCATGTCTTTCTACATTCTAAACCTTAGGAGAGTCACTGTTCCCCCCGCCCCCAGCCGAGATAGTTAAGCTGTTCTAAGAGCCCTTCCAGCTGTAGAACAAGGTATAAAGACTATAAAATTAATTAATTAATTAATTGGTTAAATAAATAAATAAGCAAGCAAGCTACAGCTTCTACACACCCCTCCCACTCTTTGGGGGAAAGAGCCTATGATAGCATTCAGTTCTTCCCCTGAAAGCCAAGCAAAAGCCCTAATTTCTGGAAGATGTCTCCCCTTTTGCAACTGAAGAGGAAGAGAAAATATTATCAGAAATCGTTTTTGTCATCCTCCTGTCTTTTTGTCCATTTTTGCACGCTTCAAAACTATTCAGGGGATCTGATTCACTGCTGCTTTGCGGTTGAGGAGACTAGTGATAAAAAATTGCCAAGGATATCCTGATCAGATCATGAACTCTGCATTTCCTCATCTCTTGAACGGCACCGCACATGGAGGCAGGATCCAGACTCGGACACATGCAACTGGACTGGCTGGGAAAAAGTTCCCTACCATCACCTCATTTTCCATACTGGCCCTTCCTGAAAACACAGCTGAAAGAGGCAAGCTGGAAGAAAGGGGAATCTGCGGAAATCAGGCAGAGGGAAATCAAGTGGACCAAGTTCTGAACCTAACTCACCACATTTATTATGCAATTGTGAATATTTTTTTGTTTTAAAAATGCTGCATACGTTTTAAAATATTGGGAAAAAGAAGCCTTCCATTATGCATTAGTTTTGATAGCATTATGGACCACTATGGACCACTGCTCATTTTGTTCTTGTTGTATACCCTCAAATCGACTGAATTTATTAGCAATCCTATCCTTGTGAGGTTTTTTTCCTAGCAGGATTTCATCAGAAAAGGGTTGGCATTACTGTGGCAAATAAAGATCGAATGCAATGAATGTACCCCATTAAGTCCAATTTTTCCTCACCTAGGCCATTTCCGCACGAAGCAAACCCCAGGACTCCATAGGATGTTGAAAGTGGAATAATAGCACTATAACAGTCTAGTGCGGAAATGGCCCAAGTTACAGCTTTGAGAGCTTGTATTTTGCTCCTTTTGGCTGGGCTAATAAAGGTTATCACCTCAATGCATATTTCTTTCTTCTTCCTTTTTTTTAACTCCTATATTCTGCTACACATTCAACACAGCTTTCCCTTAATATATGTCTTTATCTAAGTTGATCCTTAATTGTTTTACTTCAGGGATGTAAATTGTGTGCTTCTGAGCCACACGCAGCCGGGAGAGGGGCTTCTGTGAAGTTTTGGTTGACCCCCTAAAAATCCCTCCCAATACAAATATGTTTTTGGGGGGCAAAGAAATGAAGATACATGCCTCCAGAGGATTCCAGGAGGTGAACATTCTTGTTACCTCTTTAAAAGCCAGCCCTGGGAAATAAGAAGTCATCAGAAGATATTATTATCTGTAATAACTGCGGCAAGGTTGACATACGCGCAGCACTGGAAAGAAAAGAAGCATATTGATTATAGAAGAATGGAAGTGAAAAGTTCTGGATATGATAGAGATGGAAAAGTGAGCATTTTCTTTGAAGAATAAATCTATCCAGAACTTTGAGAAAGAATGGAAAAGAGTATTGGATTGGGTAAGGATATAAATGTATAAGAAATCAAAGAAGAAATAATGTAACTGTTCTTCTCTCTGTAAGATGGAAATTATGTCTGTAATGCAATGGAAATAAGCAATTTCAACTGGAAGATTTAAGCATGGAAGTGTGTGTGTGTGGGGTTACTTTCGAGACAAACTTTTAATAAAAATTATACAATAAAAGCCAGCCCTCAGTTTAAAATTGCAAGTAGGGCGGATTGAAAATCACCTTGGATGGTAGCAATGAGAGTGTATAGAGCTCCAAAGGATCTGGAAAATGGGGCAGAAGGCCTCCTGACACCCCCCCCCCCAAAGCTAGTCACCAATTTTAGTCGCTTCTTTGCTTTTAAAAGGTTGTTGTTGTTGTGTGCCTCCAAGTCGTTTCCTAAGGCAAACCTATCACAGGGCCTTCTGGGGCTGAGAGGGTGTGACATGCCCAAGGTCACCCAGTAGGTTTCCATGGCCAGCTGGGAAACTGAACCCTGGTTTCCAACTCTCAAACGACTACACCAGGATGGCTCTCTTTTAAAACATATTTCAGTGTTTTTCCTTTGCTATCTGCTTCACACTGTCAGTGTGATGGATGCAGGAACCTCCCTGGTTTTGCCTGTGTAAAGTGTCAGGTGCTATATGAACATGTAAAGTACTGGGTGCTGTATGAATACAAACCCAAGATCCACCTCAGTAATGATTATCTGGGGGGCCTAAATGTTCTAAAGGCACAAGATCTTGGAAGCTAAGCAGGGCCAGCCCTGGTTAGTACTTGGAGGGGAGACCGCCAATAAATACCAAGTGCTGTAGGCTAAATTTCAGAGGAAGGAACTGGCAAAACCACCTCGGTATTCCTTGCCTAAGAAAACCTTATGAAATTCATAGGATCCCCATAAATGAACAGGTGACTTGAAGATGCATACGCACATCCAATGCTCATCTGCTGCTTTTCTCCTTACAATCCAAGGGTAGGGAGCACGTGGTCTTCCTGACAATGCCAGACTGCAGCTTCTATCAGTCCCAGCCAGCACTGCCAAAGGTTAAGGATGCTGGACCTACCAGTAACACTTCTTTCGTTCTTTCTGACTTACGCTGATCCAAAGGCGAACCTATCACAGGGTTTTCTTGGCAATATCTGTTCAGAGGGTGTCTGCTTTGACCTCCTGTAAGGCTGAGAAAGTGTGACTTGCCCAAGATCACCCAGTGGGTTTCCGTGGCCAAGCAGGGATTCGAACCCTGACCCTCAAAGTCATAGTTCAGCCCTCAAACTGCTATTCCACACTGTCTCTCTCCACATTTCCTACTTATGCTGGTTTTTTGTTGTTGTTATTGTTGTTATTTTTGTTTTAACGTTGTATTTTCTTCTTTGTTAATGTTATAAGTTACCAACAATAATAATTAAAGGAAAGGTACATCTTTACCTTGCATCAGTCACTCATGGCAGAGCAGGGATTCCATTTTAGTACCGACTATTCTGAAACCCTGCAAATGTTGATTAGAACTCTGGGCAAGTCACACTCTCTCAGCCTCAGAGGAAAGCAATGGGAAACCTTCTGAATGCCAAGGAAACCCTAGAATTGGGTTTTCGTACGTCAGAGTGGAAATGAAGGGACATAACAACAAACTGGCCATCCGACTGGGCTCTTGGTCCAGAAATTAAGCCTTATGAGGAACAACAGAAGGAGCTGGGTGTGTTTAGCTTGGATAAGACCGAAAGGCGAAAGCTGTCTTTAAATATCTGACAGGATGTCATGTAGAAGATGGAGCAAACTTTATTTCTGCTGCCAGAGAAGTGAGAACCAGTGGGTTGAAATTACAAGAAAAGAGATTCCACTTAAACTTGAGGAAGAATTAGTTTGATATAAGAGCTGCTCGACAGTGGAGACCTTTTTATTCTTCCTGGATTTTAATTTTTAATCAGTGAGGAGACTTTAATGCCAACTTTATCCATCATTTTTAAAAAATCTTATTATTGTGTGCCTTTATAGTTCAGTTTTCTGCACTTTAACCACCCAGAGTATATTTATATTCATATTACATGTCACATGCATTCACATTAGTTTCATATTTTTATTAATAACGCACGTCATATGCATGTCAACCACCCAGAGTACATTTATATTCATATTGCATGTCATCTGCATTCACATTATATTCATAGTTTTATTAATATTGCAGATCATATGCATGTCAACCACCCAGTGTACGTGCATTCACATTATATTCATATTTTTATTAGTACCGCAGGTCATATGCATGTCAACCACCCAGTGTACATTTATATTCATGTTGCATGTCATATGCATGTCAGCCACTCAAAGTATATTTATATTCACATATTTTATTTATATTAATAAGTACAATTCAAATCCCTGATGTAAATGAATGAAGAACGTGCAGGATTCAGCTAGAGTTAAGCACCTGAAGCTGCAGTTTGAACCATAACCAGGGAGTAAGACCCATCAAATGACAGTGTGGGACTTCTCTTGAATAAATATTTGTTGAGTTCCATCCCCTGTCTTGTCTGTTTCAAACAGACAATAGAACACATGTTGCCTCTTTGCCAGTGAAATCAAACAAAGTGCTTAATTCTGGCAGAATTGCGCTCACTATTAAATTTTAAACATTTTAAACTATTAAATTTTAAACATCTATATCTCAGCAAGTAGGTATCTTTTATGTACACGTAGGCAAATCACAATTCATCCCCCGGACAAAAACGTTCGTTGTGTTTCATCGCTCTTTCACACAAACGTACAAGAAAAGCTCTTTAAAACAAGCAAGCAGTGGTCTTCCCAATTACAGAAATGTCTCGATGTGAACCATGAAAAATTCCACACTGTCAGAAACCCAAATCTCCCTCTTATAATCAGAGAAATCTGAAGTGTGTGTGTTTTACACATTACATTTTAGCATTTATGCTAGAACAAGGGCTCTCTTTCTATGGTCCGTGGAGCCCTTGTGAATCCATGGATGGACTTTGGGGCTGAATTCTATTCTTAGTCCCAGGTAGAGTAGACCCATTGAATCAATAGGATTTAATGGTGTATGTGTTGGCTTTGTTGCTGTGTGCCTTCGAGGCATTCCTGACTAACAGAAAAGCTATCATGAGATTTTCTGGGCAAAATTCATTTGGAGGGGGGTTTGCCTTTGCCTTCCTCTGAGGCTGAGAGAGTGTCACTTGTCTAAGGTCGCCCAATGGGTTTCCATGGTTGAGCAGGGATTTGAACTCTGGTCTCCGGACCTGTAGTCCAGTGCTTAAACCACTACACTGGCTCTCTTTATTTTAAAATACTGGAGACAGGGACAAAACGGGGGGAATGTTTTATAAGGAACACTGCATGGAGCCTACAGACTGTCCCTGGCTATGGGATGGAAGAGATTATTTCAATTTTCACTATCATGTCAAGCAAGCAGGGGCCAAAATACAAGTGTTCAGTGCATCACTATGTCCAAGGTGCCCAATTTGCTTCTATTATTATTATTCACTTTTTTTTTATCCCACTTTTCTCCCCAAGGGGACTCAAAGTGGCTTCTACTTTCTTTTTTAATACAAGAACATAAGAGATGCATGTGTGTGTGTGTGCACCCTAGCACTGCAAGGTTTTCAGAATAACAGTAGGGGACAGACAAAATTCATGGCATGCAGGCTTGACAATCAGGAAACAACTATTAACAAGTTTGCATTCTACCTAACTGCGAAATGAAAGTATTCATTAGCCATGAATTTCTCTGTAAAATTAACATGCTGTGTACATTCATAAACTCGCTAGGATGATAAAACCACTAAGCCACGCTGGTTCTCCATCCAACAGTTGATTCAAGCATTTCACTCTAGCTGGGATTAACCAAGACGAAACAGACTTGGGGGCGGGGACAGTCAATGAACCCAGTATTTTAAAAAAAAATCTCTCCCCCTACACATTGACTTCCTTCCTGTTACTTGGAAATTTGTGTTTTAGCGTGTGTGGGATGGATATCTACAGTCTTCATCAGAGTTTCAAAGGGCTAACCGTCTAAAGATGAAGAAGCTAAAGGGAAGCAAACATATATTGTGCGTCAATTTATGCTACTCGGTACAATTCATCTTTAGAAATACAAAGCAGCAGACTTAATAATCAAAAGGAATCGTTATTTTAAAGGAAAGTGGCAACTTTCAACACTTCAGAGGTTGTTGGGCACTACAGATCCCATCATCCCTCACCAAAGCAGGCCAGGTCCGATGGAACTGCAATCCAACCACTTTAGGAGAGCCACAAGTTGGTCACCACTGGTTTAAAGGGATTTAAAGCCCACAACTCCATTCACACTCCATCATTATAGCACTCTGATTCCACTTTAATTGCCATGGTAACACTCTATGGAATCTTGGGGTTCGTAGTATGGAGACCAGACTTTGATTCCCTGCTAAGCCCTGGAAAACCCTGTGATAAATTCATTTTATGGCTTAAACGACTTGGAGGCACACAACAACAGCAAAAACAACAACAAGGCAGTGACGCTCTCTGACCAAGAATTCTAAAGGCCTCTCCAGAAGCGACAAACTCCTGGATTCCATTGGATGCAACCACAGCAATTAAAATGGAATGATAGCACTACAACTGCGTGGTGTGAACAGGCCTCAAGTCACTGAAAGGCGTGTTGCGGGTTTGCAGGTCAGTTTCCTTGACAGGTCAAGATTATATTACCTATTTATTTTATATCCCACTTTTCTCCTGACATGGGACCCAAGGTGGCTTACAACAAGGCAAAACAAAAACAAAAAATCCAAGGTAAAGCTAAAAATGTACATTGTGAGATTATCTTTTATTCCAAACAAGCATCCTTGCCACGAAGCTTGGAAAGAAAGCAACTGAAGAAAAAGAAGAAGAGGACGAGGAAGAAGGATGGTAGTTTCTTTGTTTGATATCCATCCTAATGTGCCAGTTCTCTATTTCTCCAGGCAAGCAAAACAATTACTCTTTTCGTATTTCCCTGAATAAATTCGGTCGCCCTGTCCTTTTCAGACTGCAGCCCTACTTACTCGATCTGGGACGAGTCCTGTGAAAGTCTTACATACTTCCGAGTAGACGCATCCAAGCCTGCACTGGTCCCAAGACTTGGGAGAGTGCATTGTCCCTCCTGAATCAGAATTCCGCCCCCAAAACGTCCTTCAGTCCCCAAATTTCTTAAAACATGAGACTGTAGAAATAACCTTTTAGGCATCCAAAGAAAAGGGATGCAGGCAAAGCGATCCAGGGAACAGCAGCACAGCAAATCTTACAAGTTTTCTGGGGTGCACGATTTTCCCTCTCTGCCATGCTAGAAATTTGGAGAGAGAAGAAGAAAAAATCTCATAGGGAGGGTGCAAAATTTTCTGCACCCCTGATGGCAACACCACAGTCCTGCCCATGTTTGCCCCAAAGAAAGCCTTCCTGAGTTCTACGAAGCTTTTTCCCTCTTTCCTGGACAAGCGGGGGGCTGGATCGCAGCCCCTGCCCCCCAATCCAGGGCCAGCCACACCGTTTACGACGCGAAAGGGAGGAAAGCGCGGCTTCCGCTGAGCCCCGACCGACTTACCCGAGAGAGAGCCCAGTTCCCCGCGGTGGGATTAGTATCCAGCCGGCCAGGGGCGACAGCAGCCGGCAGGCACGTCCGAGTTTAAAAGGCTAGGCTGACGATCCATACCTCCGAGCCATGTTCGTTTTGGGGGGGGGTCCCTTCTCTCCGGATCCCCAGAAGCTGGGGAGGAAGGGAGGGCTGCTTCGCAAAACCCACTCGCCCCTCCTTCGCTTGCGAGCGAAGCGAACGCGATTCGGCAAGCCTTTGTTCGGCGCAGAGAAAAGAAAAGGCTCTCGGATCCCCTCCTGCGTGCGCCCGGCTTCCGAAGTCCGCGCCTGAAGAGGGGGGCGCGCGCGCGGGGGCGCGCCCCGGCTGGAAGGAAAGAAAGGGAGGAAGGAAGGAAGGGCAGCATTTCCGAGGCCCGGGAGAGGCGCGCGCCTGGGGGGCGTGGGTGTGTGTTGGGGGGGATGGAATCTTCGCTCCACAATGCTCGCTCCTGATCGGCTAAGACGCGCCTCTCCGGGTCCCCCGCCCGGTCTTGGAGGGGTTTTCCTTTGGTGGGCGCTGAGAGCGAGCGGATCGATACGGACGCTTCGGTTTCTCTTTTTGCCCCAGTCCCTTGGAAAACTAGAGGCCCTTCTCGCAGGACGGGGGTGCAGGGAGAATGAGATCTTTTTTTAAGCCCGTTTGGACAATGAGGGGGAGGTCTGATGGAGCCCTTGGGTGGAGAAATGTTGCTTGCCTGCTTAAGCTCACCTCTGGGTAACAATGGAAGCGCCCTTAGCAAGAGTTTTTGTTATTGCAGCACGTCTTCGAGTCGTCTCCGACTTGCGGCGACCCTAAAGCGACCCTATCAGAGGGTTTTCTGGGCGAGATTTGGTCAAAGGACCTTTGCCTCCCCTTGAGGCTGGCAAAGCGTGACACACACGCCCATCAAGTGAGGCCTGAGCCATTGTGCTGCTGTAGTGTGCCTTCAAGTCGTTAGCAATTTATGGTGACCCTGAGCCGACACCTATCAGAAGTTTTCCTGGGGTTGAGAGGGTGTGACATGCCCAAGGTCACCCAGTGGGTTTCCACCGCCAAAAAGAGAATGGAAGCTTGGTCTCCAGGGTCATAGTCCAACACTCAAACTGCTATGCCATGCTCGCTTTCTTCTAAAACATACTTTGTTGTTTTCTTTGGTGTCTGTTTCACGCTATCAGGAACCTTCCTGGTTTTTCCCATGTAAAGTACTGGGTGCTGTGTGAATATAAACCTAATATCCACCCCAGTAATGATCATCTGAAGATCCTAAACACCCTAGAAACATGAGATCCTATCTGATCTGGTCAGCCCTGGTTAGTACTTAGACAAGAGACCACCAGTGAATATATGTCGGAGAACAGAACTGGCAGTAACACCTTTTCTTTTCCTAGGCAACATTCCTTGCCAAAGAAAACCCTGTGAAATTCATGGGTTACATTAAGATCAGGAGAAACGTTGTCGCTGTTGTGTGCTTTCAAGTAATTTCTGACTTATGGGAACCTAAGGTGAACTTTTCACAAGAGTTTTTTGGAGCTGAGACTGTGTGATGCACCCAAGATCACCCAATGGGTTTCCATGGCTGAGGCCGTTTCTGCACTAGCCTGTTATAGCATGATGATTCCACTTTCAACATCCTCTGGAATCCTGGGGTTTGCAGTTTCGGGAGGGGCCGCCTGGCCCCTCCCTAAACTGCAAACCCCAGGATTCCAGAGGATGTTGAAAGTGGAATCATTGCGCTATAACAGGCTAGTACGGAAATGGCCCGAGTGGGGAACTGAAGCCTGGTCTCCAGGGTCATAGCCCAGTATTCAAGCCACTACCCCATGCTGATTCTAAAAAAGTTCTATATAATACCTTAATTTGACTGCAATGGAAAGCTATCTCCAGATTTCTTCATCACCTGGCCTCAGCAAAACAAACTGCAGTACATCAGAAGCAAATGAGTATCCAAAGTTTTTAAAGCACAAGTTCAGTATCATACATGCAAATAACCTTGGCCATAGACCACGGAGGAAGAAATGAGGGCTTCACTCAATGGCTTGCTCTAACCTTAGTCATTGTCAGAGCCGACTCACTGAAATTGATTTCCCTGGCTTCACTCTAAACATGACAAGGATGAAGGAAGAGTCATGCTCAGCGAAAAGCCAGGGAAATCAGTTGCTTATGCAAGGGCTCATACGAGCAACTGAAGTGGTAGATTAATCAACTTGAGCTCCAGTTGATTAACCCAAAGGGATAACTCGTAAGCAATGAGGCCGAAATGAACAATTGAAAACAACCCTTTTCTGTTCCCTTCAGCTGTCGCACTCAACCTAGGGTGTAAACAACCCATTGAGGTTTATTCCTTTTGCAGGGAGGGTGTTGGAGCTCCAGGGCAGCAAACAAACAGCTCTTTCTAATTCTCATCTATGGGCCCAGTGTGCCCTTGCCACACCGTGCCTAGTTGCAGCGGGCTTCTCTCCAGTGGGCTCAGCCCATTTCCTGCATCTCTCTTACAGCAGCTTTGACTGACTTGCAAACCAATGAAAACAAAACCCACAATAGCTTTCCCTCCCCTGCCACAAATGTCTTTCTTTTCTCCATCCCCATCTGCAACCAGTATTAAGCATTTGAGTCTGCAGGGGACGCCGATTGAGCCTGCCAATTTTTAACAGAGGTTTGATAAGTTTTGAATACGGAGCTGAAGAACGTAGGCCATTCAGATGACATCACAGGCATGGGGGGGTTGGAACATGTGGGTGTCCTGGCAAGGTATGAATGCTGACTTTGCAGCAAAGCAGTCTTGTGACTGCCCCAGCTAGTGACAAGAGGGTGGGTTGCACTGAATGTAACACATACACACACACATACACACATTTCCCTTTGGGACTGCTTGGCAAATCAGTCTTCACACTCTGGGATATGGAGAAATCAATGATCGAGATGGAACCACACCACTTCAGACCAATGGAAAGAGGCTGCACAATTTAAGCAGGCTAAAAAAACCCTCTGCCAAAAGGGGCACACTTGGGGAGAAGGCAGCAGTGGAGGGGAACCAGTGCTCATAGGATTGAAGTACCAGGACATTTTGGTTAACTGGTATTGTCTTCATCTCTTCTCACGCTTCCACATTCCTACTCAGTTTCCTCAATAACCAGAGGTGGTGTGGATTTTCTCAGCAAGAATATATGGTTGTGAGCTATTCCCTTGGTAACACAGAGAATTTGCTGAGATGAGGGCAGGGCGGCATTCAGGCTTTAATAGGTGCTAGGCACTCTTGTATCAACAAACCACTAGGGATATTTTTGTAGGACCTAAAATAATGTTTTTGTATGCCCTAAAATTGTCATAGGCCCTAGCCACTGTGCCTAAAATACGTAATCGATAAGGTGGCCCTGGATGAGGGTGGAGCAGCTTGATCTCAGACAAGGAATTGATACCCATTAGATTTACAAAACAGCTACTCCCACGGAAGATGAGAATTGCTAGATCTTGTTTATCTGGGGGCAGGGGCATTATAGCTACGGCAAATGTCACGATGAGGACATGATGAGCTTCCACACTTTTGGTGCAGGGTGGATGAGCAGACTCAATACTTTTTTACATTGAAAGATATGATAGCTTGGGCTATTCCAGACAGGCAAATGTGTCAGAAGGTTGTCTTATTTGTAGTTCATTCCCTCTTTCTGTCTTTTTTGGAAAAGAAAATCGAAATAATACTTCCATTGTCCCGGGCACTTTTCTGTCAATTCCCAGTACCAGCTGCAACATTTCATTTCCACCTTTGAGTACCAGTACCACTGATCTCAATTCCAAGACATTTCGGAAGGAAAAAATCTCCTCTTTTCCTCCTTTTCCCCGCATTTTCTCCTCTTAGAGTTACAGTGTATCAGTGGGCAAGATTCACTGAAATATTAGCAAAATAGCATTTCTGCTCTGTATAACCTGTATCTCTAAGGAAAATTATTTTAAACAAGAAAAGAAAGGAGAAAAAAAATTGCCCTCCAAACCACAGATCAGATCAGCAAATCACATTCCCGTTTTAAAAAGCATTTGGGACAACCCTAGTGTGCTTTCAAAAAATCGCTACAAAGCGTCTCCCACAAAATAAGGGAATGAGCAGATGTGGAGGCAGCAACAACTGGCAAAACTTAAAGAGCTATATCGCAAGAATTCACACTTCTTCAGACCAGTCTGGAAGAGCCTTTTCTAACATCCTGAAGCAGTAGAGTCCTGGAAAGATTGGGTCCTATTGGCTGGACAACAGTGCATGTCTTACAGGTTTCTCAATGGATGTGGTTGGACACCAGTGCATTATGTCCACACTCAGATCAAGACTACAGAACTGCAGATACACATGCGTGTGTGGAGGGGCATGGATGTGCGCCTTCAGCTGTGCATTGGTTGCACATTTGGGTATGTGTTCAGTTGCACAACATTTCCATTCAACAGAAAGCTTGCAAAACACTACACTGTTATAGCTGTATATTCTACTGGGAGCTGAGTTTCAAAACGAAAACCAAGACACCCCACTCAGGGGCTCAATAGAGGGCATACATTTTTAGATGGTTTATCATAGGGTTAACTGGTCTAGCTATTCTTAGCAATACAATCAAATGCTTTTTCCAGCTCTGGGCATTCAATATGTGTTGTGTTCAATAGAAATGACAAAAGAAGGGAGGATGTGGCAAGATCCCTGCTTAGCAACAGTTTGGAATTTCTCTTTAAATCTGGACAAACAGCTTCTAAGATCTGCCTCAAAGGTTCCCCACTTGGCTGGAGCTTTCATCTGGGAGCTTTGTCACGGTGCTGGGTGAGACTGGAATCCTGTGGTCATATTCCTTGATAAAACATTGGCTCTGTATCTCTTGCAGGAACTCAGGAGTAAAAACACAAGGCTCAGTTTGCTTAGCCAGGCATTTCTAGGAGCCAAGAATATATTACGAAGTAAACCTCCATTTCCAGTCTCTCTGCTTTGAGTGGGTGGTAGCGGGTGATCCCATTTCAGGTTTTCTTGGTTGATGTGGAATAGTTCAGCCCTTACTAATCTGGTTCTGGCCCAGTTTTGAAAAGGAAAACTCTGATTGCATTGAGCCATGATGACTCCCGGCAATTGCCTTACTTTGCAGGTTGCCCACAAGCTAAATTTTGTGGTCTCTGACACCACCCACCAGTCCCCAAAAGCCCCCCAATTTTTTAAAAAACAACAATAATGATGCAGATTGGGGGATAATTTTTGTCTGGAAGTCACACAGAAAGGTCCCCAAACAACATGTCATTTCCTGTCACCCTTTTGAGAGGCATTACAGAGGAAAATAAACATCTGTGCTTGACGTAGGACAAGGGCAGACCACAATGAAATTGGGAAGGACGATTTGGCCCTGCTCCCCATGCAGTTGTTTGTCATTGTAATCTGTAAACCTGGGGATTCCATAGCTACTTCTTCCATAGACTGGAACAAGGGGGCAAAATTTCTTTCTTGGGACCCTCCAGGGGCGACATGGACATCCAACAATCAAATAAAAAAAAAATAGGGCACATTGAGAAGTCCATGTTCTGAAAATTGGTTTGTTCATTTGTTGTTCTTTTCAATTTTAAAAAGTGCCAGAGAGCTTGCAATCTATTTGACAGGTGAATTGTTTCTTCTGGGGGTTTTTAAGACAGCAATTCATCCTTTAAAAATAAAAAAATACAGAGTAAGGGGGGCTCAGGGAGTCTGGAGGCATCAACATCTGCCCAGAAAAATCTTAGGAGCTTTATGAAGCCTCAGGGCTGCACTTTGCCTCCCTCTCCTCTAGAACAAAGGACCCCACTCTTTCTATTCATCTCCTGCCTGATATCTGAAGGGTTGGGAAAATCTCCTAGCTGCAGTTTCTCCCACATTGGAACTTTTCAAGCTTCAACTTCTTTCCACCCTAAACGTGGGGGGGGAAGTCCACCTTTTGGTAAATTCTTCAGAAAATGAAGTGAAATGGCAGAGATTAGAAAGCTAACCCAAAAAGCTTAATACACATGGTTACTCAAGTTCCGAGATCTCAGGGCCTGGCCCTTGCTCTTTGGTCCTCTCAGTGAAAGGGAAGAACCTCAGGGTGAGAGCAATGCCTTGAAAAGCAGGTGTATATCTATTTTTCCTTGGTATTTATTGGAACGATATGCTCTGGCAGCTGTGGTTGATGCTAATTGCTTTAAATTGTGCCTTCGGTTTAATTCTGTTTTCATCTCTGATCTTGTTTTGTCTAACATGGCTGAGATCCCCCGTCATGCTTGCACAGTGTGAATCTTTACCTGTGTAGTTGCACAGCGATTGTGCTACACCGTCCTTTTGCAGAATGCTGACATTGCACATCTGATTGTGTATCTGTCCATCTTGTTTGCTTACTGTCCCATCATGCAACAAGGAACACACAGTGGGTGTTTCTTCAGGCTGAGTGAACCAAGTGGTACACCGAAGGCCCTGATGAAGAGTAAGGCATGATCCAAGAATGCACAACCACACAGCTGAAGTTCTGTTGGCTAGTTCCAACAAGAATAGCTCCATCCATTCAACTGATGAGCACCAAGTCAACACGCAGTATATCCAATTTATTCAATGGTTTTCCTCTAGTCAGAACTGACAGTGGGATTTAGGGCCATGCCAAGGGGTTACAGTTATTTCGCTCTACTGATGCAACCATGAACTGAATAAGTCTACTGTACAATGGCCCCAAAATTACAACCACACATGTAAGGACACTTGCAGATGCGTACAATATTAATAGGATTCCAACCAATATTTCTTAATTCACCAATATTGTAAGATGATGGTGGTGGTGATGATAATGATAGCTGTGCCCACCTTCCAACATATCATAGATGAAAAAGAGGACATATGTGGCCAAGCAACCTCAATGTATGGTCAAGACGGCAACACTTATTAATAAAGAGCTATACATAAGCTAGAAGAGGCTGCAGCTGTTTCCTTTGCCTGAACCTACTGAGAAAATCAAGAATCCACCCTCTCTTCTCATCTTCCCACTGCTAAGTCAACTGAGTGCTTGCTACTTTTGCATTTTGAAGTCAGCTGGTGGCAATTGAAGGAAGCGGAGGACAAAAGGGGAAAGTGGGAGGAGGAGAGAGAAACTGGGACCTTTTAGAAACAGCTGAAAAAGTGGGATGGCAGGGGATTAATTAGGACTGACCCTGCCAAATTGGGAGGGTTTGAGGGTATGGTGGTGGACTGTCCACTCCCCTGTCCAAATTTAGGAAAAGCAAGAGGAGCACAAAAGCATCAGCATAACAGTTGATACTCTGTTTCCCAAACTGGGCCCAAGGATATTACTGATAATGTCAGCTGAAGATAAGAGCGAGCAGCATTATCTGAAAAGGACAGCCTGGAATAAAGCAAACAATTGACACACTTAGGCTGTGCTCCCAGGGCCTAAGCAACAATTCTGGGGCCCCTAAAACTTTCTGCATGGCCTCCTTGCCAAAGGGATGCTACAGTCCTTCACCCTATTAAAAATGTCTCATGAGCCATGCACAATTTTTGGTTTTGTTCCAAAATTACAGTCGCACAACCTACATTCCTGCAAACTGGCTGCCTTTTGCTACTTTTTTTTTAAAATAATGGCGCTGACCCTGAGAGTCTTATAAGTTTGCTAAGCATTTTATCATCTTTAGATCATTATTTAAATGATGATACTGTCACTGTCTTGAATTATCATCATCATCATCATTATTATTTTAATGAACCAGTGTGGCTGCACCCATTAAGACAGTTATTTTTGAAGCTTTAATGTTTTTCTGGCCCGTTTCTCTGACTCTTTTTACAGTTCATCCTCAATTGTAACCCCCCCATGCAGGAGCCTTGGTCACCCCAAAACCTTCTCTCCATTTCATCAGTCTAAGCAGCACTAAACAAGTAGCATGGTTTAGCCCAGTGGGTCTCATTGAATGACTCACCATCAATGGGGCAGGAAAATAGCTGAGGAGGGGCATAAGTGTTTTCATCCTCTCAATCAAGCCACCTTCTTCCAGAGAAGGTGGATCATTTCTGGAGGTCCCAGGTTCTCCCTCATTTTTCTGATGTTTCTAGAACAGAGCTGTCAATTGGGGCCTTAAGTTCTTGCTTGGACAGAGACTCTTTCAACTGGATCATATCATCTTGGCTTTCATTGTTGAAGAGGACTTTTCTAGTGAAGTATGACACATTGCAGAACTTAAAACCAACTGCAATGACTCAAGTTATAACTGAAGGCTTCCCACTCTTGAAACAACCCTTTACTCTTTAGAAGACCTCTTAACTCTAGGCCATTTCTGTACTAGACTATTATAGTGCTATTATTCCACTTTCAACATCCTATGGAATCCTGGAGTTTGCAGTTTAGGGAGGGGCCTTAGAGCCCCTCCCTAAGCTGCAAACTCCAGGATTCTATAGGGTGTTGAAAGTGGAATAATAGCACTTCAGCAGTTTAGTGCAGAAATGGCCTAGATTCAGCATTATGGTAAAGATACACATGCACATACTTTCAGCAAAACGACCAACAACACATAGTTGAGGTGGAGCAGCATGTTATGCAAATGCTTGCAACAAGCTTCCATGAATTTGGATGGGGTCACAAATTTGGACAATTGAAGGGGGAAAGTGGTAAATGGAAGTGTGCTTAGCCCCTCGCTATGCACCAGTTCCTGCCAACCACTGCCCTTGAAAATGCCCCAGAGGTTTCCATTCCCAGGTCTGTGAAGCCAAAGACTCATCTGGAAACCTTCTGGGAGAGAAGCTGCTTTGTGGGGAAAGAAAAAGGAGGGAAGTCGTAGAAGGAAAGTGTTGAGCAGATGACTGATGAAGTACCACGCCTAGCTGCTTCCCCACACCACATCTGCTTTTCCCTAAAAGAAACAATCACTGGGGATTTTGTTACACACATCTGCATGGTAATACACAGTCACAGCCCTTTTCGTGGAGTGCAGATTGGAAAAACAGAGCAGCGGGGCAATTCAGATTTCTTGTTAAATAAGTTTCAGCAGCAAATACCACTGTTATGATAAGAGGCCCCACTTAGAAAAGAAATCTTATCCTCTGGATAAACAGAGCAGGTGTTTTCCCGTAAAGCTGTTCTGGGGAGTTGCTGTTAACCTTGGCAAGCTGGAAACTTGATTTTAATACTCTGCACTGGTTCTGTTGTGTCATCCTTGTGTACACACCATTTTTTCATTTGCCCAAGAGATGCTGAAGCCATGACCATTGTTCTTTCAGAGAAGAAGGAAGCCTATTCACACACACACATGGTTCTGAGGTGATTTCCCAACCAAATGCACTCCACATTGTTTTTCCACTCACTAATACTCTTCTTTCCTATTCAGTAAGATAACATCCTGTATGGCAAAGTGCCCTGTTCTCTTTAAAGATCATCCAAGCTGATGGGACAACTTTCCAGTCACATTTGTGGGAGAATTCGCACACAGGACTAGTCCTACAAGTTAGGGATTTTATGGCATTGCCACCTCAAGAGTTTAAGCCACCTGATATGTACAAGGTTCCAAAGATTATTTCCATAATGCACTGTTATAGCACTATTATTCCACTTTCAACATCCTGTGGAATTCTGGGGTTTGTAGTTTGCTGAGGCCCAAGAGCTCTCTGGCTGAGAATTCTAAAGGCCCCTCCCTAAACTGCAGACCCCAGAATCCCATAGGATGTTGAAAGTGGGATAATAGCACTATAACAGTGTAGTGCAGAAATGGCCCTAGTCTCCAATCATAGTACAATGGAGGAAGGAAATAGTAAATATACAGACATGTGGCCTGCAGACTGCAGTGAGCAAGACAAGAACAAGATACTACAAAGATTACAGTCTGGTTATAAAGAAACAGACATAGGAAGAAGAAGTTGAGGAACCAAGAAGTCTTGTTTGTGGGGAGTGGTTTGGACTATGAGCTGTTCTGAACTAAAACAGAGCCCCCAACGAAGTAGCAAGAGCAGCACAACATGACTAATTTGAAAGATGACTAGACCATATGTTCCACAGACGGCATTATGGTCACCAATTATACGAATAAAGGAAGTCACTTTGGTGCCCAAGGACACTCTGTCGTCAAGGACACTGTTTTGTTGACAAATACCAGAAGCTTTCATGGAGAGATACAGCAGAATGACATTCACAACTATGGAAGGATTTCTAATTGTATCTTTGCACCTTGCAACACAGACTCAATGGGTATAATTCTACTATACCATGTCGTCAGCTGGCCATATCTGTCAACTTCTATGAGCCTCAGAAATCATCCTGAGAGTCATTCTTGAGAAGCTATGATGAGTTAGATTTCAGAAGAGATCACCGCTTGTTGTAAGGGTGGTTGGATCCCTGCTTTGGAATTCTGTATGTCACAATCGCAACTAAAGTTCCTGCCACTGTTGCATCTAGGGCAGTGGTTTGGGAGTATTGAGGAGTGCTTTGTGTTGGGAGTGCTTTGATGTGTGTTCCTGCAGAGACTGGGTGGCCCTTGTGGTCTCGTCCAACTCTATGATTCTATGATTAGAAAATGTGCAGTTACACCTTGAATTTGCAGCATATGCAAGTTGTTTAACCTAGCATTTCCCTGAAAGAATGCTTTGGAAGATAATTGATCTTTTCCTGGTGTTACAGTGGTTAAATGCCGGTACTGCAGCCACAACGTTGTGAGTTCAATCCCGCAGGGCTCCAGGTTGACTCAGCCTTCCAGCCTTCCAGCCTTCGGCAGGTCAGTAAAATGAATACCCAGCTTGTTGGGAGCAATTAGCTAAACGCATTGTAAAACTGCTTAGGGAGTGCTTTGCCTTGATAAGTGGTATAGAAATGTAACTACTAACTGATATTGCTATTCCTGGTTGGCATGGGACACAGTACCTGGACTTCCTTCCTTCTTTCCTCCCTCCAATCCCCATGTTATTTAGGCACAACTTCCAGTTATTTTAAGATACAAGTATACGTGTAAGTTCGGTACTGACTGGAGTACTTTGGCTCCCCCATCCATGAAAATTCCTTTTTTTACATCCATTTTCTTTAACTATGTGAAATGTTAAGGAATGTAGGTGCCACCACTCATGACTTTTTTTTCCCCATTTAAATTTCATGAAAAACAATCATTAAAATTAACCCAAGCAGTGGCAGGCAGATCGGCTAGCCCATTCAGTTTGTTGTGCATGAAGAAGAAATGGGAACCATTAAAGAAGTCGGATAGGAATTCCTTCTCCCTTACCTTGTGTAGCAACAAGAATGTTACTCCTGAGTGGGTCGTACTAAACACTGAAAGTGCTACTGGTCAAACTGGGGTTTCGTTCCAATCTGACCCACCCTCCGATATCATCCATCCAACTGAATCAGTCGCGAGGAGTAATTTGGTCCCCCAAATCCAAAAAGATTGTTCTACACACACAGCCTAGTTCCCCGCTTAAAATCATACTACGTGCAGAGAGGGTTTTGAAATAAATTGAGCTCTCCACTTTTGTGGGCTCAGCACTTGCAGATTTAATTATTCACTGGTTATTTTATTTATTTGAAAAAAAATTACTCTACTTGCCCCTGCCATGGGGGAAAAAATGTTCTCTTTAGGAATTTCTAAACTCTCCAGCGCAATTCTATAGTTCACTTTGGCTGGAAGTGGACCATAGAGTCATGCTGGAGGATTAGAGATTCCTAGAGAGAACATTTCTCTAGGCATGGCTAGGTCCTTCAGCATGACTCTGTGGCCCATTTTTGCCAGATGTTGGCCATAGAATCGTGCTTGAGGATCTAGAGATTCCTAGAGAAGTAAAAATAGCTTTTGTCATTTTTATTTTTATTCACATTTTCTCCACTTCTGCAGGGATCTTGCATCCCTAACTCCTATGGAAGTGGAGAGCTCACTGTAAGTAGTGGATTTAAGTTACGGTACTACAGAAAGATGGGCAACTGTGGGAACGCTAGGGGGCACATTAGACCTCCAGGAGAACTTGGAGTGCTGAACCCCCTAACACACCTACTCCTGTAAATTAAAAAAATCATTTTTAAAAAATAAGCCAATCCAGAACTTTGAAAGAGAATGGCAAGAAGTGATGAATTGGATGAAAGAATAAGAAAAGGAAGGAATAAAGGAAGATTGATGACAAATAGATAATGTAAACTAATGAAGTAATAGATATAGCATAAGTTGCAATGTAACAATGTTAAAAGTAGTAGTGTAAGATTGTTTGTGAAACAGAAACAATGAATGTATGGAATGTAAACACAGACTCAACTGGAAAAAAGATGCTTGGAAGCGGGGAGGGGTTTTTTTTATTGTTTTACTCAAGATTTTAATAAAAATACATACAAAAAAAATCAATTTTTTCACCCCCAGATGCTCCCAAACACCCTCTAAACCAGTTGTTCTCAACCTGTGGGTCCCCAGATGTTCATGGACTTCAGCTCCCAGAAGCCCCAGCCACTATGGTCAATGCTCAGGGCTTCTGGGAGCTGAAGTCCACGAACATCTGGGGACCCACAGGTTGAGAACCACTGCTCTAAACGATATGGGGGTATGTTTTCAGGGTCCCTAGAGGGCATTTAGAGGCAAAAAAAAATTTTTTTTTTGTAAAAATTTGCAAAATTTCATTTTGAGCCATGAGAGTCTAGGGGCTCCGAACAGGATGGAAATCCCCTCCACACCACATAGAGCTGATTATTTTGCATTTCAGAACAAAAGAAAAAAAAGGGGGTTACCCCTGGGGGTTACAAAAGCAACCCTGGGGGCCCTACGGACACTTTGACCAGCCAGTACTAGAGCTTTACTAGCAGACACTTCACTTTCTGCAAGAGATGTGTTTGGCATAGTGTCGTTTTACAGCAATTCTGTGTGTGTGCGTGCGTGTGTGCGCACGCGTGCGTCTAAGTTCTAAAAACTCTTCTGGAACAGTGGTGGAGGAGGAAAGGAAGAAAACTCTTCTGAAATGGTTATTTGATCCTAATAGATGCTTTCTGGAACAAAAATGTGACTGAGGAAATGGACTGCTGTATAATAAGCCAGCTACTTTTCTCCATTTATAAACATCTCTTTGGCACTTCTGGGCCTTTTCAATTATTCATAGGCTGCCTGTTGCCAAACCACTTCTCACGCCATCCTCTCAAGCATGCAAGGGGGCTTCCAAATGAATTACAAGCCCACCCTCTGCTTCTTTACTTCAAGACACTCCCCCTTGGTTTCCCCCACATTTACCCATATTTTGGACGCCATGGAGATCAGCTTCAAGAACAGGGATGGGTAACATAAAAGCCATGGCTCGCTCGTGTTTCCCCAAACCATTTTTTGCACCTCTCCTGCCCAGTGGCTGCTGCTAATAGAAGCAGATTGCTAAAATTCAGCAGCATCAAAAATAGTGTCTTCCCTTCGCTTTCAGAATTTCAGATTTGCAAGATTTTATGGTGCAGAAGCACACCTTGCAACTGCCCCTGTTTGGCAGGGACAGCCCCAGTTAATTCTCTGCTGCCTCACTTTTTCAGTGCTGTTAAAAGGTCCCAAATTCTCTCTTCTCCTCTGTCTTCAGCTTACTTCAGTTGCTGCAAACTGGGTTCAAGGTGCCAAATAATTTGCACTGAATAACTCAGCAGGGAGGAAGAGAGGAGAGAGAGTGAAATCTTGCCCTTCCCAGTTGGCTTAGGCAACAGTAACCTGGTGCAACCTCTTCTATCTTGTCTGTCCTTTTTTATTAGTAACTTTGTCATCTTGACCACACTCTGAAGTTGCTTGGCCATACATGTCCCGGTTTTCATCTGTTTTCAGCTGTGAAATGTTAGAGAAGGATGCAAATGAAATCTTCACATGAAGATGCATATGTTCAGAAGCAAAAATGCAGCCCCTATTGGGTGGGGTGGGATGGCCACATGGCTTCCCACAACATGACGAGGTTGCTCGCTTCCACTCTACTGGCTACGATTCCCAGATCTCAAGCCCCAGACCATCTTCTGCAGTTCTCAGGCAAAAGGGAAGGAATCTCAGGATGAGAGCAATGTCTTGAAACACTCTCTCAGCTTCTGTTGACCATTTTCTGTTCAAAACAGAGTCACAATCGAGTAGGCAAAGGAGAGGTCCAAACACACTTTCACACAATCTGAACGACTAGAAATGGACCGCTCGACCCGGAAAGGTTCCTGTCCCCACTCATCCATTCTGTTTAGTTCCAAGGTTTTGCAGGAATGGACAACATTGCTGGACAAACTTTACAACTGCAGCCAGCGCTAGCTTTTGCCTGCATGCTATAGCAGTAGGCCAAACCATTGAAGTTTGGGAGGGGGGGTTGAAAATTAGGGTTGTCATATTGCATCTGGGATAGGGCTCCAGAAATTTTAATCCTTAACAGATCTTCAAGCATGACAAGCTCTGTCAGACAGGATGATGGTACCTGACCTCCTTCCAAATCCCAGATTTCAGCAGTAGCTGTCCTCTCCTGCAGCACTGAACTGTGGCAGGAGGTGTATAATGTCTTTCTGATGGCAAGAACAGAGCTGGGTACTCCCCCACCCACTTTGTTCTCCAAGTTAGGGTTTGCATACTCAGTTTATCAGGAACAGTCTTGATTAGTCATCTGTCTTCCCACTTTTTCAGCTGCTTTTTAAAATGTCCCTGTTTCTCTCTTCCCCCTCACCTTTGTCCTCAGCTTACTTCGATTTTTGCAAAACTGAGTTCAAAGTGCAAAGTCACTTGCACTCAAGTCAGTACAAGAAAGAAGACAGGAGGGGGCAGAATCTTTCCCTTCCCAGTAGGCTGGGGCAAGAACAAACTGCAGCAGCCTCTCCTTCCTTGTTAATAACTTTTGCCATCTTGACCAAGCTGGATGTGGGTTGGCTGCACGTCCCACTTTTTAATTTGTGAAAAGCTGGAGGACATGTGAGAGATGATAAAGGAGCTCGGCATCTCCACCAGGGAATATGTAGTCTGCTGCCTTGCCTACTGCAGCCGCTGGAGTGTAATTCTCCCCCCCCCATAGCCTCACTTGTGAGCTGCTCTTCCTCACCTTTAAGCCCAGATTGAGTTTAAATCCCTCTCTTTGTCTTCAAGAGACTCATGGAGTGTTGTTGTTGTTGTTTGTTTGTTTTTTGCTCAACCCTGGCTAAAAGAACAGCAAGCTGTAAGACTTGAATCCGCGCCTGCCAAAATAACTAACGTCTGCTGCAAACGTTCACAATCAAAGCCCGTAGTTATATTTGTTTTCCTGGGCACAGGTTTTCCAGCTGCTGGTTTCCGATGTTTATTGATGTTTCCTCTTTGGTAATTAAGAAATTATTGCCTTGTTTAACCCGCCATTCTGACTCTTGGCAGAAAGAAGTTAACTCTACCTTCTTCCCCTTGATAACTGTTCATCTTGCTTACTGTCCTTAAAGGATTGTGACTGGGGCTTTATGACAGATGTTGCAATAAATTTCTTCCTCCTTTTTCCCCCTTTAATGTTTAGCTTGGACACATGCAAGTTCATAACATTTCTGCTGTGGTAACTACTGCAATGACTCCTCTGATAACACAGAGGTGCTCTATAAAGGCGTGCAATTGATGGTGTCGTGCTTCTTACCAGACCGACCCCTCCTGAAACTGCAAACCCTAGGATTCCATAGGATGTTGAAAGTGGAATCATAGTGCTATAACAAGCTAGTGCGGAAATGGCCTAAGTTTGTTAGTTTTCCTGTCTGAAGTTCAGGTTCCCTCAAACTATGAGCTTTTTCTTTATATTCATACAAAAATGTGGATTCATTTTTAGGCACATTTCTCTTACTGCATGCGTTTTGTATGCAGTTATGCTCAGCAAACTCATCTTAGTAAGAAATGTTCCCAATATAATGTGTTTTGAATACTGTTTCCACTTCTATATAAATTTGTGTATGTCTTCCTCCTTATATGCACAGTTTCATATTTTTTTTAAACCTGAGCACTCCATTGTGATACTGTGCAAATTGAGAAAGAGAGTTGAATTCTGTTTTGCTCATTGATGTAAAAGTGCAAAATTAGACAAGTTTGGATTGTTGTGTGCATTGAATGATTATACCTTCATCTCTGGAATCAATAGTTAAAAATCCTATAGTAGGTTATATACTTAAAATTTGGGTTGTTTTTTTTTTAGTGGAGAAGATGCATAAATTCCCCTTCATAAGAAACATGTGAAGTGTGAAATGGCCAAGACGAATGACTCATTTCTACAGTCCCTGCCTTCACATTGCATGTGAAGCAATCTTTAAAAATTCTTATTCTTATTCTTATTCTTTGATCTAAACTATGACCTAAGACTGAAACTGGTTTGCATTGTGCAATGGAGACACAGAGCGTGCACAGATATACATACAAAGAGGATGGGGTTGTCTTATTTTTCTCCTGTTTCTCAAACCCAATTGTCTACACACTACCAACAGTTTCCATCTCATTTCTGATGTTCCCAACCAGTAAACTAAACACTGATCCAGCTATTTGCCATGATCCTCCACCCATTTTCTTTCTGAGAGGAGGAGGCTGCTTTTTTGAAAACCTTTAAACATTACACTTTTTAAAAAAAAATCAATCGAAAAATAGCTTTGGAGAGGAAAGAAAAGGGGGTTAGTGACATCACTAGTTGCTGGACAATCAGTACTGTGCATAATCAATTTCCACAACCAGCAGAGGTTCAATCTGCCAGAAGACCAAAATGTATCAGACCAAGATATGCATGTCAGACCAAAATACAATGAGCATATTTCCGTAATGGGATTACAAATAAAAGTCTATACACTTGGAGGAACACACACACCAATTTTCGCACCTCTTTATTATTAGTCAGAGCAGTTATTGCATTGCACTCTAAGGCTTGCATATCTTAGCCTTCTTGTGTTACTTTCACAGGTAAGTGGATAGTGTCATGATATCATGTAGTCACCAGGTGGCGCTGGACCTAGTTGTATTTGGGTAGCTTCCTGTGTTCTTACATACTTAGACATACACGTTTTTCTACATCTTTCTGATGTGTGTGTCCTCTAAACCTTCTATGAGTGTGGGTACACCAGTGAGTATTTACATCAGGGGCAGAGGGTTTGGATATGTGAAAGGTAACAGCTGGGAGACATTAGATCTGTTTATAACTTGGGAAAGGATTTTCCATAAACCCTGCCCTGGAGAATGTTAAATGTCTTCCATAGTGAAAAACTAAAATTACAACGGGAGCCTGTTGGCAGCAAGCTTCAGAAAACATGAGGTGAAATTATCAACAAGAACAGAAGGAGGAAAAGAGGAGGATTTGACAGTCAAGTTACTAAATCACTGTAGAATCATCCAGAACCTTAGAGAAATAGATACTAGGGTCCCATTCATCAAGTGGCCTGGGAAATATCCAAGATGTACAGAGGCCAAAAGGAACAGAGATAAACAGGAGTCGTATGCAACAGTAAGGCTGGATGAAGTTAGCAGTATCCATCATATAGTAAATACTAGACCTCTCTTCCAGCCAAATGGACTTCTTGCTACAAGGCTCATTGCCAGGACACAGAATGGCAGAGTCCATACCCCCCAATGTTTCACAGTCGAAAACGGGGACATGTGTGGCCAAGCAATGTCAGAGTGTGGTCAAGACGACACAGCAAGAATACACAAGCTGGGAGAGGCTGCAGGACTTTGGCTTTGCCTGAGCCTACTGGGGAATGTAAGATCCTGTCCTTTCTTTTTAATCCCCGCTTGATGAATGAATTAACTACAGACTACTTTTGCACATGGAACTTAGATCCTTATCACACCACACTGCTACAGAGCTATATTCCACTTCAACTGCCTAGGCAGCATCCAGTGAGATCCTGAGATCTGCAGGTTAGTAATGGGCATTTAGAACTTTTAGCTAGAGAGTTCTTGGACCTCACTAAACTACAAACCCCAGAATTCCATAGGATGTTGCCATGGCAATTAAAGTGGAATATAGTGTCCTAACAATGTAGTGGTGATAAGGATCTTAGTTTGTAGCAACTGAAGTAAGCTGAGGACAAAGGGGAGAAACAGTAGGAGGAGAGAGAAACTGGGACGTTGGGCCTTTCCACACTGCACTGTTAAAGTGCTATTATTCCACTTTCAATATCCTTTGGAATTCTGGGGTTTGTAGTTTCTTGAGGCCAAAGAGCTCTCTGGCTGAGAATTCTAAAGGCCCCTCCCTAAACTGCAAACCCCAGGATCCCATAGGATGTTGAATGTGGAATAATAGCACTATAACAGTGTAGTGCAGAAAGGCCCGTTTTAAAAGCAGCTGGAAAAGTGGGATGAGAGAAGATTAACTGAGACTGTCCCTGCCAAAATGGGACAGTCGCAAGGTATGCTGATAGCAGCACTGCTTTCATTCTTTCCCTCTTCTTCAGCTTGGAACAATGAATATTTGTGAATATCCATTTCAGTCACAGCTTGAAAAAATGACCATGAGCTGATGTCTGTGCATTCACGGCTGAAGAGGGCTCTCTTGGAACCAGAGCTTGGGGGAAAAAATGTTTTTTTTCATTATTATAACTCCCAGCATCCCCCCAGAAAAGATGTTAGGGAATCTGAGAATTGCAGTCCAAAAAAGGGAACTTTCCAAAACTCTGGTTGGAAGCAGCAGCAGTGCAATCTGGGGCCTTCTTTGGCTTGTCGCTTTCTGAAATACACATGGGAGGCTCTTCCTGAGGCGAGTTTATTTTGGGTGCCCAGGGAATTCCAGACGGAGGTGGCTATACTGAGAGGAGACCGCACTGAGTCCCCTTCTCGCCACACATCTGTATAAATACCCAGTGTCAACAGTCCCCCATTGGCCCAGGGTGGACGAGGCAGGACCTTTTACAAAGGGAAGTATTTTAAAAATCACCCCCCAGAAACCAAATAAAATGTTGGAGCCAAGAACATGAAACAAACTCACCGAGGTGTTACAAGGCAATGGCGTTTGCAAGAGATCAGAAGGAGCTGGGACTGAGCTAATAAATCGGCTTGGCTGGAGCCGGCAACCTCTTCCGCTTGGTATAAGGGAATTGCTTCATGAGAAAAGTCTCGTGAAATGGGGAGGGGGAAAAAAAGAAGGCTTCTTTTTACAGACTAACCTAAAAAATCTTTGTTTCCTGCCTCTTCCCCTCCCTCTGGCATCCAGGTCTCAAATTAGCACCTACTAAGTTTCTAGGGGTATATCTGCACTGTACAGTTAGAGCAGGTTGATCCTGCTTTAATTGTGGGAGAGGGAGCGGAGGCCATTTCCGCACTAGACTGTTATAGCGCTATGATTCCACTTGCAACATCCTATGGAATCCTGGGGTTTGCCGTTTAGGGAGGGGCCTTTGAGGAGAGGAGGAAACCGAGGCCTTTGAGGCCCCTCCCTAAACGACAAACCCCAGGATTCCATCGGATGTTGAAAGTGGAATCATAGCGCTGTAAGAGGCTAGTGCGGAAATGGCCAGAGAGGCGACCTTCCCCTGTTACGCTTGGCTCACCCACCTACAGTTGCCAGATCTCAGGGCCAGGCCCCTCTGCCCCAGTTCTTCAGGCACGGGAAGGAATCGCAGGGCAAAAGCACTGCTTTGAAAGATCTGTGAATATCTATCTTACGCATAAGTTAGCCTTGGTTTTGTTTAACTTGACGGCAATTGTGGTTAGTGCTTAAGATACCGTGACTTCACCAGGGGCTTCCCCTCGTAACATCACTGGGAGTCATCTCTAGTTCTTGGGTTTTGGTCTGGAAATCTCAGGGGTTTCCTGGGATAGTCCTGCCCTGGCAACCCAATTCCCACCTTGACTTTTTCCCAGGCTTGGGGAGCTGAAGGCCGTTGTGGGATGGGAGGGCAGGGGCTGCAGTTGGACAGATGGCAGCAGCCAGCCACGTTGGCTAATGACCCCTGGCAATTCCCCTCTCAGTAGCTATGAGACTGAAATCTGGGCATCTAGGTCCAGAGCTTTGAATACTCTCTCTTCGCACTATGGTATTACAACACTATTATTCCACTTTCACTGCCATGGTTCAGTCCTGTGGAATCCTGGAGCTCATAGTTTAGGGAAGAGCATATAGGATTCTCAGCCAAAGAGCTCCTCCTGTGCTTCACCAAACTACAATCCCCAGGATTCCATAGAATGGAACCATGGCAGTTGAAGTGGAATAATAGTGGCCGTTTCCGCACTACACTATGGTGCTGTTATTCCACTTTCAACATCCTATGGAATCCTGGGCTTTGCAGTTTAGGGAGAGTGCTTTAGAATTCTCAGCCAGAGAGCCCTTTGGCCTCAGTAAACAACAAACCCCAGAAAAAATGGCAGAAAAAATGGTATGCAGAAATATAGGATGGGGGACACGTGGCTGGCTAACAGTACGTGTGAAAGGGATCTAGGAGACTTAATAGACCACAAGCTGAACATGAGTCAGCAGTGTGATGCAGCAGCCAAGAAAGCCAACGCAATTCTTGGTTGCATCAATAGGAGTATGGTGTCTAGATCGAGGGAGGTATTGGTACCACTGTATTCTGCTTTGGTTAGACCTCATCTGGAATACTATGTCCAGTTCTGGGCACCCTAATTCAAGAAGGATATGGATAAGCTGGAGCAGGTCCAGAGGAGGGCAACCAAAATGGTGAGGGGCCTGGAAGCCATGCCCTATGAGGACAGACTTAGAGAGCTGAGTATGTTTAGTCTGCAGAAGAGAAGGTTGAGAGGGGACATGATAGCCATGTTTAAATATTTGAAGGGATGTCATGTCTAGGAGGGAGTGGGCTTGTTTTCTCCTGCTCTTGAGACCAGGACAAGGAGCAATGGATACAAGCTGCAGGAGGGGAGATTCCACCTGAACCTCAGGAAGAATTTCCTGACAGTCAGGGCTGTCCGGCAGTGGAATGTGCTGCCACGGAGTGTGGTGGAGTCTCCTTCTTTGAAGGTTTTTAAGCGGAGGCTGGATGGCCACTTTTCAGGAGGGCTTTGAGGGTTTTCCTGCATGGCAGGGGGTTGGACTGGATGGCCTGTGTGGTCTCTTCCAACTCTACATTTCTATGATTCTATGATTCTATGAATTCCAAAGGATGTTGAAAGTGGGATAATAGCACTATAACAGTGTAGTGTGGAAATGGCTAGTGTTATAGCTGTGTAGTGTAAATGGGCCCTGGATTTCAATCCCTACGTATTCAATCATATGTCTTTAAAGCAGGCAGGCTCGACTGGGCTCTTTCTAGGAAACCTGTCACACTATACAATTATAACATCATTATTCCACTTTAATTGCCATGGCAATGTCCTATACACCTGGGATTTGCAGTTTAGGGAGGAGTACTGAAAATTCCCAGCCAGAGAGATCTAGTGCTCCCCAGTACAAATCGCAAGATTCCATTGGATGTTGCCATGGCAGTTAAAGTGGAATTGTGGCACTATAATTGTGTAGTGTGGAAGAACCTTTCTGCTTGGAAGAACTATATCTGTTATATGTAACCAGTAGAGATGGGGGAGAATTTCATTCCAGTTCATTTTTGATTAAGTTACCAAAATTTGCAAAATCATATTCAAGGAAGTAAAGAACTTTTTTGGTTGGACTTGATGGCCCTTGCGGTCTCTTCCAACGGGATGATACTATGAGTCTATGAACCTGAGGGTTTAAAAAAAGGATAAATGTGGGAGAAAGTGACCTAGTCATATTTTCCCATCTCTTCTTCTGAATAAATGTAGCTAGGATCTGTTGTTCTTAGCTGCTTCTGTTACTGGCAGACTCCACTTATTCCATCATCATTCTTCCCTTTTTTTGCAACTGTCATCCGCAGAATTCATATAAACATAAAGCTCTGGATTAACTAGACATGCTATGTAGGACTGGAAACCCAGATGCAAACAAGTATAAATTATAGTTTACAATGACCTCAGCATGGGGATGCCATATGTTTTCAGCAGTAGAATGGCTCACACATGTTTATCATCTCTATTAAAAAAAAAAGGGAAAGTGAAGGAAATTCCCCTGAATATAAAACAGCAGAATAAGCACGGATGCATGTGATTTGTTGATCATTTTCATCCTAATGAACAAAGTGAAGCAATATTTAATCCCCCAGAGATGAGTGCAAATCTTTCTTGCTACCAGAAATCCTTGAAGAGGGAAAACCATTTATCTTCTGCTGTGGGACACGTTCCAGAATGGTGAAGATAGGAAGCCAAAGAGCAACTTATTCAATACCTGGAGCTCTTTGGATGCTACCAATGGTTCCCGTCTTGACTAATCTATTAAACATCCCCCATGACTGATGGCTGAGTGGGTTGGGGAAGCAGCCATGGGCAGTGGCTTCTGTGTCCGTGCGGAAGTGAATCTGCTCTGAGTTTTATTCTGAGCTTCAAGGGAACATTCTAAGTTTTGGAGCTACTTGGTGGGATGGGATTCAGCACCATCATTTTTTTTTTAAACTAGTGTCAAATGTATACCTCTTGGATCTCATTGGGGGAGATGGAGGTAAATGATAGTTAGCATTTGGGGAAGAATTCCAAAAGCATTCATTTCCTTTAGACTCAAGGACTCAAACCCGGGGCAGATTCACTAAGCTACTTGACATAGAAGTCATTAGCCACTAAACATATCCAACGAAGAGCAAATTCAAGAAGAACTGGGGAAATGACCAAGCTCTTTCTAAAACAGAAGTTCCAAGAGATTAGAATCATAAAATCATAAAACTGTAGAGTTGGAAGAGACCACAAGGCCCATCCAGTCCAATCCCCTGCCATGCAGGAATACACCATCAAAGCATTCCCGACAATTGCCATCCAACTTCTGCTTAAAAACCTCCAAAGAAGGAGACTCCACCACACTCTGAGGCAGCATATTCCACTGTTGAACTGCTCTTACCATCAGGAAGTTCTCCCTAATGTTTAGATGGAATCTCTTTTCCTGAAGCTTGAAGCCATCGCTCTGTATCCTGGTCTGTGGAATATCAGAAAACAGGCTTGCTCCATCCTCCATACAACATCTCTTCAAATATTTAAATGTAGCTATCATGTTGCCTCTTAACCTTCTCTTCTCTAAACTCAACATACCCAGCTCCTTATGCCATTCCTCATGGTTTCCAGGCCTTTGACCAGTTTGGCCGCCCTCCTCTGAACACAGTCCAGCTTGCCAACATCCTTCCAGAACTATGGTGCCCAGAACTGGACATAGTATTCCAGGCGGGGTCTGACCAAAGCAGAACAAGATTGAGGCCTTTTCCACATTTTATATTTAAAACGGGGCAGCGCGTCCTCCAGCGAGGACGTTTACACTTGGGGGCGAACTGGGTCCGGACTACTTAATGTTTGTCCGGACTTCAGCCCGCTCTGGAACACCCAGAACTGGTGGTTCCCCGTGCTATTGAAAGACCGATTAAAAGAGGGCTTTCAATAGCCCAGCGCACCCCAGTCCGTTGCTGCCCTAAGTGTAGATTTGCAGGCTCTTGCCAGTGCGAGGCTGCAGATCTTCCACGGGCGGGCTTCTGGCTGGCGAGCTTCTCTAGTAGGTGGAGAGCCTCCGCCAACCGGAAGCCTCCATTTTCGTCTCCGGAGAGTGTGTAGCGCGGGCGCGCTCTGCTCCAGATCGTCGGGGATCGTCGGGGAGAGCATGCCAGTCCAGTGAGTAACGTACTGCCCCGTTTCCCCCTCAAAGTGCGGAAAAGCCCAGAGACTCAGTGTCGGTTGTTGGAGAATTATCTCAGATGATCTTCAAGACTTTGCTGGGGAGAAGAAGGGCAGAACTAAAGGGGATGAATGGCTGCCTTTGTCTTTTATTGCCTAGCAATAAAAAGGCCTTGCCCCTATAAAGTAGCATCTCCATACCATCCTCATTCCATGACTTTGTGCTTTCCTATCACTTGTTCTTTGCATTCTGACACTGTATCTCTCACCTTCCTTTCTCTGTTTTCTCCTTCCTTGCTTCACCTTACTTTTTCGCCATGTCTCTCCTGCTTGCTTTAATCAAGTCATGAAAAGAAAAGAAAGAAAAAAAAAAAAGACTCCGGGGAACTTTAAATACAGATCATGTATTGCGGCTTTTACCCTAGTTATTGCTTCCCTTCTTCTTCACTCTTTGGCTTTCATTGGTTTGTTCTATCTTTGCAAGGAGCTCTGCAAAGCAGGTTTTGACTAAATGTTCCTCTGAAATCTAGGCTTCCCTCCAGAGTTCTGACTTAGACCCAGGAAAGCGGAAATTAGCACTGAGAGAAGTTGGGTCCCAAATGTGTCATAGGAACATGACTTCACTCATTGGCTAAACACAGTCAAAGGAAGGGGCAGCCTTGGACCTTGGCAAACCATGAGACAGAAGAACAACTGGGCTGCACTTTTTGCCTATAACGTTGCTCCTGCAATGTCCAGAAACTTGCTCTTTTTTCCCCCCTTTAATGAAAGCTTGGAATTCAGATCAGATGATGCTCCAGATGGGCACTGGGTGGCATGCCTGGAAACTGGGTGAAATCCAGCCAACCAGATGGCATGGCCACCCTTCATATAACCCGTTGGGACTTAACCTCTGGACCAGGCTGATGCTAAAGGCGTGAGAGTCCTGACAGAGTCTGTTCACCGTTTTCTTCTCACATGGTTCTCCTTAGTTTGTTCCATATTTGTGGTTTTTCAAAGAGTTTCCGTCAAGGACAAGCACAAAACTTGTCTAAATCTGCTTAGCTGTTGTCTGGTTGTAATGCAAGACAGACCAAAACTGAGCAATTAACAATATGAAACAGCTGAAACTTTAAAACAATATGGGAAAGACCGAAAAGCTTGGAGGACAGAATTGTTCCATTTTATCATTGGGAACCTTTTTTAAAAAAATGTACATGGAAGCTAGTATCAGGAGAGGCCTTATTTGGCAGAAGTCGTATTTTGCATCTTGTTCTAAACATTTCTGGTCTTAATACCCTTGGGCCTTCCCAAATCTGTTGCAGCTGTCAAGGGGCAGTAAATTATCTCTTTAAAACTAGAGCCGTATATCTCCAAGTTATTGCTAAGAGTCCTTTTGCAAGAGAATGGAAACACAAATGTTTAGTTAGAGCTGCGTAGCCAAACATACAGCTGCATTCCTGGAAGAGTTTCATCCATCCAGATCCTCTGGGGTGCTCTTTTATGTTCTGAAGAATGAACTGCTCTGCTGCAGCAATTCCTTGAAATGTTTCCTATTAATCGCCATGCTTAATGTTCATGTCCGCATGTAGCTGGGACCAAGTGGATGGACAGACAGACCTGTTCTTGACATTGTGTGCCTCACTTATGGAAACCCTGAGATGAACCTATGATGAGGTTTTCTTGGCAAGGTTCATTCAGAGGGAATTTGCCTTTGCTTTCCTCTGAGGCTGAGAGAGTGTGACTTGCACAAGGTTTTCATGGCCATATGAGGATTCGAACCCTTTTCTCCAGAGTTGTAGTCCAGTGCTTAAACCACTACACTGCACTGACTCAGGTAGAAGCACACACACACACACACACACAAATATATATACCCAAGCTCTGACATTGCTGACTTGTGTGTGTTTCATCACTTTCTTCTGAATCAGACATTGAGATGGAAGAGGCTATGGTCATTTCCACACTACAGTGCTATACTGCTATTGTTCCACTTTCAACACCCTGTGGAATTCTGGGGCTTGTAGTTTACTGAGACCAAAGAGCTCTCTCGCTGAGAAGTCTAAATGCATCTATTACCCTGTTTACTGGGGGTCCCCCGAGGGACTCCAAAATGTGCTCAACTATAGGTGGAGAAAATTAGCTCAGAGCACTGCTTTAGCGTTACGAGAGGCAGGGTAACTTAGCAGGATCTTGAACCCTATATCTATGGGATCAGGCCAGTCAAGAAGCAAACCGTTTTGAAAGCATAAATGAGATCTTTTATTAAAATACAACCGAACAGTGTATGCAACACACTCACTCAGATAACTATAGAAAATAAAGGTGGGAGTGGGATAGAGGGATTTTCAGAGGGATAGTTGAATTGGTTGATACAAAACCTGTCCTGAAGACCAGAAGAACAGAGAGCGATGCTGGGGTTCGATGTGGCTCAGCACGTGGAGCTGAAGGGAGGCTTGCCAAGCAAAGCGGCAGCAAGGCGGTTAGGAACTCGGGAGCGATCCAAGGAGGGTCTCGGTTTTTATAGGGAGCAATGTGACTGCAGGCTATGCTGTACTTGGTGAGAACAATAGATTTCAGGTGCGAGACAAAGCCTTGGAAAGGTCAAAATTTAACATGATTGAGTTAGGTCCGAATCGACAAAGGAGTAGCCAGTACGCAAATGCGCGATGCTAGACAGTTGATAGTTCGGCTTAGTTAAGTTACCTGCTCGGGGCTTGGAGTCCTTTGTAGGTGGCGCGCATACATAATAGGGTGCTTGCCGGGAGGTCTCCTGAAGCGGCGATCTGGCTATTTCTGGCTCGCCTGTGTTATTTAGGAATATTGCAGCGATCAGTCGCCGAGCCTAGTTTTGTGCTTGTCCGGGGGCCTCACAAACACGTGGAGAGGGGTGATGGAAGAAAGCCAGATTATTGATATCAAAAGGATATCTTTATGCTATCGCCAAGGCGGCGTAGAAGCTGCAGTAACACACCTCCCTAAAGTGCAAACCCCAGGATTCCATAGGGTGTTGAAAGTGGAATAGTAGTACTGTAACAGTGTAGTGCGGAAACGGCCTATGTCTCAGAAAAGCACTGGATCTACCATTTGACAGAGTGAGGCAACTGCGTCGGGTAGCAAAAGCTGAGGGCCAGCAGTGGCAGATTTTTGGGTCCTCTGCTTCAGCCTTTCTCTTTTTTGGAGGACGGAATTGTGTGTATTCTTTGCCACACAACTTGGCCTGCATCCTTAAACTAGCCTGCTCCTCTCAGGTTAGTTTATGCTGTGTTGGTAGTAATACTTTGGGATGCTGTGCTGGCACTAATGCTGAAGCAAGCTTCAACTGCCGGTCCTGCTGGCTTCTATAACACTCACAAATGGCTATTTGTGAACACACTTTCTTGAAATCCCTGACAGCAGATTTCCACTGGAGCCATAAAACTGGGATCTGTAAAAGGACAGTACAAAAAAGCAAAGAGTACATATGCCTTTTTTGCTTGGTTTACTATATTCCTTATAGATCCAAACTTCACACGTAAACTAATCCGAGACAGATGTTTACATGCAGTGGTTGCACTCATTTTTATGTATGTTCTGCCTGTACGTACTGATCAATCCACATTGTCTTTTCTGACAGCCGCTAAAGGAGACCATACCAATATTTTCTGGCTATCATGTTGAGCTGCGTTTAACAATAAAACCAATTTTTAATCCTCTTTCGCACTAAACAATTGTATCACTTCAAGACCACTTTAACTACCTCGGTGACATCCTTACTAATCTTGGGAGCTATAGTTTGGTGAGCTGCTAGAGTTCTCAGGCAGAGAATTCTAAATGCTTCCGAAACCACAAATCCCAGGATTCCATAAGACGGGGCCACGGAAGATAAGATGGTATCAAAGTGCTGTAATGGTGTGCTGTGGAAAAGAAGTTTATCCCTTCTTTACATTGGCTTCTATGGGATGTTTCCAGTTTCTTCTAATTAATTTTTTAAAAAGTAATTTTATTAAAAGTTTTTGAAACACAATAAACCCGTCAGTGATTTACTCCGCGCCGCCGGGGGACTGGAGAAGGATGGGACCGTGATGATGTCATGCAAAACCACGGTCGTGATTCTGTCCTTCTTCTGCCCTTATGGCAGCTTGGAAGGGTGGGATGGAGAGGGCCTGGCTGTTCAAGCATGTTACTTCCGGTGCTCCTGGCTACACCTGAGTGATAAGCGCATGGAAGCCATCACCACAGTCCAGTCATTCTCTGTTGTTTGGGGCCTCTCTGACATTTCTTATTTTTTTTTTAAAGAAGTGTGGCAGCCAACGTCTTGAGCATTTCTTACATAAATGGACTTGTCTCCCTAAGAAAACTTTATTCAGTGATGTTGTTTTCGTAACTCATCAAGGGAAGCGCAATAAGTTCCGTCATGTTATTTGTGGCAGCTGATGTCTGAAGATAACAAAACCTGGTGCTCTCTCTGTTGTGTTCTGGCTGATCAGAATGCTTTGATATATATGATAAAGAAATGAAAGAGAAGGCCTCTCTCTCTCTCATTGCCTCAACAGTTCATCCAATAAGAACTTTATTTTCCTTTTTCCCCCTCTCATTTCCTTCCATTTTTTTTTAAACTCTCAGGAAGGTTTACTTATCAGGTGGTTTGCCTTTGTAGTTGCAGAGAAAATTAAAAAGAAAAAGCATTAAATACCCTTCCTGTTTCTGAGGGCTTTTGATGATGATGATGATGATGATGATGATGATGATGATTTCCTCTTCCCCTCCTTCTCCTTTTTCTTCTTCCTCAAAATAGGACGTTTTGGATTCAAGTCAAGAGGGTGATTCTTTCAGACAGCAGGAGAAAGAGTTATGTGTCACTTCGATAAAGTGCTCAATGAAATGCCGCTCAATGAAATGCCATTTAAGGAGAGAAAACAAACAAATCCCTGCATTATTTGAGCATCTGTGATAACCGTCAGAAGATAGAAGGAAGAAGGGAGAGCGTTTCCCCTCCCATCCTTCTTCAGCTCAGTAATAAATGACAGTCTATCTAATAGAGTCCAACCATTTTGATTTCCATCCACAGAGATGGAAATGCTGTTCCCTTTTCCACTGGATCTTTTTATGTTTGGTGCCAGCTAGGGGCCTTTCCGCACTACACTGGCCATTTCTGCACTAGCCTGTTATAGCACTCTGATTTCACTTTCAACATCCTATGGAACTCTGGGGTTTGCAGTTTCGGGAGGGGCCAGCTGGCCCCTCCCGAAGCTGCAAACCCCAGGGTTCCATAGGATGTTGAAAGTGGAATCAGAGTGCTATAACAGGCTAGTGTGGAAATGGCCACTATTATAGTGCTCTTACTCCCTTTTCAACCTCCTGTGGAATCCTGGGGTTTGCAGTTCAGGGAAGAGCATTGAGAATTCTCAGCCAGAGAGCTCTTGGGCCTCAGGAAACTACAAACCTTACAAGTCCACAGGATGTTGAAAGAGGAATAATGGCACTATGACAATGTAGGGCGGAAAGGCCCTGGATCTTTTAGTATGAAAGGAGAGGCAACTGTTACCCCAAAACCATACGACCAAGGTGCTACTAGGGCAGGAGATCTGCAGGCGCAGCTGAAGAATCTTGTGTCCCCTCCAGCTGTCTAAGGGACATTCCCAATCAATCCTCTGTCATCCCACTTTTCCAGCGGCTTTTCAAATGTCCCAGTTTCTTTCCCCTTCTCCCACTTTTCCTCTTTGCTCTGGGCTCAATTCAATGAGTTCAAAGTACAACCACACTCTACTTGATTCAAGCAGTGGTTGAAGAGGTGAGGAGGGGGGCACAGTTTTGCCCTTCCCTGTAGATTCAGACAAAAATAAACAACTGAAACCTCTCCTAGCTTGTTTGTTCATTAATAACTTTTTGCCGTCTTGATGTCACTCTGATGTTGCTTCATTGCATGTGTCCTTTTTTCATCTGTGAAATGTTGGAGGGTATGGTTTGTTACTTGGAACACACCAGCAAAACCCCCTCCCCGCAAGTTATTTATACACCTGATTGCAAAAATACCACACTCAGTTCTCTTCCTACCTCATACAATCATAATACATGGAAAAGTTAACAATTTGCTGCCCTTTAATGGAACCTTTATTCAGTTGCTCAAGACAGCCTCTTAACTCTGCCTAATGGTAGGTTGTATCTACCTCATTGTCCCTTTTCTTCTAGTAGATGAGACGAGTCCTTGACCATTACCTTGTTAAGGAATCACATTATGAATCAGAAGCCCATTCTCTCTTCTCCTCTTACTTTCTCACACTCTGGAACAATGGAGTAAACGTATTAGGCAAAGCATCTATAATATGTAGAAATGGGTCCTACAAAGTTTGAGGCTAAAGATTCTGCTATATATATAGTCAGACAACTTGTGGGACCTGCAACAAAACAGGTAGACCCTAAGGGCACCAGATCATATCTGATTTTGGAAGCTAAGTAGTGTCCTCTCTGCTTAGGACTTGGATGGGAGATGACCAACAAATACCAGGTGCTATAGGCTATACTTCAGAGGAAGGAAGAGGCAAAACCACCTCTGCAGATTCCTTGCCTAAGAAAACCCTATGAAATTTATGGGGTCATCATAATTTGGCAGATGACTTGAAAACACATATGCATATTCACACATTCTTCTTCTGTGTTGAGTCCTGCTACCCATGCCTTGATACCCCATGACGGTGTACTCTTTTCCTTCTTCCCAGTTTTCTATCCTGCCTCTACCACACAAACTCTCAGTGTCCTGTGGCTGACAGGACCAAAGAATTCACTAGGCACTCAACAGTTGGGAGTAGCAGTGGAAGAGATCAGATTCTGGCCTGAGTTGGCACATGGAATCCACAAGAGTGTCATATTTTGCAAGGCCAGGCAAAGGGAGTGGTCAGAAGACAGGCTGAGGTCATGTAAAGAGAGAAAAGTCTGCTGGCTTGTAAACAGGGACAAGCAATCATACCAAGCCCAGCTTGCAAGTAAGCCAAAGTCAAGACAGCAGGAGGTCTGATCACAAGAGTTTAGGAATGCTAAGAGCAGAGAACATGATAACCAACAGCTTGCCTTGTTTTCAGTAGCTTGCTGTCTGAGCAGACCCTGTAGATCAGTGGTTCTCAACCTGTGGGTCCCCAGATGTTTGTGGACTTCAGCTACCAGAAGCCCCAGCCACTATGGTCAATGCTCAGGGCTTCTGGGAGCTGAAGTCCAGAAACATCTGGGGACCCACAGGTTGAGAACCACTGCTGTAGATACTGCTGCTGTACTCAGGCAACTCACTACTGAGTCACCCCTTGTTGTAGCCAAGTAAGTCACCTTACCTGTGTCCTCGTGTCCAGCCTCTCTTAAGGGTGCCTTTTCCAGGGGTTTAGGGGTATCACTGCTTCAGAGTAGGCTCCTTGCTCATCCAGGACAGATGATTTTTGTTTGGAAGGCCTGGACTCAGAGGTAGCCACAGTGACTCCATATTCCATAGCTACAGAAGAAAACAGAGGTGAAATATTTGGATTTGGGAAGATGTGGTCCATGAGGAAGGTTTCTGAGATAGGGAATGGCTTCTGCCCCCACCCCATGCAGTTGTCACCCCAGCTTTTTAGAATCCATCCGTTTGTAAGGAGATCTTTCTCTTTGGCCATTTCCACACTACACTGTTATAGTGCTATTATTCTACTTTCAACATCCTGTACAATTCTAGGGTTAGTAGCTTACTGAGGCCAAAGAGCTCTCTGGATGAGAATGCTGCTTCCTAAACTACAAACCCCAGAATTCCACAGGATGTTGAAAGTGGAATAATAGCACTATAGCAGTGTAGTGTAGAAATGGCCTTTAACTACTGCCTTCTACTGTATTGTCATCTTTTCCAGGGAGTCATATGATTTTGTGATATGTCCAAAGTACAACACTCACAGTTCAGTCATCTCACCTAAGTAATATCTACTTATACCATCCTTCTGCTGAGTCCGAACATTGTGCAACCAAGCATGCATTTGCCCACGTGCTTGCTTCGTATGCAATTCCAGCGAATCAAGTGCAACATTGGAGGTACTGGTGGAGAATTGGGCACCACCCAAGAATGTGCGACTGCAAGTGAAATCATTACATCAGCAAAACTCTGTTTATGGAACTGTGAACTGAATATAGAAATTGTGCCAAGGCCGAATGAGTCCACGTGGATCCATTAGGGGAACTTTGGTATTTGTGTTGTTGTGTGCCTTCAAGTTGTTTCCAACTTATGGAGACCCCAAGGTGAACCCATCTGGGGCTGAGGGTATGTGTATGTGCCCTGAGGTCACCTAGTGGGTTTCTATGGCCAAGTGGGCAATTGAACTCTGATCTACAGGGTCATAGTCCAATATTCAGGCCATTTGTGCACTATGCTATCATAGTGCTATTGTTCCACTTTCAAACATCCTGTGGAATTCTGGTTACTGAGGCCAAAGATGCCACTTGCTAAACTGCAAACCCCAGGATTCCATGGGATGTTGAAAGTGGAATAATAGCACTACAACGGTGTAGTGCGGAAATGGCCTCGAACCACTGCAGCACACTGACTCTAAGGGAACTTACATATGTATAGAACACGAACAGGATGCCAGCCAGGATTGGAAAACAGTATGGAAACTCTTTTCTATGGTCTCAATCCAAATGTAAGTTTCCTGAGTCTGCTATTTGCAGGGGAAGGAAAACTCCCATTTATTCCAGTGAGAAATTTCTTCCCACTACAAACAGTGAGATGGATTTGAATTTTGGGCATTGCAAGGGAAAAAGATTAAATTATCCTATCCCCATCTCTACCACACCAAGCACCCAAGCCAGCTAAGGGACACCACATGGGCCTTTCCACATTACACAATGACAGTGCTATTATTCCACTTTAACTGCCAGGGCAACATCCTATGGAATTCTGAGGTTTGTAATCTGATGAGGCACCAGGATACCCAAGAATCCTAAATTCCCTAAACTGCCAATCCCAAATTTGTAGGGGATGTTGCTGTAGCAGGTGAAGTGGAATCATACCTCTATATCTATGTAGCATGAAAGGGGCTGAGATCGTGTTCCTCCGGCTGGCCTCCTCCTCTTCCTCCTTCTTCTAAGACAATAAGGCAAGGGTTAAAAACTTAGATGATGTCAAGTCTGTCATCTTGATTAGATTAGGGGAAATTCCCAGTGAACAGAAGCAACTATAAGTTATAGTGTACTTCCCAGTTTCGAGTAAAGGGAAGTCTAGAACCTTAACCATGTCCGGAGGCTTCCAAAGAGAGGGCACAATAGGATTTTCCCATCAACCCTCCTCCTATGAGATTCATTCTGCCGCTGCCTCCGTAGTCTGACCACTCTAAAATGGCAACAATTCAAACTTGTCCATGCTGAGGGACTATGCTTTAAAGCCAACACCCTTATGCTATTTTTACTTAACACATAACCAAAGGAAGAGTTCTACAGTTATCACAACTTTGTACCTTTTTGCTTGGTCTCAACAGAAAATTTCTGCTTGCTGTTCTTTGAATCTGTCAAACCACTGCATCTGTAAAACATTTTAGAAGCAACAGTTCTGCAAGCAGATTCTACCAGTGCATCTTACGAGCTTTTCCAAGCTTGATTTTTCTATCCTTTTTCATTTACAATGCTTTTTATAAGCACTTTGAAGCTTGATTTTCGTGGCCATCTCTACTGAGGTGGGTTGGAGAATTGGTTACACTTCCTTTCGTTCCATTTCAATAGTACCCTTAGATTCTTAGGTCTATGATCTGAATATTTTGTGTGTTCGTGCATGTGCACAGAATGAGCAAAACACTGGGCGTTAGAGCACAATGTATACATAGGCAGAAGTAAACTCTGTCGATCTCAGTGGAAGTTACAATTAAGTTATTGTGCTTCTGAACCCATAAATCTTATGAAAATGGCAACATTATGTTTACATCCTTAACACACACACGGAAAAACCATTTCTTGAAAAAACACTGAGTACCTGCAGGATCGGCATCACCACCTTCCTCATCAGTCCACATCAGATTATAGCTGGATGGACAGATGGATAGATAGATAGATCAATTTCTTTTTGGTAATAAGCAGTTTCCATCACCTGGCATAATACCCAACAGAAACTGAAACCAAATTAACTAAACGAATGCTTGGTAAAGAAGAGTACATAGATTTTCAGACCTAAAAAAGGGCAGCATGACAGCTTAAGAAAATAGCACATAGTTCTCAGAATGGTCTTTTCCAGAATTTAAAATGTGTTTTTTTCCCTCATGGATCATGTAGGGAGTGTTGTTTGCTTGCAATAAACAAGGAACACATTTCTACCAAGCTGTCTCATTGTTTCTCTGACTGCTATACTTTTGAGCCGTGAGTCTGTGTCTGAGGAATAACCACTCTATCAGAGCTTAGAGGTAACTTTTCTACAAAGAGCTTCGTTCAGTAATTCAGTAATTCAATGAAAGGATAACTAGGGGCCTTTCTGCCTGAGACTGTTATAGTGCTATTATTCCACTTTCAACCTCCTATGGAATCCTGGGGTTTGCAAGTTAGGTAGGGGGAATTCTATCCAGAGAGCTCTTTGGCCTCAGGAAACTACAAACCCCAGAATGCCACAGGACGTTGAAAGTGGAATAATAACACTATAAGGATGTAGTTGGAAATGGTGTGTGATAAGGGGAGGAAGCAGAAGTTTCTTTTGCCTGAACCTAATGGGTAGAGCAAGATTATGCCCCATCTTCTCCTTTCCCCCTTCTGAGTTCATGGAGTGCAAACCACTTTTGCCCTTTGAATCTGGTTTGCAGTAACTGAAGTAAATTTAGAACAAGGGGGGAAAGCAGGAAGAGGAGGAGGGAGAAACCAAGACATTTTAAGAGCAGTTGAAAAAGTGGGATGATAGAGGATTAACTGGAACTGTCTCTGCCAGATCAGGAATGCTGGAGAGGATGCTTTTACAGGTCCAAATACTAAGAACTGCTACTGTACATGACAATGTTCGGTTACTGATCTAACAGCTGAGTTACAAGAAATGATGTCAAAACTATTAATGCACATAGCCTAATTTTAGGTATGGCATGGCCTTCAAAAAAAAAAAAATCAGTAGAAAAAACAAAACAAAAAACCCAAGTTTCCAGATATTCTCATTGTGTAATTGTGTGTACTTCCTCGTTGGAGGCAGGGGCATGGCAAAAAATAGAGTGGGAAAGAACAGGAACAATGACGTTATTTCCCCAACGATTGTTTTAAGGGATCTTCTGGCTTAGAAGTATGTAGTGGAGGTCTGGCTGAAGTTAAGACAGGGTGCTGCCTTTAGAGTCCCTCATAAGAAAGAAGATAATATGCATTGTATTGATTAATGAATGCTTGTTTCCATACCCTCAACTGTCCTGATCTGACAGGGACACTCCTGATTAATCCTCCATTATCCCACTTTCAACCTCCTATGGAATCCTGGGGTTTGCAGTTTAGGGAGGGGCATTTAACACGACAACAGCGTAGTACAGAAAGGCCTCCACTCACCAAATTGTTCTGATAAGTATCTGGTCTAAATCAATCCAGATCTACCTGATTTGCTTCATTATTTGGTATTCTGTGGAAGTGGTTGCATAGACCCAGTTTGCATGGCTGTGAAGACTGCCAGTCGGATGTAGGCTAAATTATTCTTCAAGTTAAAATGAAACCATTCATATTCTCCCTCTGCCCTACTTTTTAAGCACTAAGCACTAGGTGTGACAAAAACACCTTGACATAAACAATATGCTCAATGGAAGCTGTGGCTAACCATAGCTTCCCTGGACATTTATTTGTATGCTGCATGTGGTTTCCGCATTCACACTTTGCACATGTATACTTTCAAAGATATATTTTAAAACATCCTGTGTGCATTCTTAAAAAGGTTTAGCGAAATAGCTTTGGCATTACCAGATGGTAGAGATAAAGAGAGTCAGAGTGGTGTAGTGATTTGAGCATCTGAGCATGTCTCATCAAGGGAAGTGGCTACACTAACCAAGAACTTACAGGGCAGCCCATGTGTTGGGTGGTGTCCTCCAGATATTTTTAGATGACACCACGTTGTCATCTGCTTTTGCTCCTTCCCTAGCAAGCCCAAAAGACTGTTTTCTGTCCCTGCCAAAGTCCATTATAGCAGAGAGGAGATGACACCAGTGGCCATGTTGTCTAGAGAAGTTGTAGTCCAGGACACATCAAAGGCCATTTCCGCACTAGCCTGTTATAGCACTATGTTCCACTTGAACATCCTATGGAGTCCTGGGGTTTGCAGTTTCGGAGGGGCCTGCCAGACCCTCTTTTAACTGCAAACCCCAGGATTCCATAGGATGTTGAAAGTGGAATCATAGCTCTATAACAGGCTAGTGCGGAAATGGCCAAAAAGATCAGATTGCTTGTCCAAGGCTTATAATTATTGGCAAACTTGTGCCACTCCTTAAAAGAAAAAAAGGCATTCTAAACCAATAAACACCTATTGCTGGTGATATTGGCTTAGTACAAGAAGACCTGGTTTACAACTGATCCAAGGTGTCGGATTCCTGGGTAGGCCTAGGTCTGTTTGATCATTCTGGCTGGTGGGAGGAGCTAAGCAATGAATGATAAGCCAGTATTCCCTGCATTTCTGGCTAATCATTTTCTGTAAACATGGCCATGGTATACCAGTCCATATGTTCTTTTTTGTTGGAAGTAAAAGGCATCAAGACATACAAAGTAATCAAGGGAAAGAGGTAACTGACAGATAGATAATCACGTCTGTTTTCTCTGTAGCATGTTCCGCGTAGGTCTCTTGCTTCCTTCCTACATGTTGTGGTCGCTTCCTCTTTGGGAATGTCTTTCTGGTCCCTTTGTCCAAGTAAGGGGAGATGTGTGGTATTCTATCCCCACTGATGTCTGCTAACCTGTTCCCCTGCCTAGGAGCCAGTTTTAGGGGCTGCTGTAACCAAGATCAATTCCTATGTTTAGGGGCTTCAGTAACCAAGTTTGATTTAATTCTTATTTTTCCTTGGGTGGATTTGCTGAGACAATTAACATTATGTTTTTCTTTTCACCTTAGTATAAGCAACCAAAGTAATCACTCTTCTTTTTGCTATGAACTCACATTGCATTAGCCCAAGACGCTTTTCTAGTTTGAATGCTGAATATTCTTTCATTTACAAAGCAGTTTTTATTCCCGTTGAGCTGACTGATGATGCCCCAGAAATATTCCATGTTTTTCCATGCAAGGAGGATGTTTTACTTAACCTTTGGTGTCTCCAGTTTCAAGATCTTTGCTATTTCCAATTAAACTAACTATAGCTGTCTCTGTGTGATCTTCCATCGCCATTAGCTAAAGGTTGCGTTGGATGCTGTGCCATGTTGTGTAGAGCTGTTAGAAAGATAGCCTCTCCAGCTGTGCTTGTCACATCTGCTTTTGCTCCATCCCGAGCAAGCCCAAAAGACTGTTTTCTGTCCCTGCCAAACTCCATTATAGCAGAGGAGAGATGATTGAATAACGAAAGGTGCAAACATGCATTAAATCAAGACTCAAACATTTACAGGTCATACGACTGTCATCTCCACGTCTCCAATTTAGGCAAAGGTGAAATGCCAGATTATTTCCAGAAATTCCACGTCAATCCAGTATCACAGTAAATACTCAAGCTGTAATGGGGTGGGGGAGAGAAGAATGTCTGGATTTTGTTCTGCGAGCGATTTCTTCCTCTCTCTGTTTCAGATTGAAAGCTTTTTATCTGAGGCCATTTCCGCACAAGGTCGGTACATCGTAGTAGTGTTGAATCCTTACCTTCCCGTCTGCATGTTGAACCATTTTAGTGTCATAGTTTTCCTTGTGGTTCTGCACATTTTCAGCTCCTAGAACGGTTCACTGAGATGAGAAATTGCTGTATCAGAAAACTGGAAAAACTCCAATGTAAATCTCCCAAACTGGTTCTGCTTCATTTTTTGCCTACATGCAGAAGCGTAGCATCGATTCACATCTCTCAGACCCAGAAAACCCCGTGATCTTAGGGTCACCATAAGTCAGAAACAACTTGAAGGCACAGAACAACAGCATCACTATGCGGAACAGAATGAACTTTGGTCCAGAAAGTGCTTTTCTTATCACATCAACTAAACTGATGAAGGAGAAGCCGGTCAAATGGATGTCTGGGCCTGTAACATATCCCATGTTGCTTTGGCAAGTAGCAAGCTGACTCGCCTTCCACCTGCATCACAAAACCTCTTTGTTCAGAAATGCGAGGAGAAGGAGCTGGAAGGGGAATGCATGGGAAAGGAAAAGAGCTCAGTAAAACAGATTATGTCACTTGAGGTCCTTTCCACCGTTATATTTAGTAAAGTGAAAGCACCGGCTGTCGCTGACCTGGGCTCATTCGTTCCATTAGCAATGACAACTTAGAGTCATCTGTAAGTCTTAAGCCAGCTTTTTCTGAATGGAAGCTTTTTCATTTTTTTTTCTGGACTCTGCTCTGGAATAACAGAGCTCCAGCCTATGTCCAAGGCTCCATGGCTCAAAGCTTGGTGGGTTGTTTCAAGATATCTTTTATCTCCTTTCCAGGCCAAGATGGTTTCCCGCCTCCCCAGCTTCTTTTCCCCCTTCCCACCATAGCCCTCAGGCCGTTCTTGGCTCCATCAGAGCTTACTCCCCACTTCCTCCATAAAAATGATCAGCAAACAGAGACAACTTCCTCCTACGCTTTTAAGGAAAACAGCTCTTTTTCTCTTCTTCAGGGTATTGGACGAATATTCAGGATTTTAGAAAGGCAAGGAGATTTCACCAGCCAGTTTTCAGAGCAAGAGCGGGAGCGATATGTAGCCCTCCCAATGTTGCCAGACTGCAGCTCCCATCATCCACAGCCAGCAGAGCCAATGGGTGACGGGAGTTATAGTCAAATAATATCTGGAGGTATGCAAGATGATGATTCCAGTTAGATAAAAACTTATTTTTAAATCATTGGGACTTTGATGTTGTTGCTTCTGAGCTCAGATCCAATAGTACTGCTTTCCTCAGATCCAGATTTCTCCTCCTTGTCAGGTATTGTGTTCAGCCTTCACCCTTATTTCCTTCTGCTTCCAGTCACCTGTAAATAGCATGCAACAACACAAATGGAATTCTCTTCCCTTGACTTGTTTCAGACTTTTCTTAAAGTTTAGAAACAACTCTATTAGCAACAGAAAAGTAACTTCTCTTGAGATCTCTTGAATTCCAAGAGAAGTTACCTTTCTGTTCCTAACGGAATTGAAAGTTTATTACCTGCCCTGTATTGCTCCTTGTCCCAAATCCTTACAAGGCCAATAAGGGGAGAGGGCTCTACTTGCATTGAAATCTCTCAATACCATCTTAACTGATGATATGGAGGCCTGAAACTCCAACATCATCACCATTCTTCTCCTGTATGATTTTTAACATCTTTGCCTCCATTCTCCTCTCTCAGAGGCCACAGTAATGGCAGTTGGAACATAGAGGGAGAGCCTTGTGACCAGTTGGTGTTTACTAAATTTGGGAAGGGGTGGTGCCACACATCCCTAATGAAATGTAGCATTTTTAGAAGCTTCGTTTGGAGAACAAATGCAAATAGCTGTTGGTGGTTCTGCTTTTCAGAAAGCAAGCAACCAAGCAAAAGAACTCCCTCACAGATGTTTCACAGTGTTTCTTTGCTTTCCTTGCATATCTCACCCATCACTCCACCGTTGCTGCTGGCTCACTGTTTGCCATAGAGAGTATAAGGCTGCATCAAAATTTTGTTTCATTTCACTTTTGATAAAAATTCACCAGAGTTGGAAATTCTTTTTATTTCAATCAGGAAGAAGCTGAGAATTGTAAAAATTGAATGTCAGTGGAATGATGAATCCTCTCCGGCACTGAGGCCATTTCCGCACCAGACTCCCTAAACTGCAAACTCCAGGATTCCACAGGATGTTGAAAGTGGAATAATAGCACCATAACAGTCTAGTGCAGAAATGGCCTGAGTCCAGATTTTAAAGGAACTATCTTTCACCTATCCTCAAAATGGATCCAGCACCTCTGACAGCACCTTTCAAGTTCCAACTAAAACCCAGAACAGACCCACTGGCCCTTTCCGCACCTTACCTTTTCTCGGCGCTGGGGTGCGAGGATTGTGTGAGCAGCCTCCGACAAGAGCCTCTCGCGTCCCCGCTGCTTCAGCTCCGCATGAGCTGCCTGCTCCCAAGTAGGCAGTGCGAGAGCCCCGCCTCTTCCTTCCACAGCGCAGCCTGGGGCAGGAAGCGCGACCGCCGTGGCTCCGGAGGCTCCGCACGCATGGCAAGTGCATGCGGGGCCCTGGAGAAATGTGTGATCGTGCACTATTTTCGGCTGAAAGCTGAAAATGAAAAAGTGCGCGAGTGGCGCCTGCCCTACACTGGAGCGTCGTGCGATTGTGAGTGCGTCATGCAGATCACTCCTCACAATCACGCAACGCTCCGGGCGCCCTTTCGCATGGCAAATGCCGTGCGGAAAGGGCCACTACTATCATAGTAGCATGAAAGCTACCAGCATCCATAGGCAGGTTCAGTGTTTCTGAGCAAAAGGTTAGGTGAAACCACCAGGAAACAACACGCAGTGTTGTTACCTGTAACAAATTATTACCAGATTATGAGAGTATAGCAAAATTACATTACAAACACGATTCAACAAATAGAACAAAAGTTACTCTCTTGATGCCATGGTGAACATTTTCTATTACTTTTAAACAGTGATGATAGATCCTAGGGGTGCCAGCAGACCCTCCAAAAGTGCTCACCACTGTTGCAAAGCAATAAAAGGCCAATTTTTGACAGAGTAGGCATGCCAGTCTATTCCAACTGGAATCCCAAAGAATGTCTGCCCTTGAAAACTTCTTACCATTGGCCTTACCATAAAACTAAGGTTACTTCCACACTGCACTGTTATAGCGCTATTATTCCACTTTCAACATTTCTGTGGAATTCTGGGATTTGTAGTTTACTGAGGCCAAAGAGCTCTCTGGCTCAGAATTCTAAAGGCCCAGGATTCCATACAATTTTAAAAATGGAATAACCGCACTATAATAGTGAAGCACAAAGGGCCTAAGCTAACTAGCCTATTTTATACAAGCAGTGTGAAAGAAGGATCCATGGATATATGCCAGTTAGGGACCTAAATCTTCACTAACTTCTTCTCAAAGGGAGCCAGGAATAATTTTAGCCATTTTCTTCCAGCTACAAGAAAGGCTTTGAAAACCAACATGGGACTTATTCTGCACAAAAGCTTGAACATGGTTTTTTTGCACATAAAAAAAAGCAGCACTTTCTATGCAGAAAATAACAATTCTTCATAGAAGCATTATTTTCTGCACAAGAAAAAACCTTTTCTGTGCAGAACATACTATTTCTGTGTGCACTCATTTTTGTTAAAATGCTGTGTTCCACACCAAAAACAACCACACGTGGATTTTGTACAGAAAAAGTCCCAAATTGGAAAGATTATCCTCAATCCAGGATTCTTTTCATCAGCTTTCTCAGCTCTTGAAAAACATGTTTTTCAACCACTTTTTCTTCTAATGTATTTCAATATTGTTTCCATCTCTAACCACAATGCTGCTGCCTTTCAGTTAAAAAATTCCCTTGAAATTTGTTTGCGTTGCAGTACCCGCTCTGAAACCAACAACAGGGTGTTCTGGAAGACTGGAGTGTTTTGCCAGTGTTTTTTTTTTCTGAGTATTGCAAAGTTTTCACAAATGTACACCTAAATCCCCAGGAAGGAAAGAGGTTATGTTTTACCACCTTTAAAGCCCAAATACTATCATCTGAAGAAGAATAACAGCATAAAGCATGGCTATCCTTTGTGTTTCTTTTTCCAATGACTTACAGATGATGCACACTCCATTCTCTAGCCCAAGTAAATACATCCATATACCCATGATATGCGTGATTTGGGTTATCTAGGTGCAGAATTCTTCCATTCTTGAGTAATTCTTTTCTTTTGTGTTTATTTGACATTCCCCACCACCCAAGAATATGCATAGCCTGGCCCATAATTTCAACTTTGAGGGAACACCTTAAACAATCATGTGAAAATAGAAAGCATGTGGAGTTCTTTTATCTTTTCCTCCTATACTCGTGGCTTCATCAGTGTTTGCTTTTCACAGCTGCTTCCAGCATCTGGTTTTCATCTCATCTCCTCACTGCATCCACCCACCCAGATATATAACAAATACGATTCTCTTGGTGTTTCATCTTCCTTCAATCTGCTTCTTTCTCAAAGAGCCTTTGGGGCTTGTTAGTATGATGTCCAGATGACCTCCTCTTTTGGTGCCTTCAGACGGAGGGGTCAGAGCCAGTCGTATCGTGCCTGGAGCAGAACTGTTGAAGTCAATGGGATTTAAGGTAGTCATTGACTTCAGTGGTTCTGCTTAGCCTGGCACTAGAATAAGAAGAAACCTCCACTCCTTCCCCCATCGAACAGTCAGTTTTGCCATGTTGACAGGTTTGGAAGATTCTGGAAATGTGCATGTCCTTTTTTCACATCCGTGGGACCTTTCACACAGCACAGATATAGTGCTACAATCCCACTTTAGTTGCTATGACTGCATTTTGTGGAACCCTGAAATTTGCAGACTGTTGAGGCATTAGGGCTCTCTGGCAGAGAGTTAGGACATGAGGAATCTTACCCAACTGCTGTTAAACCGTGATCTGCAGATAGCACCTGAAATAAGCCACAATCAAGGAAGAAGCTCATCATCTATGAAAATGAGTCAGAATCAATCAAAGGACTAAGCAGAGAGCCTTTCCTACTACACAATGGCGATTTCCACATTAGAGTGTTTTAGCACTATTATTCCACTTTCAACATCCTATGGAATCCTGGAGTTTGCAGTTTAGGGAGGCCCCTCCAAGGCCCCCATGAAGCAACCCTCAAAGGCCCCTCCCTAAACGGCAAACCCCAGGATTCCACAGGATGTTGAAAGTGGAATAATAGCACTATAACAGTCCAATGTGGAAATGGCCAGTGATTTGGCTTCAGCTGCCATGGTTGCATCCTATGAAATCCTGGGGTTTGTAGTCTGGTGAGGTACTAGAGCTCTCCAGCTGAGAACTGTAAATACTCCTCCATAAACTGCAGATCCAGAATTCCATAGGATGCTGCCATGTTAGTCAAAGTGGAATCTCAGTGCTATAATTGTATAATGTGAAACATCAAGCCCACCCCTGCTTCTGTTACTAACTGCCCTCAAATTGGCTTTGACTTATGGCATCACTATGAAGGAGAGCCCTCCAAGGCACACTGGTATTAACCAGCCACCTCAGGCCTTGCAAACTCAGAACTGTGGCTTCCTTGATTGAGTCTATCCAACTGTAATTCAGTCTTTGGGCCTTTCCGCACTAGACTGTTATAGTGCTATTATTCCACTTTCAACCTCCTATGGAATCCTGGGGTTTGCAGTTAAGGGAGGGGCCTTGAGAATTCTCAGCCAGAGAGCTCTTGGGCCTCAATAAACTACAAGCCCCAGAATTCCACAGGAGGTTGAAAGTGGAATAATAGCACTATAACAATGTAGGGCAGAAAGGCCCTTCCTCTTTTCGTGTGTGGTTTAGCTAGACTTTATTTAAAAAAAATTATGGGGCAAAATCCATTCCTTTGGGGCAATTTTTTTTGAAAAAATACACATTTTTAAGGATGCAGTAAGTCGTACACATTGCTTAAATGCCCTTTCACCACCTCCCTTTAAAAACTAACTACAGTGTGTTTTTGCAGTATTTTGTGAACATTTGAAAGGTGAGGATTTTTTTTTCTATTTGCATTCCTCAAACATGTGTACTACTTTTTAGATGTGTCTGCAGCCTTCCGTCCATGTGCAGATTCCTGAGAACAAACTGCACCCAGCTTACAAACAGTGCTGAAAATCTAAGACTGAGATCAGTCCACTGAACTTTGGACTGAAATCCAATTCCTCACACATCCCCAGTGGCTTGCCCAGGATTGCAAAACCTTTGTAACAGGCTCTTCTGCTACCAACATTATGAAAATATTGTCAAAAGTTATCCAGTTTTCTTGCCACCTTATGCTGATGAGTGATTTGTTATTTTGATCAAGCTATCCTTGAATTAGTTAAGTGTCTTCTCATGGGGGGATTTATTTTTTGGATGGGTTAATTTAAAGAAATTACATGCATTTTTTAATGTATGTGTTTTTGCCATTGACAAAAACCCATTTGTGTTCATTTTTCATTACTACCCATTTTTAGCTACACAAATTTTTAAACCAGCTTTATGCCCATGTTAATGCACTGTAAGCCCCCTACATGCGCAGATTTCCAAGGTGAGGTGCATTTAGTCTTGCAGTTCTTCTCACAGATTGTAGCATTGTTTCCGCCATTAAGAATTTCAAAGCCAACAAAACTGTTGATATTAACTGCTGTCAAGTCAACTTCAACTTATGGTGTCCCTATAGATGCGAGACTTCCAAGAAAGCCTATCATCCACCACCTTGCTTAGCTCTTGCAAATTGTCTTCCTTGATTGAGTCTATCCGCCTGTAATGTGGTCATCTTTTCTAGTGAGTTGTCTCTTCTCATGACATGACCAAAGTACAACAGCCTCAGTTGAGTCATCTTGTACTAGGACTCATTTATTTGTCTCTTTTAGCAGCCCAGGTTATCCATCCACAGAACTCTTTTCCAGCACTACCTTTCAAAGGAGTTCATTTTTTCCCCTATCAGCTTTCTTCACTGTCTAGCTTCCACAACCATACGTACTCATTCCTACACTGCAGATCCCAACATTCTGTAGCATATTTCTGTGGAATCATAGTGCTATCGTTGGCCATTTCCGCACTAGATTGTTATAGTACTATTCCCTTCCAACCTCCTATGGAATCCTGGGGTTTGCAGTTTAGAGAGGGGCCTTTAGAATTCTCAGCCAGAGAGCTCTTTGGCCTCAGGAAACTACAAATCCCAGAATTCCACAGGAGGTTGAAACTAGAATAATAGCACTGGAACAATGTAGTGTGGAAATGGCCGTTGTGTAGCATGAAAAGGCCCTTGGATGCTTCACACTTTTGTATAGCTATAGAGAGGGCAGTTGCAGTGGTTCTCAACCTGTGGGTCCCCAGATGTTTTTGGACTTCAGCTCCCAGAAGCCCTGAGCATTGACCATAGTGGCCAAGGACATCACCAATGGCCCTACAGCTACACTTTGCCCAATGCAAGGGAACTAGATGCCAAAGAGGCCAGGGCTCCTGCACTGTTAATAGTTGCGTGATAGGCTATATCTGCCCCTGAAATTCCATCTTCTACAGAACTAGTAAAGGTGCAGGAGCCCTGGCCTCTTTGTGCTCTTATCAGTCCTGCTTCCGTGTGTGTTTCTCCTAGCTGTTAACATGTGGAGATAATTCACTGGTGGAGCTGAAATGAGATTCGCTCCTTCCTTTTCTGGTCCTGGCACTGTTTCTAGCTGTTTGGCAACTGCAGCCGGCTGGGTGTGTTTTGCAATGAAGGTCATTGAGGGGAAAACCACAGTGTGTGGTCAAGTGTGTAGAATCCAGCGTCCAAAAAAAAAATCTCAGTTTTGAATCCCTTTTGTAAAAAGAGAGAACATTTCAAACTCTTATGTCGGCAAAGGTAGGCTTGAATAGATAGACTTTGGGGTAGTTCAGAAGTAGGAACGGGAAACAACTTTGTTGGGTATAGAATCCTGGGATTTGCAGTTTGGGGAGGGTATTTAGAATTCTCAGCCAGAGAGCTCTTTGGCCTCAGTAAACTACAAATCCCAGAATTCCACAGGATGTTGAAAGTGGAATAATAGCGCTATAACAGTGTAGTGCGGAAGTGGCCTCAAAAGGCTTCATGGTTCAGCTGGACCTTGCTTTGAGGAGCTACAGCATGTCACATACGAAAAGTACAACACATGTGGCCAAGCAACATCAGAATGTGATTAAGATGGCAAAAGTTATGAATGAAGAAGACCACACAAGCAGCCTTTCACTACAGCAATTTGCTTTTGCAGGAATCAACAGGAAAGGGCAAAATTCCACACTTCTCTTTTCTCCTCCTCCTACCTGAGTTAAGGAGTGCAAACTATTTTTGCACTTTGAACTCACTTTGCAGCAATTGAAATAAGCTGAGGACAAAGAGGGAAAGTGGGAAGAGATGAGAGAAACTGGGACGTTTTAAAAAGAGAAAAAGGTGGAGGATGAATTGGGACTGTTCCTGCCAAGTTAGGACAGTTGGAGGGTATGACACCAATCTTGATGCACGGCAAAATTTGGAGAGGACTCCTAGTTATTTTTTTCCTGGTAATCTTCTTTTTTTGATGAATGGACAGGAGTCCACAAAGGCTTATGTTAAAATATATCAAGAAGTCTCAAATGTGCTACGATCCTTCTGTCCTTTTCACGCAGTGCTTTGGGATTTGGTTCTCCATATATGTATTGTAAAGGACTTTCAGCGGCACCATGTTTAAAGAGGAAACAGGAATATGAATTGTGTGGGAATGAGCAAATGCAAACTATGATTGAATTTTCCCTTTCTGTCATCTTGTCTTTGTGTTGGGGTAAAAAAACACAACATTTTAAATAGACACCTTTCTGAAAATGTATTAGTCAAAGGAAAAATGGGTCCCTCTTGTGGTTGCAGTCTGAATTTACCATAATCAAAGCTGAACTATATACCTGTGTTGGGATGATCGTGAAAATATCACAAACATGATGTGAGCTCATACCTTCAAGCATTTCACAGACAAAAACCAGGACGTACAGGGCCAAGCAACATCAGAATGTGGTCAAGATGGCAAACATTAACTTGGAAGAAGAAAGAAGCTGGGAAGGCCGCAGCAATCTGCTTTTGCCTTTGGCCATTTCCGCACCAGACTGTTATAGTGCTATTATTTCACTTTCAATATCTTATGGAATCCTGAGGTTTGCAGTTTAGACCCCTCCCTAAACTGCAAACCCCAGGATTCCATAGGATGTTGAAAGTGGAATAATAGCACTATAACAGTCTGGTGCGGAAATGGCCAAAGATTGTACTACAGTTAGATGGAATCAATCAAAGAATCCATGGTCCTTAACTTCCAAGACCTGAGCAGGGCTGGTAACATCAGGGGATCTTAAAGATCTCTCATCCATAGGGTTTTCAGAAGTTGAAGTCAACTTGATAGCAAATAACAGCAACCAAACTTATCCTCTGTGTGTGTGTTGTCTGTGCATGCATGCATGTGTGTGTAAGGACAGAGTTCTAGATAAGAGGGAAAGCACAAGGAATTTGTTGTTGTTGTTTAAATCTTCATGAAATTCACTCCCCAATCCCTACTGCTTCAAGATCTGTAGTAGAAACTGTTAGTGGCCAAGCAAACCAATTCTTTTTCTTCTTCCCGCTCACATCCAGATTCCTCCCCCTCCTATTTTAAAGAACATGACACCATTCTCTCTGTACAAACACACCCAGTGCCTTGTTGAGCTGTTTCGAAGTACATTTTCTTCTTTTCATTTACAGGAATCCATATTGCTGATATACGTAAGGAGCCCATCGAATAAGTAACAGCCACTAAATTTTAAAAGATCACTATGCTCCTGCCATTCCACTGGAAGAAGAGGACCAGTGTCCTGTGTCTATGCAGGAATGTTCTGTTCCATAGCCCTGACATGTACATATTTGGAGAGCAAAATCTGGGATCAGGGTTTTTCAAGTGTTCATTCTATGCCCTTCCTAAAACATTTGTCCACTAGAGAGCAGCAAAGGAAAAGGACATTATTGTTACTTAGAAAGGACCTCCTTTGTCCTGGCTTGAGATGCTTCATTTCTTGCACTGAGTGTAACTGGTAAGCCATAGGAAGCTGGCTAATCCTGGAGAAATGGTGTGTGTGTGTGTGTGTGTGTGTGTGTGTCTGCCTATTCGCAAAGAGCCACCAGACTAGGAAGTCTATATAGTCCTTCCAGATCCCTTTACTTCCCACCAAGCTGGGGCAAAAAGATCTAAATCTTCCAGAATCTGAAGATTATGCATGTCCCCTAAATCTCCATCCATTTTCTGGTCACCGAAAATCAATCCACATTTTCTGGAAATTCTCTTTCTAGCAGTTTCCCCCCACCCCATCTACTGTTGTTGTTGTGTGCCTTCAAGTCATGTCCAACTTACAGTGACCCTAAAGTAAACCTATCACAGGGTTTTCTGAGGCTGAGAGTATGTGATTACCCAAGGTCACCCAGTGGGTTTCCATGGCCGAGCGGGGAATCAAACCTTAGTCATAGTCATAGGCCATTTCCATACTTGATTGTTTTAGCGGTATGATTCTACTTTCAACATCCTATGGAATCCTGTGGTTTGCAGTTTCGGGAGGGGACTACTGGCCCCTCCCGAAACTGCAAACCCCAGGATTCCGTAGGATGTTGAAAGTGGAATCATACCCCTATAACAGTCTAGTGCAGAAATGGCCATAGTCATAGTCCAACACTCAAACCACTACAGTGCTTTGGCTGTCTTATAGGATGAGTTGTATTAATAACAGGATAAATAACAGTATTATACTCCTATTAGATTTTTTAAAAATATATGGAGTTGTACTACCTGCTATAAAACAAATTATGCAGAATACATTGTCATGGAAACTTTTTTTTTTTTTTAGGGATAATTAAAATCTAGTCAAGAAGGAACAAGATCCAGCTACTGTATTTCCTAGGAAGAAATGTGTCAATACTTTTGTTCTTTGGAAAAGGTTGAAAATGTAGTTAATGAAATGGAAGAGAAATATAACTATTGGAAATAATTTGCACGCACCAAAGATAATCGATGCAAGTTATGGAAAGAGGGAAAAAAGCACTCCCTACAATTAATGAATGACAAACGAAAAAGGCAGAAGTTATTGATCTATAAATTTATGAAACATACAAGAATCTGAGAAGTTTACACGTAAAGGTAACTGAATGAAACTTTATATAAAAGTTACAAGACAGAAGTTTTGAACATATCTACAGAATTATATACATAGCACTTTATTTAGTTAACCTAACCACCACATCCAACTTCTTTTATTATGATAACACACTTCTGATATGTCAGGGTCAAACTAGATCATATGCTTATCATGTATTTAGAAGAGGCGCTCCTCCCAAGAAGTTTGTCTTAGCATTTCTGTCCCTTGTCTATGCCTCCCGCATTCGATCTGCTCTGTGTTATATTTGGTTATTGCAAAGTAAACATCGATTTATTGTGTGAGTACAGTCACGGAGCCATACGCTTCTGCAGAAAGCCTGTTGTTGGAAACAAAATGGGTTCATCACAAGGAATGGATATCCCCATAACATTTAGTTTGAACTTCGGTGTTGGCTCAAGTTTTGGAGGGCGGGTGTGCAAGATGTTGTCAGTGGGCAACTTCCTCGAATAATTGTGCCTCTTCTCTGTTTCTGTTAATACAATGTGATTGTTTGATCCTGAGGTCCCAGCTAACAATGCGCCACCCTCCAGAAAAAGGTAGGTCAACTTGAGGGTGGTGTTGCTTCTCCTTGCTCTGTTGGTTCGCTTTCTTGGAAAGGAGAGGTAAACAGGTAGGGAGAGCAAGGGCAGTAGGTCCTTCGTTGGGTGTGGGCACTGCCAGATATCTGATAATGCTACCCCATAACTAGTTTCTTGTTCTTCCTTCCTTCTTTCTTTATGTAGTACACTTTTAAGTAAGTTTTCTTGTAAAATAGTCCTGTCAATAACCTCCAGTGCTAAATCAACACTAATGGACATTTCTGAACTTGCAGTGTAAAGCACATAATAGTAATCCAGTAAAGATGCATCTGGGCTGAACATGGCCACATCTGTATACCCATAACTGTCCCACTTTGGCAAGGACGGTGCAAATTAATCCTCTGTCACCCCACTTTCTCAGCTGCTTCTGAAATGTCCGGGTTTCCCTCTTCTCCTTCCACTTTCCCCCTTCACCTGTAGCTTACCTCATTTGCAGAAAACTGAGTTCAAACTGCAAAAGTAGTTTGAAGTCAATTGACTCAGTGTGGGAAGAGGAGAGGTAGGATCTTGCCCTTGCTCATGCTAATGTGTTCTTTCTCATTAATAATTTTTACCATCTTGACCGTACTCTGATGTTGCATGACCACATGTCTCCTTGCTTTCACAACAGTATGGATCTGCCCTGTCCAAGAAAGGATGCCATTGCGACACTGCCATCAATGGTGCAGACTTTTAGAGGAGAGGGTGGGGTACTTGTGAACTGTAAGCTAAATGCAGGCTGTGGCCTTTACTTCTTGATCTTCCCAAACACACCATGAAGCAATTAGGCTTGTATACATATGGATGGGTTGCTGGCAGGGTCAAACAGCCAGAGATGGAAGAGTTCACCTCCCCAATGAATTGTTACTGCCCCAGGTCTCTGCCCAGTTTAGCTTTGGCGTCACTTACCACTGACATGAAGCCCCCAGAAGACTGGGTAAAAGGCAATGAAACTCTTCTCTTCCTCTAATTAGGGCTGACATTTTTCAAACCCTGTCAAGAGAAGAGAGATCCAAAGTCTATTGGTTACTGATGTTACAGTGGCCCTGTGTCAGAGATGTTTAGTTGCCATTGTTCCTAGAGATGCCCAACATTTTAGGAGTCTTTCTTCCCAAATGCTATAGTACCCTCTTTATTCCCTCTTTCAGAGTTTTGGCCAGGGGTGAGGTAATTTCAATGCTCCAGATGTTTTGGATTGCCAGCTCCCAGAAACTAGAAGCCATTGCTTCTAGAAGCCAAGCAATGGTCAAGGATTCCAGGAATGGTCCACATATCTGGCCAAATCTTCCCCAGCACCTCTTTTAGCCAACATCTCTCCTTGGAGCTGGTATTCAGAAGGCAGCACTCTCCTCTGAATCTGGGGGGTCCATTTTGTTGTGATAACTAACCAAAGCTTGAAAACGTGATTTATTTGGATGGCAACTCACATTTTTTAAACCAAAAACAAGACAACAATTCTGAGCTCTGCAGCTGATACTTATATTGCAATAGCCAACTCTATGGCCATTTCTGCAATACACTGAAAGTATCCACTTTCAACTTCCTATGGAATTCTGGGGTTTGTAGTTGAGAGAGGGGCATTTAGAATTCTCAGCCAGAGAGCTCTTTGGCCTCAGTAAACTACAAACCCCAGAATTCCACAGAATGTTGAAAGTGGAATAAAACAATAGTAACAGTGTAGTGTGGAAATGACCTACATCTTTATAGTGTTGTCTTCATAAAGAAATATTCCTGTTTCAGGGTGGTAAGTGCACCTACGGTTTAAGGGAACAAGCAACAGAAAAATCAAGCCGTACCAGAGCCAGACATAAAGGGACTGTTAAGTGCAGAAGCATGGTCAATGCAATCCAGGATCTGAGTATGAAAAACAACCCAAGAAGGGTCTAAAGCAGTGGTTCTCAACCTGTGGGTCCCCAGATGTTCATGGACTTCAGCTCCCAGAAGCCCTGAGCATTGACCATAGTGGCTGGGGCTTCTGGGAGCTGAAGTCCATGAACATCTGGGGACCCACAGGTTGAGAACCACTGGTCTAAAGCCAGCCATGAAGACCATATCCCAAGAAGCAAGCCAAAGGCCAAGGAATAAGAGAGTGGGACATATCAACCAGTGCCAAAGATAGATAATGGAGCTGTTGTCTTGCAGGGAAAAAGACTGCCTCAAGTGTGCTAATTTAAAGCCAGCTGTATATTAGTACAACTGGCCTAGTTATCTCAATGTTTCCTTTTTAAAGCATGCCAAGCATTTCCCTGCTTTTCTGCTGCTGATGCTTTATTCTCTCTCATTCAGAAGGGTACAGTATCTTTGATACCTGCTCTTCAGAATCCACATGGGGTGATCCAAACTCCTCATCCAGGGCGGAGGTGCCAGTCACTTCTGTTTCTGATTAGAGCCTATTGTCTAGGCTCTCCTCTTCCCTTTTTCCATGAGAGGAGGTCCCCTCCAGGTAGGACATGACAAAAAGAATTTTTGTGTGTGTTCTCCTGACCCTGCTTTGCAGCCCAAACCAAGCAGCTGTTTCTTCATTCATACAGCAGCCATTGCCCTAGAGCAGACCTCCTGGCTAAGGACAGCAGGAGTTAAGATCCAAAAACAATCTAGGGGGTAATAGGTTGGGAAAAGCTGCCCTAAAGCAGTGGTCTCTAAGTGTGGGTCCCCAGGTGTTATTGAACTACAGCTCTCAGAATCCCTGACCATTGGGCATGCTGGCTAAAGAACATGGGAGTGATCATCCAACCATATCTGGGGAATTTGTCTTCTCTGACTCACAGCAGCTCCCCAGGGGCTATCCCACCACCTGCTACCAGAAGTCTTTCTGGGAGCAGAGTCTGAACTGAGAGAAAACATGACATACGTTCATGAGTAAAAAAATTTTATCTGATCATCTGTTTTCTGCTTCTTATTTTATCATTATGAGCATCACTGCATTCCACTGAGGCTTCCAGAAGCAGGACCTTAAAGCACATTCGAAGACCCACTTTTGACTATTTAATTGCATGCGATCGTGCTGGGAAGCGTATGATTTTCCATGGAACCTGTGTTTCTTGGGTTCATTGCCTACAAGATGTAAACAACCACCCTTGATTCCCATGACCTAGAGTATTCCTCTTTTTAATAAATACCATGCTTTCCTTCTGATAACACATAGCCTGGGCTATTGTTCTTATTTATAGGCTGTAGGTCAGGGGTTTTGTTGTGGGATTCCATGATCCCTTGGTCACAGCTGGGAAGCAACTGCTTACAAACAACTACGTACGTTTAATTAATTCCCTTTTAAGATAGGCCATTTCCACACCTTACCCATTACCTGACATCCCAGTGTGATCCACAGGACAGTTAACTACAGGATGGTGATGCAATCGTGGGTCATTGACAGGGAAAACACGTCCATGATTTAACCTGTGATTGTGCTGCTTGGGGACGGGAGAGGACTGGACCATGATAATGTCATACAGAAGTGTTGTTGCAGTCCCATTCTTCTCCAGTCCCCATGGCTGGTGGGGAAGGTGCTGCAGAAAGGGCCATAATGAGAGAGAAAAAAATAAATCATAGAATAACAGAGTTGGAAGAGACCCCAGGGGCCATCCAGTCCAACCCCCTGCTATGCAGGAACACCCATCAAAGCATTCCCAACAGATGGCCACCCAGCCTCTGCTTGAAAACCTCCAAAAAAGGAGACTCCACCACACTTCCAGGCAGCATATTCCACTGTCGGACAGCTCTGACCATCAGGAAGTTCTTCAGGTCAAATCTCTTTTCCTGTAGTTTGAATCCGTTGCTCCTTGTGCAACTATTAATCTATTGAACTTGGACAATTAGAATGCAAATTAATATTATGCACAATTAATATTTTGCATGATGTGCTTGTTCTTTTTTCTTCAAAGCACCTGGCGGGGGGATCAGTTTTCAGCAGAAGAAGTTGGGACAGGTGAATGAGAAGTTAAGAAAATCCTTTCCCTCTGGTCTCTGAGCTGCTCTTCCATTTCAAAGTGCAGACTCAGGCCATTTTCACACGGGGGTAAAAGCCCGCGGTGCGACGACTGGAGACGGAGGTTGTTCACATCACGAGATGAGCTAGCGCGGTTGCAAACAGTGAGGTGCCACACCTCCAACCGCTCTAGCCCAGCCGCAGGGGTGGCGCTGCGAGTTTTTTAAAAACCACCTTCCCAGGTGGTTTTTATCAAACTCGCCCGCACTAATCTGTGGCAGCTCCTGGTGAGAATCTGCAGAGACGCGATAGTGCATCTCTGCAGATCTGCCTGGGGGCGGGCTTCCGGCTGGCGCACTGCCCTGATTGGCGGAGTGCCGCCGGAAGCCGCCGGCCGCCATTTTGGGCACCGCGGAGCACTGCGGAACGCTGCCGAACGCCGCCGAAATTCGGCAGCATGTGAAGCAGCAGAACCGCGTTCCCCGTAGGGACGGAGCAAAACGCCAGCAGGTAAGCTCCGCCCCTGCGTGTGCTGTCCCATTTCGGCCCCCCCACGTGAGAAAAGGGCCTCAGTAGCTACTTTGCATCTTACTTTAAGCGCTCAGTAAATTTGCACAAGAGGCAGTGAATCCAAAACCACACAGCATTCTGCTTTGATATGTCAATGCAGAGAGGTCCGTCTGTCACAAGACAGGCTCTGCAAAGGGGACACAGACTGGAAGCGGGGTTTCCTTAACTAAAAAGAAACTCTGTCACAAAGCCCCAGAGCATCTTTTGCTCACCACAGTGTGGTTATTCCAGTTAATTTATGCAAAATTGAGCAATTAATTCTTGCAGGTCGGCAGGCCAAGGCTTATGAATAGGTGATGAGGAACGTCACATGAGACCGCAGATTCTTGGGGTCAGGTAAAGACAGTGCCTTGTTACTCATTTGTTGTCTTTGTTGGATGTTTGCTGCCACACACAAAGAAAGGTGCCTATGAGGTTTTCAGCCTCGGATGCTGAAAACAGCTTGGCTTTTGGTACTGTGCACCTTAATGAGAGGTAGGAGGAAAGGGCTGTTTTCTCCTGCCTCAGGTAGCAACATGTTTTGGAGCAGCCCTACAGCTGAGCATAAATCCTGTCTGCTAGGGATTGTTGAGAGGTAATTCAGAAATCTTCTTGCAGAAATGTTTTGTATGTGTGTGCAGAAAAAGCTGCTTCCTGGGGAGGGGGGAGACCTGTTTTATATGCAAATCAACCACATGTGAATTTTGCGCAGAACAAGTTCCCAATTACAGCACTTTCTGAGTAGGAAAGTAGACAGACAGACAGACAGACAGACAGACAGACAGACAGACATATAGATACACACAAGGGAGAGCAATAGCAATGATGGAGGGAGATCAAATGGGTAGCCTTAATGCTCTTTTCTGAATGCTGTCCTGAATAGGGTTTAGATGAAGTTGTTTTGGCTGTTGTAAAATATAATAATTTATGCCAGAAAGAGGTCTTCTATGCCAAGACTTTTATTAATGGCCAAAGACAAGCAGAAAAGCCAGACTGAGTATAACATAGACAAGGTAGATTAACATTACGTAGGAAATGGGTGGTAAACTGTGATCCAACTTATGTTCCCTGGAGTTTACAGCCCTTGTAAAACACTAATAATAAAAAAAGCTTCAGTTAAAGAGTATAAAGTCAGTTTATGATCAGGATTAGTCCTACCATTAGTCAAACTGCCTCAGGCAACAGCAGCTAGCATCAGTTCCCAGCTACTTCTTCCAAGGCCCTGGCCATTGTTTTTCTCTCAGGGGACAACTTCTTGGGAACTAAAGGGCCTAAGCATCCCCCCGCCATGCTCCATCCCCAGCCACAAGCAGTCTGTTGTGCTCAGAAGCCAAGGATGAATTGTCCCATCACAAGCACAGAAATAAAATGGATGTGCAAAGTTAATCTAATAATGCTTCTGTATGTGGGTGGGGGTCAGGGTGCTGATGTAAAGCCTGTGAATTATTGGTTTGTTCCAAGGAGTGGGAGACTTGTAAAGAAGGGGCTGTTTTTATCGCGTGAGTTCAGAAAGCGAGGAAGAGCTGGAGAGAGGAAGAGCTGCAGTTGCTGAAGAGAAGGATCAGGCCCTTGAGTAAAGTAGCAGGATTTTTAATTGTGTATTTAGGAGGGAACAAAAGGAGGTAAATTCTTCACTGGGGAATTTCTGTTACGCTTTTGCACCTATGTCATAGCTTTGATTTAAGGCTTTAAGACTGCATCCACATCTTTACAGTCAAGTCCTGTACTGGCACTTCATTGGATGTTTAAATACTCTAGCTGTGTTACACTAGTTAAGCAATAGGAACATTTTCTTTTAGTGCAGACATTCCTCTTTCTCTTGCTTGATCTCTGTTGAATCTGTGTCCTGGAAACAACAGCTGTGCTTATACTTGGTGGTAGTCACCTTTACTGCTTCCAAAATCATACAAAGAGACAGGGAAGTACAGATATGTTTCATTTTGGAAAGGTTCGTTTAAACTGACCTGGTTTAATGGGGATGAAAAATCTCCAGTAAAGCTGAGGGATCCAGAGAAATAGTTCAGAATTAGGAAGACGTGTGGATCTCAGAAATAGAATAAGTTTGTACAGGAACAAAACTTGGGAATTTCCAAGACTTTCCCCCCGCAATCTGGAGGCACCTTCCATCTCTACCCATGGACCACAATCCAGTGGATGACCTATGCAGGCATAACTACAAAGCACGCCCACATACATTCTTATTCCAGTCCCTACGGATGAAAGTCACAATCCTCTGTCCTTGTCACCTACCTTCTCATTGGCTGGGCGTCCCTTCCCCCATGGCCACTTAGTAGCCAGAAGAGGGCATGGGATAGCCAGCAGCGTCCAGCTATGTTCCTGCAGGTGGCCGCACAAGAAAGCAGGCTTCGTCCTGGACTTCTAAGGGTTGTTGGAAGACCACCAGGAGGTACAGGAAGACGATGTCATCCTTTGCGTCCCACTGCAGAAGCACAGCCAGACACTGCTAGGCTGCTCCCCAACCTTCCCTGCCTTCCCTTGGCTACAGAATGGCTGTGGGATGGGGGCAACCAAACAGTGAGAAGGTACAGTGCATACCTGGGGACAGGAAGCCCATGTGCCTCTGGGGGAGTTTTATGCTTTGCCAGGTTCATGAAGGATGTCAGCACAGTCTACCCGGAATGTACTTTTGAAAAGGAGATAATAGACATAAAACATAAAACATCCCCTCAGCTATGAGAAATCAAACATATTAATGGACCAAAAAAAAAATGCCCCAAACAGAACACAATATTCTGCTTTCTGATCAACTTAGGAATGATCTGGGACCAAACAAAGGGTTTCCAGATGCCTCCAAAATTAGATTGTAGATGTGTTTTTTCCTTGACAATACTTATATAACTTCTCCATTTAGCCTTATCAGTTATGTACCAGGGCCTATCAAGCCATCAATTAATTGGGAGGAGCTCGTGCTTTTCCCCCTGAGCCAAAATACTCCTATCTGCCAACAAAATGTCCAGCTAGTATTGGAACATAACATACCGAAGGCATTGCATAGTGCTGGAGTGAAGGCATTGTGATCTTTCCAAAGTTGACAGGCTCCAGCCTCTGTCAATTTGAAACCAGCATGGACAATGCTTGAGGATTATAGGCACTGTATCCAACACTTTCTGGAGAGACATAGATTCCTCACTATTGGTTTTATGGACAGAGAGCCAGTAGAGTATGGTGGTTTGAATGTGAGACTAGAACTCCCCAAAACCATAAGGCAAATCTCTACTCAGGCATGGAGAGCCACTGGGTGATCTTGGGCAAGCTGCAGTCTTTCAGCCTCAGTGGAAAGGAATGGCAAACTGTCTCTGAATAAATCCGGCTGACAGCACGAGACTGTTATAACAGCACGAGACTGTTATAGTGCTATGATTCCAGTTGCAACATCTTATGGAATCCTTGGGTTTGCAGTTTCGGGAGGGGCCGGCTGGCCCTTCCCGAAACTGCAAACCCCAGGATTCCATAGGATGTTGCAACTGGAATCATAGCACTATAATAGCCTAGTGCGGAAATGGCCCTTCTGTCCCTTTTGTTTCCCTGCTGTTGTTATAGATAATGCTTTATAAAAGGTGACAAACTGACTGCTAGCGGTGAGGTTCCCCCACTCTTATTAAAACATATCATTCCTTTCTTTTAATCTCTGTTTTATAAAATTTGGATTAAAAAAAAGAATATGTACTAAAACATATCATTAATGTTATTTTGCATCCAAAAGTATAAAACAAAGGAAGAAATTAAAAGAACATAATTGACAAATACAAAATATGACTCATTGTCAGAATAATGCTCCCCCCCCCCCCCGTGAATAAGAGAGATGGAGAAACATTAGAATTGGGAATCATTGCCACACACATTGCATGGTACAATTATCAGGTTTTAGAGCTTCCGCATATTTGTATTTAATGATTTCTTACTTCTTTTTGGCTAGAAAGCCTGGTGATATATTGTTCCAAATTCCAACTTTTATTTGTTTGATTTGATTTGATTTCCCCCTTTTCTCCTGACATGGGACCTGTATTTTGGAGGATGGCTAAGGTAAATATTTTTAGAAAAATTCAGAGAGGGGAAAAAAAATCCCTTCATCTAGGACCACATCAGCCAACCATACCTTGTTTTGTTTGTAAAGCTGCTTTTAAAATTTTTCAGTTTCTTTCCTCTTCCCATATTCCCTCTTTGTCTTCAGCTTACTTAAAAAAATTATGTGTGTGTGTGTGTGTTACTTCTGTTATAGTTAGTAGTTCAGTTCTCCACTCAGCCATGGAAACTTATGAGGTGACTTTGAGTGTATCACATACTCTCAGTCCCAGAAAATCCCACGCTAAGTTCACCTTCGGGTTGCCGTAAGCCAGAAACAATTTGAAAGCACATACATACACACAAAACAAAATAAAAACTGGAGCCTAATGCATCAAATAAATGAGAGATTCCTTTCGATTACCGTAATAAATAACCAAATAGCTGACAGAAGCAAAGCAAACTGGCCAAGAGCCTGCTGTCTGGAGAAAGATGCAATTGACTACGCTTGCAACCAAGTTGCTTTGTTACCTGGCTGGTTGCTCTCTGCCCTGTCCTTATATGGTGGGATGCTCATGGCAATCTTGGTATCTGGAGGCCCTCAAATGTCATATGGCTTAGCATGAATCAACTGATATGTATCTGAAGTGTCAATGTTTTAGTGTATGTAAAGCCAATGTGAGATGAACCTGGCCCCTGTGCAAGGATGATGACAATGTCCATTTTTTTTATCCAGCAGGTCCTTTCCGCGCCTGCTTTCCGATGCCGCCATTGCCAAAGTGTGCTTATTTTAAACCACTTGGACCAATGCCTTGAAATCTCACACAGCAGAAGATTTCATTTTGCAGCACAATTGCATCTGAAATAAATATTGTAAGGGTGCCACTACCACGGCCTCTGGTACACGTTTTGATAGCTGGAATAGAACATGATCAAAATCCATGGAGTAAGGGAAAATTAGTTTCAGGGGCCTAAATATTAAACGCTAACCTGCTAAGACGCAAAAGGGCCCAGACTCATGAAGCCAAACCTTAATGAAAGAAATAATAAAAAAAAAAAAAGGCGGGGCGGGGGAGAAAAAATATATCATTCTGCACTTACAGGTCCAATTAAGGAATCCTACTAGAATTGCTACTGACCATAACCACAAATAACTTCATCATAAGACTTCTTATTGCTCAAAATGTCCATAAACGGTTTTTAATACCCAGGCCAGATTTTTTATTTGGAAAGGAAATGCTCTCATTCCACAACCAGCCTGCCCCGTGGCTACACCCCTGGAGTGATTGTTGTCTCTCCCCACCCCCATCTCCATCCTCGCATGAACAACACAAAAGAAAACAAAAACACAATAAAGAAGATTGAAATTGGCTAGCCAACATCACTGGCAACATTTTTTGCCTCTGGCATGGTCTGGGCCGGAACAGCAGCCCTGTGCTGTTACCTGCAGATGCTTAGATTTGCGGTTTTGGGTTGATTATCCTCAAACAACACCCTAATCAAAGAGACAATGTGAGAGCAGATTTGGGCCACACCAAGGGTCTTGGATTTTTCCTACTACCTACCCCAGGAGGTGGTGGTGGGAAGTTAATGTACACTATGTACCTTGCAGTGGAAGGATAATTGAGCTGTGTTACATTTTGGAAGACTACTTCCTAGTGGTTCTGAGCAAACAATATTAAGTGTTCATAGAATCAGAGAATCATAGAGTTGGAGGAGACCCCAGGGGCCATCCAGTTGAACCCCATTCTGCCATGTAGGAATCCACATCAAAGCACTCCCAACAGATGGCCATCCAGCCTCTGCTTAAAAACCTCCAAAAGAGGAGACTCTACCACACTCCAAGGCAGCATGTTCCACTGCTGGACAGCTCTGACCATCAGTAAGTTCTTCCTGAGGTTCAAGTAGAATCTCCTTTCCTGCAGCTTGAATCCATTGCTCCTTGTCCTAGTCTCTGGATCAGCAGAAAACAAGCCTGCTCCCTCTTCAACACCGAGCAGAGACCCTCCACAAAAGAAGCCATTTCAAGTTCTGCTCAAATACACAAAGCCATAAAAGGCTGTTAATGCTCACAGTAATATCCTGTATACCCTCACCTAGCATTATTTGTTAGTGTAATGATATTTGCTCTATACACACAGAGTGCCATTTGATGTTGATCTTTCTTATTATTAGCAGTTCATAATGTGGATTTCTTCTATCTCGGCGCCCTGTGGCTGCTTGAGGAGTAAAGATCATATTTCTACAAAGTTACTTTTGCTGGCTTGAGGACTGTGGATGTTGTAGTCCAAAAATGTAACCTTGACAGCTTCTAATAAAGATGCTGTATTGGCCTGGTGGTTGAATTGCTTTGATGAATGGAGTATACCAGCCTGAGAGAATGGTCACTGTCGTCCATTGCTTTCCAGAGGTTATTCATTAAAGTAAAATTGAATATTTCATTTTCCTTTACACACCCACCAGAGAACTGACAAATGAGTCATTAATAGTCTTATTATGAGGTTTTTTTTTGTGATTATTAGTTGCACTCTGATTTATGATCCCTTCCCAAACATGGCGCTTTAAGACGTCCTTGTGGGTAGCAATTTCAATTAGCATCTCTGCTCCTTAGTCCCATAGCTTGGCAATAGAACTGTCTTATGTTGTTTCCCTCCTCAACGTTAGCTAATTGAATTGCACAGTCATGGAATCGGAATCTAAAACAGGAGGGGAAAAAATCTCTCTGGATTATCTAAATTTAGTTTTACCAAAGTAGGGTACGTTTTGACCTCATGGTAATTTTTCTAAACGTCTAATGGGATTTTTGAAATCTCCTTTTAGTCATATTTGGTCTAACCAGGTTCTATCTGCACTCTTCAATTTCCCCCTTTCCATCTACCCATTACCTGCATGGATGGTGGAGACAGCTCATATTTAGAAAGCTCTTTCCAAGCAAAGAACGGTTCTCACACTGTCTGAGATCCTGAGCAACCAGCTCACTCCGGTTTTGTTTTCTCAAACCAGTATTGTTTACTCTGGCTTTCGAGGCTCTCAGAGCAAAGGTTTTCTCCAAAAATGTAACATGTGCCATTTTACTTCACCATTGGCTGTGTGGAGAAGAGCCGATTAGACTCGCAGTCTAACAACATCCAGAGGGCTACACAGTTCCAGCCCTTCTTCTAACTGGAAGCACCAGGGATTGAACCTAGGACCTTCTGCATGCAAAGCTGGTGTCTTCTCATTAGGTTAGTCATAGCCCTGTTTGGGGTTCCAATGAGAGATCTTTCCAATAACCTCTCCTCTGATCCACTAACAGAGGATGCCATGGGCTGAATGTGGGCCCTTTAGTTTCATACACATGTGGGCCTGAATCTTGTCGGTTTGTTATTGTGGCCATTTCCACACGAGCCTGTTATAGTGCTATTATTCCACTTTCAACATCCTATGGAATCCTGGGGTTTGCAGTTTAGGGAGGCTTGTGCAGAAATGGTCCTAGCGTTAGACCCACTGGATCAGTTCTTAAATGGCAAGTCAACACATGAATGAATCTTATTGATTCAACGGAATACACTCCACCTGTCTCTATTTGGAAGGGACAATCCTGATTAATCTTCAGCCATCCTCCTTTTTCAGCAACTTTTAACACATTCCAGTTTCCTGTCCTCCTCCCACTTTCCCCTTTTGTCCTCAGCTCACTTCAAATGCTGCAATCTGAATTCAAAGCGGACAAGAAGTTTGCACTCCACTAACTCAGCAGGAGTGGTGCAGAGTCTTGCCTTCCCTGTAGACTCAGGCAAAAGCAAACAGGCACAACCTCTCCTAGCAGATGTGTACTTCCTCATGAGTAACTTTGGCCATCTCAGCCACGCTCAGATTTTGCTCGGCCACACACCTCCTGGTTTTTGTCAGCGAAATGTTGAGAGATATAATGTATTGCAAGGTCCTGTAGCTACAGTCGCGTAGGAACGGCAGGGCGGGGCGGGGTGGGGCAGGGGGGCGCTTCGCCCCAGGCGGCAATGTTTTGGGGGCGTTCCGGCTCATAGCCCCGCCCCTGCATGCCCTGACCACGCCCTCACGCACTGCAACCACACCCCACACACCATGGCCACACACTCCACACACTGTGGCCATGCCCCCATGCATGGTAGCCCCGCCCCCTCCCACCCCCCCACACTCCATGCTCTGCCACTGTGTAGCTAACAGATGTTTTGCTTTCCAAAGGCAATTATCATAGTAAAATACAAGCTAGGAGAGGTTTTGCTATCCCAAGGTAATTATCATATTAAAATACAAGATATGATGTATGCAAAGTCCTCTAGCTAGCAGAGGTTTTGCTATCCTAAGGCAATTATCATATTAAAATACAATTATCACATTAAATTAAAGGGACTTTGTGGCATCTTTGACCCAACAAAAAAATTTGCAAATTTTAAAAAAAATTAAAATTTTAAAAAATCTAGCAATAAATTTCATAGACTCTCATCCACCAGATGCAAACAGCAATGGACTAAACTGCACTTTTGAAACAGAGTAACATGGCTACGTGTTTGAATACTACTCATAGTATCTCATTGTGAAGGGACACATAATATTACTTGGACACATTGTGTATCTCAACATAAAGAAAGTTCATATGAATCAGATCAATTAAAACTGCATTGCTAAACCCACTTATCTGGGAATAACCCCCCTTAAAATATATACGGTTTATGTCCAAGTAGAAATAATACTGAAATAATTTTCCTTATTCCTTTAGATGTGAAGTGGACCACTGTGGGCTTCCATTTAGTTTTGACTGCAGCTCCCATGATTCGTAAGCTGACTAGGGCTTATGAAGTTGCAGTCCAGTGACATCTGAGAAGCCACAGTTGCTCACTTCAGCCTTAAACACACAACACAAGTTTAATCCAATTAGAGAGAAATTGAACTACGTCAGCTTCCCAGCTTCCCAGAAAATTGAAGAGACCATTAGCCTGCAATTGTTTCCATTACTTTCAGTGGTAGAAAGTGAAAATAATTAATCAAGGGCATGTTTTAGGAGATTTTACAAGCTGAGAAAGGAATTGTGTTTGCTAGGTTTACGAATATAATATTACGAAGGAGGTTGACAAATAGAAAATGGTTAGGACAGAAAACAAGCATTTGGATTCCATTCCGATTCCACCATGTCTTTTATCTGATCTTGGCCCAAAGTTGTCTTTTTAGAAAACTCACAAGTCTTAGATATGGGTGGCCCCAGAAGCGTCATTCTGGCATTGCTTAATCCTTTGAATGGCAAGAGTGAAAAGAGGGGGAAAAAACGGCTTAGGGCGACTCATCTGGAGGTCGTCCACACCGTGGAGCGCGCTAGAGCGGTTTGAATAGTGGAGGTTCCACACCTCAAACCGCGCTAGCGCGGCCGCAAGGGGTGGTGCGGCGCGTTTTTTAAAAACCACATTTTATGAGGTTTTTACGAAACGCGAGCGCGCTAACCCATTGCAGCGCCCCATGTGAAAGTGCAGGGACGCGCTAGCGCGTCCCTGCAGAGCTGCTCAGGGGCGGGCTTCCGGCTGGCGCGCTGCCCTGATTGGCGGAGCGCCGCCGGAAGTCGCCGGCCGCCATTTTGGGCGCCGCCGAACACCGCCGAAACTCGCCAGCATGTGGAGCGGCGAACGCGCGCTCCCCGCAGGGACGGAGCAACCCGTTTTAAGGTAAGATCCGTCCCTGCGTGCGCTGCCCCGTTCCCCCATCCCCCATGTGGAAAGGGCCTAAAGAAGCCTTGGAAGAAGACTTGAGTAAATTTAATTACAAAGAAATATGACAGGCAATTTGTTTCTCCAGTAACAATTACTCTTAGAGCTTATCGCTGTGGGAAACATGGTACAGGCATCCCTTGCTTTTCATCAGCTTGTTATTCAATGTTCCACTCTTTCAGTGGTTGTAAATTACAGAAGTGTACCCTTAAATTGATAACAAGTCTGCTCTTTTGACAGTTTTTCTTGCCTTACTGCCTACGGAGGCTCACCTGGGACCATTTGCAGGCGCAGACTGTTTGCAAGGCAAGCAAATGGGGGAAAGGCACCAAGACAGCGGAGAGACTTTGCAAGCAGCACATGCAGTTGGTCCCAAGTGAGCCTCCGTAATTTCCACAGGGTTCCACCAATGCCACTTTCTGACCATGCTCTGGTCCCTAACCCATCAGATAAGTGGGAGATGCCCATACAATTTATTATTCTGCCACTATTTAATAGCTCCAGGAATCCACAGCATTACCATGTACCCACCAGCTGTCCCCATTTGGAAGGGACCGTTCCAATTAATGCTCTATCATCCAGGTTTTTTTTTTCAGCTGTCTTAAAAACATACCAGTTTCTTCCTTCTCCTCCCACTTTCCCCCTTTGTCCCAGTTTACTTCAATTGCTGCACATCGAAATTCAAAAGTAGCTGGCAAACAATTAATTCAGCAGGAGGAGAGGACAGGAGGGAACAGAATCTTGCCCTTCCCGGTACGCTCAGGCAAAAGCAACCTGTTGCAGCCTCTTCTAGCTTGTCTGTTCTTCCTCTTCAATAATTTGTCCTACCTTGACCCCGAGCTGACATTCCTGATTTTCAATTGAGAAATGTTAGAAGGTGTGCATTTCCCTTCTATCTGGTTTTTGGGTCCAGGGAGAGAGGTCTTCATGTTTCAGCTTGATTCCGCCCCCCAAAAAAAAAATTCTCAAAGAGTGCTTGGACTTTGGTGGGGGGATCAGTGAGGTCCCTCCTGATTCAGGTTACCTGTGTGACCAGAACCAAGACTTGTTGGCCCTCCTGTATTCTTCTCGTTGACATCCCTCTTTTTCCACCACTGGAAGTCAATCGACATCTTTCGGAATAAGGCTGAAACCTCTAGTTGCTGAGTCCTGATCTAGATAAATGAAATTCTGATACATATTTGCAAACAACATCAAAGGAGGTGGGGAATAAAAAGAAATACTACTATCTGCATGCAACTGTTTAGGAATGGAGTTTGTTGTTTTGCGCCTTCAAGTTGTTTCAGCCTTTTTTTAAAAATTTGAATAAGAAAAAAAAAAGAAGGTAAGTAAAGGGCAAAGAAAAGCAATATAAAGAGAAACAACAACACTATAGAGAACAAAGTAATACAAAGTCATTTCAGACTTAAAGCAACCCTAAGGCTAATCTATCATGAAGGTTTCTTGGCCAGTTTTGTAGAGAGGAAGTTTAGCCTTGCTTTCATCAGAGGCTGAGAGAGTGGGACTTGCCTTAGATCACCCAGTGGGTTTCCGTGGCTGAACAAGGGTTCAAATCCAGACCTCTAGTCTAATGCTCAAACCACTATAACATGCTGGCTGCCTTAGGAATTGAGCTGAGAAGGGGGGGGAAACCTGCCTTTTGCCTTGCTCCAGTTGATAGTTTGACTGGTAATTGTTTGCAGTTTACATTGGCAAAAATCTGATTTTTGAGATGAAGGGAAATCCCTTTGTAATGTGTAAACAGCCAGTGGTGAGCCACAGTGTTATGCTTTTGATTTTGCCCTTATTCCCAGGGATTGCTGTAGATCAGGTAGAACTAGTTTTTAGACTAGGTCTGCCCTGAGGAGGAGGGGGGTCCTCTGCAAGGGAGGCGTTGCAGGGCAGGCTGGTGGCTGCCAGGGCAGCAGGGCTGTGAATTCACTCCAGGTTTTACCCTGAATTTTGAAGACAGTATTTAAGGTGCTGAGCCTATTTGGGGATGGTCCCAAACTAAAACCTAGAGTGGATTCATCACCAGAGTGGATTCACCACTTTACTGGAAATTATCAGCTGACATTGAAGTGTTGTTGTCAGGAGCTTTCTTTCCAATTGCTGTGAAATAATAGTAGTAGTAGTAGTAGTAGTAGTAATAATAATAATAATAATATCTTTATTCATATCCCACTTTTTTGCTCAAAAGGACTCAGAGCGGCTTACAACTTTACAAAGAACACATAGTAAAAAAAGTGAGGTACAAAAGTTAAAACACCAATTAAACAGACAACAATAATTAAAACAAAATTAAAATACATATTGAAACAACTGACACAATGAAATATTATTAATAGTAATGTTGTTGTTGTTGTTGTTGTTGTTGTTAGAATCATAGAGTTGGAAGAGACCCCAAGGGTCTCTTCATAGAATCATAAAATCCTAGAGTGGGAAGAGGCCATAAGGGGCCATCCATTCCAACCCCCTGCTATGCAGGAACCCCCATCAAAGCACTCCCAACAGATGGCCATCCAGCCTCTGCTTAAAAACCTCCAAAGAAGAATTCAGGATGCCCACTCAGGGCAATCCTTATGCTGGCTAAGAATTAAGCTCTGCCAAAACTCAACAGGATCTCAGCCCATGACAAGAGAATGATAGAAAATTCCTCCGAAGCCAAATCACCCTCATTCCACCCAACAGAGAAAATAAGGTTTCTTCTAGAATGTGCCCTGCAGAATGTTTGGAACAGCTAGAAATTGGGGCAGACCTATACTTGCCAAGGAGGCCATAAGTTCCTCAGCCACTGGCAACAGAGCACTCACAGCAAGGATGTACTTCTAGAACTACAAACTGTATCTCCGCTCTCCCAGTGAGCTCTGGAAGGGAGACTATCGGGCAATAGGGTGAGCAATGCAGCAAACGAATCTCTGCCCTGTCCCAGGTACTCGCCTTCAGCTACACACAATCAAAACAGGTAGACTTAGGCATGGTGGGCACAGATGGCATCAAGAGATACCACTGCAACCCCGCCTCCCCTCAAGTCTTGCCCAGTGCTGCCCAGAGGTGGGTAAAACTAAGAAAAAAATCAACCTAGTCTTTAAGTTTCCTCAGATTTCCATGACACAAGTCAGGTTAGTACACTCAGCCAGGGTCAAGTCTGGCAGGTATTTTTCCCTTTCCTCGGGATGTCTGCTTTCTTGGCAAATGATCAATGGCTACACTTCCAGAAAGATCAAGGAAAAAGTTCCACTTATTCCCACAGGAAAACAGCAGACATGGTTTCCTGTTCCTTGCTGCATCTGAGCTGGTTCTTCATTTGATCTGATGTATGCTTTGGTCCAATCTGATGCCAGAAATATTGGCTCTCTGTTTGGGACTGTATTCTGCTTGACCAGCTAAGTTTTCCAACTTTCGCCAACAATGAGAGGAAGAAGCTGTCACTCAGTGGTGGACCACACACTTTATATACAGATGGTCCCAGGTCCAAATCCTGGCATCTCCAGGAAGGAAAAACAGGGAGAAAGTTCTGTTTCATCTCTGGCAACTAAATCACAAGATATAAAGCAGTTTCCTATGTTCTTAACACAAACTGTGGTCTGATTTGAGAATTTTTTCCCCATTTATTCTATCTTATCTCAATGACCAAATATGTATCCACACTGCACAATTATAGCACTTTGATCTCCCTTTAACTTCCATGGCTTGATCCTATAGAATCCTGGGATTTATAGTTTTGTGATGTACTTAGAATTCTCTATCAGAGAAAACTCTAGTGTTCCAATTCAGTGAAGTAGACAAGAGAACACATGAGACCTCAAAAAACCAGAAGTCCTATGATTCCATGGGTCTGAGTTGTGGTCATTGAGGTAGGGTCATAGGCCATTTCTGCACTCAAGTGTTATAGCGCTCTTATCCCACTTTCAACATCCTATGGAATCCTGGGGTTTGCAGTTTCAGGAGGGGCCACTCTAGGTCAGTGGTTCTCAGACTGTGGTGTGGGACCATAAGGAAGGGTGGAATACCCCATGATGGCTCTTCCTTCAAGATACCATGTTAAATTGAAGGCACACAACAACAACATACACACATAAACATATCTGTGCAGCATTTTTACATGGGTATAGAAAGGGATAAAGAAGCTCACTTCAGACCACTCAATTGGCCATGCCCAAATCTGGATCTGACCCAGAGCTTCAAACATTTCCTTTTTTGGACTACAACATCCAGAATTGGAGTTGTAGTGCAAAAAGAAACGCACAGCTCCCAGAACTGGCATGCTGACTGAGAGATTATAGGAACCCTAGCCCCAAAAAGTAATTTTTCCAAACTCTGTTCCATCCCTATATCATTATGCTCTTAGAATGGAAGCAAATATTTGACTCCACTATTCCTTGAAATCATTTTTGTTTGAAGCCATGGGTATTTGTGGAATCCATGAAGCTCTAACATCTGCCTCTGATCCTTTTCACTTTGGGCCAAGATACACAGAAAGACAGTTCTCCCTAAGTTCTGCCCTTATTTGAAGAACTTGTTGTCACTCTCCCTTTGAACTCCTTCCAACCTATTTTTTCAAAAAAGAATCTCATGCAAACTGCCAGCAAATGCAGCAAACTCTTCCAACTAATTCCTCCGAATCAAAGGAAAAAGAATAGATATTTATTTCCAGTAATTAAACACCATTTTATTGATTTGTAAGTTCAGAAGCCAGCCTGTTTCTTAGTCACGCACCTCCAAGAAAATGGTTGTGGCCAGAGGATGCAAATATGGCAGCAGTCCCTAGTGCATTTCAGAACAATCAATAGCTTTTTAAAGCGTAAATTTTAAATTTCTAGCACCACATGGAAAGTGTAAAACTAGAATTTACAGCTGTATTATGTCTGTTGCTTGAAAAGGTTACTGTTTTTTATTCCTTATTTGGATGTTGAATATTAATTGTTGATGTCAATCATTATTTTTCTTTGATTATTGATCATTAGTTCTATGATTTTGCTAAATGATTGTTGTTATAGGATATCATATTACAGGAATTAATATAGAATAGGTCAAGAGTAATTTAACTTGGAAAATTAATTATGTAGATAATAAGTGAGTTCAGTAAGTAACTAAGTACGATAAGCATGCAATTAATTATAATGATAAATAAGTGATTCATAACTAATAGTTATTGTAGTAAGGATGAATACTTAGGTGTTAGTGTTTAAGTAATATGAACTGTTTGCAATGGGATGGGAACCAACCCTCTTAGTTATTTGTAGTTAGATTAGGTTATGTTGAATTATGTTATGTTATGTGAAGTTATATATTGTTAGTATTGTTTTTGTTTTAATTTTGTGTAGATTGTATAGTTGTTTTTTTGCTATTTTGTTGTTTGTTATGTTTTTAATAAATAAATAAATAAATAAATAAATAAATAAATAAAACCTGAGAAGCACTGGTCTACACCTCCTTCCAGAGTTTGGGAGGAGTTCTTTGGGGGTCTACAACTCCCGGGATGCTTCAGCAAGCATAGCCACTGAGAGCTGCAGTCCCCAAAAATGGTGTCTTCCTCCTGAACTCAGAGCAAACAAGAATCCCCCCGTTCCACCTCTATTCCCATCATGTTCACTGTCCAAAAAGAACAGCTGGCAATGGCATTTATTTATTACATTCCTATTCTGTCTTTCTTCCAAGCAGGTGTAGGTGATTTCTCCCACTTTATATTCACAGCAATCCTGTGCGGCAGGCCTGGCTATAAGGATTGGCTCAACTTCACCAAGAGAGTTCCAGACCTCAGGGAAGATCTGAACCTGGGACTCCATATACCGACTTCTATCTATGGGTGTGAAAGCTGGACAGAGAAGAAAGCTGACAGGAAGGAAATCAACTCATTTGAAATGTGGTCCTGGAGTAAAGTCTACAGACACTCTGGACTGCCAAAAAGACAAATAAATGAGTCTTAAAGCAAACCAAGCCTGAACTCTGACTAGAAGTGGAGATGCCCTGCCCTGAATAATTTGCAGTCCACGAACTCCACTCTGAGATAGACAGTAGTGTTTATTTGTAACAAAATGAGCAACACAGCACACTTCTTCCAAAGTTGCTGAGACTAAAGCATACAAGGATTTCACAGGCTTTATACCGATGCATACAAATTTTATGCATGCAAAACTGTGATTGGGGAGGATCATAAATTTAACATCATCCCACATCTTCAGATAGTTCCCAGATCTGCATTTGTTTACCCTCCTTTCATCCTTGGGACAGGAACATATTTCCTGCCCCTTAGACACTCTGAATTCTCAAAACACTTTCCTTTTTGCCCACTCTGATAGTCTCCTCTTCACTAGATACATTGTAGTAATAGAAAATGAATCAATTAACCATTTGATACATTGTAACATACAAGCAAACTCCAAATGGATACATTTTTGCAATAATTAACTAACAAAATTTTGTAGCACTCTAGTTAAACAATAGAAAAGTTCACAGCATTGCCTCTACACTGACTGCCATCCCCTATTTCAATATATATCTGACCATGCTACCTGGTGATGAGGGTAGTTGTAACCCAATGTACCTGGAGCATACCAGGTTGAAGAAGACTGATTCATATCCTGTCCAGATAGCCAGCCATGGTTCAAGTCCTCCAATAGAGTCTATAATTAGCAGCCACAGACAAGGTTTACAAAAGCTTATCGGTCAGTTACCATTTTTGTGTTTCAGCAATCCAAGTCAGTAATGAATTCAGAGTGTCAGTTCAAGGAAATATCCAGCAGTGTAGTCAGCACACAAAGGGAAGGTCAAGGTTTTCTAGGAACACAAGCCAGGGATCCAAACAAAGAATGTGTTGCTTCTACCAATAATACTAGTTGTCTGCAATGGACCTCTCCCAACTCTATCTCTTCTATTTGTTACCCAACAGCCTCTCCCAGCTGTTTGCCTACTTAATGCATCTTCTCTGTATAGATGCTCTAAGTTTCGTGGGCTCTCCCTTTCTCATCTAGGCTGGGCTGCAGTTAAATATTGTCCTGTTCATGTCTGTGTATCTTGGCCATTGGGGAGGATCCTGCCTGTGTTTGCACCTGAGTCCTGGGGCCGGGGCATGACAACTCAGATCTTGCCCGGCATTGAAATCTTTGCCGCACACCGTCCTCTGTATGGCAGTGGTGGCAGCAGCATCTTCACAACAAGGACTGCTTCTGACCTCATGTGCTTAAGCACTGAGTGAGCTGGTAGCAGTCTGCGTTTATTTTGGAAAAAGAAAGAAAGAAGATGCTGGTTTTTGACAGAAGCAATGATAAATTCTGCACGTAATTCTTTGGCATGATGCTTCTTCTGCTTATAAAAAATCTGTTTCCCACAGAAAACAGGATGAGAATGTGGGTTTGAAAACAAACTTGAATGTGGTGGTGGGAGAATAGGGGAATGGAAAAGTTACATTTTATTAGAGTCCTTGCCCTCTCACAAAGGAGCAGAAGAAGCAAAAACAGCTTCTTAATTGGGAAGGGTGACTTGGTCACTGAGGGATAATTTGGAATCCCATTGATATGTCATGGGGAATTTCTATGGGAGAGTCACGGGGCATGTTTAAATAAGGTTACCATATATTTTCCTTTTCTTGGACATGCCCTCTTTCTCAGAACTAAAATTTCTTTCCGGGTTATTTTTTTTAAACAAATATCTAGGTTTTCTTATAAGGTCCCTTAACCCTCTGAAATTCAGAAGCAAGCAGCCTTTGTAAGTCTAATTGTTTGCAAAGCTACAGGACAGAACAAAGCACCACATAGGAAACATCCTATCACTAGAGAGGGCCAAGATTATAGCTTATGGCTAACACAGACCCCACAAAAACTGGAGAAATTTGAAGCCTTGTCTCCTCCAGGGGATGACCCATGAAAACGGGAGACTCAGGGAGAACACCTGAGATCTGGTAACCATAGCTCAAACCTGGATCTTCCATAGCAGAAACCAACACTTTAACCACTATGCCATGACACTCTGACCACTACATCACAATGAAGTTACACTATTTAGTTCAGTGTACACTCAGTCTTCAAAGCTTTGCAAACTATCCTCCTTTTAGGAATTGGGGTTGAAGGTATGATGATGATAAATACCCTCACTCTCAAAACTAGACATTCCCCTCTTCCAATCTGAACTCTAAAGTCTTGAGATGTCCATTCCCTAAAAGCAACAGGGTCACGTGGGCTAGATAAAGGCCCTGGCTCCATCATGTGTTTTAACAAGTAGATGAGCAAAGGGAGCTTCCTCCTTGAACTGCTACTGTTATTGTTTAAGGTAACAAACTCTATGAAGAAATCAAACACCTAAGTTCCTGCTGAATTATCTCATGCTGTGTGAAAATGATAAATAGATTGGGATAGTTTAATGTTGATTAAGACAGTTTAACATTGATAGATGCCAGAGAGGATGTGCTTTGAACTAAATGTTAATTGTTTTCTGAATGTTTACATGAAGAAACTCACCTGTTTAGTGTATATAAGGTGGGCACAGGGAAATGTGATTTTGTCTCACTTTGGACCTTCACAAGGTGTTGACCTAGTTCTGCTGCAGAAATAAAGCTTTCCTTAACTCCTGTCCTGTACTGGCAGCCCATCAAAGCTTCCAGCTGTATAATCAGGCTGTTTGCAGAAGCTAGCAGGCAAAGTTTGCCTTGGTCAGTCCACATTCTTAGATAGTTTAGAGAAACCAAGTCTGAATTTACCATGAGTCCAGTGAGAGAATGTCCAAGGGCAAAATTCATAGCCTAGGTGAAGGTCAAAGGTTCAAGAGACACGAACAAGGAATACAGAAGTCAGCTGGGCTGCTACCACTGATGGAATCAGTTGGTTCCAACAGCTTCCTCCCATTCCAGCCTCTTGTTATATAGGCTCAGCCTCCCACCCAGCTGTGACCTAATTAACAAGTCCTTCTTATATACATGCTGTCACATGCCTTTTCTACTTGCACTGGCTACTGTAAGTACTGTCCCTCTCATGTCTCTCAGGTGTGGCTGTTGCAAAGGGGCCGGGTCGGGGGCCGGGCCCGGGGCCGGGGCCATGACAACTCCTTGCTCATGTTGCTTTGCTAATCTGGATTCTCTGCTAGGCAACAAATCTCACTGTTGTGACAGCAGGAGTCAGCTTATGTAAGCCATGTTCTACACAGTGTTAAGAAAACCCATTAAAAGCAGAGTAAAAACAAACAGCGTATGCAAGGCAGAGTGAATTTGTATGAACAGTTATGACGAGGACACAGATGAGCGAAATGAGGCCTGAAGAGCCAACTCAGGCCAAATAGATAGGGCTCCTGAGATGGTGAAACATCCTGCTGAATTTCCTGACATTTTCCAGCACAGAAAAACAAAATAAAACAAAAAATTCCTTTATTTTCCAAGGTCTGTATCTAAGGATTTGGCATGCTCCTTTAACTCCACACTTCCTGGCATTTGCTCCTTTATTGTGTGTTTCTATTGCTTATCTGAGAAGCTTCCTGCAACATGTCATTTAAAAAAAAATGATCCAAGTACCTTCATTTGTAATTCCTAGGCCAATAAAAGCAAAATCTTGTTTATTCAAGACTCAAGAGATCTAGTTTTTTAAAAAAAGCAATGCCACGGTACATTTTCAAACATGAGACAGCTGCATGACATTGGTACTGCTCCTTCTCTATTCTGGGTGTCTTGTGCTAAATGTTACTGCTTTAGGTTAGCTTAGTTATAAACACACATTTATTTCTACATTAAAAGTGTGCAGATGTTCCCTTGTTCTTTAAGAATTTGCAGTTGGCTGTGGTTTATAAACTTTGTTGTCCTAGGAAAAAGCAAAGTGTATTCCATTTGTCTGAACACTACCTGCCTTTGCTGTGGTGGTGAATTGTCATCAAAGTCAACCTCAATTAACGGTCATCCTATGAATGATGAGATCTCCAAGGTCCCCATCATCAACTACCCTGCTCAGGTCTTGCAAACTCAGGGTTATGGCTTCCTTGATTGAGGGTTTTCCTCTTTTCCTACTGCCGTCTACCTTACCAAACATTATTGTCTAAGATCATTTCTGCACTACATTGATATAGTGCTATTATTCCACTTTCAACATCCTGTAGAATTCTGGGGTTTGTAGTTTACTGACGCCAAAGGGTTCCCTGGCTGAGAATTCTAAATGCCCCTCCCTAAACTGCAAACCCCAGGATTCCATAGGAATTTGAAAGTGGAATAATAGCACTATTAACAGTGTAGTGCGGAAAGGCCCTAAGAGAGCCCACCTCCTGTTATTTAGAAGTTCCAGTGCTCTGGAGAGCTTTCTTCTTTCTGTTTTTGAACTTTGCTTCTTCCAAAAGTTCAAGGATAAGATTGCTGAAGTTTACGTTAATGGTTAGCCATCCAAGAGTGACAGCAGGGAGATGTTTCAGCAAAATCAAAAAGTTTCTGCATAAGCAGGGAGGCAAAGAGATTCAGCATGGTGTAGTGGTTCAAGTGCTAGCCTAGAATTCTGAGAGACTAGGGCCATTTCCGCACTAGGCTGTTATAGTACTATTATTCCACATTAACATTCTATGGAATCCTGGGGTTTGCAGTTTAGGGAGGGGTCTCAAAGGCCCCTCCTGAAACTGCAAACCCCAGGATTCCATAGGATGTTGAAAGTGGAATAATAGCACTATAACAGTCTAGTGCGGAAATGGCCCAGGGTTCAAATCCCCTCCCAGCCATGGAAATCCACTAGATGACCTTGGCCAAGTCATACGCCCTCAGCCTCAGAAGAAGACAAAGACAAACTCCCTCTGAACAAATTTCTCAAGAGAACCTCATGATAGTCTCACCTTAGAGTCACAAGAAGTCAGAATCAATTTGAAGGCACACAACAACAACAGGGAAGAAACAAAGAAATTTGCTTCAAATGACTGTTGGAGGTGGAGAATTTATCAATTTTTTTTGGTCTTTGAGACCAAACAAAACAACAAAAGCAACTATGTATGTCTTTGTTCCGCAGAAGATGGCCAAAGAAATCCATAGATCAATTTATCTCAGCCTGATCTATCTTTAGACTTTCTTATCTTTTCTTTTTTCCCTCCCTCCCTCCTCTTTCTTTCTTTGCACTGGCTTTCAGTAGAAATGAAAATTCCAACATGTACACCAAAAATAAGCCTGTCATTTCATCCTGCTGCATATGGCTGATGGACTGGGCCAAGTTCTTATGTATAATAAAGAGGAAACTAATAGAAACGAAAAGCCAAAAATGTTCCTCTAATAATATTTCCTTGCTTAAGGGCTGTTTCATCACTCGGCAGATATATAAACACGGCCAAGGGATAGAGTTCAAAAGTTTGTCAGCTAGTGGATTGATGTGAGTTGCTTTAAAATCTGAGTAACTTTCCCGGAGTTTATATCCCTTTCCAAATAATTGCTACCCCACGATCTCCTACCCCAGATTCTTCACCAAAACCGCACACACACCAATCTTTTTCTTCCCATCTGGGCTTCCTGTCTTTACTGGTTCCTTGTCAGGTAAAAATCTGAAGATGGAGATTTTCTCATCACTGCTTCTTCAAGCTATAAAGATGTCACTTTTTGGAAATCTGTCTCACCATAAACTCATGATACAAAACACATTTTTACATTCAGTAGAAAGAAGAGAAAGGAGCTTGAAGGGAGTGTTATGCTTTAGTGATGAATATATCTGCAGGGCTCCGTTCTCTTGTATAAACTAATGGGATTCTACCTGGGTGTTCCAACATTCTCCAAAATAGGTCTAGTTGGAGCAAGGTATTGTGTACTCTCCAACATTTTACAGACGAAAAGCAGGCCATGTGTGGCCAAGCAATGTCAGAGCATGACCAATATAGCAAAAATTATTAATGAGGAAGAATATACAAGCTAGGAGAGGTTGCAGGAGTTTGCTTTTGCCTGAATCTTCTGGGAAGTTGAAGAGTCACCCTCTCCTCTCTGCTCCCCCCAGTTGAGTTAACAGAGCTCAAACTACATTTGCACTTTGAACTCAGGGCCTTTCTGCACTACACAGTTATAGTGCTATTATTCCACTCTCAACCTTCTGTGGATTCCTGGGATTTGCAGTTTTGGGAGGGGCATTTACAATTCTCAGCCAGAGAGCTCTTGGGCCAGTAAACTACAAACCTCAGGATTCCACAGGAGGTTGGAAGTGGAATGACAGCACTATAACACTGTGGTGTGGAAAGGCCCTCAATTTGCAATATGAAGTGGGAAAGTGGGAATAAGAGAAAGAAACTGGGACAGCTGAAAAAGTGGGAGATGAAGGATTAAGCAAAGCTGTCCCTGCCAAATTGGGATATTTGAAGGGAGGGTGTGTGGGGAGGGGTATTGGCGATGTCTGTAGTTCTCCAAATGCTGTTCAGCCTCCACTTCTTGAACTCCAGCTGGTAAAACCAATGGTAAGGGATGATAAGAGTTGTAGCACAATAACAATCCAAAGGCTTGCCACATTCCCCATTCCTGATCCCCATTCCTATTGCTCTACAAAAATGCATGCTGAGAACCCATTCTCTCTGTCGTATGGTTCAAGAACAACACAACACATTTATTTATTTCAACAAAAATTATGGTTTTTTTAATTTTAAAAAAAGGGCATTTTCCTATCTCTGCTAATCAGAAATCTTCTGCTCCATGAAGCTGATTCTTAATCTAATTAAACTGGCAGACTACCAATATAACTGTGGTTATCAAATATATCAATATGTTATGAATACAAGCATAATGTTTGCAGAAGATGGGAGACTTTTGTAATATGTAAAAAATACATGCAGGACATAGGTGGAAGAAAGGGGGAAGGTTAATATATTAGCATCTCTTGTGTGCTCTCTCTCTCTTTCTCACACACACACAAAGTAAATGTATCTGCACTATGGATGCCAATCTTCTTATAGTTCATTCTCACTGGAAAGAACAAGCAATTTTACAATTTTGCTCCCCCTACAAGAAAGCCCTTGAAAAATGCAATCTTTGAGGACGATAAGCATTTTGGGGCTTTTTCTGCCAATAAAAAGAAAAAGGCCATGTGGTGAGCTGGGGACAAAAGGGAAAGCGGAAGGACGAGAGAGAAACTGGGACATTTTAAAAGCAGCTGGGAAAAAAAGTGGGGAAACAGGTGATTAATCAGGACTGTCCCTACCGAATCAGAACATTTGAAAGATTTGGGATATATAGTACTAGAATTCTGAGCTAGACAGCTCTAGTTCATTTTTTTTTAAAAATTTTATTGTAAGAAAACAAACAAACAAACAAAAACCCATAATGTGACAAACATAAAAGTGAAGGGAAAGGTAAAAAAAGAAAATGCTTACATTTCTATTTCTCTCCATATTTCATTTACATAGTATTACTTGTACAATGTATTATAAATCATACTGATGATGTATTTTTGGTTATATATATTTGAATCTCATTCTTATTATATCAGTTGTTATTAAATATACCTATAATTAACATTTTCAGAATATACAATTAGTAATTTCATTCTTATTTCTATCATTTTCAAAATATAATCTTAATAATTTCATTCATTTTATCTATATTCCTCATTGTATTCGTCCAGTCTTTTAATTTATATATTCTCTGCTTCTTTGATTCCTTCTCTGACCCACCTCTCAAATTCACCTGAAATTTTTCCACCACCACTACTGGAATTAACGGCAAAGCAGCTGGCATCTACAAACACCAAAGATTTTTCTAGTAAAAAATCAATATGTTGTAACACATTTGTGGCTGAGCCACCTAACCTGATGAATCGTTCTCGACAGTAAAGAAACTTGTGCCCTCTTCTGGAACTGGCTTTATCTTCATAAATCGGCTATGGGCAAAGTGAAGCCCTCCAGGTGGTTGGATTTCATTTCCCAGCAGTCCCCACCACTGGTGGTGCTGACTAGGGGTCATTCCGTACTACATTGTTATAGTGCTATTATTCCACTTTCAGCTTCCTGTGGAATTCTGCGGTTTGTAGTTTACTGAGGCCCAAGAACTCTCTGGCTGAGAATTCTAAAGACCCCTCTAAATGCCCCTCACTATACTCTCCTAGTGCTATGATTCCGCTTTCCGCTTTCAACCTCCTATGGAATGCTGGCGTTTGCAGTTGAGGGAGGGGCCTCTAGAATTCTCAGCCAGAGAGCCCTTTGGCCCCAGTAAACTACAAACCCCAGAATTTCACAGGAAGCTGAAAGTGGAACATTCTTCCTTGGCTGACAGCCTGGAATTTAAGGAAGATACCAGGGTGACCTGCCAGTATTACCGACGTGGGGCGGCAACTGCAAATAGCTTTATGCAAATCCCTGTGGCCAAAAAAAAAAAAAAAAAAAAAATCGGGGGAGCAAGCTTTGATTCAACAAATGGTCTATATACCAACTTGGGGCAAATGTCAGGAAAGAATAATGAGTTTTCAGAGAGATGGAGTGCTTCTCGGATGGTACTAATGCATGAACTACAGCTGGCTGTCAGATATTCTCAATTAGATTACAGAAAAGTGCTCCACATTTCAGACTTCCTGCCACCGCATACTGGAGTTTGGCAATTTCCTGGAACTGAAACAGTGGGTTTCTCCAAGGGCTCTTCCCTAACACATTGTATGGAAGGAAATTTATTAACCGCCTGTTGTCCAGAAAACTGGAAATATTTGTTGTTGGGTTGAATCCAATGCAACAGTAATAACAATAACAATAATAGTATTTATTATGATCTTTTCACCAAAGGGCAGAACACCAGCATCACACTATAGCAACACATGGAATGAAATCCCCAACACCCCACCAATTGCTACCCATCTCAGCACATTACACACAACTCAGTGGCTTAAGATGGTGAATCAAAGAGGAAGGTCTTCAACCCTTTATGAAAATGGAGGGGATCCTCCTCCAGCCAGAGGTCCAAAGAAAGACCGTTCCACAAATGTGGAGCCACATCTCGAAAGGCTCGCAGCTTTGACGGAGCTGTATGCCTTGGTGGAACAAACAGTAATCCTTTGCCTTAAATTCCTGAAGGGAATATACCATACTAGCTGAGCTGTGAGGTACCGAGGAAGGGTAGAATGCAAAGCCTTGAATATTAGAAGCAAAAGTTTGAAACAGGCCCTGGCCCAAGCTGGTAGCCAATGAAGGGATCTAGGGGAAGAAGAAACAGGTGGGTATTTAGGGAGATTTAAAACATCCCAGGTGACATTGTTCTGAATTAAAACCAGAGGAAGAAGGGAGCAGAAAAGCAAACCTGCAGGTAAACGGTTGAAATAATCCAAGTATGAGATAACCAAGGCATGGACAAGCAGATGGGCAGTTTCTGTGGTGAGAAACCTCCAGATCCTGACCATAAGATGGAAGTTACATGCCTTTGCTGTAACCCTGACAAAGGGAAGCACAGCTAGGCAACCGTCTAGCAGGACTCCAAAGTTCCTGGCAATTGAGACAGGAGCCATTGTGCAACCCTGTTCTGTTTGTATACTGAAAACAGAAGCAGAGGACTAGACCCATCATCTAGCATGAGACATCTAGCCACCATGTTGTGCCTACAACACATCTTCTGATCCATTCCCCCCAAAACCCATCTTAAAATCCACCCAGTTGCACCAAGGTACAGAGTTCTGCAGCATTGGTGAGCAGGGCACTGAAGGATGACACAGTCCAGCTCGCTGTCACCAACCGACCATGCCATCAGGAGTAGAAGCAGGGACCTCCGTAGTGTCATTACAACTGCTAAGCTTACCACAGCTCCACAGGAAGATGAGGTTGGGCACACCATCATCCACCAGTAGCCTGCTAGCACACACCTAGGGATGGGACTAACCCAGAATTTTCCAAATCCAAATCCCTGGAAGGTTCTGCGAATCCACGAATCTCAAGAATCTCGAAATTTTCGAATCCTTTTTTTAAAAAAGAGTTTAAAAAGCAAGGGAAAGAAAGCACTTCTACTGAAAAGTGTTTCTGAAGCAGAATTTAACATCTTTGTTTAATGAAAAACAAATTAAATATTAGTTTTCCGTTCAGGAAGACACACCCATACTTCTTATTAAGAAGATACAAATGCAATTGATGTGTTCATCTGCTACAGGAAGTACATAACTCTAAAGTCAAAAGAGTAGACGTTATTGCTTTGCAGAGGGAGGCAGCCCAAGTGGGCACAGGCACCCACCGGTGCAGGCAGCCTCCCGCGTGCGGCTTTATGCCGCAATTTTCACACACCCAGGGGGCCACCGGCCAACCAGGCCTTTGGCGGGTCCCAAAGGTGCCAATTTTTAAAAAGCCCACTACTTTCTGCCACCCACCCCAGGCAGGATTTGAAAGATTCGGTTCGCCTAGTTTGGTAGGGGGAATTTGGATCCCTGAATCTCGAATCCTTGCCCAGGATTCGAGGGTTTGAGGAATTGCTTGACCCATCCCTACACACGCCACAGAATTCCATACCTCAGTGTGGCTGGCTGGATTTTAAGGTGGGTATGGGGAGCGCTTACAATTGTGGTGATAGTGCCACAATCATAAATGTGAATAGGAAACAGTCACAAGTCTAACGCATGATGTTATAACTGACTATCAGGACACCAGCTTTTATTGGTACAGTAGAGTCCCGGTTATCCGACGTGCGGTTATCCGACCTTCCGGATTAACCGACGTCGCGGTGGCCTGGGGGCATGGCTGTAGGCATTTCTGTGCCCCCAGATACGCCCCCAGACACGCCCCCAGACACGCCCCCAAAATGGCAACCGCCATGGGCATCCGGCTAATCCGACATTCTGGTTATCCAACCCTCAGCCCGCCTGTTTAGGTCAGATAACCGAGACTCTACTGTAGTTTATTTCAGGCAGAGCCTGGGACTGAAATATACATAGTCACCTGGACTAAAAAAAAAACAACCTGACAAATGTAGTACACAGATATATGAATAAAAATTACAATGTTGAGAAACGAAGTTGACTATGGCCATTTCCGCACTAGACTGTTATAGCACTATGATTCCACTTTCAATATCCTATGGAATCCTGGGGTTTGCAGTTTCGGGAGGGGCCGAAACTGCAAACCCAAGGATTCCATAGGATGTTGAAAGTGGAATAATTGCACTGTAACAGTCTAGTGCAGAAATGGCTTATGATTATTATTCTACATTTTTACATCAAAGCAATAAATTGCAATTAACAGATAGTATCTAAATTACAAACACAAACTAGGACAGTAGTAATAACAATGAACAAATTCTGCAAAAACTCTTGATCACATCCTTGATCCACTGGTTCTTTGGGCTGCAGTCATAACGAACAGGCGTACAGCGAGCAGCTGCCAATTTCCAAAGTCTTAATTAGGTGATGATGATTATGAAGAATACACTGCTACTCAGTTCAGAGTGTCATATTTCATGGAATGTTTATAGACAACACAAGTTTGATGCTCAGACCACTACATCATGCTGGCTCTCTTTTGCTAATTCTTCCTCCTTCTGCTGAAATATAGCCTACAGCACCTGGGATTTGTTGGCAGTCTCCCATCCAGGCACTAACCAGGGCTGACCCTGCTTAGTTTCCAAGATCAGAGAGGATCTGGTGCCTTTAGGGTATTTAGGCAGGCTTCTTGACGTGCATTACATCCGTGGTATTCAGGAAGGCACCTTCTTTTGTTAAAAGCCTGCCTCCCATGAGAACACTTTGGACAAAAGCAGACGGGGGAGTATTACTCATCATAATCAAGACAATCTAAGAAAGAATGTTTTATCTCACAACCATCTGTTAAAAGCAAACTGCTATGCAAACTAAAACGTGGAAGCATAATTAAGAGGGCACAAGGAGACAAATACAGAGAAGATCTTATCTTGAAAGACAGGGAACAATAGAAGCAATGTGTGAACTGGATGTGAACACACACCTTTTAGTGTCTGAAAACAAGGATTCGCTTGAAGCTCTAACACCTCCTTGTAGATCAAAAAAAAAAAATCCTTGCCAATCAGAGGTGTAGTGGAGCCTGGGCTAACAAAGCTGAATCATGAAAATTATTAGCCAGCAGGAATACCATCATCTGTCACCCCGTCAAGCTTCTCTGTCAAGTCCTCACAGTACCAAAAGGAGAATGCAGATTCCCAGATCCAATATATTGTTTTGAGCTCTCCCTGTTGCAGTATAGAGTGTATAGTGATAGCTTGGTCTCTAACAGGAAGTTAAGACCCATATTATCCGTACAAAAGCATGTCCTCAAAAACGATATATTGCTGTGAGCTAGACCTGTTGCAATGCAAAATATTTAGTGATGGCTTGGTCTTGAACAAGACATTAAGGGACATTATTGTCACAAAAGAACATCCTCAGTGACAATATATTGTGAATGATCCCTCTCAAAAAAAAAAGTGTCTAAGGACAGTTTGGTCCTGAACAGGAAGCTAAGACTCATTAGCCTTACAAAAGACCCATTCCTGACGGAGATGAAAACCACTAGAACTGCAGAAAGCAGCTCGCTTTTAAAAAACTCTCCTTAGGGCCATACCTAGAGAGACTGTCGTGATGACCACCAGTTCTTCAGCCATTGCTGTTATTACTACAAACACAGTCATCATTCCACATTTGCTAGGGTTAGGGGCACAGGACCCCCACGAATGTGGAAAAACCATGAATAACTCTAGGCCCTCCCAAACCATATTTAACATAAAAAAAAAGTATGATCACCATATTCAACCCCCCATAGATTACTTTGAGGCATCAAGGTTCCTTCACAAGGCAGAAGTGGGCGGTTGGGGGGCTTCCTGCCACCCCCCCACTGCTGCCCCACACTATTTTTAAGAGGGACTTACAAGCTTGATTCACAGTTTCTCAGTCCCATGAGGCTTGCAGTCCCTATTAATAATGGCATAGGGCAGCAGCAGAGGTGACAGCAAATAATCCGTGAATAATCAAATCTACAAAAGTGAAACCCGCAAATGTTATTCACGGTTTTTCCACTTTCACGGGGGTCCTGTGGCCCTAACCCTTATGAATGTGGAGGGAGGACAGTAGTTGAAAACCTACAGATTAAGAATAAAACAGTAGTAAACACTATCAGAATTTAACCCAATGAAAATCACTTTGGAACAGATTAAAATGTTGTTGTGTGCCTTCAAGTCGTTTCCAATGTGCGACAACCCTAAGGCGAAGCTTTTACGGGGATTTCTGGAGGCTGAGAGTGTGTGACATGCCCCGTGGGTTTCCCTGGCTGAGTGGGGAATCCAACTCTGGTCTCCAGGATAACAGCCCAAGGCTCAAACCACTACACTACGCTGGCTGTGAATCAACACAGCTCTGTAGAAAGCCCTCTTCTTGTTACAATCAACTTCCAAAGGCTTGCTGGAAAAGAAAGATCTTACAAGGGTAAGAAAGCAGGAGCCTTCCTATTTTCCTTACAGAAGGACTTCCAAAGCATGGGAGCAGCACAGGGAAAGCCTTCTCTTGTGTTCCTACGCACTGTGTCTGTGAAGGGAGTGAGACAGAGAGAATTGTTTGCCCTGAAGCTCACCAGCCACTATTGGCACACTGGCTCCCAGCAAGCGAGGACAGGTACGCTAAGGCAAAGAACCGCAGGCAGACTTTCTTGACTGTGGACAAGTTGCAACGGAATGCAGAAAGCAAGCCTCGGTGATGCAGTCAGCCTGCTGTGGTGAAAGTGACAGCTTCCCTCCTCTCTTTCCTAGCCTGGGAGGCCCTGGTCCTGCCCCGCCAAAGAGAATAGGGAGGGACCTAGCAGTAGGTTTTCTTTTTAAACAGAGTTTGCAGTTCCGGCCGGCTGAGCTGAGAGCATGGACACTTTGCTGGGACGCTAGCAGCTCACGCTTAGGTCGTTTTTTGGCACTGCCTTTCCTTCTCACTTTCCCTTCAGCCTCAAAGCCTGCTTGTCTTTTTCATCAACCTTCTCCTCCATCAGACTGCATAAATGCTCCCCTCTTTGCAAAAAGAGGATGTGAACTGCCAGGAAGAGAAGCAATCTTTTGACAGTGAAGCAGCAGCACTTTGAATACGGGTGTATGCATGCGCATCCGTCCATCTCGCGCTTCTTCATCGTGGTCATCGGCTTTGGAGTTAAGCAGCTTCCGAGTGACAGCCCGCCAACTTGGCACGTAAGTTCATGTGTTTAAATGGGAACAAAGGATATTTGTGTCAGCAAAATCTTTCTATAACTGTTTAAAAATCTGGAGCTCATTTGCTGGTAGTGAGGTATCATCCGTCTAGCTTGTTTTTCACAATGTATAATCAGATTTGTGCTATCAGTTCTTTCTGTCAAGTCATTGGAATTTACAACACCAGGTGAAGCAACGGGGAAACTTACCCCTAAGGTAAATAAAATCTTCCCAGTCTCAGCTAAAACAGCACACAATAGGTTAGCTTTCTTCACGTTTATGGCTGTCATAACCGCTGGGTTATCAGAGAATGAAGAGGGCATTGCCAGCTTATGTAACAACAGACAATTCACATTGGAAAGGCAGGCAACCGTTCAGTAATGTTTACTCACATGTTAAAGAAGTTTTTTTAATGGAAGCAACTCCAACTAAGGGATGGCAGGAAATATAATGGACTTAGAATGAACAAAAAAATGATGGAAATAATAAGGTGGGATAAAAATATAATATAGTATTAACATGTTATTGAAATGAAAATCAATTTCCATCAGAAACCTGTAAAGAACATAAAAGTAATATGTATTACTTTTTGGTATGCATTTTTCTTTCTTTTTATAAAAATATAATCAAAAAATAAATTTACTCACACAGTAGGCTCTTCCTCTTGATCCTTTACGTGATCACGTTGGGATGTTCAGTTCCTGATATCTGATTACTTGAAATATACTCTGCAATGACACCAATTCAATACTTTCACAATGGATGTGGCTAGTTGCGGCTGCTAGTTGGCAACTCTTTTGTTAAGTGGATTGGTTAATGGGCCAAGAAGAGCCAGTGTGGTGTAGTGGTATTGGACTATGGCCATTACCGCACTAGGCTGTTATAGCATGATGATTCCACTTTCAACATCCTATGGAATCCTGGGGTTTGCAGTTTCGGGAGGGGCCAGCCGGCTATAACAGCCTAGTGTGGAAATGGCTTATGACTTGGAGGAACAGGGTTCAAATCCCCACTCAGCCATGGAAGCCCACTGGATGACCTTGGGCAAGTTGCATTCTCTCAGCCTCAGAGGAAGGCAAAGGCATACCCCCTTTCATGAAACCCACTTCACCTTAGGGTCTCTCTAAATCAGAAACAATCTGAAGACACACAACAATGATGGGTCAGAACGGGCGGTTGGTGTCTCATGAATGCAACTTATTAGCCAAAGTAGGATCCTGCTTAGAGGTGTCGGACTCGGGACTTAGGAATTTCAGGTTCTAGTACCTTCTGAATCACGAACTTCCCTTGATGCAGTTGCTCTGTCTCTCTCATCCTGGCCCACTCTACAGGGCTGTTGGGAGGATAAAGTACAGAAGAAGAGAGCCATGCAGGCTGCCTTGAGCTCACTGGAGGAAAGGATCAATATAAATGTAACTAATAAACAATTAATAATACTCTTAATGTTCAAGGATGAAATATGCACAGTAACGAGAGAAAAAGTTTCCTTCCATCTTTGGCGGGGGGAAGAATACCGTAATCTTCTCTGGACTGAATGCAGAATAGCGCAAAAGTGGGGATGCATTAGATTTGTGGAATCTACTTTGGTTTTTATGAAAAGTCTGAGGTCCACTGACTAGTACTAAATGCAAAAGGTAGATGGACATAAGGCTTTGAAATTCTTGGCATTTGCTGATTGTGGATATTTGTGATCAGCACCAGCACCATTCTCACAAGACTTTTTATGCATAAATCTTCCCCTATTTCTGCACCTAAGTGTTCATCTCAGCAGTTTAATTTAGCATAGTCAAATTTTGGTTGTTCTTGTTAGAAGATTTGGAATTAGAAACCCTTGAAGGTCTATCGAAAATCTTCTAGAGGTTTACTCTTCAAATTTAGTTTCTGTTCCTCGGCTAGAAGATATGTTGGATTATGGAAGGCCTTCTGGGTGAGATCCCATGCTCAGGGTTCATGGTGGATGGGAGTTTCTTAAATATGAGATACCGAAGGCACAGTTTGAACAATTCTGATGAAAAAAGCACATGGGGAACTTCTAAAGAAACCAATGGTATGTCCTCACTACATTGTTACAGTGCCATTATTCCACTTTCGATATCCTATGGAATCCTGGGGTTTGTAGTTTAGGGAAGGGCCTTTATAATGCTCAGCCGGAGAGCTTTTTGGCCTCAGGAAACTACAAACCCCAGAATTCCACAGGATGTTGAAAATAGAATAATAGCACTATAACAGGGTAGTGCAGAAAGGCCCCAAGATGGCTTCATGAGGAGCTTTTGGGTGGGTTGTGATTTAAAAGGGGCATGCATAAGAAATGGAAGAAGGCTCACATCACTAAGGGCCTTTCATACTACACATTTAGAGTACTATGATTCCACTTTGGCCATTTCCACATTACACTGTTACAGTGCTATTATTCCACTTTCAACATCCTGTGGAATTCTGGGGTTTGTAGTTTCCTGAGGCCAAAGAGCTCTCTGGCTGAGAAGTCTAAAGGTCTCTCCCTAAACTGCAAACCCCAGGATTCCATAGGAGGTTGAAAGTGGAATAATAGCACCATAATTGTGAGTTTCCACAATTGTGTCCTACTTCCCAGGAGTTGTAGTCCAAGACTCAAACCACTACACCATGGCCATTTCCACACTAGGCTGTTATAGCACTATTATTCCACATTCAACATCCTATGGAATCCTGAGGTGTGCAGTTTGGGGAGGGGCCTCAAAAATAGAGCCAGTAGAGCATTTTGGACTTTGCTGCTGTTCTTCCTGCAACTGTTCCAAACTGGACGGGAGCCCTGGGAGTTCTGGACATTCCTTTGGGATCAGCACAGCTGCTGATCAACTCAGAGCAGCTACAATAGCTGTGCTGATGGAATTCAGAGTACCTTTGCTGCATTGGAGTGGGGAAGGCTAAACCTAAGTATGGTCTCAGGCTTGCAAGGCAAGTTAAAATAAATTTGGAAAGTTAATTTGGGTATGTTCAAAGAAAGAGGTAGCATGGAGAATCCATAGAGAAGGTACTGAAATACTAATGAGTGACAGAGAGAAAGTGGAAAGGCATCTCCTTGGCCTGTTTTCTCATCAAAGGAAAACAGGGATCAATATGGTACCCAGAGATGTATTTATGTCTTTTACTCCAAGTCTCAAGTCCTTGCAAGATGCTTTCAAGTCAAGGTGGAGGCATGTGGGTGGGCGGGCGGGGGGGTTGAAGTTTCAATAATTAGAAAATCAAGAAGATGTGCACAAAGTTGGGTAAAAAATAATAATCATAGGCAAGTTCAATAATGTTCTATTTGAACAAAGCTGTGCTGTTAATCAAATTGATCAAGGTTGCATTTTAGAAAAACTAATTTTTCCCCCACAAGATTGCCCCCCAACCTGCTACAGTGAGGTCTCATAACAATTCCACTTTCACTAAATACTGCTCGACTGGTGCTGACTAAAACCATGCAGCCTTAGTAATGGTAGCAATGCTTTCTCTGAAATCCTAACACAATTGGACCACACTCAGTACTTTGAGTTACAAGGTTACTATAAGAATGTTGTCTCAGCATCAAAATCAACTTGGCTAGAGTTATTTTCATTATTTGGTTTAGAATAAGCAAAAAGAGAAGAAACACGAGCTTTCTTGCAGGGAGATACTTTGTGTTTAATTCCTTCACTGGCCACTGACTTGGATGAAGGTATAGAGTGCGTGATGATCAAATTTGCACATGACACCAAATTGGGAGGGGTTCCTAATACACCAAAAGACAAGATCAAAATTCAAAATGTCCTTGACAGATAGGAGAGCTGGGCCAAAGCTAATAAAATGAATTTCAACAGAGAGAAATGTAAGGTCCTACACTTAGGCAGAAAAAATGGAGTGGACAAATATAGGATGAGGGACACCTGGCTGGACAACAGTACATGTGAAAGGGATCTAGGAGTCTTGGTGGACCACAAACTGAACATGGGTCAGCAGTGTGATGTAGCAGTCAAGAAAGCCAATACAATTCTTGGTTGCATCAATAGGAGTATGGTGTCTAAATCAAGGGAGGTAATGGTACCACTCTATTCTGCTTTGGTTAGAACTCATCTGGAATACTGTGTCCAGATCTGGGCACTTCATTTCAAGAAGGATATTGAGAAGCTGGAGCATGTCCAGAGGAGGGTGACCAAAATGGTGAGAAGTCTGGAAGCCGTGCTCTATGAGAAGCAGCTTAGGGAGCTAGGTATGTTCAGTCTGCAGAAGAGAAGGTTAAGAGGGGACATGATAGCCATGTTTAAATATTTTAAGGGATGTCATGTTGAGGAGGGAGCGGGCTTGTTCTCCGCTGCTCCAGAGACTAGGACAGGAGCAATGGATTCAAGCTGCAGGAAGGGAGATTCCAACTGAACCTCAGGAGGAACTTCCTGATGGTCAGAGCTGTCCAGCAGTGGAATACGCTGTCCTGGAGTGTGGTGGAGTCTCCTTCTTTGGAGGTTTTTAAGCAGAGGCTGGATGGCCCTGGTATCCATCTCTGAAATGTTGGAGGGTGTGATCCATGGACCATACCCTCCAGCAAAGGATTAATGGTGCATGGAAGGGAGACGGAACGGTGTAATGGTTTGACAACTGGATTACAACCCTTGTAATCAGGGTTTGATTTGTCACTTGGCCATGGAAACCTGCCGGGTGATTTTGGGTGCATCACACGTTCTCAGGCCATTTCCACATTACACTGTTATAGTGCTATTTTTCCACTTTCAACATCCTATGGAATCCTGGGGTTTGCAGTTTAGGGAGGGGCCTTGAGAATTCTCAGCCAGAGAGCCCTTTGGCCTCAGTAAACTACAAACCCCAGAATTCCACAGGAAGCTGAAAGTGGAATAATAGCACTATAATAGTGCAGTGCGGAAATGGCCTCAGCCTAGGAAACCCTGTGATAGGGTTGCCTTAAGATCACCATACATTGGCAATGACTTGAAGGCACACAACATGGTGCATGGTATATTTTGCTATTGTCATGCACCTTTAAGTCAGTGACCCCCTCCTAGGGCGTTTTTCACAGGATTTAATTAAAGGAAATTTGTTGTTGCCTTCCTCTGAATACGAGAACTGCGTACATGTTGTATTCAGTATAATATAAGTAGTGTTGTTGCTGTTTGAAAACCTTATATAGATCTGCCAATTGTTTAAACTTTTGTCATTGTGTTGCAGCATTAATTTATAACATGGTCCCATCGAACCTATGGGAGTGGCCAAGCCAGTGTTGGGCGATCCAATACAATAATCTATGTGGGCTGCACATTTTCCATTCCTGATTTAAATTTACACCCCAAAGAGGACCAGGGATGCTTCCGATGACAAGCCTTTTATGACTTGCCAAAATTTTGCAACTATTCAGATAGACAAGATCTTTAGCTGCTGAATTAGAGTTGTTTGCTTGGATTTTTCACACCGCTCTTTTGACCTGTTTTTTTGCTTCCTAACATAAACCATCCAACAAGCTGGCAGCTTTATATGATTTGTCTTCTTTATCTAAATGTGTTTATTTTTTAAAAAATGCATGACACATAGAATCCCTGTGAATGGATGTCTGTATCAGGATTATGGTGACAAAACTGCAATTCTGAGAAGCTCCATTAGGATAGCTTTATGGAAGAATCTGCAATCTGATCTGAGTCATTTTATTCAAGAATCCCCAAACTAAATAATGGATAAAACTGGAAAATGGCTACTTAAGTTTTAAGTAATTCCTTTTCCAGTAACAAATTGTGATAATGTCATGTTACAGTTTTTAATTGTAACAGCCCTTTTAGATTGCTTTCTCATAAGAAACAGTGTGAGAAGAATAACAGGAGATTTTCAGCACCCTTAAGATTAACAGAATTATCTCAGCATGAGATATCCTGGATTTCAATAACTTCAGAATGATGCATTGACAGAGCACAATATTCCAGCCTTCACTTCTGCTATTACTGGCAAAATTCAGCAGCAATAACCAAGGTGCCACTGTAGTGTAGTGGTGTGAGAGCTGGATTAGGACATTGTGAGCAGGGTTCAAATCCCCAGTCAGCCTTGGACACCCACTGGGTGACCTTGGGCAAGTCACACTCTCTCAGCCTCAGAGGAAGGCAAAGGCAAACCACCTCTGGACCAATCTTGCCAAGGAAACCTTGCAGTAGGTCCTCCTTAGTGTTGCCATAAGTCAGAAACAACTTGAAGGCGCACAACGAACAACGAACAAATGACGAGTATGCACACACATTTTTTAAGGCAGCACTCTCACTCTGAGATACCTCCTCCTCAGCCGGAAGTCCTAAGGCTCCAATCCCTCAGAGTCAGGACCAGCCCTTGAAATCTGACAAACCTATCCTCTACCCATGCAATGAAGCTATCCTATAATTACAAAAGAAACCACTTACACTTCAAAAAGAGTGAAATTATTCCTCTGTATCCTTTTCTCTCTCTCTCTATACTAGGGTTTTCCAAGTGGTGTGCCGCAACACATCAGTGTGTCGCCTGAAGTGTGTAGGTGTGTCGCCTACAGTCTTGGAAATGTATGTCATAATTTGCAAATCATATATTTTTAAAAATATATGAAAGGTTTTTATATGTTGTGTCCCCATACATTTTGTTATTGCAATTTATGCATATGTCTGTATCTCTTATAAGGGGTTAGTTTAACCTCCAGTTTGCTAGTAAAACTGAAATCCTGTGTCACAAAATGATATATGTCTAAAAAGGGTGTCACCAACATGAAAAGTCTGGAAAGCTCTGCTCTAAACAGATCTCAGTTAACAAGCCTTCTTACAATGATGGTCCTTTTTACAGAAACCTTTTATGCCTGCCCAGCTTCCATTTTCCTTTGGAGCTGGATGGGTGTTTTCAGCATCCTTGGCACTGGGAGAGTGTATAAGGTGGGCTGGAGGAACACAGACTTAGACTGTCAGATTGCAGCATTGTGTCTGCAGTGAAACAACACGAACAAAACTAGAGCTGGGACTGAATGGGATTTTACTCTCACTGGTCCAACTGTAGCCACGTGTGCCCACCTACAACGGTCACGGTAAACAGCAGCTGCTTCCAGAATTTCTTGCTGAACATGCACCAATAGCAAAACAAACAGAAAAGGGGAAAGTGCATAGATACGCCTCACTGGTACCTCCAGCATGTAAAACTAAAAAAAGTGCAGATTAAGATTTCCACACTACAATGTTAAGAGTGCTTTAGTCCACTTTCAACATCCTATGGAATTCTGGGGTTTGTAGTTTACTGACACCAAAGAACTCTCTGGCTGAGAATTCTACATGTCCCTCGCTAAACTACAAACCCCAGGATTCGATAGGATGCTGAAAGTGGACTAAAGCACTCTTAACATTGCAGTGTGGAAATGGCAAAATGGAAGTCATCTGGTTTTGGATGAAGCCTTCAAGCGGCCCCTAGAAAGTTCAAAATATTTCCACTTATGCAGGGCCTACATACCCTAAAGGCACCAGATCCCATCTGATCTTGCAAGCTAAGCAGGATCAGCTATGGTTAGCACTTGGATGGAGGACCGCCAAGGAATACCAGGTGCCGCAGGCTGTATTTCAGAGGAAGGAACTGGCAAAACCACCTCTGAGTATTCCTCACCTAAGAAGGAATGAACCCCTATGAAAATTCACGGGGTTGCCATAAGTCAGCAATACACCCTGAGTATTATTCCAATGCTCAGACAACTACACCATGAAGACTGTCTGAAGGGGAAGTATCTCTCCCAATATAAGCCTGCCTGAAGACTGAGATCTGCCTAAATACTCTGTCTGATCTTGGAAGCTAAGCAGGGTCAGCCCTGGTTAGTACTTGGAGGGGAGACTGCCAACAAATAGCAGGTACTGTGAGCTGTATTTCAGAGGAAGGGACTGGCAAAACCACCTCTGAGTATTCCTTGCCTAAGGAAACCTGATTAAATTCATGGGGTCCTCCATAAGATGACAGGTGACTTGAAAGCACTCACACACACATATAGGAGGAGGAGATCTTCCAGACATCACAGCTTCAATCCATTTAGGACTTTACAGGTCAAGACCAGCACCTTGAATTGATCTTGTTACCTATAACTTTCTACAATATAGGTAATAGGGTATAATATGTGTGCGTGTTAATGCGACTTAAGTATTCCTAAAAAAAAAAATCTCTCCTGCCCCTCTCAAAAAATCCATTAACAGTCACAGCCTGCCCTGCTTTCTAGCAGATGAACTGCTAGCATGAGGTTTTAGATAACTTTTATTTCTTTGGAATCTGAAGGCCAAACTAGTCTTGAAAAGCTTCTGGTTCAGCTGCCATATTTGAATTGGATCCTGGCCATCACGGATAAAAACAGCAGCTGTAATTTAAGTGTGGAGAGTTCTGTGCAGAGTAGAGGTAAGCATGCACGGCTGAACTCCTTCCCAATGTGTATACATTTTCACTTTTCAAACTTGAAAGAAAAATGGAGCTTCGAGAGTTTCCAACCTAGCAACGAACCCTCGTGAAGAAAATAATCTTGGCAATATTTTTCTCCTGTCACAGGCCACAACTGTGGGTTGGATGCTGACTTAGGCCATTGCTGCACTACACTCTTATAGCGTGATTATTCCACTTTCAACATCCTATGGAATCCTGGAAACCCCAGGATTCCATAGGATGTTGAAAGTGGAATAATCACGCTATAAGAGTGTAGTGTGGAAATGGCCCTAGTTAGACTTACAGTATCCACACTGACAACAGTGGGATTTTAGAAATTTCAGTGGGCTTGCTCCAAGTTTGACAGTTTTTGGATCCCATCTATAGTGCTGAACGAAGAACACAATGAAAATGACAACGTAGATATCCAACCTACTGCAAGCTGGATCTGAAAAAATTTGGATATGTTTCTGCTCCCAACGGAGGTTGTCTGATAGCATTTTCCAACAAACTGTATGTTGGGGAGTTTAGTTCTAAGTTTAGCTGTCATTCTTTTCCCTTCCTCTTATTGTTATGGATAACAAATAAATTGCTGAGGAAGTGAGCGGTGGAGCGGGAAAAGCATGTGTAAAGAATGAAAGGAGGGATGAATCACCCTCAGGCTTACAGGAATAGTGTAATGAAAACCAAGGGGCTTTCTACACTGCACTGTTATACTGCTATGATTCCACTTTCAATATCATGGAATTCTCAGAAAGGCTCAGAAGCAGCTGGCTTGGGAAGCAGGGAGCAACAAAAGGAAGAGAATGACAAAGAGAACTGTGAGATCACTGCTCAGCAAAGAAGGTAAAATGCTAACATAACATAACAAAAAAACCAAACCAGAATTGCTCAACACATATTTTGGTTCATTTTTTCCCCCAAAAAAGAGAACTGTGTGCTCGAATGCATCAGCAGAGAGCTTGCCAAGGGATCTGAGCTGCAAATCAAGATTCATGAGGAGACAGGCAGATATCACCGATTCTATGATTGCAAAACTACTGACATGAAAATTGCTCTTCTTTGATGCAAAAGATTTTCCCTCAATAAGCACCCGAGCTGCTTACGACAAAGATTAAATCAATTTGCAAAAGTCAAAAGTACAGATAATACCAAAGGAGCCACATTTAACAAGCAAAAATAAGAAACCACACATCAAATAAATGGCACTATGATTAATTTAATTTTTTCTAGTGACTGCAATGAGGAAGATTATTTTTTAAGCCTACCAGGAAATACAAATTGTATCCAGTTTCTCGTAGAACTAGTTATGTTATACATACAAGGGCAAACATAAATACAGATAAAGATATTGTGCAACTGGTCTCGCAAGGAGTTTTGCATATAAAACATAAACAGAGAGGAAGATGTTTATAGTTGTCACTTCTTCAGTTTGCAAAGAAACCTTTTCAGGCTCTAGATGGGGCAGGATCCAGCCCTTTCACTAGCTCTGAAAGATTGCTTCCTGTCCAATTTTTGGTGCACTCTCAGCAACTCAAAGCTATTTGTTTATACCACCACACCCTCCCGCTGTCCGATTCTTTTCCCTGCTCTCTTCTCCCTCACTGCTGTGTTGAATAAATTTTATTTTCTATGTTGTTGAATAAATTTTATTCAACGACATCTGTGCTTTGAACTCAGTTTGCAGCAACTGACGTAAACCAAGGACGAAGCAGAAAAGTGGGAAGAGGAGAGAGAAACTGGGACATTTTAAAAGCAGCTGAAAAAGTGGCATGATGGAAGATTAATCAGGACTGTCCCTTCCAAATCAGAATGGTTGGAGGTTATAGTGAACATTAGATGAGTTTTCTCTGTATATTCTCTCTTGGGTTGCTGTGAGATGGAGGGCTCCTGGCATTACCAATGAAGACATGTGATGCACCTACTTCATTTTTAAAACTTTTTCTAGTTTAAAAAAAAGAAAAAAAGACAGTGGGAAAATACAAGAAGGTTACAAATGGGAGATGACAACACTCATCCAAACAGAGATCATTCATTTTTGGAAGAAGGACAGTTGTACAGTAAATACAACATTCCCTATTCTCTTAATTCTTTGACTGAAAGTAGAAAGCTGGATTGTCAGTAATTCTGCAGAAGCAGCCCGGGTACATAATTTAATTATTAGAAGCCTCTTCTATGACCCATACAGTTGATAAAAAGGAGGTTTTTTTATAGATAAAGGTATCTATATCTATAACTATGAACATACAGATATGTGTTTATATACATATATGCATCTATAAATTTGTGTGGATTAACTTGATATGGGATCTGTAAGGCTGAATGAAATGTCATAATGACTCCAGAATTAACAAGTTTCAGATTTGATGGATATTAATATAGAAGTATATGGTTTAAGGGTACATGAATAAATTACTTTGGAATCCAAGAAAGGGTACAAAGGAAGGGCTGTTGAATTATTTTGCAAAAAGATAGGACATAGACAAAGCAACTCTTATTTGGAAATTTTGTTACAGTTAAAAAAGTTGAACAATGGTACCTGTCTAAGAAGCAGCATTATTTTTTTTCTTTGCTAACATTTCATATTATTATTTTGATACGAAAGCATGCTTTTCCTTGGTTGTTTTTTTTTTTTTCATCTTATGTTCTATTTATTTACTCTTGCTCCTTTTTTGTTTTTCAATAAAACTTAAAATTTTTTTAAAAGGAGGTGTTTTTGAGAGGGAGGGAGAGTTAAGATTTTGTTTTAATTTTAGTAAAAATTGCTCTTCATTTTTATTATCTTTTTGTTTGAAACAATGGCTTACCTAACCTGAGAAAGCTGATGAACACTTGGTGCAGAGAAGCAATATAGAGACCTGGCGTGTTTTCAACATTATAGGTGTGAGTCTTGAGAGAGTAAAGAGCCAAAAAGAAAACAGATCTGAGATTAAACACTGGGAAACTTCACAACTCATCTGAAGATTTCCTGCAGTTTTGAAATCTCATCTTGCTTTTATTGGAAAAGATTTCCACCTCACTCTTTTTTGGAACCCTCAGCCATTTACCAGTTAACTTCAAATCAAATTACAGGAAAATCAGATGACAAGGTAACAAGAACAGAAACATACCGAACAAGTTGAAGTAAACAACTCCAAAGGAAACTGTACAGCAAATGTAATGCAATTTCTATAGTATTGTGCAAAGTTTGTCATTATGCCTAGTGTGGCAAACCCAGGCCTACAAATTCCAATGCTATTTTTAATTTGATTGTTAGTGTTTGTATAATCAGCACCATGGGAGGAAAAAGCAGACATGCTCTACAGCTCCCTGCTTTTCTCCAGGGCCTGGACTCTGCCATATCAGTATTTCCGCACTAGTCTGTTACAGCGCGATGATTCCACTTTCAACCTCCTCTGGAATCCTGAAACTGCAAACCCCAGGATTCCAGAGGAGGTTGAAAGTGGAATCATTGTGCTATAACAGACTAGTGTGGAAAAGGCCAAAGCGGTGTTTTGCTGTGCAAAGACTTCTGTACACACGCAAGCTCTTCTGTACAGTTTGGAACCATGTGGAATCGCCGCAGTCTCTCTGCTTCAGGCACAAGTATTCGATTGCCTGAACAGGGCTTTTCAGTCAAGATCAGAGTTGGAAATGGGATTTTAAAAGGAATTTGTTGTGGACCAGTTGTAGTTCCAAGACACCCTCCCATGCTTTCCTACTACCCAGTTTGGCGGGGACAGTCCCAATTCATCCTCCGCTGCCCACTTTTACGGATGCTTTTAAGATATCCCAGTTCTCTTTCTTTCTCCCACTTTCCCCCTTTGTCTTCAGCTTACTTCCGTTGCTACAAACTTGAGTTCAAAATGCAAAAGGAGTTTGCGCTCAGTTAATTCACCGGGGGAGAGAGGAGAGGAGGGGATGGAATCTTGTCCTTTCCACTGGGCTCCGGGAAAAGCACACTGCTGTAGCCTCTCCTATTTTATCTGTTCTTCCACATTAATAACTTTCACCATTTTGACTACACTCCAATGCTGCTTGGCCACATGCGTCCAAGTTTTCATCGGTGAACTGTTGCCATTTCCAGCCCAGACTTTGTTTATTGCATCATTTACTGTGGACATGCTGCAGCAACTTGACACTGAACATTGGTGGTTTTCCAGTTGTTCGACACCATCCCCCTTTTGCCAGTGCTGCTTAAAAAAATCCCACCTACACAGCGGAACAGGAGGAAAAGGGGGGCTGGGGAGACCAAAAAAAAAAGGCCTGTGTAAAAAGAAGAACAAGCTATGCCTGTAGTGAGAAAAAGAAAGAGAGAGAGAGAGAGACAGATTGAGAGAGAAAGAAGAGCTATGTGGCTTCCTAGCATAAAAACTGGCAGTTCTTGGCACGCTTAGCTGGGAGAGAATATCCAATCCCGTGGGACTTGCATTTCAACACACATGAGGTCAGTATTGAAGTTAGTCGTTTTTTCTAAATAGCATTGTAATTAAGAAATAAACATTTTGGGGCTGGTTCACGTAGATGCACTCTTATTTCTAATGGCTCTTTGTGGTTTTGGTTTTGGCTTCTCTGCTGTCTATGCAATTCTTTATCTGATTTCTTTGAAACAGATAAAATCATGGTGATTTGCACATTCAGTGTTAAGGCTCTGATATGGACGATCGGGGTCAGCAAAACAAGAAGCTGCTACTTTAAACTGAGCCGGAGCATTAAGGTTATCTATTGTGTGTGTACCAAAGGCAGCTTTCCAGGGTTTTAGATTGGAGATTTACCCAGCCCTGTCTGGAGATGACCATTCAGATTGCAAAGGAGTTAGGACCTCAATCTTCACTGTAAAAGCGGTGTTCTCCACGAATGACTTTTCAGTAGTCCTTCTCTAGACTTACTGCTTTAGCCCTTGCATTTATGTTATTGCAGATATGAGCAAGTGCTTCCTAATAACCAACCAGTTGCACCCATTCCTAGAGATGCCAGATCTGGCCATGGTGAAACATGCCTCAGTTACATCCCATTTAGATTACCATAATGCACTTTACGTGGGGCTGCCTTTGAAACGTATCCAGAAACCTCCGTTGGTACAAAGAGCTCCAGCCAGATTGTTAATTGAGGATGGCTACAGGGCATGTTCAGCTTCCTTGCTGCAATAGCTCCACTGTTGGCCAATCTCTTTCCAGGAACAATTCACAGTGATGTTTGTAACATATAAAGCCCTACCTGGCACATGTCTAGGCTATTTGACAGCCAGTATCTACCCATACAAGCCCGCTGGAGTCCTACAATCCTCCGGAAAAGCCCTTCTTTCAACCTCACTGCCTTCATAGGCATGTTAGAGCATGATCACGCCACACTGTTATAGTGCTATTATTCCACTTTACCTGCCATGGCAATATAGCATGGAATCATGGGATTTGCAGTTTAGGGAGAGGCATTTAAAATTCTCAGCCTGAGCGCTCCAGAGCCTCATCAAACTACAAACGCCAGAATTCCCTGCGGCAGGGGCAGTTAAAGTGCAATAATAGCGCTACATCAATGTAGTGTGATAGGGACCTCTGGCCATTTCTGCACTAGACTGTTATAGCGCTATTATTCCACTTTCAACATCCTATGGAATCCTGGGGTTTGCAGTTTAGGGAGGGGCCAGCCGGATTTTCCCCAGGATTCCATAGGATGTTGAAAGTGGAATAATAGCACTATAACAGTCTAGTGTGGAAGTAACATTAGTGGCAATGCATAACAGGGCCTTCTCAGTGGCTGCCCCCTGGCTTTGGAACTCCCTTCACAGGAAGGCTAGATTGGCTTCTTCTTGCTGTCATCCACCGTAGGCAAAGACTTTTTTTTATAATCCCAGAAGGATTTTGAAAACTGAAGGTTTTTAAAGGAAGAACATTTAAGGATCTACTGCATTAATCATATTTTAAGATTTTTTTAACATTTTAATTACTTGGTTTAAATTGCTTTTAGTGTTGATAATAGATTAATTCTATCTTAATGCTGATCTTTTGAGGGTTTTTTTAAAATGAGGTTGGATTTGTTTTAACCTGTGAACTGCCTCAAGTTCCAGTTTTGGGGAAAGGTGAGGTTTAAATAAAGAAAGAGAAACATTTTTTTTTAAAAAATAATAGAGGTACATTAATGCTTTGAAGAGCACTATTTTTCCTTTTCCACACAGTAGGAAAAGTCTCCATAGAGCATTTCAGTTTTATAACGAGATGTGCAGAGAGTAGACCCCTTGTTCTGAAAGAAAGCCACACTTTTAGGTGCATTAACTGGCTCCAAAACAGCTTACAGTCAACCTTTCACAATTGTGGGTTTCACTTTTGCGGATCTGATTATTGACGGATTATTTGCTATCACCTCTGCCGCCTCCCTATGCCATTTTTAATACGGACTGCAAACCTCAACCCTATATAAAAAATGATGTGGGGCAGCAGGGGGGGTGGCAGGAAGCCCTGCCTTGTGAAGGAATTCTGATGCCTCAAAGGAATCCACAGAGGGTTAAATATGGTGATCATACTTTTTTGTGTGTTAAATATGGTTTGGGAGGGCCTAGAGTATTCACGGTTTTTCCACTTTCACGGGGGTGCTGTGCCCCTAATCCTAGCGAATGGGGAGGGACGACTGTATTTTAAAGAGAATGCACTTCTTTTAAGGAGAGGATGGGTTGGCAGCATGATGAGAGGGCTAATGTGGTCTCTAACGGGACAGCACATGAAAAAGTATATCCCAGCTCATAGAAGCCGCCCAAATGCCAAAGGGGAAACAATCGTTTCTGTTAGCTTGCAGTGGAAAACCGGCTTGTTAACCAGGATTGCCCCCTTCTGGTTGTCTCATTCTTTGCGCTTCCTGGCAGAAATAATAAACAAGTAGCAAGCCTGGCAGAAAGCAGGGCAGGACGTGTCAGCTTCCATGCAAAGAATCGTCTTGCCAATCATACCAACTCGACTTGGCAGATGCATGGGCCGGAACAGAAGATTAGTTGTTGCTGCCCTGGCACATCTCCTTGCCAGCCTGATGGAGTGAAGACTGAAGTCCTCGCTGCAATAAAAGACAGATGTGACTATGGGGGCTCGGAGGAGGGCATTTTCCCCAAAAAAGATTTCTTCTTCTTCTTTCAGCATTCAAATTTCTATCATTGTAGAGAGTGAGATGTTGAAAATTGTTCATATCTAGAACTTTTTTCCTTGCTGTGCTCTAATTCCCTTGATGTGTTGCGCTGTTCCCTTTCTTTGGATGCCTACATTCTTTTTCTACATATTCAACCAAAGTCTGGAGTTACTGCAATGCTGGAAAACTGGAGACTGGAAGAAAATTTCATTTAAGAGACAGAATTCTTATTGGGGGGACAATGCTCTGATTTTTCTCCTCTCCTGTAGCTACACCCCTGATCAAAGCACTCAGTCCTACCCACATTCTTTAAAAAGAACACCCTAATACAGCTCTGCTCTCTCAATACTCCTCTTTGTAGCACAATTACGATTTGATTCATCAAAGCTTATTTATTCAGTGCTCCAAGTTTCATGCCATGCACTAATTTATCAGTCTGTGAAAACTGCATGTACAGTCGATCCTCCACCTCTGTGGATTCTGTATCTATGGATTCAAGGCTTGAAAATTTTCCAGAATTTGTGGATGCTCAGTTCCCATTATGTACAATGGAGTAGTAAAATGGCATTCCGTCTATAAAATGGCAAAATCAAAGTTTGCTTTTTGGATTTTTTTTTATATAAATATTTTCAAGTTGTGATTGGTTGAATGCATGGATACAGAATCTTTGGATATGGGGGACTGGCTATAATCCAAGCCCTATAATTTCATCTCTTTCTTAGGGCCTTTCTGCACTACATATAATAAGAATAATAGTTCTAGCGTATTATTCTACTTCCAACAACCTGTGGAATTCTGGGGTTTGTAGTTTCCTGAGGCCAAAGAGGTCTCTGGCTGAGAATTCTAAAGGCCCCTCCCTAAATTGCAAACCCCAGGATTCCATAGGATGTTGAAAGTGGAATAATAGCACTGTAACAGTGCAGTGTGGAAAGGCTCATTGTTAACAGTTGTAAATGTAGAATAAAACCAGAACTCTTCAGTAATCTAACTCTGCTTTCTCTCCCATCCATTCCCCCACTCCCATCTGCAGGATCTGAGACAGATTCAGTGGCTCTGGGTAGAAGTACGATGCCAAATCTAACTTGCAATGCCACTATTGATGAGTTCCGAAGTCAAGTGTACCCCATTACCTATTCTGTGATCTCTGTATTGGGGTTTGTAGAAAATGGCTTTGTGCTGTGTGTCCTTATCAGGACCTACCATGAGAAGACAGCATTCCAGATATATATGTTCAATCTTGCGATTTCAGACCTGCTGTTTGTATGCACACTCCCTCTACGGGTAGTATACTATGTTCACAAAGGTGACTGGTTCTTTGGTGACTTCTTATGCCGGATCAGTTCTTATGCCATGTACGTCAACTTGTACAGTAGCATCCTCTTCATGACAGCCATGAGCTTCTTCCGCTGCATTGCTATCGTGTTCCCCATCTGGAACATCCATTTTATAACAGAGAAAAAAGCCATAGTGATCAGCGTTGCAATTTGGATCTTCGTGACACTGACGACCATACCGTTTTTGATACGAGGCACATACATCGACAGTGAGACAAACAAAAGTAAATGCTTTGAGCCTCCGCCTCCAAACACCGAGCAGATGTTAAAGATAGTGGTCCTGCATTACATTGCACTGTTTGTTGGTTTCATTGTCCCTTTTATCACCATTGTTGCCTGCTATACCATGATCGTAAGGACCTTGTTAAAAAATTCATTGCATAAGAAAGAAGGATCCCGTAAAAAAGCCATCTGGATGATGGTCATTGTGACTGTTGTGTTCTTACTGAGCTTCACTCCCTATCATATCCAACGCACTGTTCACATCCATTTTCTGGTGAGAAAGGATGCCAGTTGTGAGGACAAGCTCTATATGCAGAAGTCCGTGGTGATAACGCTTTCCCTTGCAGCTTTCAATTGTTGCTTTGATCCCCTTCTCTATTTCTTCTCTGGAGGCAACTTTCGGAAGCGGCTTTCTACGTTCCGAAGGGCTTCCACTTCCAGTGTGTCACAGCCGCAGAGGAGGAATATGTCCGTAAAGCCCTTAAAAGATGAAACAGCTCATGAGAAAGCACTAGAAGATCTGGACCTGTAGCTTCTCTCCTTAGAAGAAGCTGTTGCAGTTTCAGATGAGACAGAAAGTTAGGAGAACCTGAACATGATATATCTTCACACTCACTGAATGCTGCAGTGCAAAGCGTGAACCTCAGTTGTATATCCTTGTGCATCACTGGTATAACTGATGGGTGCAAAGACGATAAATGAGGGGTGGGTGACTTGTGGCATTGCAGATGTTGTTGGACCACAGCACCCATCAGCCCTAGCCAGCATCACCAAGGGTGTGAGGTGAAAGAGATTGCAGCCCAGCACCATATAGAGACTCATGAATTGCTCTTTCTGATATAAATTGTACAGGTGAATTGTATATTGGCGTACAGCTTCCACTTTGAAAGAATAACAGTTATTCTAGAATGTCTGTGACTGATCACACAACTGCAGGTCACTTATGCAATCTATGTAAGAGACTGGCATTATACCTAAATTGGGAAATGCAAAATGTGTATGGAGCATGAGGCCTTGCACCAACCTCACACGGGGCCCTTTCCACAGGACGTCATCATCTCGCACTGGGGACAGGAGAAGGATGGGACCCGGACGACAGTTCTGCACGATGTTGTCCAGGTCCTTCCCTTCTCTCATCCCCAGGCAGCATGATTGTGCCACAAACCATTTGGGTTTTACCCATAAATGACCAGCGATTGCACAGCCCTCCCATTGCCCAACCACACTTACTTGGTTTGTGGAGGTCCTGGAAGCACAATGGCTGGACTTCCTGCCCCAGTGCAGCCTGGGACAGTAGCTGGCTGCACTGCAGAAGGAAGAGGCTGCACCATCGTGCTTCCTCCACTTGCAGAGGCAGCTGGTGTGGAGTGGAGTACTCCTGTCACACTCCCCTCCCAGCAGAGACAATGCCAGGACCTGCACTGGATGTCTCCGGAATAAGGTAAGCTGAGGAAAGGGCCATGAATATCTCCGGGTCCACCTACTCCACCTTCAACCTTCTCATGTGGAACAGAAAAGAATGAGAGACAGGGAGGTTCTATAACTATTTGCTTATAGAAGCAGAGAGCAACACATGGTGTGGGGGCCTCATGCATCCCCACCATCCATTGCTTTAGCCCCTGCCATTTGCATTTGTTGTTGATGCCAGTACCAGAACATGTGATGTTCTTGCCACTGACAGAACTGTGCTACTGAAATCTGGCTGTGTAGCACTGCCAAAAAATGGTCCTTGCCTTTGAGAAGGGAAGGAGGTAGTGAGCCATGATGCAGTAAGCATGTTAGTGGAACACAATCCTTCATCACTGTACACTTATTTGGCAGTTTAGGGACCACAGCACTGTTGAAAACTAGAAATTGTTGAAATGTAAGACCCAGTCTTTAATATGGGTGGGATGGCAGCAAGGCCGCTATGAGCATGAGAAGTCAGTGTACATGGATAGAATGCAGAGAAGAGAAGGAGTGAGAGGTGGATAGAGGTAAGCAGGATGGGGGGGGGGAAGCTCCCGAATGCCTGCATGAAGCTCACAACAATGATCCACCCTCTCGTCCATGAGGACATTTCTGATCGGGTGAGGTTTTCAGAGAGGGGTGGGATGAACAGAGTGGAGGAGAGGAGTAGTTATGGTAATTGTTGAAAAAGCAGACCATTGAAAAGCAGGAGTAGTGTCCCCAAAATACTACTACTTCCTTCCTTTCCGCTTCTTCTCTGGGGGTACAATAGCCGTTGGGGAGCTCATGGGCACAACCTTGTTCGTACCATCAACCACCCACAGAACGTGCTTACCCACATGTAAGGCTGTTCCCCTTCAGATGTGCAAGGGCAGCTGAGCATGCACACTTCTGGCCACTCAGTGGCCCAGAGGTTGGGTTGTACAGGAGAACCTGCTTTTATGAACCCAGGGTGAGGGGCATTGCACAAGGAGGAACATAACACTATCTTGTGCAACATTGCCCCAAATGCATACAAGTATAATCTGGGATTATGCCAGCAAACATCACCATGATAATTCTAGCCACTCTTCCCTGATAGTCTGGAGCACTCTATGACATGAAGAGGCATTCCACTATCCTCTTATACAATAGTCATGTCAATCGCTGCCATATTTTAGCGGTGGTGAACTTCAGCAGTCTGAGCCTTGGCTTATTGTGTGTCTTCAAGTCATTTCCGATTTATGGCCATACTAAGGTGAACCTATCACAGGGTTTTCTTGGCAAGATTTGTTCAGAGCAGGCTTGCCTTGGCCTTCCTCTGAGGCTGAGAGTGTGTGACTCACCCAAGGTCACCCAGTGGGTCTTCATGGCCATGGTCTCCATGGTCTCCCAGGATCCCAGTCCAACAACTCTCAAACTCATACATGGCACTGGCACCTTGAATGCTACTGCTGAATTTTGTTAGTAGTGGCAGAAGCAAAGCCCCCAGTTTAACAGAGGTGGGACAACCCAGCCTCCCAGTACCTGGAAGTTGTGCATCCTTGGTTTGCACACAGATAGAAGCCCCTGAATGGATGAAGGTCCTGCTTTTGGGGGGGGGGGAATTTCCTAAACAAACACATACAATAGATCCCTTCAGATCTTCCTGCTCCATGTGGGAGGTTCAGGGACTAACAGTGTGGGGTCTTGTGAGGGACAGCCCTACGCCAGCTTCACAGATCATAGGCATAACAATGCTGTGGTAGGGGATGTAGAAGCATTGCTAAAGGGCAGGCACTGTTCCATGCAAGAAAGATTAACAAAGTAAATTTGCCCTCCGGAATTGCTCAACAGATGCTGAACAAGAGGACTAATGGCTGAGTCATTGAATTCTCAAGAAACAGTGTGCAAATTGCTTCCACCAAGGACAGGTACTTCCTCCCTGTCATATAGTAAACGTTAACTTTCTCACAGACTTACAGTGAACCAAACCACCAACGTTCATTTCTGTAAAAAAAAAATTATCAAAAGTTCAGGAAATGCTAAATACTCTGAAGATGCCAAATATCTTGGAAGCTAAGCAGGGTCAGGCCTGGTTAGTACTTGGATGGGGGACCACCAAGGAATCTGAGACGCTGAGTAGCATCGTTTGCACTGTTCTTCCCTCCGCTTTACAGCATCATGCTGAGTCCTTTTCCCTGCCTCACACTTTATGATGGTCTGAAGATTACAGGGCAGAGATTTCCATAGCAGTAGCTAAGGGAGGGACAACCTGGGAATGCCCACACTACGCTCACTACTGGATTCAGGTATGTTAGTTAGTTAGCATCTAGTTTCTCTAGTGGATAGGTAATTATAAAGTTTGTTAGTAAATCTTTTAAGTTTGGAACCTGAAGCTAACTGCCTTGTTTGTGCTTTCAAGTCAACCTCCAGTTCAGGGAAGACACACAGAGACTGGGACATGCTTTTTGTGCAACTCTGCTAACAGAAGGCTAATTCATTACAGCTTTAGTTTCCACAGAGTTCCCCAAAGGGCTAACACCCTGGGAAACTCTAACCCCCAACAAAGGTCCTGAGAGAGGAGCATGTGAGGTATGATTTGGGGCTGCTGTCCTTGCTGACTGGGGTAGAAGCAGAAGAAAAGGGCCAAGTCGGCTGTGATCCCAGCAGGCAAACCTTTAGCATTTGATACATACGGCAATTTCACTGCAAAAGTTTTGGGGCTGGTCTGTTGCAAGCACAGCTTGGACTCGCTCTCGACAAATCAAGAAATACAAGATCTGGGTCATCCTGCACGGCCCAATACAGTGCTGAGCTTCACACCCCAAATATAGTATGTCCCATAGAAAAACAGGATACCTGGGAACCCTAGATGGAAAGAGTATTTGTAATTAGTTATTCCTAGGTTGAAAAATGGGCTTCTCAATAATCAGGAAACCCCAGTAAACCACTAAGGGTTCTGCACAATTTCTTCTGGTATTTAAATGTCCCAAAGCACTGCGAATAAATTATTCTGTGGAGGAAAATGTAGATTTTTTTGGGTGGGGGCATGGAAAAAATTGCACTCTGTGTGTGTGTGTGTGTGTGTGTGTTCCTGTTTCGGTTTCCTATTTCATGTTCCTATTTTTCCTGCACAAGAAAATTATTTTCATTTTTTTTCTCTTGCACCAAATAAAATAAAATAAATAAAAAGTGCTTTCTCTGCAGGATGATTACTCTACAATACTTTGGGAGATTCAAATAGGAGAAGAATACTGCCAGGGAATATTCATTCTCTCCCACAGCAGAGAGAAAACGACTCTAACTGTTCATCCTTACCTCTGAGGATGAAATAGTCAAGACATTGCTCTCTGTCCCATATAATGCTGTTACATCAGACTTAGCATCATCTTTTTAAAACTCCAAGAGACAGAAAAAAAAGAAAAAATAAAGTGCCAAAGACTGAAATAAATTTAAGGGAGCTGCTGGATGGGGAGGGGTAGGAATATAAAACCAGCAGTGGGAAAACATACACATTCTTTTGGTGCTCAGAAGGTTACAGTGGAGCAGTGGCCGAAAACACAGCCTGCTGGTGGGCTAATGTAAACAGACTTGGAATCCTCTAGCAGGGCCTTTGGGCAAACTTTCAAGACATTATTAATCGCCCTGCCAGTGGGAAATGCAAACATTAGCCATGGTGGGAATTAACGGAGCTTCTGCAGAAATGGAGAGGTGGGGATGAGTGAGGTTATGTGTTCTGAATCCACAAAGAGGCACGGATTTTTGCAGTCGCCAATCCAACCCCTCCCTTATGTCCTGTGCTTGAATAGCACTATAAACATGCTAAATATTATTTGAGATCAAGGCTCCAGGGAGAATGGGTCCTTTGGTGTCCAAGTAGACGATTTAGACGCAATCTGGTCAATTTGCAATTGGACACTTCACTGGGACAAATGAGCTAGGAGACCTCAGAAGAACCACAGCTGCACAAAACAGAAGGATTTTCTTTTTAGGTGAATTTCAAACTGTCAATGTTGTTGCAAACAATATGAACATAATATCAGATGCCATGTATGTATGTACATAAATGTATTGTGTCCATGTGTGTTGAATGTGAATTTGTGTGTATCACATTGCCGGTCCTACTGAACCTTTCTTGTTATAAAATGAATGGAGAATATACAAACAATGATAAGTGTGTCATTTGTGGTTGTTGTACCTACTGCATTTTAAGAGTGGGTGGAATTAAAATAAAAAAAACTCAGTAATGGGTTTTACAGCAGCATGGCTGTTTGGTGAGATTCTCATTCCCTCTGTGGTCTCAGAAACAAGAGAAACAAGAGAGCGAGATTGGAAAAATCAGCTTCAGATTCAAAGGAATATCATGGTCTGCTGAAGGCAGAAAGAGGAATCAATGCACTGTATGATGTTGCTGCTGTCCCATGTGGTGATGCGCAAGGAAGCGAGTGAACTCAGGAGAGGAAGCACCATATTGCAAGAACAGGCAAATTTCCTGTGAAATGAACCCATTTCAGCAGAACCCACCAAGGGCCGTACCATTACAGAAAACCTACTGAAGTACCAGCATGGTCTAGTGGTTTGAAGGCTGGACTATGGCCCTGGAGATCAGGGTTCTTTTTCCCACTCGGCCATGGAAACCCACTGGGTGACCTTGGGCACATCACATACTCTCAGCCCCAGAAAACCACGTGATAGGTTCATCTTAGGGTCACCATAAGTATCAAATAAGCTGAAGGCACACAATGACAAACCAGCTTTATCTGCTCCTTTTCAATCCAAAGCATGGCCCACATGCATGGCCAGGGTAAAATGGAGGCACTGCCCTCCAAAATAAGAATTTTGTCCTCCCCTCCCCATGAAATTTTTTTTCTGTCCCAAAATTTCTAGCATTGCAGTGAGTGGGAGCTTCAACGTCCTGTGGAATTCTGGGGGTTGTAGTTTACTAAGGCCAAAGAGCTCTCTGGCTGAGAATTGGCAATGCCCCTCCCTAAACTGCAAACCCTGGGATTCCACAGGATGTTGAAAGTGGAATAATAGCACTATAACAGCCTAGTACGGAAATGGCCTTTGTTAGCACGCTCTCACTGCCCTCCATACAACACATAACAGGCAGTACAACTCCTTGCTATCCTATTACTTCCAAGTTCCAAATCTAGACCTGGCCCTCCCTTAATTACTTTTTCTGAAACATCTGTTACAAAGAAAGAAAAGATTTAGCACAAATTAAATTGCTGTTAAAGGGTTCTTATTCTAGAACAGCTCTTGAGTCTCTGTTTCAATCCATCCCTTGGCCAGCTTTCTAGTCTTTGGACCAGAATATTCATGGAAACTGTACCCAATACTTCTGGGAAAAGGCAGTTAGGCCATTTCTGCACTACGCTGTTATAGAGCTGTTATTCCACTTTTAATATCCTGTGGAGTTCTGGGGTTTGTAGTAACCTGATGCCAAAGCGCTCTTTGGCTGAGAATTGTAAAGGCCGCTCCCTAAACCACAAACCCCAGGATTCCATAGGATGTTGAAAGTGGAATAAGGGCACTATAACAGTGTAGTGCGGAAATGGCCTTAAGTTTAAAAAAAACACAAAAGCAGCTCAGCGCCCATCTGTGCAGCTAGATGGCACCATACTGCAAAGACAGTCCCTTTTAATTTACTACGTGGCATTCTCTCCTTGAATGGTAACTCTGTTGATGTACAGTATTTGGAGAGGCTGCCTTGGTGAAGCTGGGATTATTTCTGGCGAATGGCTGCGCAGGCTTGAATAACACCTTTCAAAATGACGGGGAAAGCCAGATCGAAACTGCTTACTGCTGTTGGAGAATTAACATGGCCTGGCTGTTTCAGATGGATATACAGAAAGCACAGAAAAGCGTGCACTCAGATATAGAAAGCAGTCAAAATCCACTGTTGAGCAATACGTTTAATCAGGATGGATCACAATGTAACAAACCCTTGTGACTTCCCCCCAACCTTCTTTTTTTCGTTTTAGAAACTTGAGCAAAGTTTTGAATTCTCCAGAACTTTTCATTAGGTTGGATGGAGAAGGAAGAGTGGAAGAAAATTCTGGTTAATCTGAAGCCACAAAGTCTGCATCTAATTGCAGTCTTTAGCCTGCATGTAGGAGGAGATGGTAAACATAATTAGACCAGGCTTAATTAAGCTAGTTACTAGACATGTTTCAGATACATTAATCCTACTCCTGAAAGCTAGCATGTTGTAGTAGTTTGAGCATTGGGATACAAACCTGAAGGCCAGGGTTTGATACCCCGCTCAGCCATGGGTGGTCTTGGCCATGTCACATGCTCTCAGTGCCAGAAAACCCCATGACAGGTTCACCTTGGGGTTGTCATAAGTCAGAAATGACTTGAAAGCACAAAGCAACAACAACAACAACAACAAATTCTGCTCCTGCATTTATAGTGTCAGATAGAGATTTCAGAGTAGTCATCATGTGACGACTTCAATTAATTAATCAGTTTATGTAAGACACACTTGAACATTTCCCAAATACCAGTATATAAGAAGCCTGTCTGAATGTATTAAAAGAAGGGCATTGTTTCTTATTGCTATGACAGACAATCACCACTTAATAAATAAAAACTGCCACTAATCCAGAACGGCCACTCAAAAAAGAGGGCAAGGCTCTCTTACATTTAACAGTTGTGTGGAACAAAGAATTTTGGCTGACGAAGGTGGAAGACAAAGCATGATAAACTACAGCTGCTAAAATTTGCTCTTCCACACAACTGTTTAAGTTGGAGCAACTCTGACCATTTTTTCTTTCATCTGGTAACCCTACTCACATCTTAAGAGTCGTAGATGAAACACTGTGCGGGAGTGACATCTTTGTAAGCAGACCTACGCGTGCGGGAATTTGAACTGGTCAATTTTGCAACCTCCGTATCCAAAAGAGGACTGCTGTTATGTTACTAAGCAGCAGAGCCGGCAAAGCTCCTGATGTACATTCGGCACCAATGTGCTTTAAGCATTCTTGCCTGTGTCCCAGTATACATCTTCACAATATGCTCAGAGTTTCTTAGTGCCTCTGCTACTAAACTAAGTATATAAAAAGTTACGTTAAATAAAAGGTGATATAGGATTCTGGCAAGCAATGACAACAACAACTGTTTTGCTTTTACGAGATTTTATTTTTGTAACTAATTGAAGTACTTCCCATTGTTACTTCGATTATCCATGAAACAATCCAGGGTTAATAATCCTGTTTCACACGTACGTACCACTGCCTCCTGCTTCTTGGGTTATGTAGTGGGGCCCGAATATCCACCGGGGTTTGGTTTCACGGTCTCCTGTGGATACCAAAATCTGTGGTTACTCAAGTCCCATTATATACAGTGGTTTAGTAAAATGGAATGGTGAACAACTCAAAAAGTTGGCTTTTTGGATTTTTTCCCCCTAATATTTTTAAGCCATGGTTGGTTGAATCTGTGGGTGCAGAATCTATGAATACAGAAGGCCGACTGTACTTGATGGATTTTCTTTCCTATTTATGTGCAGTGTTAGCCAGTCTTAGAGTGACTTTCTTCCTATTAAATGAAAAGCACAGCTAAATGAAGCTGGCAGCCCTTAACTGAATCCAATAGTGTTACATCTTTCAGGTTGATTCTTAGTACTGATAGGATTTGAACTTGTTTATTCATGAAGCTATGCATGTTTCTGTGTGTCTTCAAGTTGTTTCCAACTTATGGACACCCTAAGTCGAACCTATCATGGGGTTTTCTGGGGCTGAGAGTGTGTGATGAACCCAAGGTCACCCAGTGGGTTTCCATGGCCAAGTGAGGAATCAGACCCTGGTCTCCAGTTCTAGAAAAAGACAAGTTGCTTGCTTGAACATGCAGGAGTTTAAAGTGGAGCAGAGGTACACACAGAAGTCCTGCTCCCAATGTTCTCTCACACATGGGCCCCTCACCAAACCTTTGTGTATTCAGCATAGGGCTACCAGATGAAATAAGGGACAGGGCTGCTATCCCTTCAGTGGTTGTATAGAAGAGGAGATATTAACAGTTGTTGTTGGGAAGGCTGTTTGGTCCCCAGCTACAAGCAACACCTGCTGAAATTTCCTCCTTTACACAATCATCCGAGGAAAAGAAGTTCTTTCCCTTATGTTACTTGGCAACCCTCACTCAACATGAAGGTATCAAGGGACTTCTACAGGCCCTTGATGGAACATGCACAGCTTCCTCCTTGAAACTGGAAACACTGATAAGCAGTGATGTGGAGGCAAACTTTGAAGTGTAGTTGCTCATCTTGGAAGTCTCCATATCCATGTTCCCAGGGAGAGTCCAAAAATGCAAACAGCGGTATTGATCAATGGGCCCTGTTATGCTACAGAATTATAGCACTATGATTCCACTTCAACTGCCATAGCTGCCTCTCATCGAATTTTGGAACTTGCAGTGTAGGGAGGGGCATTTAGAATTCTCAGCCAGAGGACATCACTGCCTCCCTTAACTACAAACCCCAGAATTTCACAGGATGCAATCATGGCAGTTAAAGTGGAATCATAGCGTAGTATCATATATTACATACAATATTACATAATTTCATATTATATAAAACGAAAGGAACCTTAACCAAGAAATCAGTTTTCATCATTTGCATTTCTGCCAGGGACCTAGGCCATTTCTGTATTACGCTGTTACAGTACTATTATTCCACTTCCAACTTCCCGTGGAATTCTAGGGTTTGTAGTTTCCTGAGGCCCAAGAGCTCTCTGGCTGAGAATTCTCAATGCCCTTCCCTAAACTGCAAACCCCAGGATTCCATTGGATGTTGAAAGTGGAATAATAGCACTATAACAATCTAGTACAGAAATGGCCCTAGTGTTTTGAAAAATTAATGAGCCTTAGCTTCCCATTCAAGACCCCTTTCACATACTTTGCATTACAGTGGGAATAGACTGCAATCTAACCTCTGTTTAAAACCTCCAGCAACAAGGATAGTCCAATCTTGTCTGAAGTAGGCCATTCCAAAATCTAACAGCTGTTAAGAACTGTTAGGAACTGTTAGGAACTGTTAGGAACATCAGGAACTTCTTCATAATGTTTGGTCACAATCACCTTTTTTTGTCATTTGAATCTAATGGTTTGGGCCCTTTCCTCAGATCTCCTCCTCTAGATCTTGATTCTCTGCTTATGACTTTCCAAATTTACCATTTCTAGTAACTTTTGTGAGCATTGATCATCAGTTGCTTCCTGCCTGACAACACAAAACTGACATCTGGAACAACAAAAAAAAAAGGGTCTTTTTTGGATAGCTAGACTTCTCTTCATGAAATCAAGCAAGTTCTCCTTCTATTTCCTGGGGAGCAGCCCACATGTTTTATTAATTTATTTATTTTTAAGAAGGCTTCTCTCTGCTTTGTTTCACCATCTGTTGCTTACTTGGAGTCGAGAACATTCACTAAATTTTTCACCATCAACAAGCAAGGCTGTCTCAACTTAACAAGACACCCGGCTGAAGAACTGGCAGCCACAGCAAGCTTTTCATCTTCCGTGGGAGAGCTAAACGCCAGGCTCTTTGTTCCCTGTCAATTTCTGCATGAGCTGCAGAAGAAGCCTCTATGCAGAATGAGCCTTTCCCCCCTTTATTAAGCAACAGAGAGGGCAGGCACAGATGTACGAGAGTATTGATCAAAAAGAGAGAAACAACTCACCCAGTGCTTATGTTTTAGCAAGTACGCAATGAAGTAGCAGCAACTGGGATTTTTCTTTTTCTTTTTTTTAACTGTGCATTTTGTGGAAAAATTCCTTGTCTCTCTCATGTCAGTAGGGTGATTAATCTTCTCTGGTTTTTACTTTATGTTTCAAAAGCTGTTGTCTAAGGTGCTGAATCGAGCCTGCAAAATAGGTTCAGCACCTTGGATAGCTCTCCTGCAGCAATCTGGAACCTGGAATGGATTCACTGCCTTGCTCTCATAGAAGCTGTGGCCATTTCTGCCCTACGCTGTTCTGGCGCTATTATTCCATTTTCAACATCCTGTGGAATTCTGGGGTTTGTAGTTTACTGCAGCCCAAGAGCTATCTGGCTGAGAATTCTAAAGGCCCCTCCCTAACCTGCAAATCCCAGGATTCCACAGGATGTTGAAAGTGGAATAATAGCACTATAACAGCGTAGTGAGGAAATGGCCTTAGAAGCTGCAAGTCATCACTGCCCATAACACTATGCCAGTGGTTTCCCAGCTTTGGTTCCTCTCCTTTTTGTTCTAAAAGGTGGGCATGTCTTTCTTAATGCATGGATACCAGAAGGAATAGCTTTAAACTAAAACATGCTGTTATTTTTAGTCCCTTTTGATTATCCCCAACACTGTAGTACAGCCTCCAATAACCAATTCATTCCTCTGGATGAAATAGGCCCTTTAGCTGTTTCTGCACCTAGTCCAGGAATAGGCAAAGTGAGTCTAACACAAATGGTAGATCTATTCCTGAAGTCGTTGGCCCCTCCGGACTGCCCAGCTGCCCTCAGTTAAACCATAAGAAGGGTAGAAGATGATGCCTCCAGAACTGGCAGGTTGCTTTTTAAATAGGTTGCCAGTCCACTCCTGTAGTACTTAACATTAAAATTTCCAGTCTTCCAAAGCCAGATCTAATCTAATCTAGCCCACCTCTACTATCACCTGCATGCTTTAAAAAGTCCAGATTTTGTTCCACTCAGAGAAAGCCTTATCTCAGCCCTTTAAGGAATAGGTTCAGCTTCTGAACTGTTCTTGTCATTGTCATCTAATATATAAAGTCAAAGTTTGTGAGTTTGTCTGTGTCAGGCGAAGACCTGACCTCATATGATTGGTTATGTCAGGCAAAGACCTCATATGATTGGCTGCTTGAGAAGATTCTATGGAATCCTGGACTTTGCAGTTTAGGGAGGGGCCTTTAGAATTCTCAGCCAGAGAGCTCTTGGGCCTGGCTGGTTGCTATGGAAATGAGGCCTAGCAGCAAGGAGGAGGGCAGTGTATTCCTCTCAGAAACCCAACCTCTGTGTGTTAATACCTCTGAATAGAGATTGGATTGGGGAATATGGGGAAAAGTTACAGGTACTGGACAAGATAGTTTGAGGAATTAGACACACAGGAACTCAAATCTTTCTAACGAGTATTACCTATGAGAAAATAAAATCCTGGGCAATGTCGAGCATATATGCTAGTTTCTATAATTTTCCACTAAAATCTATCCTCTTGTAATGTCCATGGTTTGGTCTTTTCCTCCTGGGCAGCAGAGAACAAATTGTTGCTTCTGTCTATACAGCATCCCTTTGGTTATTTGGAGAATATTATTATGTCCCCCTCCCCCACTTTGGTCTTCTCATCTTTAAGCTGAACCCAATTCCTTCAGTTCTTTATTACAGCCCTCGTTTTCCGTTATGACTGACAAAGCCTTACAAGGCTTAGGCCCAAGCTATCTGGTAGGCTATAAGTCCCAGTATGAGCCAGTCCAGGCCCTGAGATCATCAGGAGAGACCCTTCCCTCAGTCCTCACTGCCATCACAAGCATGGTAGGTAGAGATGCAAAAGATGGCCTTTTCGATAAGACTATGCAATTGAAATTAAAAGCATGCAGTCTAGCAAATGAGGAAAATAAACCTATGCATGCTTTTCTAGGCAGCAGTCTCACCCTGAGATTTCTCCCTCTCATCCTGAGGAGTGGAGCAAAGGCCAGGTCCCAGATACTCAAGGTCAGGCTCAAGATAGTCAAATTCCAGGAAATCTACAGTTTTTCAGCTGAGATCTGATTAGTATACACTAAAATGGAATTATTACTTCTTATAACTTGGAAAGTATGGATCTATCCATACATCCTCTTTTGTCGATGCCATTGTGAGACTCTTTCCATATGTACTACTGTTGTAGGATTCCCTTGTACTATACCTTTTTATTTAATTTCTTGTTTTCTTTTATTTTCTTGCCCAAAAGAGGAGGGGGGAAGCATTTGTCTTTCCACTGAATTTCATTTTGTTCCAGCTCACTTCTCCATTCTATCAAGGTCTTTTTCAATTTTTTTCCCTGCCTTCTGAAGCATTAGAATCCCTACTGATTTTGTGTCATCATCTGCAAATACGATATATGATAAGGATTTCCTCCATTGCTTCATCTAAGTCATTGATAAAAAGTGCTGAAAAGTACCAAGCCAAGACAGAGCTCTGGAGCATTCCATTTCAAAGCCTCCCTCTGGTTTGATGAGTAAGCACTGTTGAGAATGATTTTGCAGCCAGCTCTGAAGACACCTGAAGACATTATCTCTTAAACCACACTTGAAGCAGCTTCTTGTCAAAAAATACAAGAGGAGTGTTTGACAAATGCCTTGCTGAAAATCAAGGTAAATTATACCCAGCGTATTCTCACAATTAGTGAACTTTTTAATCAAATCAAAGAGAGAGACGGATTAAATTGGCCTGGTAGTAGGGTGTATTATTGACACAATCATGCAGGCTTTGACTAATCATGGTATCACTATCAGTGCTTACAAAATGACTCCTTTATCCTCTCTTCTAGTATCTTCCCCAGTTTCCAAGTCAGATGACCAATCCATACTGTGCCAGATCCTGATTTTGTTTCACTCTGAAGACTAGAGTCACCACCCCATGTCACTGTTTGGATTTCTCAACTACAGATGAGCAGAGATTCTAGGAGCAACTTCCTTAGGCATAAGGCCAGGGAACATGAAATTCTCCAGATGTTGTATTTCAACAAGTCCTATCATGCCTCACCAATGGCCAGGCTGATAGGAGCTGGAGTACAGCAGCATCTGGAGGGCCATAGGTTTCCCAGCCTTGCTTTAGGGCCTTTCCACATTACATTGCTACAGTGCTAACATTCCACTTTCAACCTCCTATGGAATCCTGGGGTTTGCATTTTAGGGAGGGGCCTTTAGAATTCTCAGCCAGAGAGCTCTTTGGCCTCAGTAAACTACAAACCCCAGAATTCCATGGGATGTTGAAAATGGAATAATAGCACTATAATAGTGTACTGTGGAAAGGCTCTATGTGACTACAATGCTAGAAACTGGGGGACTGAAGGAAAAATCCATTGGGAGCAGAATTTGTATTGGTGTGCAATGCCCCCCTTTTGCCTCCCTCTGTAGTTATATCCTTGGGTTATTTTGGGGTCCTTGGCAGCCCCAAAGGGTTTGGGGGCTATATGCAGCTACCAGGCTGCACCTTCCTCATTTTCTCTGAGACTGGTTGCTAGTTGCCTCTAAGGAGCTTATCACATGAGGCAGGTAAATCACAGTTGTTTTTGTTGTGTACTTTCAGGTCATTTCCAACTTATGACCGAGAGTTACCACATCAACTTGTTCCTCTTCTGTTGTTCTCCCAGTAGAAGACTGTTTGGAAAGTGTTTCTTTTACAACAGAGTTCATAAATGGATTTTCTGTGCTTGTAAAAGAGACACTTTCCAAACGGTCTCCTACCAGACTAATAGAAGTGGAGCAACATCATATGATAAGCCTGAACCAAAGATGCTATTATGCCTGATGGAATTGCAATTTACCTGCCTTATGTGATAAATGCTTTAGACCATGTGCATTAGAATTGTTATGTACTCAATATGAATATTACAGAATTTAATTCTTTTTTGGCTGAACAGGCCATCATAGAGAAGATCTGTGTGTATACAAAAACTGCCAGTTTTTTTTTTAAAATCAGCACATAATGAAATTATCTGCTGCCTTTTACTTTGGTTACATTCAAATACCATTCTGTGACAACTGAAAATCCGAGTATGTCAACTTCGATTTTAAAGCAACACCCTCCTCCCCATTTTCTGGTTGTTTTCCCGAGATAACTTCGGTTGGAATTAAATAGAAACCAAGCTTTCCCGACAATATGTTGCTTTTCCTTTTGACTCAGAGTTGCAATAGATAAAAATAGCCAGCGATTCCATTTATGTCTCACCAACTGTGATCTTGCAGGTGTTAGAAGATGTCTCTTTGGTCAGGCTCGTTTAATCAGCACAAGCCTTGATTGGGAGATTTCAGCTTAGCAAAACATTAAAAAAAAAAAAAAGGGTTGGCGTCATCCAAGGACAGCATAACTACACCAGCGTTTTCCTGATGAGAACAGACATACTCTTTCAGCAGTACTGTCAGTGAAGGACTTTGAGGTCAAAGTGCAGGATCCAATTCAGCAGAACAACCAAGAGCCTCAAGGAATGAAATTGCCATCTAAGTGACTGGCATCCACAAGAACAAGAACAATTTTTTAAAAAACCTTCTCAATCTAGCATCTTCAGAGGTGAGATTTCATTTCCCATTATTCCCAATCAGTATGGTTGACAGTCTGAAATAAGGAGAACTGTAGTCTAGGGACCCTTGGTTGAGAAAGTCTAGAACTCCAAACAATAAGTAACCAGAAGCCAGTAATTCTATACTTGCCATTAGAATCATAGAGTTGTAAAACTGGTGAGGCCCCATTGATAAGCAGATCCAAATGTCTGTCAACGCAGGAATCCACAGCTAAAGCACACCTGACAGATGACCATCCAGCTTCTGCTTTAACACCACCAATGAAGGAGAGTCCCATTGTTGGTCCTTTCATTGTTGAACAGCTGTTACCTTTTACGAAATCTAATGTTTAGTTGGAATCCCCCTTCTTATCATTTGAACCCATAGCTTTGGCACTTAACCTCAGGAGCAGCAGAAAGCACGCTTACTCCCATCCAACAGCAGACATTGCAAGACAGCTATCAAATCATCTCTTGCTCTTCTCTTTTCCATATCCAATTCCCTTATTTTTCCTCAAAGGGCTTGGTTTGTAGACCCTTTTACCAACTATGTTCCCGGTTTGTCAATGTCCTTCTTAAACTGTGGTACCCAGAACTAGACATACTAACCTAGGTGAGGTGTGACCATGTAAACTGTTGTTGTATGCCTTCAAGTAATTCCTGGCTTATGGTGACCCTGCGGTGAACATATCACTGTCCTGAAAGATGGTCATCCAAACTCTCTTTAAAGACTCCCAAAGAAAGAGACTCCATCACTCTCCAATTTGTTGAAAGTTGTTCTGGTTCTGATGGGCGAGTGACTTCTCCCTCCGCCGAAGACATCAGGCTAACTCAAGGGACGAAGGACACATTGTCTAGAGCATATCATTCTGTCCTTCAGCAGAGTGGTACAATCAGTGGATTGCTGTTCCCACCTGCCACATGTGGGGGCCACCACATTCTGTCCAATAGTTAGGCTGCCCCACAAGCTTCTGAGTGGCAGTGAGTGGCAGCTGCGCCATGCCATGCAGCAGAGGTCTAAGATCGAGCCGCCATTTTGAATTTTCTACAGTGCCTCATCCATGGGTAGCTTGTTATGTATAAACTGGATTAGGATATATGGGCTGATGGGTGGGCCAGGTCCATAGCATATACCCTCCATAGCCCCTTGAGGATGATGGAGACCAATGGAAAATAAGGTACAATCAAGGATATTTACTGTCCGGAGGGGCAGTTATTAGCAGGGTCCAGTGAAAAGAAAACTGCTGCCACTATATTCTAATGCAGCAGTTTACAGAACATACTTTTCCTAAAGACTTCTTTGCATCTAATTTTTTAGGGATTTAACAAATGTTAAGGCTGAGTCACAACAAGTCATCACTTTCCAGAAATATTTTGGCAATGTCACCCCCTGCTGCTCTCTTTCCATGACTTTTCAGCAAAACCATTTCCTTGTGTATGTATACAGTAGCATCTCATCTTTCACACGCATTTTCTTTCTCTCTCCCTCTCCTGACTGGCTTTGTTTGCTCTCTGCAACACAACATGATCACACAAGCAAATCTGATCCTCCTGCACGATAACTCAGTCCCAGCAACTCCATTACGGAGATGGCTGTAGTTTTAATTATCGTATTTGTTTTCTGATACTTGAGCCAATGATACGCCACTTGGTATGTTTGATAGACATGTAATTTGCAGCTATTCAAACAAGTACATAAATTTGGGCTCCTGTTGGAGAAAAAGGATACCTAAGGCTAGTGTGTGCATCCACAGACCTGATTTTAAAGTAATCCAGCCCTAAATATGTAGATTAATGAAATCCCCACCCCCTGCCCCATATGTTTGTTGTTAACTGCTGTTAAGTCAACTTCAGCTTATGGTGACCCCATAAGATGAGAAACCTCAAAGCCACCCTATCATCAACCACCCTGCTCAGGTCTTGCAAATTCAGGGATGTGTCTTCCTTGATTGAGTCTATCCATCTGTCATGCAGTCTTCGGACCTTTCCACACTACACTGTTATAGTGCTAATATTCCACTTTCAACATCCTATGGAATCCTGGGGTTTGCAGTTTAGGGAGGGGTCTTTAGAATTCTCAGCCTGAGAGCTCTTTGGCCTCAGTGAACTACAAACCCCAGAATTCCACAGGATGTTGAAAGTGGAATAATAGCACTATAACAGTGTAGTGCAGAAAGGCCATTTCTCCTTTCCTACTGCCTTCTACCTTACCAAGCACTATTGTCTTTTCTAGTGAGTCAGGCCTTCTAATGATATGGCCGAGGTATGTCAGCCTCGGTTGAGTCATCTTGGCTTCCAGGGAAGGAGGAGGAGGAGAGAAGAAGAAGAAGAAAAAGAAGATGAGGATGAGGATAATGATAATAAAAAAAATTGCAAGCATTAAAAGATAATGGAGTGTCAAAGGTGATGGTTTCTTGTAGTGTGTTTTTTATTGCTGTTACTGCTTGTTGGATTGGAATAAAACTAAAATGAAAAATGTAAAAAGACCAACAGAGTTTATCTGAGACAGGGCATCACACATGCCCAGTGAGAAAGATTAATCTCACTCCCAGCTGAAAAGGTCAGATTGCATCCTCTGCTGCTGGATGGACAATCTGCAAGCGCTCCAGCCACAGGATGTGAATAAGCACAGCCACGGAGTTTCAAAGGCCTAGCTGGCTCATATCCTTCTGGAGGTGTTAACTTCAAGTCCCCTTCAGTTCTCATAGCTGACCATATTTGAAACTTGAGATTTTGAGGTTTCTTTTCATCTTTATTCTTAGATTACTGAATCACAGGACAGTTTCCTCTTCTGCTGTTTGACACAATCAGACTTCCAGTTGCGTCAGGCTGTATCTCCACCTGTGCTTTTGCAAAGATCATTTTAATAACTGCAATGGGGAGAGGGGTGACGTGCATGATTTGCACCAGAGTTCAGTGGCACACCAATGTCAAATCATCAGCCCCACCACTGGTGGGGTTGTATAACCATCATGCAACCTTTGGGTTGGCTGAGTGCTATGCAAAATGAACCAGTGGTCTGAATTAATGTGAGTCAGCTTTGTATCTTCATTTCCTTTTTAGGGAACGTTCACAGCTCAGTGTTTGTTCAGGTTGTCCTTCAAATACAGACATGGGAGGCATATTTTCTTGTTTGGAGATTAAGAGAGAAGTCTTAGCTAACAGGGCTGTTTCCAGATCAAGGTGAAGTGAGGGGGTTATTCCTCCTCACATACTTGGAGAAACAGGATAAGGAAGGTTTCATATAGCCTATTTGCTTCTAGAGAGCCAGCAGCTTGAGTGTTGGACCATGACCCTGGAGATTCTCCACTCAGCCAAGGAAATCCACTGGGTGACCTTGGGCACGCCACACACACTCTCAGCCCCAGAAAACCCCATGGTAAGGTCACCTCAGGGTCACCAGAAGTTGGAAATGACTTGAAGGCACACAGCAACAATTGCTTCTAACCAGAAAGTTGATGCAGAGCAGAAGGTGAATCCTGGCACCACCACGGTTGGGAAATAAGGAAGATCTTTTCCAGTTGCAGCAACAAATCAATGAAGCTTTGCAAAGGGTAGCAAGCTGGTGGTCTGCTAAGCAAGCTGGAGCTTGGCACATAGTCCTTTCCTCTTGCCTGGAGCAGAGCCCAGCAAAATGAGAATCTGCATCGTCAACTCCCATCTGGAGGTGACTCAGGAGATCTGGAGACTGAAGGTCAGACCCTGAGATCTGGCAACCCCAACCTTCGATAAACTGAATTTTCATTCATAACAGGGGTCACTTAGGGAGTTTCACCACAATTTACCTAGTTTACTTTTTCCACATATCATATGTCATCAACAGTGTCGGCAGTTGCTTCTCTTGCTGATATGCAGCTTTCACACACTATAGATAGATAGATAGATAGATAGATAGATAGATAGATAGATAGATAGATAGATAGATAGACAGACAGACAGACAGACAGACAGACAGACAGACAGACAGACAGACAGACAGACACATACATGCATGCATACATAGAAGGGGGCTTCTTTCTGATGCAACACCAGCCAATTAGGAATCACTTGGGCAACATTGTAAGAACACCCATCAGGTCTGGCTGTATAACAACATCACAGAGCCCAGATCAAAATAAAAATAAGAGGCATTGCTCCCTCAGAATGGGATTCCCAGTTGTGTCATGTAGTTAGTTAGATTTTGGTGGCAACAGGAGGCCACGTCAGAGAGAGGGCATTGTTTTTTGCCCTTATTCTGCATGAGCAAACCTCTCATTTTGCAAAATCACTTTGGAAACAACAATGGAAGAGGGAGGAAAGAGTTTCACGGGGAATAATCCCACATACCAACTCAGTCTTTATGTTGGTACCTGACTGTTCTGTTTCACCATTGGATACTACCTATTTGTAAATGATAAATTGCAATAATTTTGCTGTATGCATTAATAGATATGAATGTTACTAGCGGTTTCTCCAAGGGTACCAATGAGACGCCAGCTATATTGTATCTGAACAATAGAAGCCAATGTTGGCAAGATAAGAGGAGGTTTTTTTTCTTCCTCCTTCCCTCACCCCTCCCAGCTCCCTAAGTACACAAAAGACCAGTGTTCATTTTATAACAGGTTCTGCAATATAGTGCAGGAATTATGAAAAAAATGTTTCTACCAGGAAAAGGCTTTAAAATATTTGCAGTGTAACCTTTTATTAAAAGCCAGGGATTAACAAACCCTGTTGAATGATGTCATGACAAAAGGCTGGGTTTTGCATTTTTCTCACCATTCTGCCCGTTCCCCTATTCCCCTCCTTCTTTTTGCTTCAGTTCATCTCACTCCGATGAGTGACCCTATCTTGAAGATGTCAAAAACCAGGTAACACAGAGGGCGGAATGCCTCAAGTAGCCACAAATGAAAGGCTTAAGGATGCATTTCCTAATGAAAGAGTTGCAACTTCACTTCTTCTGGAATAATCCAGTGGATGTCGGGGAGGGATTGCGGTTGAGAGGAATAAACTTCATGTTTTCAAAAAGAATGTCCCCAGGTTTGAACCCTGCTTTTCCCACTTAGAAGCAGAGAGTGATTGGACAGATTCTCTTTACCAGGGGCCTGTTCACACTACACAAATATGGGACACTATGATTCCACTTTTATGGCCAGGGTTCCATCTTATGGAATCTTGGAGTATGTAGTTTGGTGAGGCACTGGAGCCCCAGTGACTGACGGGGCAATGATTAGTTTTACCGCAGGGCTTTCCAAATGGTGTGCCGCGACACATTAGTGTGTCACCTGAAGTGTGTAGGTGTGTTGCCTACAATCTTGGAAATGTATGTTATTATTTACAGATCATATATTTTTAAAAATATATGAAAGGTTTTCGTGAGAGATGTTGTGTTCCCATACATTTTGTTATTACAATTTATGTATGCGTCTGTATCTCTTATAAGGGGTTTGTTTAAATTCCAGTTTGCTAGTAAAACTGAATTACTGTGTTGTGAAATGAGGCATGTGTAAAAAAGTGTGTCAGCAACATGAAAAGTTTGGAAAGCTCTGGTTTACCATATACAAGTTTATTACGGCAAAAAGCCAGCAATGGTTTACCATATTGTTTCTGACCCATTAGCTGAAGTCTGAGAATGAGGAAAACCATCAAGAGAGTCTGGACACTTCTTTCCTCTGCTTTGGTGGAATTCCTATTTTGTGCGAACCGTTTGAACATCAATTTCTGGTTGCAATTTGTTATCACGTCAGCTTTGACTTAATGGTGAGCTTATGAATGAGAGACTCCAAGCCTATCAGTAAGACCACCATGAGCCACTTTCATCAACAGCCCTGCCCAGATCTTGCAAAATCAGGGCTGATTTGGATTCCTTGATTGAATCAACCCAGGTACTTACAGTCTTCCTCTTTTCCTACTGCCTTCCACTTCCCTGGGCGTTATTGCCTTAATCCAGTGAGTCACACTGATTCATGATATGTACGAAGTATATAAGTTATCTTGATGTCTATGAAAATTCAAGGTCTGATTTGCTCTGGGACCCATTCCTTTGTCTTGCAGTCTGTGGTATTCATACGACTCTCTTCTAGCACATTTCAAATAACTTTGCAAAAGCAAAGTGCTGCAGCCCCGCCTGGTTTTTGCGCTCATTAACAACTCTTTATTTATTTATTTGCAATCTTGACAACCTCTCCAAAGTTGCTTGGCCACAGGTGTCTTGGTTTTCACCTATGAAATGTTGAAAGCTATCTAATAGTAATATAACATGTCCCTCCAGGCACTATCAGGAAAAGCTACCACAGCGGGTTATTTCCCGCCACATTGGCATTCCGAGTGCCAGCTCCAGATGACGCCAATTCCACAACCTGATTGCTATGTAATCAGACCTGTTATGAAAATGAATAAACATCTCTTTGTGCTACGGGAAGAAAATTTTTGACTCAGCTCTCTTATCGGGATTTGATAACACTTGATCTATCTTTTCTATCTCTGATTGCAGTTCACTGCTGGTCAAGGGGTGCTCTATACAAATTGAAAGCTATGAAAAGAAGAAGGAAAAGAAGTTTTCTAGGAAAAGAAAGAAGCAACAGCATCTCAGGAGATTTTCCGCACAACAACAGCTGCCGCAGCAAACTCTTTTATGTAAGACAAACAGGAACTTTATAGCTAAGGAATTTTACTTGAAAGGTACTACTACTGACAAATCATATCCCAAGAGTGGTTTCTTTAAATTTTGCTTCTCTGTTTGCTCTTCCCTGGTACTGCTTCTCTCCATGAACTTGGAACACTTTGGTTCTTACTTCCACTATCGTTGTGACCATCAGTTGGCATGGAGGGGCACTTAGCAAGGAGGGGCTGCACAATTATAGTGCTACATTCTACTTTAACTGCTGTTGCAACATCCTATGGAATTCTGGGATCTGCAATTTACAGGGGGCATTTAGAACTCTTAGCTAAAGCATTCTAGTGCCTCCCCAAACTATAAATCCCAGGAACCCACAGACAAAAAACATAGCAGTAGAAGTGGAATAATAGCACTATAACTGTGTTATTATTATGACAATCCTGCTTTCACATTTCAGTGGTCACCTGTTTAGCAGTTAAAACTCAGGGCTTCCCATTATTCATTACAGCTACTTTTAAAAAAACCCATTTGCTGGTTTTAGTGAGATCTAAGTCATGTCCTGGGCATATGGGCCTCTTCTCTCTCAATCTTCCCCACGATTCCACGGACATCTTGAAGGAATGGGAGGGGTTGGATCTAATGGATTCTAACCTGCCATCCCCAAATAACATGTTTTTGTTGTTGCCATCAGAGAATGGAAAAGCACCAGCCGTTTCCATGTCCCAATGAGGAAGTTTCCAGGGGTAGACTCATCGCCACTTAAGGAAATTAGTCATTTTATATATCCTCCACAATTTGTATTCTATGCATGGCATACACTCCAATATTTCACAGATGAAAATCGGGACACATGTGGCTCGGGAACATCAGAGTCTGGTCAAGATGGCAAAAGTTATTAATAAAGAAGCCCACAAAAGCCAGGAAAGGCCACAGCAGTTTGCTTTTGACAGAGATTACTGGGAACGGAAAGATTCCACCCTCTCCTCTCTCCTCTCTCGAGTTAATTGACTGCAAGCTACTTTTGCGCTCCAAACTCTGCAGCAATTAAAGTAAGCTGAGGATGGAGGGGGAAAGTAGGAGGAAGAGAGAGAAACTCGGACATTTTAAGAGTAGTGGAAAAAGTGGGGAAACAGTGGGTTAACTGAGCCTGCCCCTGACAAATCGGGATAGATGGAAGGTATAGGCTGGATAGGTTTGCAGCCCTGAGGAATTTGGGAAGCTTTAACTAGAAACTGTATGTGTTGTACGATTGCCGGCCATTTATGGATCTTGTTAGAATGAGGAACCTTCACCAAGAAGTTTTGATGACAACTTCCATCACCCATTTCCATCGGCAGGACCGACTGCATGATAAAATACTTGGAAGGAAAGGTTTGCACCTTCGTGAACTATGAAATAAGTTGCAGGAAGAAGAAGAAAAAAACATGTGAAGGAAGAGCCTGTGATTCCATAAATATCACATGATACCAAAGCAAGTTTTGACTTGTGGGGTAGAATTACAGATCAGACCTTTTCTGGGAAACAATTCCCCAAGACAATTTGCCCCATGGTTTTCTTACTTTATTTGTTACGTTAAGCATTTTTGCTCTGCTCTGAATCTGGAAAGGCTTCCGTAAGTTCTACTATAGAGACAACTTTCCGGCTTACAAAGTAGTGAGGGAAACAAGGGAAAAGCACACTCACAAACCAGACCTTAAGATTACAAAATACTGTACGTGTAACGGCCAGGTGGAATGGAACAGCAGATGACAATTCCATTCTTTAAAGTAATAAGCATGTGCCCAAATGGACACCCAGTCCTGGTTTTCACACACTCATTGGAGACAAATGGATGCATACAATCCAACTGTGTAATTCTCACCCATCTCAATGGCCTCTGCAAGTTACTGCAAACAATTATTCCCCAGACCAATCTCTTTTGTGGTCTCAGATCAGTTTTAACCAATTTTTCTAAGCTGCAACAAGATTTCAGGAATTTTTCTTCTTCTTTTCAGTGCATGCATTTGGTGGTGGTGGGCAAGATAATAAAAACTGCTAGCGCACTGATGTGTTTGAATTTGTTTGCAGTTCTGCATTGCATACCTTTCAAACTGTCCAGGTTTGGAAGGGACAGTCACAATTAATCCTCTGTCATCCCACTTCTTTAGCTGCTTTTAAAATGTCCTAGTTTGTCTTTCCTCCTCCCAGTTGCCTCCTTTGTCCTTGGCTTATGTCAATTACTGCAAGCTGACTTTAAAGTATGGAAGGAGTTTGCAATCAACTCAATAGGAAGGAGAGGAGAAGAGCAGGTGGAATCTTGTCTGTCTCAGTAGCTTCAGACAAAAGCAAACTGCTGCAGCCTCTCCTAGCTTGTGTGTTCTTCCTCATTAATAACATTGGTCATCTTGACCGCATCCTGATGTTGCCTGGCCCACATGCATCCCAGTTTTTATCGACAAAATGTTGAGGGGTCTGGTATAGACTTCTTCCTCTTAAAAATTATTTTCAACACAATCTGAATGTCAGGATTGCGAGTAGTGGACAAACTTCCATGCCTGAAACTTTTGAATGGGAGAAAGGACACCCAATAACAATTTTTTGAAAAAAATCCTGCTTGATGGAAGTGTTCTCTCTGCAACCCTGATAGAGTGCTTATCTCTCTGCGGCAGCTTGGTGCCATGGTAGACATCAAGCTGATAACCACTGTCACAGCGCGCTGGCTGTTGTCATCTGGCACGGAGTGCTGGGCTAGCAGGAGGCCGTTCACAGTCAATAATGCTTGCCTGTTCAGGGTGGAGCAGAAATGTAGTCAACAATCAGTCCAAAGGTCCAGAAATCTGGTGGGCAACATGGTCAGACAGTCTGTGGTCAGAAAATCCAGGCAGGTAACAAGCAGGGAATCCAGAGTACAAGACCAGCAAACACACAAGTTGTTTCTGGCATTGAGCCACTGCCCTCTGCCTTCCTAAAGAAGGCTGGAGCCAGCTGGCTCTCATCCCAGCCTGATTAACTTCAGCTTGTCCTCTTTTGAGGCTGCTGTTCACCTGAGTCCTGGCCCATGACAAGCACCAGCTTGAGACATGGTGGCTGTTGCTACTGTTGAGGGAGGAACCCCATGGATCTGGGCTTTCTTTGAGTCCCATAGATACTAAATTCCATCTTTTCAGGTTCATTGCTCACACCTTGAAGCAATCTCACTGAGTGCCATGGAATATGTGGAGTTCAAAAACAACCAATCTGAAGCTCTCAAGTCTCCAAAAATAAAAATCCTTTGAACAACAAGTTCCAAAATAAACAGTTCTGTGTTGTACCTATATCTAAAGAACCATTTGCAACATGTACGCTTAAAGGCTGTTAGATATTATAAATACATTCAAGAGCAATAAAACAGAAGCTGCATAGAATTATCCATCTTCCAGATGTTGAACTTGTTCCCTCCTTCATGCATAATAGCCATAAATCTAAGAATATCATTTTCATGCTACTTGACTCTAACATTTCTTGGAAAGCTCTATTGTGTCTAACTCACATGTTGATCTTGTACAGCAATGGCAGATTATGTTAAGGCCCACAAAGGAGGACATTGTATGTTGAATTCTTTGGAAGTTGACAGATAACCTCAGCAGTGCTGGCAAGGTAAGCCTTTAGTGGGGGTGGGGGAAGGTTCCTTAATGTTGAGAGAGGCTGGGATAGAAAGAATAACAGGTGCTGAAAACTATGACACAAAACAGGTATGGCCACTTGTGGCCTTCGGCCTAATTTTATAAGTCCTCTTCAAGTGATCATTTGAGATTTTACAGGAATGATTTATCATCCATCTAGAAAAGGGGAAGCCAAGATGCTAATGCTTTCAAGGAAAGGTAGAAGAGAGCTCCAATATACTCTCTGCTAAATTAAGGGAGCATCATGTCAAAGAACCTGTTCACACTACACAATTATAGTGTTATCATTCCCCTTTAGCTACGATGGTTCTGTCCTATGGAATCTTGGGGTTTGTAGCCTGGTGAGGCACTGGAATTCTCTGGCTGAGAATTCTAAATGTCCTTCCCTAAACTACCAATTACAGGATTCCACAGGACTGAAAAACAGCAGTTAAAAAGGAATACAGCAGCCCCTCCACTTTCATGAGGGTTTGGGATGCAGAACCCTGCAAAAGGGGAAAAACTGTGAATAATTCCCCTTGCATTCTCTTGCCTTTTGCATGCCAGGGCTAGATGTAAAGGAATAGCAGGAGGGCTTAATTAGGCTAGTTGCTAGACATGTTTCAGATCATCCTAATTCTGAGAGCCAGCGTGGTGTAGCAGTTTGAGCACTGGGCTATGACCCTGGAGACCAAAATTTAAGTCCCCAATCAGCCATGGAAACCCCCTGCGTGACTTTGGGCACATCACACACTCTCAGCCTCAGAAAACCCTGTGATAGGATTGCCATAAGTTGGAAACAACTTGAAGGCAAGCAACAGCAACAGATTTTGTGTAAAAACTGATAAATAAACAGACAAAAAAGAAGAAGGAAAACTGTTATACTTCTTGCATTCATATTCTCTTGGTAACTTTGCCTGTCCCTTTTCCTTAGATGGCTAAACTGGATTTCTAAGCACTCAAGTGACCTTTTCAGTGGCTGCAATGCTAGACATTTTGGGGACTGAGGAAAAACTTCACAGGGGGTGGGAAGAATGCCTTTGGGAGAACAAGGTTTTTGACTTGCTCCCCTATAGCTTTGAGGTCTCTCATCCATAGGCGAAAGTTGTCTTGACAGCAGTTAACAACAACAAGCTACACCGGCGCCTAGAGCTACCAATTAGAAGACCCTGTACACCTTTTACAACTTTTCCTCCATAATTGATTTTTTCCCCAGTGCTACTGTTTATTGTTTGTAGCTAGTCTAATTTAACCCGCAACCCTCAAGTACCTTGCAAAAATACTCTCAGGAATACACTTGAGAAGCACTAGAAAAAGAATTCAGTGTGAAGGCACTCCATATGTTAATAACTCTTTTTGCGCAATGCAAAGACAAAGAGAACCTACATTTAAAAGCACAATCTAAATCTTACCCTCACCCCTAAAACTGCCTTGAAAATTAGATGCTTTAAATACAGATCTCTGTCCTCAGTGATTAGAAACCTGCGGAGTTATGAGATTCCTGACGCTGAGCTCTGAGGATTCCAGGAATTTTCTCCAAGGTGAAATGATTAACCAGCCTTTTGTTCCTGTTCAACAAACACATCCTGTATGTTAGCTTGTTTTCACCCAGTGATCTGAACTTTCTTGTCTCTCATTGCTTTTAAAAATATTTAAGACACAGATTCCTGATACAATTTTGCAGCTGTGCAAAGACAGTAGAACATGCAAAGCAAGTAGGGAAAAAAAATATGCAAACAAAAGAGGGACAGCACATCTTTGGCTGTATTTATCAATTCCTTAAATCTTTTAAAGGACTCTTCTGGAACTGCAAGTTTCTCACTGACCTAATCTAGCAGTGCACAACCTTTAAACCTCAAGGAAAGTGTACAAAGAGACTCTAAGCAAATTCCCACATCAGCATTAACAGATCTAGTTTTGCTTAGCTTCAACAAAATTGCTGCACCGTGTGCTTTCAGACCCTTAAATACTTATCTGTAAGACCATTTTCTAACTACAGTTGGCACATTTGTGGGTTTGGCATTCACAGATTTGATTATTCCAGAGTCCTAGTCCAATGTTCAAACCACTACACGACACTGGCTGTTACTGAGCAATATTTCTTGTTCTATGCCTTCAAGTCATTTCTGACTGATGGTAACCCCAAGGCAAACCCTATCATAGGGTTTTCCTGTCCTGGCAAGATTTGTTCAGAGGCCTTTGCCTTCCTCTGAGGCTGAGATGGTGTAACTTGACCAAGATCACCCAGTGATTTGTATGTCCGAGGTAGGATTCAAACCCTAGTCTCCAAAGTTGTAGTTCAGTGCTCAAACCACTATTCCACACTGGCTCCATACTGGACAATATAAGGACATCTAATTAATTTTTCCATTAATTTCTCAAGATCAAATAGTGTACTTATTAACAAACAATAAATACACTACAGAATGCATTTGCTGATTAGCAAATTTGCTCATGCTTGGATGCTATTCCTTATCTAGGAATATTTCTTTCCATGGATGTTTCTCATGTGATTGCACTGAACATGAATAAATGGATTAAATAAATATATATAGATGGGCTCCTTTAAATTTGTCACTCAAAATGAATACTATATCTTAGTATGTGCTTTGTGAGGAATCTCTCTATATATACCCTGCAATTATATTCTAAAAACTTTCCTACTCTGTACCAAAAAAATTCTCTGAGGTTCCTTGCAGCCATAGAATTGTCTGATCGGGATGAAGCTTCCTTAAAGGACAAAAGCTTTGGTTTTCCAGATTTTAACTCTCTTGACATTTATTAGCAGATGGGTTTTTTTTCAGCTATATTGAATCCTCCATTTTCGGCTACACTGGAATATTTTAATCAGATGTCTTTTTCTAGGAGGTTGACATTAGGATCAATATATTTTAATACAGATTGTGCTTTTTGTACAGTGTTGGGATTTGGGACTTTTGCATCTAGTGTCACAACTGCTGAGTTTCGATTTCTCATACTTAGTTAACTTTACGGGTAATCCAGATCTGAAGATGACTTTCCTGTGGGAGCTTTGGGATGGTATAGCTAGTCTTACTTTGAATCATTTGATCAATGTTTCTAATTATGAGCTTTTCCCATATTCTCTAACTGTAGTGATTTGGCAGGACCAATCCAAATTAATCCCCAGTCATCCCACTTTTTAAGCTGCTTTTCAATCATCCCAGTTTCTCCCTCCTCCTCTTGCTTTCTCTCTTGTCCTCAGCTTACTTCAGTTGCTGCCAACTGAATTCAAAGTGCAAAAGTAATTTGGACTCAACTAACTCTGCAGAAAGGAGCAGAAGGGGCAGAACCTTGCCCTTCCCAGTAGGCTCAAGCAAAAGCAAACTGCTGCATTCCTTCCTAGCTTGTGTGTTCTTCTTCATCAGTAACTTCAGTGGCCATCTTGATCACATTCTGATGTTGCTTGGCCACACATATATCCCTGTTTTCATCTGTGAAATGCTGGAGGATATGACACACACTTCCAAGGCAGACTTCTCACCTTGAGATTCCTCCTTTTCATCCCAAAGATTGGAGAAGAGGAGCCAGGCTTTGAGATCTACGAATCCTATTTTTCAAACCATAATATATATTTTTTCTAGCACTACCATTGCTGTGTAGGAAGGTTATCATTCTTATGGTAGGAAAACAGACTTGCCACCTTCACGGTCATATAGGCAATGCAGAAACAGAGCAATTTATAGGAAGAAAGCTCACAGGAAGAGAATTCACTCATTTGAAATGTGGTGCTGGATGAGAGCTCTGTGGATAACAAGGACTGCTGAAAAGACCCATAAATGGGTCCTAGATCAAGTCAAGCCTGAACTCTCCGTAGAAGCTAGGAGATTAAGCTGTGAATGCTGGAGAGTATGTTCTCCCATTCCCTGGATTAAAGGGGAGACATCAGCTGCCAGTTTATGGAAAATAGCACCACATAACTTGGCATTTAGGCATGCCCCCTCCTCTCAAGCATTGGATATCTCCGAATCTCCTTTACTTTTGGAAACATTCATTCATTCCACCCCCAACCCCTACAAGCATACAATATTTGTTTATAAATTTACAGAGCATATATGCTGCCATGGTCATGGCCCAAGGGTCTCTGGAAGCAGAGGATGGACAAGCTTGGTCTTTGGATTACGGCTTCCAGAATTCCTACTCGGGGAGCCGAAGTCCATAAAAGGAGAGCCGGCATAGCGGGGTAGTAGTTCGAGCCTTGGACTCCAATGCTGGAGACCAGGGTTTGATTCCCTGCTCAGCCACGGAAACCCATGGAATGGCCTTGGGAGCATCACACACTCTCAGCCGCAGAAAACCCCATGACTGGTTTGCCTTGGGGTCACCATAGGTCAGAAACAACTCGAAGGCATGCAACAACAAGAAGTCCAAAAAACCCTCTTTCCCCCCAAACTCTGTTTTGGATTGAAGGTCTCTTTATCATCATGAGCTTTGATAACCTAGGCCATTTCCGCACTAGACTGTTATAGCGCTATGATTCCACTTTCAACATCCCATGGAATCCTGGGGTTTGCAGTTTCAGGAGGGGCCGGCCAGCCCCTCCCGAAACTGCAAACCCCAGGATTCCATGGGATGTTGAAAGTGGAATCATACTGCTATAACAAGCTAGTGCAGAAATGGCCATAGTCATAATACCTAGGCCCTGGCTGGTCTCTTAGCCACCTTTGCCTCTGATGTAGCTGATTCAGCGGGCTTTGCCTGCCCTGTCGTGTCTGCTGTTGTGGATTAGTGTCTTCACATATTTATATGTATATATATACATATACACACGCTCACACACACACCTATGTCTATATATACATAAGCCACACACACATGTATATACAATTTACCACGTGTATATATATATATGTATATGCATATATATATATATGTATATATGTATGTGTGTGTGTGTATATATATACATGTATATGGATATATATACATATTATATATGTATATATGCATGTGTGTGTGTATATATATATATGCATATATATACACATTATATATACATACATATATAGGAATGTGTGTGTATATATATAACATACATATATGCATATATATATACACATACATATATGTATATATGTGTGTGTGTATATATACGTATATGCACATTATATATGTGTGTATATATATACGTATATGCATATATATACACATTATATATACATATATATATATGTATATATGTATGTGTGTGTGTATATACACGTATATGCATATATATATATATATATACACACACACACACACATTAGACTTTAGATGGGAAAAATCCCACCATGCAGAGCAGGAGGATGATCAACCCCTTCCCTCGCTTTAATAAAAATTGGCAACGGCCCATCGCCAGGCAGAACACATTTCCTTCTATATAACCTGGGGAGCAATTCCCTCCCTCCCGAGATGGTTTTTCACGGCTTTCTGTCCACAAACTCCTCCCGCGGCGGCGGCGGCGGCGGCGGGAAGTGGGAGGAGACTGCGACTCTGGTTGCTGCGCCCGGCCGCCTCTCCTTCTCCCCCTCGCCCGCCCGCCCGCCCGCCCGCCCCGTTTTCTGGCTCCTCCGCTGCCTGTCTGCCTGCCTTCCTGGTCGGCTCGAGCGGGTCGCGGCGGCAGCGCGCCTGCGCGAGAGGCTGCATTCCATCATGGCGGAGCCGTCTGGCCGGAGCTGTTCCTGCGACGGCGACGCTTCGCAGCGCTGAGGCTCGCGGCTTTGGCGGCGGCGGAGGTTCCGTTTCCCGGCGCCCGCCGCCCTGTCCCCGGCGCCTCCTCCCGCGGTGAGTGCCGGGGCCTTGCCTGCGCACGGCCTCGGCAGGCTGGGGGGTCGCCGGGCGAGGAGGGTCTCCCGGGCCTCCAGGGTGGGGCTGGAGGGGAGGGAGCGGAGGATTCAGGGGAGGCCGGGGCTGCGGGGGCTGAGGGAGGCTCTGGAGAGTTTCGGGGGGGCCGCTGGAGATGGTGGGGGTGGAGTGACGGGGGCAGTATCTAACCCCCGTCTTCTCCCCAGCTCCCCAAAAAGGGGCTTCCCCCCTTCAGCCCCCCGTTCCTTAACCCCACCGCGCTGCCTCATCCCCTAAAGCCGGCTACTCCTCGTGCTCAAACTCCCGCTTAATCCTTTCCCCGCCTCGACAGCCGATCTCCTGATTGCTCTCACCCAGACCTCCCATATTCCCACCCCCACTTCTTCAACAGCCCCCCATGAAGCCTCCAGGAAGAAAAAAAAGACCCTCTTTTATTTCTAAGGGTTGCTCCCCAACCAACCGTCCTACCCATCCCCCAATATCTCTTAAGCAGCACCTCTGGTTTTGCAAAGAGCCCCTCTTAAGCTACTCTTATGGCCCCCCCAATTTTTTAAAGATCTCCCCTTATGCCCCATGCAGGACTCACCCCACAGTCCCCATCTTTGTACCCCACAAAACCTGCCGGTTTCAGTCTCAGCATTTCTTTGCTGGGCCCTCTTTGCTGTTATCCCCCCAGGGCCCTTGCATTTCACTTGCAGTGCCATCCACACTTCAGATGCATTCTCTCTCATTCCCGGGTTTTTCTGTTTCTCTTTGCACCCGCCAGAGTTATCCTCTGGATCTTTTAGTTCCCCTTCCCTTCCCTTCCCTTTTTTGCCCTAGTCCTATTTTATCTCTCTCATCTGCTGCCATTCTCTTCTTGTGGCTAGGCACATGGATTAGATAAGGGAGCAGGATTCAGGAAGAGACGTGTGAGGAATCAGTGGATCATGTTGTCAGGAGCGGGAGCCATCGGTATGAGCAATGGAGGAGAAGACAGATTTGTAGGAGACACGCACGAGTTGAACTGAGTGGATTGGTATCAGAGGGGTTGTTTTTTTTTGGACAGTAGATGTGCAAAGGAGCGTAGAAGGCTGGGCTGTGTGAAGATACATCAGTGGGGGAGATTGGAGTTATGGGAAGAGTGATGATAGACTTTTTGGTGGTGAGGGAAAAGGAGAAGACTGAAGAGGAGACCTTGGAATTGAGAAGAACAGTAGGTCTACTCAAAAGGGAGGGTTGCCGTCGATGGGAACAAGAGTTGAAACAGGGCTGGATTGTATAAGTACAGATGTCTGTAAAAGTGTGCCGGGTTCATATATCTAGTGTCAGGTTTAAAGTGCTACGTGCCTAGTTTTTTGCTTGGTGGATGGAGTCAGATGCAAGATGTTGTGGCTCTTTGTGCTAGAGAGGGGAGGTTATACCTGAAAATTCAGGTAGGCAAAAGGGGTCAGGCTTGTGGAGGGAAATATGTCTGGGTGTATGGGCGTCTGAGGATGCCTGAGAAGGACATTACAAAACAACTCAGGGTCTTACATAAAAAAACTCATATCAGGAGTTCAGGAACCAAAGCCCAACTTTACACATTCCTGCCATGTCAGTGTGTATCCTTTTCATGTAGCCGGAAGCCTCCTCTAGCATGAAAAATATATTCCCAGGAATATCCCCTTCCCCTTTCCTCCCTCCCGTGTACTCCTAGGTATCCCTTTAGAACAGGGTTCTTCAATTCATGTTGCCTTGTTGGAAGAAAGCACTGAGAAGAGTATTTTGTTTTTCCTTTTGGTCATTGCTCCTGCAAATTATTAGTAAGGGGGCAGGAGGAGGTTTGCTATCTTTCCCTTCTCTGCTTCCCTCTCTCTTCAACACCCCTCCCCCTGGTGCTGCTCTGTCTGAATGCCACGTAGCCTTCTAGCTATTCCCCTTTGACTTGAGTGAGTACACAGCTACTAGATATCCAAAACCTTCTCTAACTTTTCTCATGAGGACAAGGTAGGTGCTGTAATCAGCTGCTGTGGATAAAGGTATTTTTACCTCATTCTGGTTTGTTGCTTTGGGTTTGAAGATACATAACCAAGGCAGAAAGAAGATAATAGACCATTTAGTGGGGGCTAACTCAGACTGACAAATTTCAGACTCATCTTTCTTCTGTTATTTAACAATTTGGTGGGAGAGTCAGCTGATGAAAGCCCCTGTTCTTGGACCGAGAAGTCTCTTGCAAACCCCCTTCCTCAACATATGGCAAGCAGTGTGTGTTTCTATAATCTTGCCAACTGGCTGTTGGTGACGCAAAAGCTGGCAGGTGTACTTAGCTCAGTGTTTGCGTTTCCTGTTTGCATCCATATTCCTTTCTAAGTTCATATTTCTGGTTTTACATTTAAGGCAGACACATCTCTGTCTCTGTTTTATACCAGTATTTGTTTCTGATTAATTATTGGAAAGCGTTTGTGAATTTTTGGACAGTGTCAGCTTTTTTAATTTATTCAGGCATTTCAGCTGAGAAATGCATATGTAAGTTAGGGTGGCAAATAGCAATTTAATATTTAAGAAAACAATTTCTTTCTTTAAATGTCACAGAGCTACCTTGAAACCTAAATGTGTATAAATGGTTTTGCTGCTTATATTCTGTCAAACTGTTCAAGCAACTGTAACTGCTAAGAACAAAAGGGTAGTTGCATATTGATTAAAAAATTGTTATTCTATACTTACTGTACTAACTAAAAAACAGCATTTCTTGATATTTAGTCTTTATATTTTCCCTGACCAGTCCATCCAATTTAAATTTTCTCTGGCTAGGATTTGCCTCATTGTGTTAAGCACTCCGCCCCCTCCCCACTTAATTAGAAGTGATTATTAAGGAGCTGTAATCTAATGTATTCAGCTATAACCTGAGAAGTTCATAATTAATAGTGTCTCTGTTCAGTCATGATTTCACATAGGAGGGGAAAACCTAGGTAAGCTCTCCATCAATCTTTATTATTGTTATGGTCAATTACCATTTCAGGTAAACTGTTTTCTCAGCCTGAGCCCTCCATGTGTAATATAGGAATAAAAACAATGGCCTATAGTTTTGTTTCTGGTGACTGCAGAGGTTATGTCTTATTCTCTTTGAACATTTAGGAAAACATTATAAATATTAATATTTTTTAACCCCTCTTAATTTTTTTCTGTGAATCTTCAAGCAGAATTTTAAACCTTTGCAACAAAATCTCTGAGTTGCATTATATTAGTAGGGGTTAGAGATAGTCCAAGTCTGTTCAGTTTTTCACTATGATTTACAGAAAGTTTACATCATCATAATTAAAAAAATCACTATAGTACCATACAGACAACTAAATAAATCTTAGATTTTTTTTTTTAAAAATTCTTTGCCTGTTGACACCAAGATGATATTGGGAGAGCATGCCACAGTTGGGATGCTGCCACTAAGTGTGCAGCCTGGCATAGCTCAAATCAGCTTTCACCAAACTGATGCCCTGTGAAACTTTTAGACTATAATTGTGTCACCCCTGATGGTTGACTGTGATATCTTGGGCTAATCACTGTCACCCGAAGCATCTTGAGGTTGCTATGTTGGACAAAGTTTCCAGTTCTTGACTTTGTCACATACTGTGTATTAGAGGTAAAATGTCCCTTGTGAGGGTACCTGTCTGATTAAAGCACAGAGAATATATCAGGATTGGTTGTACTTGCCCGGATTTAACTAAAAATATAAAATACTGCTACTATTTATCTTTAGCATATGGAAAATATGCCCCTTGATTCCAAATGGTCATCCAGAGAAGCTGCTCTACATGCAGAAATGTATTTACCCATATGGATCACCTTGATTTGTTTGTTAAAAGCTGCTGCACGTTTTCAGTGTGATAGGTCTTGAGAGCATAGTTGCTTGGATAAGAGACTTATCTTTTAGCCCCATCTGTGATGAGAGGGAGCTGGAATATGCACGAATAAAACTCAGAATCATTTTCTGTTGCTTGCATGTTCTGTTAGTTCCCATTTCATAAATGCTTTCTGTGAGGCGGTTAGTCTGACAGAGTGCCTATATTCAGATGTTATGATAAGCCATGGTTTGTCATAATTGGTGCCTTGAAGATGAATATCCCTCCCTTTCTCTGTTTTTCTTCCCTTCCTAGAAAGGGTTTTGTTTATTTTATTGTTCAAATCAGGGATCTTGGCTTGTTACTTCCTCTCAAACTGGAATTGAAAACCAAAGTTTGTTCTTAGTTTACATTTCCTGATTTGCTTGGAGCAAGCAAACCATTCTTTGTTTGTTTAGTAGTAGTGCTAATGGAGAAGAGCAAAATGACGACAAATGGCCCATTGATTCACAGTGCTGCTTACATGCAAGCATAGGTATGAATAGAGGTCTTGAAAGCACCTAACCAGCTTCCAGTTGACCAGGAAATCAAACTAGATCTCCCCAGCACATGTCCTCTCAATAAGGTCAAGAATTGCTTAGGACTGAACTTATGTTAAATTCTATAAAGGTCTCCAGCATGTAATACTGTTTGATTTTTTTTTCCTGCCTCCAGTGTTCTGGATTCAGAAAGTTGCTTGGTAGTCTTCTTGTGCAAATTGTTGTGGACCATTTTTCTAAGATCTGGCTATTTTGATAGGCTACCAAAGCACACTCTTAAAAGTTGCTGAGTACACCATTCTGTCAAAATGACATAGAGGAAATTTCCTTTGAGAGATCTCTATCACTGTACGTAAGCTTACCACTTAAATGAACTTTATACATTTCTGTCCTTTCACCTGCTTTTTATATCCTGGGAGTTGTGATTCAGTTTGCCAAGGTCAAGATTCTTGGCTTTCAACTCTTATCTTTTCAGCAGGCTAGACTTTCAATAAAAAGTTTGGGATTCCTGGGTGAGGAAAACACACTTAATACTGTCTTACATTATTGAAGAGCTTATTGTAGAGGCAGCAACAGTTTATTCTCTTGCTCATACTAACACAAGGCTTCTTTGTATGTATGCATAGATGCACCATTTCTTGGTGATCTTGCAACCCGATTGCTTGAAAAAATGCGTGCCATGGGAGTTCTTCAGCCCCCCCTCAGATTTATGCAGATTTTGCACAGAAATGATGATATTACAGGTCAGGGTCTTTCACCAGCGTCAGGACAAACATTTAATTTGGCGTAGGGATGGGAGGAATGGTAGGTCAAACTGAGAGGTGAGGAGGAAGAGAGAGGGAGGAGGTTACAGTGTGCTTCTTAGTAAACATACTTGCTCTGGGATGGCAGAGACTTGGGCATAGTCTTCATCTCCTGAAGTGAGCAGAGGATCTAGAAGTAAGTGGTACTCTCCCAGTATTCATGCAAGTTTACTGCAAGTGAACCTTCCTATGAACATGATCAGACCAAGGATATCTTTTTTTCCCATGTGATGATAGTGACATCTCCTCATGACCTCTCCCATTTTCCCATGCCCTACTTGTAACCAAGCTCACGTCCATGGAATGTGGGCAGTTGTATTCTCTTCTTCTGAACCTATATGTTTGTTCTCTGTCTGCTGTTTTAATGTCGTATGTTAGATTGTAAGCATTTTGGGGAAGGGATTTGTTGTCTTGTATGCTGTAAATGACAGTTGACAATGCTGGTGCTAGATAATACTAATGCTATTGGAGTCTACCATCTTGGGTCTAAACAATAACTAGCCCTGGAAGGAGGACCCTCTCCTGGTAGTTCTCCCAGCAGTTGGTGTTTGCAGAAGAGTACCACCTATAAGAGAGCCTGCCTGGTGTAGTGGTTTGAGCATTGGACTATAAACCTGGAGACCAGGGTTCGATTCACCGCTTGGCCATGGAAACCCACTGGGTCATCTTGGGTGTATTGCATACGCTCAGACCCAGAAAACCCGGTGATAGCTTCACCTTAGAGTTGCTGTAAGTCGGAAGTGACTTGAAGGCACACAACAACAACAGCGAAAGAAATCACCTCTAATCCTGGAAATATCCTGGCTAATAATTGCAATCTGATGGGTTGTTCCTAAATGCAAATATGGATTGGAGTTTATTTTTATTCACTTGTCCTTTAAGAACTGGGTCCTTAATCCGTCCCACAATTTTATTTGTCTCTAATAGCCATCCTTTGAAGATGATATTGGTAAGAAAGATCTGGCTCTGGCAGGGTTATGTTGGGTGTTGCTGTAGAAAATATTTTGAGCAGAAGACCTTAGTGCCAGATCATTTTTTTACTCTACTAAAAAAAAAAATTGAGTCAATTAGGACTTTAACCTTTCTGAAGGTTTCCATTGCCAATCAAACTTTCCATTGCATATAAATTTTTATAAATTGCTGGTTTTTATTTCTGTTTGAAGAACAGCTATGTACAGGTGGCTGGTTTGATTATTAGATGTTTAAAAAAATTTGCTCCATGTTTCTTAATGTGTTTCCCGTTATTTTTCCTCATTTCCTATTGTAAATTACAATCAAGCCTGGGGGGGGGAATCCCTGTTGGCCTGATGCCAGGTACCTAAGAATTTGAAAAGTCATTTGGAAATAGCTATTAGAGGTAGCTGCTTGAAATCAAGTTGGTTGTGTTTTTAATCCTTGTATCCATTTGACATTTCTGGATGCAGACAAGGCTAGTTGTATGCCGTGGGGCAGGTGAAAATGAAGACAGATAGGAAATGGCCTTGATCATGAGTAGGAACAGCAGAACACCCAGGATAGCTCAACTCTGCTGATCATCATTCATTTCTTTATTTCAGCTTGTGTCCCATCTTTCCATAAGGCAGTTACTGTAGTGAAACCTGAATATTTTTTTTAAAAAAAATATGAGTAGCAAAATAAAAGACAGACAAAACAAATCAACACAAACAGCATCTGCACTGAAGCATGCTGACTTGGATCTCAAGTTCCTGTGACTGGAACTCTGCTCATGGGACATTCCTGCAGTTATATAAGCCAGATGTAGATTTGGAGAAAAGTGGGCTGAGATGTTTGGGGTTCATTATATTTTGATCTGATCCTATACCTGGTGACTGCACACCTTATATTACTAAGGCAGTGAAGACACAGAATATGGCTATTAATGGCTGACATCAGTTGTCCTCAGTATGAAACATGGGCAGCCGTTGCTGATGTAGTGCCACACTCCCATATAAAACATATGGGGTCAAGAAGAGTTGGGGGTAGAAGAGAGGTGGTACTAGCCGCATGTGCCTTTAACTGTGGTCTCATTTATGTGTGGCATTAACAGAGCAATAAGTCTTTGACACTTTCTGAAAGTATATATGATAAAATACATAGTAAACAAGCTCAGTGTATTACTTTATCTGTTTTCTTTGAGAGAAGCTTTTGTTAATACATGAGAAATCAGTATGCTGAGACATGGTTGTGCGTAAGTGTGATTGGTCAGATTATTCCCAACTGAAACCTTTAATGTAGTGTTTCCTAGACTTGGTACAGAGGGCAACAGTATTTTTCTGGATTAGTCAGAGGCTCACTTTATTCTTCACTCAGTTGTGTGTGTACGTGCCTTCAAGTCGCCTGTCTACTTAAGGCAACCCCATAGGGTTGTCTTAAGCAGGGAATACTCAGATGAAGTTTGCCAGTTACTTGCGTATTTTCTTGACCAGCTGCAAATTGGTTGAATTCTAGTGATCCTGGTATATATTTCCTCCCTCTGCAGTATCTTACTGTTTATATACTGACAGAGAAGTAGGAATGGAACCATTCCTCTCCAGAGTGCAGAGATCAGCAGATGTATTGAACTTAGTGGTTTTAATTTTTCAGTAGGGTGTAAGTTTTTCTGTGCCACACGGTAAGGGAATTGCCAATGAGCAACTTTGGAACTGGTTATCTCACCAGCTCCTTCTATAATGGTACCCACTCAATAGAATTCCTTTCCATGAAAGATTTGGTTGGCTCCTTCCTATATAATTTCCATCACCATTTTTTTTTTTAAAGTTCGTGACCATGTAGTGAAATGATCTGGCTTTGGTTTTTGGGTTGCTGCTCTTGGCTTTTACATGACTGTTTTAACAGAATATATCTCACTTTGGGAACTCTTGTTGAGTTGAAAAAGAATGATTTATATTCTTTAGTATAATAAAGACCATTAATTAGACATTTCTCTTGGGCATTTGTTAAAATAGATATTTTCACTCGTAACAGTGTGAAATATATTTCCATTTGAAATGTTTATTAAGCCTAATTTTATTATATTCCTGTGAATGCTGTAGTTATTCTTTTCACGTTAAAGTATGGAGTGCTGATATGCTTTTTACTTACTGTATTGACCTAGGAAAATAATGATTTGAAAAATCTATTAAAATAAAATGTATCTGGTTTTCAAACACAGCTTTTTACTTTAAAGAAACTTTATTTTGCAAAAGAAGCTGAAGGGGTATCTCATTTACAGTTGACAATGTGGAGTTTGGAACTATCTGCAAGCATGTGCTCTCTTGATGAGAATTGCAGGTCAAGAACTATTTGACTGCAGTTTTTATCAATGCTTTTTTGGTTATGTGCTGAGTGTTGTTTGGCAAGGGACTTTTCTCCAGATGGGAGAATAAATAAGGAAAGGATAAATAGTTCAAATTCCTAGGTACATGTATCATATTTAGGAATTCAGACTTTTCCAGATTTGTATTCTCTTTCTTAAAAATCCACATGTTTCTCCAAATCCCTCAGAATACCTAGTTGTGTATTGGATATAACTTTAAAGTTATGCTTACTGTCCATTTACCCAGGCCTGTTAAAATACTCTTGAAAACTGGTTTGGATCCAAGTAGTGAGACTTAGTTGATATACAGGTAAGGCTTTATGCATGCTTACTGTAAAAAATACAGGAGCATGAATGTCCCCTTATGCTCACCATATTCTGTTTTGTTCATCTGCATTGGTCAACTTCTGTGTTTTCTGATCTGCAAATAATGTCTCTAGATCACTTTCATATGCAGTTCTTCTTTCTTTTTTGTTTTTTGTGATAACCATAGTTTGCAGTTACATCTGAATTGTAGAAACTGATAAAATGAAAAAATGAGATTTACACCTCAGCACTTGCTTTTCAGGGTCTTCTACACTGCACAATTATAACACTAAGGTTCCACTTTAAATGCAGTGGCTGCATCCCATGAAATCCTGGGATTTGTAATTTGGTAAGGCAGTAAAGCTCTTTGACTAGGAATGCTAAATATCCTTACCTAAATGGGAAATCACAGGATTTCCATTGTTGGAGCCATGCCAGTTAAAATAGAGTCATGGTACTGTAATTGTGTAGTGTGAAAGAGTCTTTAGTCCATTAATTGGAGACAGGGATACATGTCTGTATCAGCTGAGACATATGAAGATTGCAGTTTTTTCTTCATTGATGAAGAATGACCTTAACTTCTGAACATAAAAACAGGTCTTGACTTGGTTAAAGGTTCGTTCTAATTAGCTCAGTGTATCAGGTATTGATTTAAGTTTCCAGGGTTGAGGAAAATGGAAGAATGTTCCACAAAATTTTCTGAGTGCCTGTCCCAAACTGATCAATATTTGAATCTTGAAGTTTTTCCAGTAGCCAAAAATGTTTGAAGACTTCTAGACTGTAAAGGATTTTTAAATCCTGTTAGGGAATTTTCTGTTGTTATGTCTAGTCCTCCTGTTCAAGCCACGGTTTTTCCATGGAATAGTGAGATGAAGAGAGTCATTGACGTGGTCATTTCCAAAGGTCTTTTCATGAGATGTAGAGCCTGATGGACCCTCTGGTTCTCTGAGAAGCCATGGGGTATCAAACAGGCAGGCCGATGGCAGGAATGCAGATAGTCCAAGACTTCACAGCAACTGTGACCAGACACAGATGAGACCACACTTGTTATACCTGCTTTGTGGCACTGATAGAGGCAAAATTCCTAGTTGGTAATTTCCGTTGCATCCCCAAGTAGCCATCCAGCTGAGCTTTTTCAGTTTTTGAATGGGTTGTTAAAATCAGACCCTACTGGCATGGCTGAGAATTTTGTTAGGTATTGGAAAAGTAAAATTGTTCACATTCATGCTGAATTTGGATGCCATTATTGATGGGGTCCCTGTGGAGATGTCTAGAGCCTCAGCTATTCTGGTTTTATGATAATTGGTTTCAGTTGTTGCAGTCTGAGATAACTAACATTAGAGAGGTTCAGACAACTGTTTGTGCTGAGCTCATCTTGACTCTGAGAAACAGATTGAAGTGTACTTTCTTAGTGGGTCCATGACTTATTCAATGTTTTGCTGTGAGAGGGGGTAGCACTAGCTCCCTTGAAGGAAGTAGATACACTGCTTTTCCTTAAAGAACCTGTTTAACTTGTGAGATTGTAACAACTAATTTTGCCCCTCGTGGACAAGGTGGTTGATGGAGAGGGAGTGGATCAACTCCAGGTGCTCTTGGATGAAGCAGATGATCTAAACCCATTTCAGTTCAGATTCAGTCCGAGGTTTGGCTGTCAAACAGCTTTGATAACTGTGGTGGATGATTTCTGTTGGGAGGGCAGGGTAGTGTGTTGTTGTTGTTTGTCTTAGTTGTTTCCAATTTATGGCGACCCTAAGCAAGCTTATCACAGGTTTTCTTGGCAAGATTTGTTCAGGGAGGTTTGCTTTTGCCTTTCCCAGAGGCTGAGAGCATGCGATTTGTCCAAGGTCAGTCAGTGAGTTTCCATGGCTGAGTAAGGAATTCAGACCCGGGTTCTCAGAGTTCAGCACTCAAACCACCAAACCACAGTGGCTCTCAAAGTAGTTACCCTCCTATTTTTGATTTGTTACTTAGGATCTGTACCCTGGTATTCTGCTGGAACAACTCTGTAAGATGGGAGTAGGATACACAGTATTCTGCTATTACCTTCAGGGTCAAATCGTTATAAAGGAACTCCTCAGGCTTTTCCTGAGGACAGAAATATCTTCTTGGAAAGAGAACAACACTTAGTTCAAGTAACACAACAAGGGGAGTCCTGAAGCCTCTAGATATAACCGCTGTCTTGAAGCAAAGCTTCAAGACCAAGTAAGACAAGAGTTTTTCTACTCATGCTGTCTCTGGAAGGCAGATGGCTCATTGTATTTTAACTCTAAAATTCCCCATGGTAACTTACCATAGGTTAGAAAGTTAGAAAGTGCCTTGGAATTTCTGCTTTTACTCCCTCACGTTTATCTCTTCGACTCTCATAAGGTTCTATGTTGTCTTTTATGGTTTTAAACATCTATAGGAAGCCATCAATGCACGCTAAGCTCTGTCTCTGGGTTATTGGAGTCAGATGAGCTGTGTAGGTGTTGAACTGTGGGCTGGATGAGGGCCAAGAGGTTTAAGATAAATCCTAATAAGACAGGAATACTATGGGTAGATAATTTTTACATATGGAAGTTTTGTGAATATCCTTTTCTAGAGGGGTCATACGCACTCTCACCAAACATGCACATGCTTTGAGGTTTAGGTGGCTTTTGGTACAATGCTGTTAAATTTATACATTTTGCTTTTCTACATCTCTCCCCTTATGCTACAGTGAAGGTTGCATTAAAGATACTAATATACCAAGAGTGAATGAGTGGGAACCTAAAGACACTAAAACTATTCCTACCATTTTTTGCTGATTTTTGTTGTTGTGTGCCTTCGAGTTGTTCTGACTTATGGCAAACGTATAGTAACCCTAAGGCAAACCTATCACTGGGTTTTCTGTGTGTGACCCACCCAAGACCACCCAGTGAGTTTCTGTGGCCAAACAAGGAATCAAACCATAAGCCATTTCCGCACTAGCCTGTTATAGCACGATGATTCCACTTTCAACATCCTCTGGAATCCTGGGGTTTGTAGTTTTGGGAGGGGCAACCCGGCCCCTCCCGAAACTGCAAACCCTGGGATTCCAGAGGATGCTGAAAGTGGAATCATCGTGCTATAACAGGCTAGTGCAGAAGTGGCCATAGTCTCCAGGATTGTAGTCCAATGCTCAAACCACTACACTTTGTACCTTTTACTCTTTTTACCAGACATAAAAAGCTATGTCTCTACAGATCCAGCTGATTTCCTGGTCCTATTAAGCTGAAGGGGGATAATGAATTGGAACTTGAGAGTTTCCTTCCTATTTGATATTCTTCATTATATTGATAATTGAATTTATGTAACAGTGCTTGAAGAACGGAGATACTTTGTGGGAAACATACAGCATCCAAATATTTCTGAGATTTTTCTATTATAGAAAACATTCTGTGGAAGTCTTGCCTTCCATGTTACTCATCTCAGCTATCATAATTACAGCAATTCGTAATGTCCATGGCTAAATGCAAATAATCAATACTCTTGCCTTGCTTGTAAAAATAGTTTAACCTTGATTTGAACAGATGTAGCTTTTCCTGTAAAGCAACAGATGATTCAGGGACATTTTGGTAGAGGAACAAATACAAGGTTCTCCAGAACTGTGCTGAGCAGCTGCCTGTTACAAGGACATTCCCTTGTCAACCAGGCATTTGTTCACTGTCAAGTTTTCTATATTTTTAACCTGTCTTCAACCTGTAACTCTTACTATTTGATATTTTCAGGTTTTTTTTCCCTGTTTGGCTTACCATATCAAAAAGCATCTCGTGGTTTCCCTAAAGGCAGAGGCTATAACTGTGTACGAAGTGACTCTTCTATTTTGTATCAAGCATTAGGCAAGGTAAATAGCAAGAAAAGAGGCTAATACTGTTTTCTTTCTTGTCTAATGTCTGCTGTGTAGAAGATTGCGATTTGGGGGCTGGGACAATGAAAGATTTCTCCTTTGAGTTCTCTGTAGTTCATGTGGATCTTGGGGGAAAGAGATCTCTGCGCTGGGTCGTAGGCAGGTGTGGTTGCCAAAGATAACCAAGTAACTAGATTTGGTTCCTTTCTTTCTACCTGCTCAGCTCTCAAGTGAATTACTAGTACCAAATAATTTTATCTAGGCCTTCAGGAATTGGTAATATCAGTCTGTTACTGTCCTCATCATGAAACTGAATTGTCTTCAGTTTCGAACACTTCTAGGATTCACCTGTAAAATAAATAGATTGATGATTTGCCTAAGTTTTGTAATAACCAGGTTCAGGATACAAATCTGGTGTTCTTTTGACAAATGCCAGTATTCCACCATGCCGTTTTTCTGTTATCCTATCTATTTTTTTTATCATCAGATTTCTACCTAATTTCCTATCAAAATACCAGTCTGTGAGGTTCTGAGCCCACAAAATAAGGCAGTAACAATGAAACAAACACCCCAGAATTGTTCATCACTCAGCTGATCAGAGTGAGCTTTGAACTCCCTTTTCTCTCGCACCCGCCCTCCTAGATGTTATGGTCTCTTCTTTCTGGTTTCTCAGCTCTTGTGCAGTCATGGCAAGAACCAGTTGTGCTTATGAATCTTTTGTCATTAATATGGTGCTAATGATAATGTAGCAGTAACTTTTCAGATTGTAACCATGTGTAACAACTTTGCCCCTCTTTTTGCAACAAGGTTGCCCTTCTTAATTTGGCTTTAAAGAGTTGGGAGGCTGTTCATGAGAGAATCCTGTATATGAAATTCTTTGAGAGAGACTTGTATTTGTGCTTCAGGACTTAAAGGTTTAAAAACTGCAGTGGTTTATCCCCACCACAGCCAAAGCTGTTTCACGTATTAATTATGTGGGCATTTTCCATCTGTGAATATATAAAAAAAATATGTTTGACTGTACTCACTTGTTGGGCAAGGCCTGAGAAACATTTCCAGTGTCTCAGCTTAACTTGTGGTGCTTTTCTGGGCAGGAGCCAAATATTATATACGAAAGAGGAGGTGCATATAAGGTATCTTGGGAAACATTTAAATTATTTCTAAAGATTTAATAAAAACATATCTAGTTTATGAACAGATTGCTGTTATGAACAGATGGTGGTCCTTGCTACCCCTCCTCTCCAAAATTAAGTTATAACTAGGTTTCTATCAAAAGCCTCATTTTCTGTCCTCCTTTGCATTTTGCGGTATGGAAACCCATTTGTCTAAAGCATTCATGTGTGGTCTTACTGCAGTGGAGAGAGGGTCTTTCAAAAGTGATCTGACAAGGTGTTAAGATGTGTTTATCTGGGGGGGGAGGTGAGAAGTAGCAAAGGAGAGGGGGTGGTCTAAAATTTTCAAGTTTGTAGAGGTCTTTTGTCATCTTTTAGTGGAATTGATTTTTATAGCTGCTTACAGATTAAAAGTAATCCTAAAATTTGTGTCTTCACAGGCTTTTTTGTTCCTTGAAGTTTAAATAGTAAGCTTGATGTTGTAGAGGCAGAAGACTTTTTGTGTATTGAGAAATCCAAAAGGAATTAGAGGTCTGTATGTTCCTTTAGGTCAGTGGTTCTCAACCTGTGGGTCCCCAGATGTTTTTGGACTTCAACTCCCAGAAGCCCTGAGCATTGACCATAGTGGCTGGGGCTTCTGGGAGCTGAAGTCCACAAACATCTGGGGACCCACAGGTTGAGAACCACTGCTTTAGGTGTTAGCCAACATAGTCTATACTGTTTGGCATATGCCTTTTTTTTAAACTGTGCACTGCATTTTCTCCTGAAGTCCTGGGACTGTCATGGCACTGTAATCACAAAGGCAGAAATTAGGTACACTGTTCAGCAACCTGACCTTCCCAGGTACATGTATGTATGTATGTATGTATGTATGTATGTATGTATATGTACACCATATTCTGTGGTAGACAGAAAAATTAGGTTTTAAGACATAATCTTTATACCGCTTTATGGAGCAGTGGGGAAAATGACATTTCAAGACTTTTAATCATCTCCCTAAATCATTTTTTCCTGGCCATGCCACTCTGGACTATTGTCCATTTAATGTACTTGCTCATTTGTTTTCATTCAGTCAGATTCAAATTTAGTATTGGGAAAACACCATTTTGTTATGTTCTTGTTTTGAATGCCTGTGCATGGCTAAAATGTATGTGCCTTGGGAGCATGTTAATACCTCCTTAAACAACTAAACTGCGGGCGGGGGGAGGGTGTTTCGATGTTTTAGGCTGTAACATGAGTTGTCCTCTATTAACTGTGAGTTTCTTGTTACTCAGTGACAGACTGTTTCAATTGCTTCATTTTTAGCATGTTGTCCTTCCAGCCTTGGTCAGTTCTTCCTCTGGTCCAGATCATTAGGTGTTACTGTGAACACAACTCCAGTCATCTGCAGGCATTCTGTCTTCCTAACATTTGACAGAGGAGAGAGAACTTAATGAGAAGTCCTTGCAGAAGAAAGGTCTAGCCTAGACCTCCTTTTGGTCTTTTCCTGTTTGTCCATTATATGCTTTAAAGTAACATCTTTCACAGGATTGCTTTTATAAATGCATATTAAAATGTACTTCCACAATGGTGTAGGCTGTTTTAAGGTTGAGAGAACAGTCCTTTCCCTGGGGCTACTGGGTGAGTTCTTGCCTAAGGTGGGATGTGAACAAGAGACTTCTGCTTTGCAGTTTGCATTGTTACCTGGTGTGCCACACTGTCTCTCATTGTGAATTTAGTAGATGACAGGCTAGGGGGAGAAGGAGAGCTGGTGAAAACTGCTTTTGTGAAGTAAATTTTGCTTTATAATACTAATTTTGTTTTCTTCCCAGTTACTTAAGTTGTATACATCTTCATGTTCTTTGATTATTAGTACCTCTTCTCAGATTTATAGTCCCATTTAGTATTTCTTGCTACCTCCTATTAATCATTGCTGTTGATGGCTGTTCTCTACTTTCACCTTTAAATTGGTTGGATGACAGAAAAGCACATGAGATAGCCCCCAAGCAGTGTCACTTTAAATTAGTTGTATGGGATCATATATTTCTATGATCTGACTTGTAAAAGTATTTCCTGCACTTAGAAAGCTAGCTGTTTTTATACTGTGAGAAGGATTGGAGGACAGTGTTTATCTAGGTTATCTTCTAAGGGTTAAAGTTAAACTAGAAGCCTGTCAGGGACTTCTTAATTATATTTTAATCTGACTGAATTGTAATTTGTTCTGATGGGATCATGTTGCTTGTAAATTGCTACCTGCCTGGGGGTATTGGGATGGGCTAAGACTATACGTTTATATAAAGAATGGTTCTTAAACATATTTCTTTCCTAGCGTGCACACTTTTTAAAAATATATATACACGCATGCAGACGCATACATATACCAGCTCTCTTAATGAAAGAATAGTCTGTAACTATAACCATGTTAGCAGCCTGAATTTGGAAAATGCCACCTGTATCTTCCCCCTGCTGTTGCCACCTGCAACTCAAATGTTTCGAGCCTGTTTTTCACAACTAGTTATATTTTTAAACTAATAATTTGAATGCTTGTTTAGCAATGCTGCTCTGTCCCAAAGGGCTCTTCCTTACTTGTGGTGTTTTTCTGTGTGTTGTTGAGAGATGTGTTGAGAGATGTGTTGACAGAGAGCAGAAGAAAGAGGTGTCATTAAAACAAGAGTCTCCTAAGCAGTCCTTGTCTGCCATATTCTTCATCCAAAAGTGCTTTTTATAAGTTGGTTGTCAAATACTAAGATTGCTTACCATGTATGGGAGGCAGTCTCTCTTTGTTTTGGTGTTTGCAAAATGGTTGTCACGAGAAGGGTGTGGATAAATGTAGCAGGAGGGCCAGTACACTGATAGACTCCTCGAAAGAGTGTGGTGTTCCCAACCCCATCCTTGGAGTCTCTGATACCTAGTGTTGGGAGCAAAATGGTGCAGGTTCTGTCCTCGCTCCCCAAATACAGTACTTAAATCTGCTAGAATGAAGAGTGGTTTTAAAATAAGGTAATAAATGTTTTAAAGTGTGTCTGGAATTATTGCCTAGAATACCTGACAAAGATTTAAAACATTTTAGGTGTGTGTGTGTGTGTGTGTGTGTATGTATATGTGGTCATATCTGAGTGGAAGACCACCCAAGGAGCTATAAGAGTAAACTTGTAATTATTTATGGTATTCAGTATTCCATTTTCTTGTCCCCTGAAAAGGATAAATATAAGAAAGAGAAAAGCAGGATGGAGTTCAAGTGCAGTATTTTCTCTGTCTTGCTTATTATAGAGGATATGTGGAATGATGGATGGACAGGAAAAAAAAAAGGATAGAACTAAATAAAATGTAATCCAGAAACCAAAATTAGTCAAGTTGCTTAATGTTTCATTTGTATGTTTCTTTTAAAAACTGTTCATTGTAGTCCTCTATTGCATGTTGTTGGTATGTTGTGTCCTCTTATCTCCTCTTGTGCAGAAGTTTGACCTTTTGCTCCTGAGCTTTTCTGATCAGCTGAGTGTGTGTCAGAGCCAAAAGGCCAGAGGTAACAACTTTTTCTGTACTTAATAAAAGCTTTCTGTGTTTTGTTTCACCAGGTGGCTGCCGTGAAAGAAACTATTAATGAATGGTCATTTCAGCTATGATGGCAGACCAGCCACCTCCATTAGAAGCCACACCTATTTTGAATGAAGTGCCACTTCTACCTCATATGGTCAATGGGGACACCACACAACAGGCAAGTGGACCTGCGTAATAGAAAAGCACTCAAGTTTTATTTATTTGCTGTATTCTATCCAGTGTCCTCAGAGAGTTTCCCAAAGTGGTGAATATCAGTAATAAAAAGAAGCAGGATACAGAAAGGAAGGAGGGAATGGAAATAAAAAGGAAGGAGATCTGTTCTCCAGAGAAGATGGTGGGGTTGTAAGCAGACATTCAGATGAAATTCCACCCAAGATGATATTATTTTCCTCATGGGCTGAATGCCAGCCATTAGTGGTTTCTCCTTTGGCCTATGGATGGGGTAGTCTTTCTCCTGCAGTTCCACATGTTCTTTTGGGTAGAGAGGGGAAATGAGCTTCCTGCAGTTGTTTTCCTCTGGCCAGTGGATGTGTCAAGATGGTTTTTCTTGGGAAGTAGAGGCAGCCTTCATTGGTTGATGGCAGAACTGAGTACTTCCCTTCTGCTTTCCAGTCCCATAGCACTTGGACTCAGTTGGAGCTGAATGTTCTTTTTGGTAGGGAGAGGGATGCAAGTTTCATGCAAATATTACTTCACCAGTTGATGGATGGGATCAGTTTGGCCTCTTTCCTTGGTTTGTTGTTGTCCCTGGAAGGAAGGGCCAGTGTCAGAAGCAATGTGGCATAGGTTGTTCTGCAAATGCCTTAGGTCCTTAGTCTTTGCAACGCACCCTGTGTAATAGCAGTGATATCAAGAGAATTGTATTACGAAGTTTCTTTAGTATTGTCATAATGGTGCCAGTTTTCTACATTTTTCTTTAGTTATTTAATTATTAGAATAGAGATGCTGGAATGGGAGCAAAACATGTGTTTTCCAGTTCATACAACAAGCTTGTTGTGAACTTCCTGCATGTGAAACATTTTGAGTACTAAAGGAACATGTATGTATATTAGATGTTCCTAAGCAACATACTACTTATGTGTTTTCACTGTGAAGCGGTACAGTATGTCCTTAAAGGCAGTTGCATGAGTTCAGCTTTGTGTAATGTCTTAATGAAGAAGGCAGTAGTGTCACCAGTAAGGGATGTTCAGCAAATTGATATAAAATTTCTGTTTTTATACTAATATTCTTGATGCATCCATTCATTGTACCAAAGAATGATTTCTTTGTGTGTCCAGATCTGTGTTATCCCACAAATCACGATTTGTGAGGGGTTGCTAAATAGAATATAAATTATCATTTGGGATTCCTTTTCAAACTGCAGCATATACTAGTTGGGACTTGCCGTTATTTCTATCAAACCCATGAAAACCCACTGTTAGGGCATCTCAGCATCAAGGAGGGTACACTCTGAAGATGGATGTGATGTTCTTGTGAAGCTAAGTTTATTCCTGTAAGTTTTTTTTAAAAAATTACATCCTACCTTTCTCCCAACACAGAATCAAAGGTGGCTGAAAGCTTTTAAAACAGTGATACAGCTAAAAAGCTTTCAGAATAAAAGTTAAACATAATCAAATCAAATTTTGTTTTCTTAAAAAAACACAAATTAAAAATGCAGGTTAACAGCCATTTTAAAAAACACATAAAGAACATAATAAAATCCACATTAGTCCGTGCACTGGTAAGCTTCTGGTTAGACTGCTGTAATGCATTCTCTGTGGGGCTTTCCTTGAAGAAAACCTGGAGGCTTCAGCTAGTAGAAAATGCAGCAGCTTGACTGCTGACTAGAGAACCATACAGACAGCATATCATACCAGTCTTAAAAGATTGCACTGGCTGCCAGTATGTTTCCAATCTGGATTCAAGGTACTTGTGATAACATTTAAAACCCTAAATGGCTTGGAACTTGATACCTGAGGGAATGCCTCTCCCCATATGTGCTTGCCCAGTTAAGATCTGCTGGGGGCCCTCCTTCATTTCCTGCCTGTGAGATCAATGTGCTATTTTGAGAAATGGGAGAGGGCCTTCTCAGCTATGGCACCCTAGTTGTGGAATGCACTGCTCGTGGAGGCCCAACTGGTGCCCAGCAGTCATGTTGTTTAGATGCCAAGTTGAAACTTGGCTGTTCATCAAAGCCTTTGGACCTCATTAACTCATCCCACATACAGTAGACATAGTTTTAATTTCTTAAGAATCTTTTAAATCTGTTTTTCACTTATTACTGAAGTTTAATATATTTTCAGTTTATTTTACTGTTTTAAATTGTGTTTATTGTTTTAAATGGTTTAGCATGATTTCTGCATTTTGCCAAAGACTTGATATTTCCATAGAAATAACACATCTTCACAAATGCAGTAAGAGAAGTATTGTAGTTTACGTTCAGTATATCCACATATTTAAAGTGATATTTTGATACATAATATAGTGATGTCTAGATATATTAAAGCTTTTGTTTGTGGAGTTGAAATTAAACTCTCAAGCTTTTGCTGCTGGGCACAGAATGGTAGTTCATAACCAATTTCTAATTGAGATGCCTAGCATAAATTCAAATCTTTAAGGTTTCTACTCTGTGATATTCTAAAAGTAGGTTTTGCTGACTGGTCATTTTGATGTTGCTTGGTTTTTGTTTTTGAAGAAGTCTGTGCATTAATGTTTTACAGTGGCTGGGTATAAATTAAAAGGCTTTCAGATCATTTCATTTAAAGTTTGTGTTCTCTCTGACTTGATTATGTTGTGTTACATAATAGAGTGGTGATATATTTGCAACCTTTATCATTTGTTTAATCAGTTTCAGTAATGCCATTCATAATTGTAGGTAATAAAGTCAAGATTATATTTGCAGCCTGGCTTGAATCTGAGAAGCTACTTTAAGCATGCCCACGCAGTGAGTTCTGGAGTGATAGATTTCTAGGCTGTATCACAAACTACATTTGAAATTTTGCTGAGTTGTTGAAAAGAGGAGTTTTGTTGTGTGAGACAGGCAGCTGGACGTGGAACTGTACAGATCCAAAGTTTGCATTGCACTTGTGACAGTTTTTTAAAAAGCCATGTTGCAATGGATTTGGGAGGGGCAATCTTTTTAGATGCATTGCCTTGTCAGGAGATGGTATTAAAGTGCTAGTATGGTGGGAAATGCAGTATTAATTGGCTGCTTTCTGGTTGCCCTGAGAAAGTTGAGGGAGCAAAGTATGGAGCTGAATACTGCATCACTAATTCTTGGGATGGAAATAGGTGGAGAGAAAGTGCCTTTCCACTTTATTGTTGTTAACTGCTGCCAAGTTGACTTTGACTTATGGCAACGCTATGGATGAGGGACTACTAAGTCACCTGGTCATCAACAGCCCTGCTCAAGTGTTGCAGATTCAGGAATGTGGCTTTCTTGAATGAATCTATCATCTCTGATGCAATCTTCCTCTTTTCCTACTGCTTTCTATCTTACCAAGCATTATTATCTTTTCTAGTGATTCATGTCCTCCCGTGATATGGCCAACGTAGAACAGCCTCAGTTTAGTCACCTTGGCTTCTAGGGAGAGTTTAGCCTTGATTTGCTCTAGGACCCGTTGGCTTGTCTTTTTAGCAGTCCTGAGTCTCTGTAGAACTCTTCTTCAACACCACATTTCAAATGAATTTATTTTCTTCCTATCAGCTTTTCTTTGTTGTGTCTAGCTTTCACAACTACGCACAGAAAGTGGAAATACAATGGCATGGACAATCCTAATTTTAATATTCAAGTATATATCTTTGCACTTGACAATCTTGTCTAGTTCCATCATAGCTGCTCTTCCAAGTCCTAGTCTCCTTCTGATTTCTTGACTGCAGTCTCCTTCTGATTAATGGCTGAGTCAAGCTATAGAAAGGCTTTAACTATTTCAAGATCTTCATCATCTGCTTTAAAGTTATGTAAGTCATCTGTGGTCATTATTTTTATTTTCTTAATGTTCAGTTGTAAACCTACCATTGCAGTTTCTTCCTTAACTTTCTTCAGTAATTGTTCCAGGTCTTTGCTGTTTTCTGCTAGTAGCATGGCCTCAGTACTCATTCATCTTTAAGAGATGCTGCAGTAGCTACGTCTTCACTATATAATAGTTGTGCCAAGACGACACATCCTTTTATTTTTCTTTAGTCAGTTGCTTTCAACTATAAACACAACAGAGGTTTTTGGGTATAATTTTCTGACCTGTAAAGTAGATACTCTATTTTAATGTGAAAGGGCACTGACGGTTTCAAGTCAGCCATGTGATTTAGCATCAGCTGCATAACGTAGTTTGCTTAACAGTTCTGGAAAATGATGAAACCTTGGCCTTTAAGCTGATACTTTGCATACGTGGCCTCTGTCCAGTGAGGTGCTTCTAAAGCGTTGAGGAAAACTGGTAAATCATGAAACCCTTTTGTGAAATAAGAGAACCTTTCTAAATGAATAAAGTTTAATAACCTCATAATGAAATTCTCTTACAAAAGAAACAGCTGGTGGTAACAAAAAACAAACACAAGTGAAGCTTGCCCAGTCCCCCCTTCCTGGGAAAGGTAGTTAGTGAGTTTTCTCGTAAAATGGATTTTGAAATGGCACTTTGTGTAAAAGATTCAGCAAAAATTCTCTGTTAACTGCCAAGGAGGGATATGACATGCATATATGTGCCTTTGTATGTTAAGCTGATGCCAAATGAAGCATTAATTTGGCTTAGCTTCAGTTTAATTTCATTATATATATGATATACCCCACACACTATCTAATAAAATCTCCTTAAGTGATTACAATTAAATATATGTAATGCAATGTAAACGGTAAACATTTTAAAGCAGTTTAAGTTACCAGACTAATAAAACAGAGATGTATCTCTCTCTTTCACACATATACAGGTACACTTGTGCTGCTGGACTTGACAGTTTCATCCATGTAGTTAAAATCTGGATCTCTTTCTTGGCCTGTTCATAGGTGTTTTTTCATGGCACATAGTAGTGATGTGCCAGCTCTCAAAGTCATGGCACAGCAATCCAGCAGTGTTGCTTCCTTGTGCATTTACCTTTAATATGTTAAAGGATCTTCTTAAGGAAGCTTAGGCTAATACTTCCCAAAAACCAGCCATGCATGACACAGAACAAGCCTTTTTTGAAGAAGTCTAAAAAGTGAATCACTTTAAGGGGTTAAATGTTTTCTTTATTGTTCCACTGGTGTAGTCATCAAGCCTGATCTCCTTGGAACTTCTTCTGTGAGTTTGTTGCATTTAAGGCTGTGCAGAAAAAACAAAGTTTCCCATGGATTGTATTCCTAATTTCACAAACGAAGCTGGGTTTGGAAAATGCTCAGAGTTGTAATGCTGTTAGTTGGTTGGAAATAAATATTGGAATAGGTGACATAATGGCTTTAAGCAGAACATTTTCAACACAATTTGAAAACATACAGAAGGTATAGGTATTCATCCTTTGTTACCATTGCCAATAAATTTTATCCTTTCTCCTTATCTGTATTTTTTTGCCTTCCTCATTATTGAATTATTGTAAACTCCCTTAAAGCGGTGACCTTTCTCTGTTCAATGAAAATCCTGTTGCCACATGAAATGATGATATATCTGCTTATGAATATTGTCAAAAGCATCTGACTTGGAAAACTTCTACAGCAAAAAGAGGCAGTAAAAACTCCATTCAGAGATTGCATAGCAAAGCTTTTTACTGACATCTGAACTTAAGCAAAGGAAACAAATGCCCCAGCCTCATCACTGATACCACAGTGTTAAGTGGAAGGTATCACGGCATCTGGAACATTTTAAATCCACAGAATAAAGAAGAGATTAATCTGCTGGATCAGATCAAGAGTTTATCCAGTTGTCCTGGACTTTAGCTTCCAAAATCCCTGTTCATTGACCAAGGCAGCTGGGACTTCTGGAAGTTGAAGTCCAAAACAGCTGGAGGACTAGAGTCTGGGAATTACTCTCCATCAGTGGCAGAGTTCTGGGGGCCCAGGGGCCAGTTTTATCCCCAGAGATTTACCATGGGCAGCAACCATCTCTAAATGCTATTTTACTTTATATATATATTTTAAAGTCAAAAGTTACTAGAAGTTCGACTCCAGTTTCTTTTTTTAAACCACTGAACCATGGATACACATAGTCACTTGTTATGGAGGAGAGCAGGATTCCAGTAACAGCAGTTCTCTCTTACTGGCCACATATTTTTCAGTTGATGGGGAAGGATCCAAGAGAGGCTGAGTCTACAGAAATGGTCTTGGAGGGCCACAGGGTACCAACAGGTATCATGATTCCCAATACTGATCTAATCCATTATAGAGAAGTAAACGCCTGAAAAAATGGAGAGAAAAAGGGGGAAGTTTTTCCCTCTGATTTGTCATCCCTGTATGCTTCTCAGACCTTCACATCTTTTGTCTAGCATCTTTCTTTTTCCATCCATCACAAGCCAGAGGCTTCTGGGAAGGTTGCAGCCAAGCATGAAGCCCTCAGTGGTCTCCCCTCCCTCAATTTAATATGTTTATATCCCACCTTTTAGTGTACAAATTTTACAAATTCATAATAATTTCATAAACTTAGTATACCAACCAGATTCATTACCATTTTATCAAGTTAATATAAACTTTGTAGCTTTAGCATAGATATCTTAGTTGTTTGCTTCCCTTTCTCTCCTGACCCCTGTTTACACAGACGAGTTTATCGCAGGAACTGGCTAAAATTTTCCTAAGAGCATAGAAGATGTAAACTATAATTTTACCTAATTAAATGCTATTTTGGTGTTCTGTATATAGAGAGATCAAACAGCTATGTTTTGGAACTGTAGTTCTGTATCTTCACATGCCCAACTTCTGTGGTGCGGTTTGTTGACTGGATCGATAAATTGATCTGACTGATGGATATAAAAGCTGCTCTCTGGGAGCCTTTTCAGCTACAAATGGTCTGAATACTTCCAATAATATGAACACTGTCACATCAGAGAATTTTAGTTTTTAAGATCTATGTGTGTGTATGTCTTTCTCACTGCCCGTCTCTTTCTCTCTCTCTCTCCCTGGAGCATGTGTATGAAGGAGTTTTCACATACATACCTTCTGAGATAGAAAAGTGGTTGCAAGTGAGTCACGAGTATTCAGACAGAGATAGTCAAGATGTTCCACTGGGTGTGATATTTAGTGTCCCCTGATGGTTTTTTCACTACTTCTAATCACCTCGCAGGATTCTTTTGGAAGAGCTCACCACACGACCATTTCACAGCAAGTGCCTTGGATCCATAGGGTTGACAGAGCTCTTGTGACTTTTAAATTAGATATGGGTTCTCTGCATTCTGAGTAATTTGGAGCAGAAGGAGACAACAAATTAGGCTCTAATTTTGTTTGGGACTCAGTGTAAGCTCTGCTGATCTTTGGTTGAATGTGGTGCTGTAACTTAGCAAGTCCTCTAGTACAGATGGAAAATGTTTGGTCTGTTCACTGCTTGAGAAAGTAAGCAAATGAGGCATAAATGCTTCTGGTTTGTTAGTTCTTGTAGAAATAAGCTTTTTTTCAGGAAGAGGAAAATGGTTTGGCTGTGGTTTTTATATGAGGGTATTAGGTCATCTTCGACCTTTCTTGTCCATATTATCTGATCAGCTCATGCGTCATCTTGGCCCTCTTGAATGCACAAGATGCTGTTCTTGATTCCTTTGTTGTAATGTTTTTAATTTTTTTTAAAGCAGCTTTGCAAGGTTTAAAAGGAATTAAGCTTAAATCGGAAGACAAGCTAGCAGGAATTATTAATTGCTTATTCTATAATAAGCTACTAACTTTGACTTTTAGCTCTGTGAAATAGTACAAAGCATTCTTTACAATGGATTGGCTGAGGGCAAAACGTAAAACCAAAGAGCGCTGTGTGCCGAAAATACCACTGGCACATAATAACAGTAAAATATTTGATTCGGAGAGCCAGTGCTTGAATGAGAAGTATTTAATTAGCTAGTATTCAAAATGTCGAAGGCTACAAATGCCTGTGAAAAGGAAGACAACTGAAGCTGAGTTTTTGAAGGCATAGGAGTCTTAGAAATCAGCCTTATTCTACCTCTGGTCCAACTAGTAAGTCACGTATTGTCTCTAGTGACTAACAGCTCTTCAGTCTCAGGGAGAAGTTGTTCCCATCCATATCTGGAAAATTGCAAGGACTGAATCTGAGGCCTTTTGCATGCAAATCGTGAGCCACAGCAGTAAGATGGGCCCTTGTTACTTTGCAACCAGACAATAAATAATCTGCAATTCCATCCGTGTCCCTTTTCAGCATTTCTTCTGCTACGGAGTTTAACCAGCACAGTGCTATTAGGAGATCGCAAGAGCAGGGCATGCATCCACCTCAGTTACTGCTGATTCAAAGTGTCACTCCTGCCTTGTGGCAACAGCAGTTTTTGAGGAACTCAGTGCAAACTTGCTAATTTGTCTCTGGGCGTACAGTGTGAGCCTATCTAAAAGGAAAATACTTTGTTTATAAACCATTGACTTAAGAATTGGTCTGTAGTTGATTTTCTGCTCTGGATACTTCTTTTCAGAGCTTGTTTATTTGGGAGGAAGTTTCATGGAACGCAGTTGGACCTGCTTCCATGAAATAAATATATTATGATTAGTGGTCTTCATTATGCATGCTATCCTTTATAGTATGTATATAGCATGCATTATAGCCAGTGTTTTGCCTTTTAGCTAACTTGTTTCTTCTGTAAAATAACCCACACATGTTGCCACATTTTATTTGCAAATGCAAGATGATATTGTGGTGCCTGTCTATCAGAGGACAACATCTGTGCAACAGCTGTTCTTCGTAAATTGAACAATTCTGCCTATTCTTCGTCTCTGTCTGAGGAATGGTTATTTTGTGGTAAGAAGCCATGTTGTAGAAACACTGACTGACTGAATGGTGTGTAAAAGTGCTGAAGTAGAATGTCAATTTTTTATCTTAGTTATCCCAGCCTTCCTCTAGAAAGGGTGACATGGCATGCATAGTTCTCCTCACGCTACAGTCCTGTGAGGTTGCTGAGAGAAAGTGGTCCAAGTTCACCCACTGAACTTACAAAGCTGTAAAAGTTGTGTTGGTGCAAATTGTTTTAAACCAGATAAACAGCTTGTTGCATTTTGCCCAAGATGCAGTGTCTGATCCACGTTCAACGGTAGCCTCATGTGGAGCATGTTAAAATAGTATAGATGGTTACAAGTGTATGAAGGATGATGTCGATGCCATATATACAGACACTTTGAAAAACAACATGACAGTAGAACTGTAGTAAAATAGCATTTCAGTCACAAGTTAGGCTGCTGAAATTGAATTTGAAATGTCTGTTTTTTTATGGAAATGATTTTAAATCACTTAATGAGGCAGAAGAGTAGAAGATGGGAAGCACATGAGTATAAAATGTCCAGTTACCCATGGACTAAAAGCATTACCTCTATATGATCAAGCAGGGAAGATATTCAGAAGCATTAATTCTTCTTTTTTTCTGTAGCAACAAATGCCCGAGTGGACAGGTAAGTAAATTCTTCTGTAATGTTGTGGACTCATTTTAAGTCTGATGCAATGAATCTCTTCACACGTTATTATAGAATAGCTGACTATTGTATAAGTTCCCTACACAACCTTTGAACTCAACCTTCTTATCTTGCATGTTTTTGTGCTTGGAAAATAGTGTGTTGCCTTCAAGTGGGGTTGAAAGTTGGATTTTTGTTCTGTTTTTAGGTTATCCTTGTGCAAGTAAATCCAGGAGAGACTTTCACAATTAGAACTGAAGATGGACACATTCAGTGCATCCAAGGTAAAAAAATATTTGTGTCAGATGTCTATTTAAAAGAAACACCATTGTCAGCTGGCCTCCTGCAGTTGCTCAGGAGACTGTAAGACTTCGGTCCAGGCTGTCTTACAGACTGTTTCTCTGAATGAACCTGCCAAGACCCTGAGATCCTCTTTGCAGGTACAGTTGGTTGAGACATGAGAGAGGGTCTTCTCTGTGGCTGCTCCCAGGCTCTGAAACTTCTTTCCCAGGGAGTTTCAGCTGGTTCTCTCCTTACTGTCCTTCCATCTGCAGGTGAAGACTTTTGTTGAATTACTTCAAGTTTTTAGATCTCAAGATTTTAAAGGAAAGAATTTTTAAGTGTTGCTATGTTGTTTTACGTAGTACTTTTTAAAAACTTCTTTTAATTCTCTTTATCACTTTTTAAGTGTATGATTTAAATTGCTTCAATATTATTAATAGTTTGATTCATTCTTACTGTTGACTTTTTAATATTTTTAAATATATTGTAGTTATTTTATTTGCAAGCTGCTTCACATCCCAGTTTTGGGGGAAAGACGGGGTATAAATAAAGATGATGGTGATAATAATGATTCATGGTTATCTACCAACCAGTATTTCCCCACCTGCAGGACCACACTGTGTCATCATAAGAATACACAACAGTCCTCACCTGGAGAGAACATCAACTGCAGAAGTATACTTGGAAAGCAATGTCTTCCTTGAAATGCCTAGTAAAGAGAGACCAAACAGTATGCTAGAGGGGGAGGCAAAGGGCTTGTGTAAACCCAAGGTCATGCTGTCAGTCTGATCTAGTAGAATACTTCCTCATTCCCAGCATGTGGAACAGTCAGACTCTGACTGTGAGCAGTACTCATAAGGGAAATTTTATTGGGCATAGTTCTGCACAGCCAACAATGTCTCTGTCAGTTTCTGGTGGGTTAGTGAACAAGGAGAGTGAGATGGGGTGGAGAGCAGTGAGCAGTAACATTTCCTAATGCCAACATGCTGCAACTGAAATATCAACAAGTGCCTAAAGAAACTTGACATTTGACAGTTCAGGGAAGAGCCACTTGCTTTCTTCTTACTTCAGGTTTACTGTGGTTAATTCTCTTGAATACAGCAACCACTGTTGCTTTGATTCCAGAATTCACTGCTGTTCACAGTGTAGAAAGCGTATAGTCCTAGTGCATATTGTAGAACATATTTTGTCTACAAGTTTTCCCACTATGAAAGGCACATTTTCCATATTCTCCATAATTTACCCCTCTCCTAATTAGTATCCAGAGATTTGTCTAATAGTAGCCTAAGAGAATTGTACAACATGAAAGCTGAGAAGGAGGCATGGGAGTTGTTTCTTCATGTCAGGGCTTGCTGAGCTACATCCAACTGTTAGGCCATCCAGAAGCTGGCAGAGAAAAAAATGCCTTTGGGCTCTTTGTCTGTCACTTCTTATTATCTGTCATAGTAGTGGGAAGAAGCATGTATGACTCAACCAGTGAAGTAAGGCATCATGAGTGTTGTTGGGAGGGTTGGGTATAAGATTGAGGAAATGTTTGACTTTGGCCAGAGCAGTGATAGAAGGTGTTCTCTTCTTTGGGGAATTTATCACTAGGGGTATTCTAGGGTACTTTAAAATGCTTAAGTGTCTACGTACCTTTTTAAGACAGTTTATTTAGAGATCAGTTGTTCATGGACTACATTAAGATATAATGCTGTGCTCTGGTTTGGCATAATCAATGTTTAGTCTCAGTCTTGCACACTATCCAGTAGTTCTGCTGTCCTCATGAATGTTATTGACTGGTTACTGTTTCTCGGTCCTTGTTTACAGCAAGCAGGATTATACCATTCTCTTTAAATAGGCAAGTCTTATTTCTGCTGCTTGTAAATCAGCATAAACTCTTGCTTTTGTTCCTGGTTTTCAGATAATAGTCATTTACATGTTTAGGGTTGCATCTGGTTATCTGTGGTTTGATATTCCTGAACAGGGGATAAATATAGCCTTACATGAAAAGGATAATTTTCAAAATGCCTTTACATCCTTCACAATTGCTTGCTGATTTACTTAGGTTTCTAAGATGGCAACCTTAAGCACATTTCAGTGAAAGAGTGAACTCTGTCCTCTTTTAGTTACACTGTCATTTCTTAAACACCCTAAAGGCACCAGATCCCTTCCATCTTGAAAGCTAAGCAGGGTCAGCTCTGGTTAGCACTTGGATGGGAAACCGCCAGTGAATACTAGGTGCTGTAGGCTATAGTTCAGAGAAATGAACTGGGAAAAGCACCTTTGAGGATTCCTTGCCTAAGAAAAGCCTATGAAATTCATCAGGTTGCCATAAGTTGACAGGTGACTGGAAGACATGAAGTTGTTATAATCTTCGGCCTCAACCTATGAATATACATAGCCTTCCACCTGATTTTTCTCCCTGGGATATTTATACAAAGTACAAATAGAGACGTCCCATGAGTTAGTGCATCACTTTTAAATCATTTAGTTCTATTCAGGTTTGGATCATTTTGTGAGAAGAACATGGTGGTTAAAATAATAATAAAACAAAAATAAAACTAAATAGGAATATAAAAATCACACTTAAATAACCAGGGTAATTAAAATAGCATCGAGATGACATTGCTGCGTGTGCTAGATTTTCTGATTTTTTGAGATATTACTACAATGGCCAAGATTTTTCAAGATCATAGCTTTCTGGATTGACGTCTTCCACTGAAGATTTCAATCTGTTTTAAATCAGAGGTAGGCAAAAGTTCATAGCTCCCTTCTCAGCTGTTTTTGTGGTCTTCAGCCCCTCCAAACTCTGTGGGCCTCTCTTCCTATCTGCTGTCAGAAAAACCAACAAATTGTTTTGGAAGCTTCCAGGAGCAAATTCCGCAGGGTCCCCCAGCACTGTTTGACATCAGACACCAAAACCAAAGCATCTGTTTTGCGAAACCAGAAGTACACTTTCAGTCACTTCTGTTTTGTGGTGTTTTCAAGAAGTCTACTGCCCCCAGAGGGAGCTAGGAAAGAAAACTGGCACCTCAGACCTGCTACCGTTGCCCCCTAAGTACATTAAAGTTTATTATTCCATAAAACCTTTTGTTGTCTTTGTGCCTTCAAATCCATTAGCCATTTTTGGTATAATTTCTTCACTAACATGGTTTTTGGGGGCTCCTGTACAGCATGTTGAAGTTCCTGAAAGGACTGATACATTTCTTAAACTTTTTGTATAAAAATAAAGTGTGTATGCATATGCATGGTTGCCATTTAGGTTATCGGATTGTCAAATGAACTGTGACTGTACTCCCTTCAGTACAATGTGCAGACATGAATGCTCTGTTCCTTGGTTTCCTTTCAGGTCCAGCACATGTTCCTATGATGTCACCAAATGGTTCTGTGCCTCCAATATTTGTGCCTCCTGGCTATGTATCTCAGGTAATTACTAAGATCCTTTGAATGCCTTTGCAAGGGAGAGATTTCTCATTAGTAGAAAATTTCCTACTTTGTGTTGTTTAGGAAAGGTTTTAGATGGCAAATGAGCCAAAATTCAGTATTTCATTTCTTTCACTGGTCATGTTTAGTCCTGCTGTTACTATGAATCTAGTGCAGACATAAAATTTCCCAATCTCTCAGCTGTGGTTAGGAAATAAGGAGCATCCTGTAGCAGAGTGGATTTTGTTCTCTCTGACCCTCCTCGCGACATCTAAATTGTATTTCCTTAAACATTAAACTTGCTATTGCATCTGCACAGTGGATAATGCTAGTTGCAGTTAACTTTAAACCAAAATTTAAAAATAGCTTTTTACACTACACTAAATATCTTCCTGGGTACACAAGGAACACTGTACTGTGGTAATATTAGACAGAAACAGTAACGGTACATAAGTCTGCTTTCTGCTGCTAGTCTCTTAATTTGAGATGAGGAAGCTTTTCTGTTCTGCCAAATGTTCCTGCTGGTTCAGGGTCAGGTGCTCTCCTCTCTAGCCACTCCAAAATAAGCTTTCTGAAGAGGGACTCAGGGGTTGAACTAGAAAGAGCTTCTCCTTTTTTTGTCCCCCTAAAGACAGAATTATTCCTTCTCTCTGAGAAATTGAAGGATGCTTTAGCCTGTTTTCATTCCCAGACCAGGCCAAGGAAAGGAAAAGACACAAATTGTTTTAATGAGTGCTGAATCTTAGTGGGCAGAATACTTCTGGTTCCAGAGTGCCAGAGATTGTCAGTTGTCTGATCTTACTATTCATCTGTCTACTGTGATGGCCAGGACCACAGCCCTTGTCACTAAGTCTTAAGTCCTTTGAACAGCATGTGTCTGGCTGAAAGAATGAGAGTAGATGTTGTATGCTGTGTAACATGCTACTTTTCTTGTTGGTGATAGCTTGACATCATGCATTGCACTTGTGTGGTGTAAATCTACACTCATGTGAAGTAGCAGTTGGGCAACAACATCTTCTGCTGAATACTGGCATCTTGAAAGCAGCTGTGTTACTTGTGAATGTGACTTCTATTTCTACAATCCTAGTGAATCAAGTGGTACCTTGGAGGCACTAACAAGTAGTTAGGTATCAGTCAAGAATATGCAACTGCATATACAACAGATAACTTGTGGAACTCTGTTCACGTAACTGTGAACTGAATGCAGACGTGCTGTGGCTGAAAAAGTACAACCACATGTATAAAGTAACCTGTGTGTGTAAAACACAAGAAGGATACCAGCTGGTGTTTCACTTAATGTGGCTTTTGCCCCTTTGCTGTTGTTTCGGAATAAGCATGCTTGCCTTGGAATCAGTGCCATAAATTAGTCAGAGAATCTTTTGCCCTTGGCAAGCTTATTGGTTGTTGTGAGAGGACCTAATCACTTCAGTTCTTTCGTTTCAAACCTCAGACTCAGTCTTGGAGGCCATCTGCAGATGGCTCCTGAACGCTGGAGTTATGACGTCCGTTCTAATTGGTTTTAGTGACTCAGAAGCACTTGGTTTGAGTGTTGAAGCTTCCCAAGAGGGAGCTTCTCGATTCATGGAGCTGAGTCAGGTACCACCTGGAGCATGCTTGTCATCCCTTTTTGAATCTGAAAGGGAATCTTTGAGAAAGCCATGAATTTAATGCTTCATACTCATAAGAAGCAATTGTACATGATAATCATGTCTCAGGCAAAAAGGTTAACTGTGACAAAAGTTCTCTTTATCCGCCTTCATATTATCTTGTAGGACTGTTACTTTGTCTAGCAGGATCTTGTGGTTGACCGTGCCACCTACTGATCCACCTGTTCCATTTTTCATAATAGCTTTGTGCTATCATGAAAACCTGTCCTTGATCAACAAGATTAATTACTGTTCAAATAAACAAGGAATTTATCCTACCAGCATTTGGACCTCAGTCTAAGCATCCTCAAGAAAAATCTTGACACTGTCTCAACAGCTTTTGCAGTTTATATCTGTGTATAAACTCTCTTCTGCTCTTCTTCCTCTGTTGCAAAATAGGGAGTTGGAAGGATGAACAGGAAGGTATCTAATATCTCTTTTGCTTTGATCCCCATTGCTGAATTATTAGTTACTGGCTTTAGTGAGGCAATAGAAGAATCCTAATCTGAGTCTTTCTTGGCAAAACTGTGGTTTACTAGTGATGAGAAAGGAGAGCACTACTGTTTGGATCACTGGTCACGGAGACTTAGGAAAAATTCACAGATATGCTAAATATTTCTTTCTTTATTGAGCCAGAACTTTATGTGCAAGTGTGGCTAGTCCTTTGAATTGGAAGATGAATATACTATGCATGTTTCATGCATTTCTGTTGAAAACAAAGTTCTTAAGCATGCACTTAAATAAATACCTGAAATTATGCCCATCTTTGCCTTGTGATCATAGGAAGTTTTTCAATGAACCACAGCCAACCACAAGTAGCAAAACCAATTGTATTTGATTTGATTACAGATGAATTTGTTGTAATAATGCATACCTTGGCATTCTTTCTTCTTTTGAGGGTAATGGTTTCCCATCAAATCTTGACTTATTTTGAGTTGAGAAAATCTAGTTGTGTGTGTGTTTGGCGTAATGAGCAATGTAATTCCAGCTTGGAAGCTGTGTGAACTGACCGGGCAGACTAAAGCACTTTAGGTAGAGTAATTTATTCAGTTACCTTGCGGAGTAGAATATTTGATTTGTCATTTATACAAATCTTTGATGTGGACACAAACTGTGATTGGATTTTGCAGGTGGCCAGTGGTTTACTGTTGAAGTGTTGACAAAAAAAGTATGCTGTAACTGCATTTAATTAGTGTTAGGTTTAAATGTATAACACATCTCCTTTTTCATGTTAGGGCTTAGTTGCATGTGATGTGTATGTTTTAAGCTAAATACATGACATACCTTTTATTTGAGTTGGTATGAAGATTTTCATGATAAATGAAATTGTGCTCCTTCTATCTTTCCTTAAAGTATTTATGTTTAACACTTATTCAGTATTTTAGCCTCTAGATTTCAATGTTTGCTAGGTCTTTCTGTGACATTTCAGTAACCAAGTTGAACAGACAACACTATTTGAATGTCAGCACAATAAAAGCTGTGTGCAGCTTGTCTTGGGTCCCATATTGGGAGAAAATGGAGAAACAAATAGTATTTGTTTGGGGTAGGTTCCTTTTTATTTTGTTACCTGTACAAGCCAAAGGAGAAGTGATTAACAACATTGCAAGTCAAGATGGTATATGCCATCTTGGTTTTGTCAAGTGCATTTTAAAAATGTGCCTATTACTATACATCTCATAATTTTAAAGACATATATCTAGGATAAGCCTGGAAGGATGAAGGTGAAATGAGTCAAGAACAAGAAAGCAGGATCTTGGGAACTTTGTTTTCTACTATTTAAATATTGCAGCAGATTTGTTCTCCTTTTCAGGTGGTGGAAGAAAATGGAGTTCGAAAGGTTATAGTTATGCCACACTCTACTGAATTCCACCCCTCCATGCATCCGCCTCCTCCACACGTGCCCCATTACATGCACCCTCACCCTGCTTTGCTTCCCCATCCACCTCATCCAGTATATCCTCCAGTTCCGGGGACAGGAGAAATACCACCACAGTTCATTCATCAGCATCCGCCACCACCATCACCACATCTTTACCAAGAACAAGGTAAGGTGTTTGCAGATAAGAGGAAGTGCAATGTTGTGTTTAGCCGACTGCATTCAGAATGACTGAGACCTGCTGTTGAAATGGTCGCTCACCAAGGTAAGATGTCCTCCCATAATGTAGTATGTTTAGGTGCATTTATAGCTGTGGCATATTTGGGGATCTTTGCTTTGTTTTGGTAAAAGATCAGCACCCTGAGTTTTCCATTAACTTTTCCGAAACAGCTAGTATTAAGCAGCCTTCTATAAAAGCAGATGACAGTAATGATGGATTTTTTTCTATGAGGGAAAAAGCACAGGATTCCAGGGATTGTTAGTTTCTCAAGTGGGAGGTCAGTGCGGGCTTTCCTTTCTAGGTTGCAGATGGTGTTTGTTTATAAATTGCTTACAGATACCAGTGGGAAATTTAAACCTTAAGTTTGCAATACTCTTTTCTTCTCCCAATATGTCCAAGCAATTCCTCTGTGGGATGTATTATATAAAGATTTTCTGGGAATCGTCTGCCACTCCCCTCTCTCATTCTCATTTTCCTTCCCTCTCTTCCCCAACTTCTGATGGAAGTACAGAAATAATTTCAAAAACTGGTTGCTAGCTAGTAGAACTGTATTCAGTTTCTGTGTTAGATATCCAATTTGTCCAAACCTTGAAAGGTTTTAAATTTGGAGTGGGTGGGGTGTGTGTGTGTGTTTAAAGATTAAACATAGAGTTTTTGTATTCAATCTAACATACTTCTTCTTTTTTTTTTTTAATGGTCCTTTAGAGTCCCGTTCCCATGGCAGAACAAATTTTGTTCAGCGAGACGAAAGGACTCTCAAAATGCAGGAGCATTTGAAGAAAAGACTAAAAGACCGACAAGCTAGTGGACATACAAATAACAAAATGAACAGTCCTCCTTCCTCACCTCATAAAGTTAACAATTCCTCCAGTACCAATGTTCAGAATGGATTGGGAAAGGGACAGCAAGGATCAGGAGGGCAAATCAAGCAGAAACAAGTAGGAAAAACCAGAGGAAGCCCTGTCCCATCAGGTGATTCAGGAATGGGAGGTATGTAGAAAACTGTATTTTTCTGTTTTCCAAAGAAAATTTAATCAAATGGCAAAGTATTCTTATGGAACAGAATGAGAACTGTTCTTTTTTGCTTTCATATGTAAGAGTAGACACAGCAGATCTTTAAAACGATTGCTCCAGGTGATTTTGGTTGTGGGTAGAACTGGGGTCACTTTCCCTCTGCCTGTGATACAAGGCATCTGTAGAATTGTGTAGCAGCATGTTCATTAGATACCTAGAAGATTGACTTGCATAGGAGAAGAGCTGAATCAGAATAGTGAGTGGGTATTTGTCTTTTTAATCCTCCACTGAAGAGGAAGAAAATGTGAAGTGAGAGCAGAAGAAATCACCAAAAGAGCTGATGCAGTAATGTTGATTGTAGCGGGTGTCCAAAGCTTTTAGTGTTCAGAAGCTAGGCATAAGCTAATTGTCAGTGCATTTTGTACTGTACACCTTGTTCTGAATACCTTTTCTGGGCAATATTTAGCATCTTTTGGAGCTGGGGAAAATTCAAGAAGGCATGTGTGTCATTTAAATTCAGAAAGCCATTTTCTGTTTGGCCACACCCATTTCGCTCTTGGTCTTATCTCCTTTCAACCAAGGGTGAGATTTCAAAGGGATAATTTGAGAGAGTGTAGCAGAGGGGAAGCTTCTTGCACAGACATCATAGACATTGGGAATTTGGATGGAAAGTAGTGAGAAGTACTAAGTTTGTTGTTGTTGTATGCCTTCAAGTCATTTTTTACTTATGGCAATCCGAAGGTGATCCTATGACACGGTTTTCTTGGCAAAATTTGTTCAGAGTGAGTTTGCCCTTGCCTTCCTGTGAGGCTGAGAGTGTGTGACATACCTGAGGTCACCCAGTGGGCTTCCAAGGCCAAGCAGGGATTTGAAGTCTGGGTTCCAGAGTCATACTCTTAATGCTCCAGCCACTACACCATACTGGTACTAAGTAATAATAAGATTACTGGATTTGCACTGCTAAAATACAGGTTTTGTATATGTTTGCACATAGCCAGGTGCACGTGACCACTAGCTGCTTGCTGCAGTCATTTACGCATACAGTCAGTGGTTGTGTAAACAGTCCAAATGCAGGTTATATATATTTTAATGAGCTCCACAAATGCAGCCTTCTGTGCAGTGATTGTTTGAGTACTATTGGAGGATGAGTTTATATCTGAAAGATCATTAGCTGACTTGTGTATGCAATTGGATTCCCTCACTTGCCCTGCTGCAGCTCTTTAAGGCCTCTCTAAAGCTTCTCCTTAAGAGTGGGAACTCTCTCCCCCTCCACAAAACCAAAAACCATGCATGAGACAGGGGAAAATGTGTGAGACTTGGTGCCAGCAACAGTGCATTCTCATTATGTACGTTAAGGACTCTTCAGGTCCAAGTCAGGAATGCATGTTCATATGTATAATGAGCGATAAAGCATATGTGTATGTCTGTGTATCTGTAAAGCAAATCAACAAACATTTGCCAAAGAATCAAGTAAAAAAAGGGGAACAAGTCTCAGAATGCCAGAGCAGTATGTATTAGGCAATAAAATTAACTGTGTACTTTCTAGCATTCTCAGACTTCTTTTTAATCTGATTTATCTCTAGGTATCTAGAGTGCAGTCCAGTTAGGCCATGCATTTTAACGTATGGTTGCACATAACAGTACTCAGCTTCAATAGTAAAATGGAGTACTTTATTTGCTGTCTGTTCTGCAAACTCAGTTGACTTTTGACAAAATTGGCAAAGCAGATATTTCAGAAGGTAAATTCTTTTACAGCTTGGTATAGCACTTAAACCCAATTGCCAAAGTTTTGTGTGTGATTTGGTTTGGCCAGTCATAGACTGAAGAAATGAAGTGCTACAAGATCATTTGAAAATAGTGTATTTGCAGCAAGGACCTCATTGGTAAGATGAAAGAAAGAAAAACATTCTTCATCCACATGCGGATCTGAACTTCAGTACCCATGGGGCTCTTCTGCTGCTATTGATTTAATCAACCCTCTGCATTAATTAGCATTCTGAACTTTAAGCCTTGGTAGGATAAGTAGCTAACGTGAAATTAGCTGAAAACATGAGCATGTGTATGCATGGGTTTGCCTTTGAGTTGTTTAAATGTTCATTGTTGAAATTTCAGCCTTAATTATCAAAAGCTTAAAATCTCTCATGGCCAGGTGAGCAGTCACCCTTTGTGTGAATGCTTTGCTTATTATTTGGTTGGTAGCTGATCTCAAAAATGAGCTTCTCCCAAAGTCTTTCTGGAGGAGTAAAGCTAAAACAATGTAAGGCATATCTCCAGAATAAAGTAGACAAGCTTACCGTTGGAATTTTACAACATTAGAATTCTCAGGTTGCATCAGCAAAAAAGAAAACAAGAAACACTCAAAATCTTGATGGCACCAGGCAAATCGAAAGGAAGTCTGTGCAGTTATGTTACTTCTGCTCAGTTTGCATACTTAGCAGATTCAGTGGTCAAAACAAGTAAGAGCAATGAACTTTGCACAGCGTGTACTGTTGTTTTTCTAATGAAATCTTCTCAGTTTGGGTCACAGTTAGATAAGAAATGTTTTGCAGTGGGTTTTTGTTCATGTTTCCTTCTATTTAACATAGATTTTCCTTTTTTCAGAATCTGACACAGAGTCTAGAAAATCTGAAGAGCTTTTAAGCCTCAGTAAGCCTCTAGTAAGTAGTAATGTGTTTTAAATATGATGAATGATTTCTACACCTTCTTAGAATTCTTGTTCTCCCACAACAGTGTTTATAATACCCAGCTAAAATACAAAGGGTTTCTAGTACTCAAGAATGCAGCAGAATTATCTTGGGAGAAAGGAGAGGTATTGCAATTGTGATGCAGCTGTAGAAAATGCCTTTCTGTGTAGCTGTATAACACAGATCTTGGTGAGTTAGTGTAAGAATGGAATCTCAGGGTGTTTTCAGATCCTGGATATTGCAGAAAGACACAAAGGAATAAATCAGTTGTATGTACAAGTGAGTCATACTTGTCCCTTTGAACACAAGATACTCAGTTCAAGAAATTTGTTGTTGGGCAAATTCAAGACTGGAAATATTTTAAATCCTTGATTATGACAATTATGAGGTTTGACACAAAGCCTGCTTAGCTTAGATTCTTGTGAGCTTTGAATCCATGTTAAGGTTGGAGGAAGGGCAGTTGCGGTTATGCAACCAGGATGGCCGTCAGACACAAAAGGGTGGCCCAGAGTTTCTCTTGCCTGCTTGTTTTCTAGTCAGTGGGATTTTTCTAGTCAATGGGATATAAATAGAAGCATTGCTTTTAAGCTTGGATGCTACTAAGAACTGGAAGTGAATGAGATATGCTTTCTCTCTGAGTAGACTGTATTATTAAGCCGAGAATCTGTAGCAGAAAAAACTTCTTCAGTTCAGTTATGTTGTGTTAACCTGAGAGTTATAAATTTCAAGATGGCCACAATTACCTTTACAAGTTAAAAAAGAAAAGCTTGGACTCAAGGCAGTGTACAAAAATTGTACAAAAGTTAACAATATAATTAAACTCTCAATAAAATTAAAAGCATTTAGAAGCATAATCTTTAAAAAGAACAGCAAATATCAACAACACAGCACGCGACAGACCCTTTCCCTCTGAGGGAAGACCCCTCAAAGGCCTGCTGAAACAGAAAGATCTTCACCTACCTGTGAAAGGATAGTAAGGAGGGCACCAGTCTAATCTCTCTAGGAGGGGAGCCCCAAAGTCTCGGAGCAGCCGTTGGAAAGGCCCTCTTCTGTGTTCTCACCAGATGTATGTATGAGGGTTTGGGGACATAAAGAAGACTTCTCAGAAGATCTCAAGACATGAACAGTATATAGTGAGATGTGGTCCTTCAGGTAACCTGGACCTGGGCCACATTGCCTACTCTGAAAATTTGCCAGACATTTTGAGAAGAAAGTAGCTTGTAATCAGAATTTAAATGCCCCACTTATTGAATCTAGTGGTAGAGAATTGATTGTGGGGTCCAGGAGGGAAATGCCCCTCTGTGTCAGGGGAGGTACCTTGTGCCGTGGTGGAGATAGCGGTGTGCCATTTCCCAAAGAGTACTTCCCAGGACCAAGAGGTGCGTGAGAACTCCATTACTGGATAGCCCCATTTGAACAAGGTGTTTGAGCTTGTGGTGGCTAGAATGCTTTAGATGTTGTTTGAGAAAAAGAATCATCCTGGAGTCATTTCAGTCTGGTTTCAGGTCAGGTCATGGCACTGAAATGTCCTTCATCACCCTAACTGGCAGTGTATTCAGGGTTAAAGATGAGTGCTACCCTAGTTGATCTTCCCGGATTTCCCAGTATCTGTTTGCTGGACCGGCTCCATCGAGTGGGAGTAGAGGGCACTGTGTTATAGTGGTGACCCTTCTGTCTGCAGGGTCAGTTCCAGAAAGTAGCATTGTAGGATTCCTGTTCAGCCCCTTGGCCGTAGCTCTCGGGACCCGCCAGGTTCCATCCTACCTTTAATACTTTCCAGCATCTATATAAAGTTGAAGTGGGGGAAGTCATTAGGGTTTTTGAGATTGGGTGCCATCAGTATGCTGATGACAGCTAGCGCTGCTTCTCCTTGTCAGAGTTGGCTGAGGCTTTGCGGGTGCTGGAACAGTGCCTGAATGCTGTAATGAACTGGATAAGGGCCAATAGGCAGAAGCTGAATTCCAATAAAACAAAGGCTGCTGTGGTTCTTGCATTTGGGAATTGAGTAAGCATTTTCCCTTGAGTGGGGGTGCACTTCCCTGAAAAAGCAGGCGCATAGCTTGGGAATACTCCACGATCCGGTTCTGTCACTGGTGGCCCAAGTGAACTCAGTGCCTCTAGAGGGCTTCGTGCCTGCTCTGACCAGACTACTGGCTGTGGCCTTTCCTGGACAGGGATAGTTTATCCACAGTAGTTCCAAGCATCTGTAACTTCCTGATTTGATTGGTGCATTGTGCTCTACATGGAGTTCCCCTTGAGCAGAACTAGGAAGCTGCAACTAGTAGCAGCAAAATGTAGCAGAAGCATTGTCAGCCAGAGTATCGTGTAGGCAGGGCATAACACCAATCTTAAAGGAACTGCACTAGCTGCCAGTTTGCTTCCAATCTGAATTGGAGCTGCTTGAGATGGTGTTCAAAGTCCCCAAGGGGCTTGGAATGCCAGCATTTGAAGGAGCTCCTCTCCTATATATACCTGCCCAAGAATTGAGATCTGTTGGAAGGGCCCTCCTCTGTGTCCCGTTAGTGAGAGTGGTACGTCATGTAGGCAAATGGATGAGGGCCTTCTCTGCCCTTAGTGTAATGCCTTTCCCCCCCATTTGGTACCCGTGTTGCCTTCTTCCACTCACTTAAAACATGGATTTTTATTAAAGCCTTTGGTGTACATGTACGTGGTTTTGGCAGTTTAACTTTTTTTGCTATTTTAACTCAGCGGTCTGTTTAATATGCTTTTATCCCAGTTAAATCATTTTATTGGTTTTGTCTGCAGTTGTTTTAAGCTGTTTGTAGTGTTTTAATTGGATGCTGACGAAGATGACATAGGAGTATTTTAATAAAATAAAGACCTAAACACTTTAGGTTCAGGTGTCTCTTCTCTTATCCTCTGATCTGTCTCTAAGAACTGATAAGGAGACTTGTAATTTTCTTAGGGAACCACATTTACTCCCCTCTCTGCCTGCCTTTTCCAAGATGTTAAGATTCTTCATAAATGGCAGATTTTTGGTTTACATAAGTGTCAAAATGAGTTTCTATCACTTTTTGAAAACGCTGCTGTGACATTCAAAGGAAGGGTTATAGAATTTCCTAAGTTAATATGATGGCACTGTTCAAAGATAGTGTGTCACCTGTTCAAGTGAAATTAAATGCAACAGTTAAAGGGACTGCTGTGTAAACAGCAGCATTGGGTGATGTCTGCGATTGTAAATTAAAGCTTTCTGTGAATAAGGTTGACTTGGAATGCCTTCAGTACAAATGCAAGGCAAGCCATTCTGCACATTAGCTAAAGAAATGCAAAAGGTGGAGGTCTGAAATGCAAGGAAGTGTGGCACTCACATATAAGCATGTATTAGTGGAGTGATCTAGGAAACAGGAGCTACAAAGCATGTCTTGCATATTCTTGAAAGTGGCTGTCTTTCTCCCCATCCCAAGGTATCTGAAATTCAAGCAAGGTCAGCAGTCATATCCTGGAGTCCCCCAGCTGTGTTGCAGAATGAAGAAACTCATAATCTTTCACCTACAACATTCACATTTGAAGTGGCAATCTCAAACAGTGGTAAAAACGGGAAGTTTAAATCAGTTTACATGTAAGTCCTGTTTCTTAACTACACAGCTTGTCCCAGCTGATACCTTAATAAGAAATATGTCCCATCGGGATTATTCTCCTCCTACATTTACATAGAAAACTATTTTCAGAGTGAGGAGGTGGAATATTTCTGGTGTTGGGTTTCTAGGACCAAATCTGAAGAGTTGACTTGCCAGTAGACACTGGGGCTGACCTTCCCAATATACTGATACAGGCCAGCACTACCTCACCAACTTTGTGACACATTTGGGGTAAAGGTTGCGGGGAAAGGAATTGTGTTTGTACTTGCAGAAGGTTTTATTGTTAAGAAATATTCAGTTGCTGTGTAATAACAGATTTTTCTGTTTGCAGTGGTGAAGAGACAACTTTTACACTTTCTGATCTTAGACCAGCAACTGATTATCATGTCAGGTAAGCTTGGAGAACAAACATCTCTTGAAATTGCAACAAAGTGATGCAGTAGATTATGATTCCTGTTCTTTTGCTGTGTAATATGAAATGCTACTTCATTCTAACAGGTTGGGCTCTGGGCTTCTGTACTAGCCCAGGTGTAACACAGGTTGGAAACTCATGCAGTTGATATTGGCTGCGAGGGGGTGTTGCATATAGCATACAGAACAGCTTCAGAATAGTACTGCTGCTTGGTGACTGGCTTGTCTCCAACTGTGATATAATTGCCAGTCTCCCAGTAGAAGGAAGGGCAGAATGAGGGCAAGAGTGGATTGTATTAGTCTTCCAGCCAGCTTCAGTCAGATCAGAAATGCATCTTTATTACCATCTGTCCTGCTCCAAGTGTGACAGCACCTTATGCACACTCAAGTACAACAGAAAAGAAGAGAGGAAAGCCAAGCACTTCTTATTTTAACTGAAGTTGTTACAACATCACTTGTCACCTTCTCCTGCATTGCAGACTTGGTGGAGACAACAGAAAGAGAGGAGGTCAACAATGAAACTCATGAAAAAAGAATAGGAGTTCCACAAGCTTATTTATTGCCTTGATTGGGCACTGAAATGTATTGGCAGGGTAGAAGTAGAGATGGGGATTGGTCTGGACTGTGTGTGTGTGTGTGTATTTGCCAAGTGTAGCCCTGTACATAATTCTGTGACTCAAAACAGCTATAACTAACCAAGTTCTAAACTTTCAGATCTCAATTTCATTATATATTTGGAATGTTTCTTCAATTTTTATTTTAATCATGCAGAGTTTCAGCCTCAAGTAGTTCCACAAAGGAAACAGTTTCAGAGCTGGCAAGTTTTACTACAGAGAGTTGTGAACCAGACCCTCCAGCTGCTCCTAAAGTAGTCAACAAAACTAAAAACAGCCTGAATTTACAGTGGAAGGTAATTCCTATCCAAAAGCACCTATGTTTGCATTAACCTGATTTTTGATGAAATTTAGTGTGTATATGTGTGCGTTGTTAAAAAGTGCATCTTAAGCATGACCAGTCATGGCCTGTAAAGTGAAGCAGGTAGTTCAGTGTCAGCAAGTGTGAAACCACAATGAAGCAACTGGAAGACATGTGGGAGGTATCAGCATTACTGGGAAATGCCAAAATAGGCAGGAATGTAAAACATTTTTAAATCTCAGCAGAGACCACCACATTCATCCCCCTCCCCCCAAAAAAACACCCCAACACAAGAAAGATTGTGCATATTAAGAGGCTTCCAGGAGTCACAGAAGTGTATGTGTGCTTGTGTGTGTGATTGGAAATTTCCTGTGGTCCCAACTGGGTTTTCATTTCGTTAGAATTGTGTGGGGATGGGGAAGGATTGTTCTGCAACCCCACTACAGTGCCTCAGACATCTGGCATTCTGAACAGAACCGTTCTCATTAGAACAGATGTGAGTAACTTGTGGCTCTCTGTGTGGTGTTGGACTGTACCTCCCATCATCCTTCACCATTGACTGTGCTGTGGAGGATAGATGAAAGTTGCTGTCCAACAGCATGTGTAGAGCCACAAGCCCCCCTCTTGAACAAGACATGAGAATACATTCAGATACTGAGGTTCTGTTTGTTTGAACTAAATCTTTAAAGCTTCTTAAAAATCTATTTAAACCAGTCTGCTCCATGTTAACTTCTGTGGGACAAAGTGTTTCTCCACCTGAGGCACTGATCTCCATAATGGATGTCAAGACTGGAACTGTCCTTCCTCCTGTATTGATCTGGCTGGCAGGCAGACAATATGACAATGGTCCATGCTTCTAATGAACAAGGCCTTGAAACATAACATAGCTGTAGGCTAGTACAGCCTCATTTGAAAAACATGAAAGTGAGACACAAACATTGCTGCATTTAACACAGATGGCTCAAAATGTGCCAGCAAAGGAGATTGTCTTTTTAAGTTGCCTGGAATTTGTTTCAATGCTAGATGGTTATACAGTTGTTGTGAGTAAACTGTTTACCTTCTGATTCAGAAAGTATCCCTAAATAATTCCATTAATACCTACAAATCTGAAATCAGACCTGTGTGGAGTTCAGGGCACACTAATCAGTAAAGCATCTACTTATTGGACACTTTTAAACTAACAGTTGAAATTTGGGGTGCAAAGCTTGCCTCACAATGGAGACCAAAGATCCAGAACAGAGCAAGCCAAGCTGAACATAGGATTATGTTCAGCTTTATTATTTGACTATGAGAGTTGCATTCTTTTTACATATTTGGGGTGGGGGTATGGAGGCTAGCACTCCCAGTAGCTGTTGGATACGTGCACTTCCATTTGCAGAATGCAGTGAAGATTTTCTAGTTACTTATAGATGTGTGGAATGTGTATTACATATATATTTAGGACTGACTAGTGTATTGAAATGACTAGGATAGGGAGCTGGAGTAGCTAGAAAAAATAAAGCTTTTCTTTTCTTTTTTAGTCCTCCAATGACAATGGCTCCAAAGTGACTAACTACCTTTTAGAATGGGATGAGGTCAGTTCTTTTATTTTACAGAGAAAATGTATTTAAATTATGTAGTTGAACTGGGATTGTATGTTGTTTGCTTTGCTGTTTACCACTTTTTTTTCTATTGGTCATATATTGCACATTGTTTGGATAACATTACTAATACTCTTCAGTACACTTCTGGAAATCATAGAATTGGAAGGAATACACAGCTAAAACACTCTGGAGAGATGGCCACCCAGCCTGTTCAGAGGCCTCCAAAGGAGAGTTTATTCCCCTAAGAAGTAGTCTTGTCCATTCTCGAGAAGCTGTTATAGTAAAGATGTTCTTCCTAATATTTAGGTGGAATCTTTTTTCTTTTACAATGGGCTCTCCACTTCTGTGGGTTCAGCACTCCCAGATTTGATTATTCATGAGTTATTTTATTTATTTATTTTCTAAAAATTCTTAGTCTAATTGTTGCTGCCATGGAAAAAAATTGTTCTGTCTAGGAATCTCTAGATCCTCCAGCACTGTTCTATTGTCTACCTCTGCCAGAAGTGGCCCATAGAGTTGTGCTCGAGGACCTGGAGATTTCCAGAGAGAATTTTTCTCTTGGCATTGCTAGTTCTTCCAGCATGACTCTGTGGTTCACTTCCTCCAGAGGCTGACCACAGAATTGCACTGGAGGACCTAGAGATTCCTAGGTAAGTGTGCTCAGGTTAGAAAAAAAAATGTTCCTGATTTTTATTTTATTCATGTTTTTTTCCACTTTTATGGGGGCACACCAACCTCCATGAAAGTAGAGGGCTCACTGCAGTTTGAATTCATTGCTTCACATCCTGCCTTCTGGAGCAGCCAAAAACAAGCTTGCTCCATTTAAAGATGGCTGTCATGTCCTATCTGCTTTTCTTCAGGTTAAACACAACTTTTAATTCGGGTACTTTGCAAGTGAAGGTGGATATGCTAGAACGCCTCCTTGCCATTATGGTCCCTGAGGAAGTAGACTGAGTCCACAAAAGCGCATGATAGAAATATCTTCTTCTCAGTTAGTCTCAAATGTGCTACTGCATTCCTTTCATGTCAGAATCAAGATTTTTTTTAATAATCCTCATTAATATTTTTATTTTACTACTGCTTTTTTAGCCTGTCTCTCTGTGTGTTTATGTACACAGGTAAATGTAAGCACACATAGTTTACGATTTTTATTTTGTAAAACACTTTGAGAAGACTTGTACCTGTAAGACAACGTGCAATATTTTAAATAAATAAATGAAATAAAAACATCTAGCAGGCTAATCTGTCCAGTTTGGCAAATTTTATAGGAACAAAGAATTTGGGATCCTTTTGTCCGGAATCAGACTTTTATTTGGTTACAGAGAACAGTGGCTGTTCAGGCCACATTGAAGTGAGAAATGCATTTTTTTTCATAAATATAATTCCATTAAATGCTGGTTCACTTTCAAGGAGAAGTTCTGTACTAGTTTTCATGTATTTCCCATGTAGATGGATTTCATTTTTTGCAGGGAGAAGAATTCCGTCATATTAGCCTTCCACCTGCAGCCCTAAAGGTGGTTTAGCCCAAACGCAGCTTGACTATATTTGTGATAACTGTGTTTTAGCAGTACATCTGATTTTTTTTTTCTTTACTTAAAAAGGGGAAAAATGGAGCATTCAAGGAATGCTATTACGGACATCAGAAGCAACACAAAATAACCAAGCTGACCCCTTCCACAAAATATACATTCAGGTTGGCAGCCAAAAATGACATTGGAATGAGGTAAAAATGGATTATATAATCGCATAGTCTTTGTCATTTAAAAAATTCTGTGGCTCAGCCTAGTAGCTAAACTTGTGTCTTTTCTCCTGCTTCTAGTGGTTTCAGTGAGACATTGGTGTGTTACACAGTAGGAATTGTCCCTCCACCACCTCCGCCCCCTCGTCTGACCGAAGCTGGGGTGACATGGTTATCCCTCAAATGGAGCCCTCCAAGTGGCGTATCTTCGGATGACTCTTTGACATACATCTTAGAAATGGAAGAGGAAGGTTCGGTAAGTTTCTGATATATTTATAACTTTGGAAACTTGAGTTGGGGATGGGGAAAAGATCGTCAGAGGAGCAGCTGGTGTCTCCTGTAGATTATATAGTGTTGCCAGGTGAATAATTATGTGCTGCATGGTTCACACATCCCAGTGGATTGGGCAGTAAACTATCCCTGAATCTTCCAGGAACAATTTTTAGTATCAAGTTGTTGTTCACTGAACATTCAGAAGTGCAAGCAAAACTCATGGCAGTAAACAGCCGGTTCTGGAGTGAACTAAAAGACTTCTCATAAACTCTGCTACTTTATATAGGAAGCTGCTTATACTCAGACTATTTGTCATCTAGCCCAGCAGTATCTGTAGCAGGCACGGGCAGTTTCAGTGAACTGGCAGCCAATTTTTGCCCCTCAGGACAGGCTGCACTGCAAAATCAGAAGTGACCACTTCTTTTTATAAAATGCAGACACACACTGTTTCACCAAAGTAAGGACCTGTGCCTTCTTTAGAGGAAAATTAGAAAACTTCCAGAAGTCTGTTTCTCTTTGTTTTTAAAAATGAATGAATGAATGAAATCTGGGGAGAGGGGATGTGTTGTCCATCCCTGGTCTTCACTGATTAAGAGCAACTGTTCAGAATATCAGACAAAAAAAGTGTTCCCTGTTGTCCGCCACCTGATTGATTTTAAAGGGAGATGATGAGGATTTTGCTTTGAGAGTGCAAGCTCTGTGCTCCATATAGATGTTTTCTATATACACAGAGTGAACATTAACCATCTGTCTTCCTGCAGTATTGGAGACAGTACCTTGCATATAATGGAAAAAAGTTATGTTATGATTGCAAACAACTCTGTATGGTGGAAGTTGGAATTGTGTGGCCCTGTAAATGTTGTTAGACTACAACTCTCAGAATTCTGTATTATTACTTAAGCTGGTTAGAACTACTGGGATTTGTAGGTTGTCTGCTTTTCACTCTTCTTTTGTTAGGGTTTTGATGTGAACAGCAGACTTACAGGATTGGAGCCGTTAACTTAAAGAAAGGGGAAGAAAACATAATTTTAATTACTGTATGTATGTACATAATGTATCTCTTGTATGTTCAGAGCTTGGAAATTGCTAGTTAATATTTTTCCTTTTAATCAGTTAAAATTTTTGACAACAGTTTTAAAATGTATTACTTTAATTTCTAAATGCCAATGATACTATTTTTTGATGACTAATAGTGTTTCTCAACCAATTTAATTCATTACTCCTAGAGATCATATTGGTGGGTTTGGGTTATTTTGGATCATTTGTAAGAGCCTGGGCCATTTAAAAATTTTTAGCTATTTATCAACTCAGGGAGTTAATTTAAATTTATATTTAAAAGAAAATGTTCATATTTATCAGTTTTCTTTAATGATTTAATGTTGCATTGGCAGTAACACTAATATTTTCAAGCTCTGTAAATTATCTCAGCATTAAATAGTAATTGCTGAGGAATTTTTAATATTCTTGTACACACAGTTTGAGAATAAGCTATTGTATTATGCTGCTCATAAAAATGCATTTTTTCTTTTTTCTTTTTTCCTTCTCATTGTACAGGATTATGGTTTTCAAGCAGGGTACAATGGAGATGAACTTTCTTGCACTTTAAAAGATCTTAGAAGGAGTACTTCTTATAAATTTAGGGTATGTATCAAGTTCAAGCACTGCTAATGTGGTTGTAAACTCCAAATTCTCCGTGAAAACAAATTATGCATTTGTTGACTAGGCAGTGACTCCTGCAAAATAAGCTGAGTAACTGACATCCCCCCATATATTAGGGAAACTTGAAATAGAAGCACAACTGTGGAGTTCTCCAAACTCCCTGTATTCTACTATGCAAAATACTTTCCCTGACTGGTATATTCTTCAGCTTGGATGAGACCTTGCTGCTGCTCTTTTGTTTTGTGCCAGCGAAACGCAGTGGGAGTCCCAGGCCTCTTTCTCAAGCTTCCTTCTGAACATTCCCTGCAAAATCCCCATTATGTTCTTGCCCAGCTATTTAGTTGTTTTCACCACTCAGAAACCCCTTTCCCCCAAACAGGTGCACGGTCTCCCTCCCTCGTCCTTTCAGAAGGAATCCTTCTGAAGGAAGGAATTTCCTTCCCTTTCAGAGGAAGCTAGCTCCTGAATTCCAGTTGCTGGGTGCAGGAGAGGGCTGTTTGCCTTACATCTTTTCTGAGGGCTTCCCAGGCTGAATTATCACTGTGGAAGACAGGTTGCTTGGATGAAGTGGACTGTTCGTTTGATCCAGCAGTTTTCTTATCTCTTAATATTTAAACTAGCACCCAGGTTTTAGGCTGATGTTTGCTCTGTTCGTAACATTACAGCTGTTTGCTCATAATGCTGAAGGAAAAAGTGGTCCTAGTGAGGTAGTAGAATACAGCACAAATCCTGACAAACCTGGACCTCCAAGTAAACCAACTGTAAAGGGAAAGATCCATTCACATAATGTGAAAGTTACCTGGGGTAAGCAAACTTCTATTTTGTACAGTTGGTTTCGTTTGCTGTCCTACCATCCTTGTTGCATGAAGAAACAAAAGGCCTTGGCTTCAGTTCAGCACTCCACATTTGCCGCTTCCATTTGAGCATGTAATTAACTGTGCAGAAGTAATGAGCAAGAGGCGCATTAGTCTGGACTGATGGGTTTTGTGATTGCCTGCGTTGCTGCCTATTTAGCATACACGTGTATGTGTGGTGTATGGAACATTGCTTGTAACTCCCTCCTGCTTTTCATCTTTATATATGGGTTCAAACTTGGTTCTGCACGTATTTCAGTTGTTCTGGTATGGAGCCATTTTGTCAGTGCAGCTTTTTCAAAACGATGCACAGATGAGCGTGAGAGTCTTACATAATTACCTGACATGGGGCTTAGAATCAGATGAACTGTGGATCTTGTTAATTTGTCGCTTTTCTGAACACAGGATTTTATTTTGATACCACCATCCTAAAAATGCCATTTGGGGGCTGAGTGGTACACCATTTATTATAACTTACTCTGGAACTCACTGTGTTTGCTTTGAAGCCTGAGCTTCCTTTCTGTTCTAAATGTCATCTCTACTTTATTTTTTTAGATCCACCAAAAGATAATGGAGGATCAGAGATCTCCATGTATGTCTTAGAAATGTCAGAGGCCTCAGCTGGTAAGCATAATAACGGGTTGGATTGATTTAGTTATGGTCAGAATAGACCCACTGAACTTGTGCTCCATTAATTTTAGTAAGCCTAATCTAAGCACGACTGAGTCTGGATCCAACCCAATATCTGTACTAAAGAAAGCTTTTAAAAATTGTCTCATTAGTTTTCTATTGTGGAGGAATGTTATAATGTTAGTGCTTCTCTTCCTCCTCTCTCTTTTCTGTTTTTCACTTTGTTGCACTCCAACATTCAACTAAATTGACTCAATGGAAGGTGAAGCAGTTTCTGTTTTTTCTGTTATGTTTACACTCACTTTTCCATCCAAATGGAAGATTCAAAATTTGTTTATAAAACATCCAGTGTGAATTTTAATATTGTTATTCATTTATACTAATTAAGCCCAATAAGAACAAATTGTGACCAACGTAGTGGTTGTTCACTCAGCCTGGGTCAAGGTGGCATATGTTTCTACGTCACAGTATTTTTAGTGGTGGGAAATGGGAGAAACTGGGTGCCAAATCCCAAGTCTTCATCATTCCAAGTTGTTGAAATGGTCCGTTTGTAATGTTGCAAAACAAATGCCCTCTCTTTCCCCATCTTGCAAGATGAGCTGTAACTGTACTTTTATTTTTCTCTTAGGCAGTAAATGGGAAATAGCATACAGTGGTCCCATGAGAGAACATGTATGTGCTCATCTCAAGCCTGGTACTTCTTACAGACTAAGAGTTTACTGCATTGGCAGAGGGGGCCAAAGTCAGGTAAGCAGTGGAGAGCAGTGGAGTCCCTTTGAAAACAGTTCTGTGTGTACCCCATAATTTTATGATAAATTTCAAGAAGCTGCAGAGGTTGGTATTGGCTACATCATTCATAATCCAGAGCATCTCAGATTTTATTTTTATGTCAGAAGTAAACAAAAATGTTGCTGTCATTTGATTATCCCAGATATGAGCTGCAAAAATAGTGTAGCGAGCCTGCTTTATCTGTTTTAGTATGCAATGGAACTTAACACACAAGGTTCCCAAGGATCTTCTCACCCAAATCTACTAGTCTTCAGCAAGAGTGCTCTATCACGTGGCTTCAGATCATATCCTGAATTCACATGATTTAATTACCTGTGTGGATGAGGGCTTTGAAGGGCCTCCCGCATCTTGGAAGAAAGGCAGGATATCAGTTCCAATCAGTCATTCAATAAAGGATTTATTACTATTGGGGCCACACAGGACCTGTTTATTTAAGTGTTCTTCTTCCTTTGGGCAGATGCAGAATAAATCACACTGACTAAAGAAATATGGGCTGATATGCCTAATGTGTATGCTTTTATATAGGTAGAAGAAGTCATGTTTTTCTTCATGCAGAACTTGGCTTTATTTCAGTTCAGAACTGCCATGTGCTTGGTGTGGAGTTAAACATAGCACTTCTGAAAAAAGACTGTGCCATAGAAAGTACTTGTGAAACAGATGAAGGTTTCGACACCTGTAAGTTGATGTGTGCGTTCTTTTCTAGGCGTCTGATGTACTCACTGTACAGACAGCAGCTGTCCCTCCAGGGCCATGCCATTCTCCATGTCTGGCTAGCAAAGCCAAGCCTAGGGAAATCTCTCTTCAGTGGGGTAAGATCTAAAATCTAGACGTGTATATGTGTGTGCATATGGTTGTGATATTTTATGTGTCTTGCACATATGTGCAGTTCAATAAAGCCACTTCAGAAAATTCTACGTTTCCTTTGTGCCCTTCCTGGATCGTGGAATCAGCATGATTTGCAGCACTTTTTATGATGTTGATAGTGCAGTCGCTGGTGGCTTCTCAAGTTAAACTGGGTATGAGCAGATGCCAGATCTGTGATGTCTGTCTTGTTTTTTTACTAAAACTCTGAAGTCTGTTAACCAGAAGCACAAGCAAAATAGCTACGTGGAAGGGAAGATAACCCAGTGGAATCAGCAAATTACTGCACCCATGAGCCATGTGCTGCTTAAACAAATACAAACTTACACATGAATCAGAAATTATAACACAACATCAAACTGGCCAGTAGAACTACATAAACAGACCAGATTAATTCTCTTTTTACAGGTGAAGACTACTGAATGATAAGCGATTAAAACAAGGCAAAAAATTAACACAGGATAGTGTTGTTCCCCCACCATGCACATACTTAATTTGACTTCCTTCTGTTAAAGTATTGTATTAAAAATCTTTGCTGATCTGTTGGAAATCACCACTGTACCCAAAATCCAATATATCTGCCATTAAATCTTAATCTACTGTTTGTCTGCCTCAAGTCTAGTTAAATGAAATGGGGTTGGCAATAAAAGGCCAAATCAATAAAGATGGCATTGTAAGTATATAACATATTTTAAAAAAATAAGGAGACTATACCACACCATACATTTTTACATCTCAGATGTAAAGGTGTATCATTACTGATTGACTTAAGACTGAGTTCAGAAAGGCACAGGCTTCAGTTTGCAAGACCTGGGCCATTTCCGCACTAGACCGTTATAGTGCTATTATTCCACTTTCGGGCCCCTCCCGAAACTGCTAACCCCAGGATTCCATTGGATGTTGAAAGTGGAATAATAGCGCTATAACGGTCTAGTGTGGAAATGGCCCAGGTCAAGGCTGTTAATAACAAGTTCTCTTGGACATCATGGTCAAAGCCAACTTGAAAGCATAAAGCAACCACCTCCATCACACCATAAATAGCCAGTAAAAAAAAAAAATCCCTACGTAGAACGGTTAGAGGACCTGCAAAGTAGGTGAGGCTGAGCTCGTTTCCAAGTGTGGTGGTCTTAGCGTCTTTGGAGTTCTGCCCTACAGCTAGCTGGGTGTTCCTTCTTAGGCCCTCAAAGGTTACTCCACCACTAACTGTCATGGGTAAGTATTGGGAAGGGTCTTGGTTATCCTAATACCTTTGAAGCTCTTATCATAATAGGCCAATTATAATCTCAGACTAATAAGCCAACAGCAGATTGAAACCACCCTGTGCGTAGGGTCAGTATGTTACCTGGTGGCAAAGCTTCTGATGACAGGCTTCTGCATACATAGCAAGGCTGGTCTTTGGATGACAGACACACAGTCTGTCTTCAGGATTGTACTTAAAGCTATACCAGCCTGACAGCGTGTGCCGGTCCGTACAACTTTGTTGGTGTAGCCTTTAAACATCCAGGGTCACCCCCATGCCACAGTTGAAGACTTTGTGGAGGAAGCTGTCCATAGCTGAGATTATAATGCCTTTCCACCTCATATTTTGCAGATCCTCCTTCCATGGATGGGGGCTCAGAGGTAACAGAGTACATTGTGGAAACAGCAAACTGTGACCAGGATGAGCGCAAGCAAGTGTACCGTGGCCAGGCATTAGAATGCACAGTGACTGGTCTCCTTCCTGGGAGAACATACTGCTTCTGGATTCGAGCAACCAACAAAGTTGGGGTATCTAGTTGAATTTTTGTTTGAAAACAGTAGTTTAAAATATACTTACTAAAATTAGCCTCTGGAGTGTGTAAGCATGTAAGTGTGCAATTGGGCTGCATGCCTGCTTTTTTTCAGCCACAAGGAAATCTGCATATTGAGCTCAGAATTGTCTGCATAATAAGTACACATTTGTTGGGTTTCTGCGTAACTTTGAATTAGGATTTCTTTGAATTGTAATTTTGAAAAATTCCAGGGAAAGGCTTGGGAAGCTTCCCTGTATTTTTCTGTGCGGCCATTCTCTGTTTCATTTATAGTAAAGCTGTGGCTTGTGTGCGGTGAATCTAGACTCCTCATTTTCCTATAAGCCTGCTACATCATATGCACTCCATTCCAAGTTTCACAAGCAATTTAGCCTGTCTCTTCTTCCAGCATTTGGCAATGATGTCTCAAATTGTGTGCTTCTGCTTCTGAGCTCCACTTCCAATTGACTTCAGCTGTCATCACCAATTGGATTATTGAACTTTGATCAACTAGAATCTTAATGGTCCCAGCAGACTTGCAAATGACTCCTCAGACTTAGTATCGCAGTCCCTCATATCTATGTGTGTTTGCTTTAATATTAGAAATTTGTTCTCTCAATTAGCTTGATGATGGAACTTGTAAATGTTGCTGGACTGCCTAGTCTTCTGGAGGTTATTTGTACTCCAGAAAGGTGACCACGCATGATTTGATCTCAGAACTCTAAATGCACTCCCCTCCCCTCTCTCTATATATAGAAATGAAAATAAATAAATAGTAAATTTGTGTGTACCTTCAAGTTGCCAGTCGACATAGGGCATTTTACAGGGATTTCTTTTGCCAGTTCCTTCTTCCTGAAATACAGCCTGTGGTACTTGGTATTTGTTGGCTGTCTCCCATCCAAGTGTCAACTAGGGCTGACCCTGCTTAGCTTCCAAGATCAGATGGGATCTGGTGCCATTAGGGTATTTAGTCCCTAAATATAAGATAAATAAATAAATACTCTAAATAAATGAATTCATTGCCACTGATGGAAAAATTTGCACCCTGGGAACTGAGCACTTTGGCACCTTTTTTCCTGCAGGGAGATATTTGAAGAGAGGCAGTCTGTGTAAGTTACTGAGTTTCAATATATCTTCTGTGTCCATCAAAGTCTGTGTAGCAGGAATAGGAAAACTACAGTCATTTCCTGTTTCATTTCTTTCTTTCTTTCTTTTTTAAAAAAACCCTGCTTTTTCTGGCCTGAAACAGGCTGGAGGCTGGGCTGAAATGGCAAATTGTGCCCTGCCACCAGGCTTCTGGGGGCACAATTTACTATTTTTGGACTGAATTTTTTTCAGGGTGTTATGGTTGAATGGAAAGTGCAGCCCATGGAGAGAAGAAATAGCCCCTCTACCCTGTGCCTATCACAGCTCTTATTTTTTCATGGTTACACCTAGGAATTTAAATCACTTTCTCGTTTCCTTATTAAAGTGAATAGAAGATTAACTTTGGATAGGAGAAAAGGAAATTGGGAGAGCAGTCATGGCAACTGTGAAGAGGGGAGGATTCAAGAACTTGTCTCCCTAGAGTTTCATTTAGCCTTCCCAGTGAATACCTGGCAGACCCCTTTCTCCCCGTTCTTAGACATTTGACAGAGGAGAGATAGACGCATGCCTTCCTCACATTCCTGACTGCCCAAAATAGGTCGGTACAGAGCCATCGTCCAGCCAGCAACAGTTACTGCAGGGTTTTGTGTATCCCTTTCTTTGAGTAAAATTGAAGATCCAGGACATAATGAAACAAGGAGATGCTCAAGTGTCACATCATTTGATGAATGACCTGGCATGGTTGCTCCTCCTCTGAATTTGGATTCTGTGACATGGTGGTAGAATCTGGCTAATGGATTCACATGTCCATCCCACGCAATTTTTCATGCAGACTAAAGGAGGGCAGTCATGCTGCGTCGTTTACAAGTGAGCAAGATCTGTATCAAGGTTGAGACCAAAACCTATGCCTCTTGTGTCTTGGCTCTGCTTTTGGGAGCAGCCCACAATTATACAGCCAATGTTGTAAGGATGTTCCATTGAAACAGAGGCCCCTGTGGAGTAGCCAGAGACACTATTCATTCATTTAAAATGTATTTCCTGTATTTTAAATGTAGTTATTAAACGGATATCATGCCTTTCTGCTGAAATTGGTTTCATTATAGCAAGTCTATAAACAAATTCAGAATTGGTCCATGTTTCTGTCCTGTCTTGATCTTGATGACCTGTTTCCTTTACAGCTTGGTCCTCCTTCAGAAAAGGTGGAAATCTCTACAGCTCCTGGCCCCCCAGATCCATGCTGCGTCCCCCTTCTAACCTGTAAGACAGCTACGTGTGTAGTAGCCTCATGGGAGGTATGGTTTCTTTCTTTCTGTTACATAAGCCCTGCTGTAATACATGCAGTGTGTTTGCAGAAGTTTTTTGCAGGGAGATTCTCTCGTTTTAATAACAGAAAGCTTTGCATGCACTGTTAACATGTACAGTAAAGGATACCTATGTTTTAAAGGCTTTGCTTGCCCTGTGAAATGCAGGATTTTGTTGAACAGTCTGTTTTCTTCAACAGACAAGCTAGGTCAGAACAGCACTTAGCCCTTTGCTGGTGCTGGGTCTGGATTTGGGAATTCTCAGCTCGTTTCCACAGTCGATCATAAGCTTACTTCCATTTATAAGATAGCCTTTATAAGTAGATAAATAATATATATGTATATATATGTATATAATTATATATATATATAAATAATTATAAATAAATCATAAATAAATGTATATATCAATATATGTGCTGTGCCTGTGCATTGATGCTACAGTACTTGGATAGTACTGGCAGAGGGTACTCTGTCTGAATTTCTTCTAATCCAGTATGAGTAAAACCTATGTTGGTCTTAACTAACGTTGACTAGTTTGTCTCTGAACTGTCCAGAGCATTTTGTTGCAGAAATGCTAGGTGTTGCTTTTCTTTGATGCTCTCCAAACCATCCTGAAGAAACTGGGGCATTAGTCATTGAGGGTTGATTCTAGAAGTACATCTCCTCCTTGGCTGGTTGAGCTGTGTTTCATTTTTAGATCTACTCTTCCTGGCTTGCCACTGTGTAGCAACAGCCTAGTACAAGTGCCCAGGAATATACAGCATAGCTCAGTGTAGCATTAAAAAAGTCTAGCACAGATGCCCAAGGATTCTCTTGTGTCAAATTGTTTCTGGTTCAAAATGCAATCCCAGAGCCCAGGAGAAGAACTGCGCAGTTCAAGATCTCAACATCTTCCATAGGAGGATTTTTAGCCTCATTTTTCATACAGAGATGTCACTTGCAGCAGCAGCAATAATAATTAATATTTAAGGACTCAGATGACTTCCTCTTCTCAGAGCCCCCATCAGTTATCAATATCCTTTTTAAAGAAACTTTTTAATGTTTGTGTCTTGATTTTCCTCCTTTGCAGTCACCAATGAGGCAGAAAGAAACTTGACAAACTTACTTGCTACAAGTTTAGATGGCTGATTTGCAAATTACATTTCTAAATTCAAAGTTTTCATGTTTGTTTTGTTCTGTTTGTCTTTTCTCCAAGATCCCACCATGTAATGGTGCAGAAGTTAGTGAATACAGACTGGAGTGGGGACAGGTGGAAGGATCAATGCACATAATATATTCTGGTCCTCTCCTGAGCTATGAGGTGAAAGGACTTATACCTGCAACCACGTACTATTGTAGAGTACAGGTAGGTAAATCTGGGTATTTATATGGCACCTCCCTTGTTTTTTTCCCCTATTACATTTCTGTGACCTGAAAAGATTGTAAAAATTAAGTTCTCTCTGTTTCAAAGCTGTGTTTTCTGAGAAGGAAATTTCAGTGTGTACTTTGAATGATTCATTGGCTTACCTATCAGTCTCATGGATACAGCTAATTTGCTATATTTTAGTCTCAGGGACAAACAGATCTTCCCACTACTCCAGATATAAGACTGCTCCTGAAATACCTACTTTCAGAAGAGGCTGTGCTGCACCTTGTGATTACAGGAAATAACCTGGATATCAGCTAAGAAAAAAAAAGTTATAATATTTACAACACATTATTAACATAGGAGACTCAGAAGATATATCAAACAAATATAGTCAATTACCAGTAGTTAGTTGCTTGTTACATTTTTTTTAAATGTCCATCTAAGAATAGCACTGAAGGTAGCTAACAGGCATTATTAAAAACAGTTTAAACCATTTAAGTAATTACAATAATCAAAACCAGATGGGGAAGACCTCCTACCTTCCCTAAAAATGATGAGGAAGAAAAGCAACAGCAACTCCAAGGGGAATGCACTTGTGGGGCCTTCTTACACTACCCAGTTATAGCACTGTGATTTCATTTTAAACGTTCTGACAGCTTCCTGTTGAATCCTGGAGTTTGTATTTCAGTGAAGTTGCGCTCTGGCAGAGAATTCTCAGAACTCTTCCTTCCGCTGCAAATCCTAAGATTCTGTAGTATGGGACCATGACAGTTAAAGTGCTACAAACCATGTAATGTAAAATTGCCCAGGGAGCACTACAAGAGCAGGCCCCTCCTGCATACATGCCAGATGGGCCTCTACAGGTGATGGTATTCTTGGAGGCCTTATCCCCTGGATAAATTCATAACAGTTGATAAATGTTATTGACAAGTTTAATGAAGTCTTCTTGACTAAAAAGTCAAGAAGCCAAGTGTGTTTTGTCCTCACAGACTTCTGTAGCAATTTAACCTCTGCAGAGTTCAGTTCTGAATCAGGTCCACGTATAATCACATGGAGTATCAATTTTTTTTAAAAAAAAGATGTTTTTTAAACAACTAAATATAAAAAAGTCAGGAAATACCCTAGCTGATGTACAATTAGTTGGGTACCCAGGATTCTCCATTTTTTTAGGGACTAGCCAACATCAGACAGTAGTTCTTCTGTTCAGTAGTTCTTGGCCATGGTGGCTAGAGATAATGGGTGTTGTAATCCAACACATCTAGAGAGCACCAGATTTTGGGAAGGCTAGTCTAGATTAGGGATGGTAATGCTAGATTTTCCCATTCTTGAAGGATGTGAGGGAAAAAGCAATCTTCCCGTAAGTTCATGACACTCAGAAATTTTTTTTTCCTGCAGTGATGAGAAACTGTAATTTTCTGAGAAGAGCTAGAGAGCTTCCCCTTTCCCCAAAATAAACAAACAAAAAACCAGAATAGTTTTCTGGAAAGCTGAATAGCTTTCCCGCAAGAGTTATGGAGGTTTCCAAAAAGATGGAGGAAAACACACACACACACACACACACACAAAACAAGATGTGTGACACAACTTTGAATATTGCACAACTTTAAAAGCTCTTTTCTCCTAAAAGATGGTGAGAAACCCCAAAATGAAATGATGCACAGCTTCAAAGGTTATGGAGCTTCCCAAAAAGATGCAGAAAAAAAGAACAAAACAGAACATTACACAACTTTAAATGTTGCACAACTTTATTAAAATAGGAAAGGGAACTATAGCCCCTAAAGTAAAAGAAACAGTACATTGTCAAACAGACAAAGAGTGTGTGCGCACACAGCACATAAATATCTAGTTCTTTGTATAGTTTTTCCAATTTTTTGCAGTTTTGCAGTTGCAAGTACATATAAGACTGTGGGAGCTTTCTGGGTGCTATTTTTCTTTCACCAAATATTCCTGAGGAGTCAGGAACTCCAAAATTTCAACCCAGCTAAGAAGTTGTCAAATAACCACCCTATCTTTAGATATTGCAGTTTTAGTGACAGAGTTGCACTGAAGTGTCTCCGTTTGATCTCACTGTTCAGTGTTGGCACTTACTCTTTGGCCACTTTCTTCTCTTATCTTCTTCCACAAAGATACTGTGGAGCGCAGAAGTTAACAAATAAATCATAGATTATATTAGAGCTTCCTTGTGCTTGGATGTAAAAGAACTTTGTTCAGAAGGAGGTGGTTCCATGTGCTGCTTATGGCTACACTAGAGAAGGAGGCAGCACTTGAGTTGGAAGCTTCGTTCCACTTGTGCTTTTGATGTTAAACTGTGTTTAAGCCTTACATGTGAAATGAGCCACAGCTCTCACTTAAAGTCCCTCGCTGTCTGCATAAAAATTTGAAAGGCCATGTGTCATGAAACTTAATAAAGCAGTTTGGATTCAAATTGTGACTGTTAAATGGAGTGCACCAAGACACCTGTTTTAGTGTGTTTGATTTATTGTCCTGTTAGTGTTCAGTTTTGTGAAACACATGTAAATAGTCTAACAGTTTTTTAACCTCCACCTTTAGGTTGCAGGTGGTTATGGCATAAGATTAGGGAGAGTTCCTTTCTCTGTTTGTTTTTACATTTCTGGATGAGTCACTGTTCTGGCCTTACCTTGTTCCAGACAAGGAGGTCACACTTAGATAGTGACTCACTTAACAGACTTGGGTAAGTCGCTGAAACATAGGAGGCATGTTGCTCTGTAGCTGGGAAGTTCTTATTCTTTTACGCTATAAAAAGTAGCATGTGATTCCAACATCAGGTCAATAGTTAATTCTGAGCTGGCTGAAGAAGTCTGAGAAATCCCACTCTTTTTATTCCAACTTAATGATTTTCCCCCTCTGCCCTTCAGGCTGTGAATATAGCCGGTGCTGGATTGTTTGGGGAAATAGGTATGATTACAACCCCAGCTTCTGTGCCGGCTGCGGTGGCTGTGTTGCACTTGCTCGAAGAAGACCAGATGGAAATGCCTCTTCCTCTCTCAACGTGCCTTGCTCTTCACTGGGAGGAGCCCTGTTGTCATGGGGCAGAGGTCTTGGGCTACAACATAGAATATGGAGAAAAACAGGTCTTAACAGTCAACAGAGTTACAAGCCATGTTTTGGAGAACCTGCAACCCGACACTTTATACAGGTGACTGGAAGGCTGTACCCCAATCAGAACATACTTTCTGAATTCCACTGTATGCTTTGATGGGTGTTCTTGCATAGCAGGGGGTTAGACTGGATGGCCCCTGAGGTCTCTTTCAACTGTATGATTCTATGAAATTAGATGAGTCATGGGAGGCATGTGAACAGCTATCCGGCTTTTTTACTTTGTTTTGTTTCTGATGATAATAAATGCAGGAGCTGTGGGTTTGATCAAAGCAGCACTGATGTGCCACTAAAGCCTTTTGCCATAGGCTGTCGTTCTCATCAAAATTGCCACCCCCAACTGCTTTTCTACCCCACTGGGGGAAGAAGATAAGAAGACTTACTTTCTTGATCCCCTGCAAGTGTCAAAGCTGCTGGCAGGGTTTTTATTTAAAACAAAAAAAGCAACTCAGGGTTACCCACCTAGACTGCTCCTTAGATCATATTTGGAGCCCCACACAGGTATATTCAGCTTCAAAGAGGCAGGAAAGAGAGTGGGAGATGTCTCCTATATTTTGTTTGGCTTGATCCTCAGCTTCCTTCAAAATCTTTGCTTTCTCCTTAAAAGCATGTTTCAGGCCCTTCTAATACTGAAAATGTAACTTGTGTTGGTTCCTTGCAGCCACAGTGGCTGAACACCAGATGGCACCCTTTTAGTAGGTTAACTTGCTGCAGTGAAAGCTCATGTTCAGGTCAGAACTGGGGTATTCTAACAACCATGGTTACTGCCAAAAAAATGGTAGCCCCACGTTTGCGTTCTAGAGCTGTGAGACATGGCATCACATTGTGCATTCCTAATCCTGCAGTCTGTGTCACTGAGTACAGCTGAAGGAGAGGAATTTGGAGAAATGTCTTGGATTAATGCCACATCTGGCTTCTCCATAAATACACATTGCAGGAAGAGGAGCTGGGCAGGGAGAAGTCCTTTCACAGGATGACCGCTTTCAAAGCACCCCTGGGTTCATCACTGCATTATATTCCATCCTGAGAAAGCACACACATTTATAGAGCATTTGGTGAAGGTAATTAGCCAATGCAAACCAGTATGATGTTGGACCAAGACCCTGCTACACCATGAAAATCCACTGGATTACTTTGGGCATGTCATATGCTCCTTCAGCCTCAAAGGGAGGAAATGGCAAACTTCTTCTGAGTAAACCTTGCCAGAAAGCCCCATAATGAGATCACTTAGGTTTTCCGTAAGTTGAGAATGACTTGAAGGCACAGAACAGCAACCTTACCCATATATATAATCCTGGCTGTGAAAAGTTGCTTGAAAGAGCAGTAATTGAGCCAGCATGATCTGGTGACTAGCATGTGAGTCATGGACTGATAAAACCTGTGATTATATTTATACTTGGTAACCAGATTTGTTATGTAGCAAAAGAGTGGGATAGATAGGGAACAAATAAACATGTCTGGTTGGAGTCTTGTTCTCTCCTGAGAGTCCAGGTGAAGTCTTTTTCTCCTGGTAGTGGTCAGTTTGGATCTACACGGTACCATTCATACACTGGGTGGAAAGTTGACTTGCAGGTTTGAATGCTTCTCCTAATGTGAAGAAACAAAGGTCCCTGTATTTGGAAGTATCATGTTTGGGGAAACGCTTAGGTGGAGCCTTTCTCTCTGACACTGAGCTTTTTGTGTCAGGGGAACATGGCATGGCTCGAACAGCATAGGATCAAACTGAGTGAAATATAAAAAATTAAAAAAAAACACAACATTCTGGAATATAAAGGGGTAAGAAATTAAATACTTGTGTTTGAGGGGAGGGGAAAGTGTGGCTTTCCAGATCTTAGAGCATTCCAAGTCCCATCAGTCCCAGCTACCATGACCAGTAATCAAGGATGATGAGTGTTGTAGACTGGAATTGCTTCTAGAAAGCCAAATTTTCCTGCCCTTACTGTAGAGCTGCTGCAGAGGCAAAAGAATAGGGCAGGCTATGGTCTCCCAATTAAGAGCTTTGATAATTTTATTTATCTTTGAGGCAGATGAAAACTGAGCATACTACTGAATAGTGGCATGAGGGTTGCATACAGAAGAGAGTAGCATTGTGGTATTCCTGGTAAAAACAATGACCCCCACAATAACTTTGTCAATGGCAATTTTTCCTCTTAGAATCCGAATCCAGGCCTTCAATAGTCTCGGAGCGGGTCCCTTCAGCCCTTCCATTAAAGCGAAAACAAAGCCTTTGCCACCAGATCCCCCACACCTGGAATGTGTCGTCTTCAGTTACCAGAGCCTTAAGCTGAAATGGGGCGAAGGTCCAAGCAGAGCTTTAATCACCAACCCCACACAGTTCAACCTGCAGATGGAAGATAGATTTGGCAGGTGAGATCACACCAAGAACATTTTGATCTGGTTGTGTTGTGGTTGACAATTGAGGGAGGCTAAGGGACTCTTCCTTTTTGCTTTCAAGAAACGGTGTTTCAGAAAAGATCAGGTTGCAGAATGCATTTGTTCTGATTGCTGTCTTAGACACCATGAGAGACAAGTACGCATCTTCCCTTTTGATGGCTCTTGATGTCACCAGGTAGCTACAGCTGGTGTATCATCTGAAAAAAAAAAGGCATATTTGTGTAGACCCCCCTTTTTCAGTGGACGTCCCAAGTACCACCAAGGAATTGACCTCCCTGTCTGAACCCTACATTTACATACCTTTTAGATTGTCATCTTTTACACCAAATGTCAGTAGTGGGAAAAAATACCAAGTAGATGGGATAAACATGCTCTTGTTCCCTCACCTAGAGAAGAGATCCAGTTAAGCCCATCACTTTGTCTGACTGAAAATAAGACAATTTCTTGCCTTTGATTTTAATTGGGCTAAACCCTATTAACAAAGCTGGGCCTAATTACCCTAAAGGCACCGAATCCTGCCTGATCTTGGAAGCTAAGTAGGGATCAGCCCTAGTTAGTATTTGGATGGGAGATTGCCAGTGAGTACCAGGTACTGTAGGCTGTATTTCAGGGAAAAGAACTGGCAAAACTGCCTCTGGGTATTTCTTGCCTAAGAAATTCAGGGGGTTGCCATAAGTAGGCAGGTAGTTTGAAGGCAGGTGCGCGCGCGCACACACACACACACACACACACACACACACACACACCCCACTTGCAAGATAGAGCAAGTTTTTTTGAGTTTCTTGGGAGCATTGAACCATCCTGGAACATGTTAGTGATGACAGACTTTAACAAAATTTTCCTCAAATGTTGCTCTTAGACAGTCGTCCCCCCTACACTTTTCTGCAGATAAACACAGTGATTCTGATTAAGTTATTGATAGTAATGAAGATGAATAGCAAACTTTCTGCTGTGTATTGATTTGAATCTACAAGACGATGCAAACGTTATTGAAAAGCAAGTGGCTAGCTTGCTGAGAGCTAGCATGATGTAGTAGTTTGAGCATTGGATTACAATCCCGGAGACCAGGGTCCAGTTCCCCGCTCGGCTATGGAAACCCACTGGGTGACCTCAGAGATGTCACACACTCTCAGAAAACCCCATGATAGGTTGACTTTAGGGTTGCCGTAAGCTGGAAACAATTTAAAAGTACACAACAACAAATTGTTGATTTACCCTCTAAATAAGTCACCATATGAATTTGTATTTAAGTACATTCATGAAACAAGAAAGAAGAACTTCATTCTCTGTCCACTGAAGGAGACATTCAGGATGAGTTACCGTCACCGTCACAAGGGCTCATGTAACTTGGAACTTTCAGGTTTCTGTAGAGATCCGATGTCCTTCTCCATTTTTTTCCCCCTGCGTTGCACAGATCAAGTCACTCTCATTCCATCTTTTTTTTGCAAGCTGGACAAATTTGTGTCTGTCAGGGCTTACTTGGGCAGGAGGGTTCTGCAAAGACTTGTGATATCAGTGGCCCTCCCAGTTAGTGGCCCATCCCATCCTAGATGTCTCCTGCCCCAAACAGAGAATGGATGAATTAAGCCCTTGCTATTCTGATCTGTGAAGGAGACACTCAGCCTCACCCTGAGAGGTGGCACCATTTCTTCCTTGTTCTTTTCTCTCATTGCCCTTGGCTATATAAAGAACTGAGTGAGAAGCTAGGGGGGTCTCCGTGGAAACCTGAAAATTCCATGATCCCTCTCCTTGCCTGGGCTGTGGTGGGCCTAACCCATTCAGGGTGAGTCCTCCTGTGCAGACAAGAATGGATCTTCACAGTAAGTGGTTGATGAGCCATTTTACAATGAAACTTAAAGGTCTTTGTGTATGGCACACAGTTGTTTCAAGATTTGTTTTTTAAAAAATGACGGATATGATTAAGTGTGCCTCAGAGTAATTTCAAAGCTATTCCAACCTGCCCCCTCCCCACTAGATTCATCACTGTCTACAGCGGACCTTGTCACACTTACAAAGTGCAGCGGCTTAGTGAATCCACAACATACTACTTTAAGATCCAAGCATGCAACGATGCCGGTGAAGGAGAATTTTCTGAAGTTTACGCATTCACTACAACCAAATCTCCACCACCAGCCCTGAAAGGTGAGGGCGTGTATCACATGTTTGCTTGTGTATATGAGAATATTTCATCAGCTGCCCTTCATCAGAAAAGTATCAGGGCAATGAAAAAGGGTGCTGAGGTTTTTCACAGTGGAAATCCAATAGGATTGTTGATCATCTCTAAAGAAGAGAATGCTTAATATGTGTGAATGGGACAGTGTTCTTTGCTAATGTTACTTAGAAACAAAACACTTTTGCTTTTGTTTAAACTGCTGGTAAGAATATGGTGCTGGAGGAGGACACAAAGAACCTGTCTGTATAAAGGCGATTTACCATTAAATAACCATTATTGTTTAGGGATGAGTGTGACAGTTTCCAGTGGCCCCTGTGCTTGGCTGCACTTGGAAAGAGCTTCTCTAGGTGTCTCTTGCTTGATCTAATTGAGCTGCTAGATAAACTGTCCTCTGCTTAGGCCATACCTATTGGTATGACATGGCAAACCAGTTCTGATTTCCAAAGGAGTATCCAAAAGAGTTTATAGTCTTTCCTCCACTTCCCTTTCTTTATAAAAATTAAAAGTGGCTGAACTGCAGAATATATTTTTCTAAAAATATGCAGTATACCACCAGCCCTGAAAGTATACTGGTGGGCAGCAGATGAAAAAATAAAAACAGTACCAAAAATACTCCTAAGATTCCCAGATCTTGAAGAACCAGAAAAATGTTACCCCTGCAATGGACAGCCCATAAGGGAGACAACTTTTCCTGTAGGGAGTGCACGAGTGATAGGAGGCCCTTTCCCGCACTGACATCAGATCAGAGTTGGGAATTGAGAGGTGGCGGCCCTCTGTACATTATCTCAGTGTGTGTGTGTGTGTGGGCTCATACAGGGCTGTACAGTGTTTTCAAAATGAAAACCATCTTTGAATTGAACCTAGAGGCAAGCATAGAGCAATTATAGCAACATGCTCAGGATGACTTTCTCCATTCACCAGCCTGCTATGGCATGTGTGATGGCTGTTCCAAGAGAACTTGTGGGGCGGGGGGAAGCAGTCTGTATATACAAACTCTTGGATGTCTTCAGATTTCATAGATATGTGAGGAAAAGAAATACCTATTTTGGATTCCCATTCCATGACAATGGAAGGACTATAAATCTGGATTTTTGAATCATGATTTGGATTTGGAGTCCGTATTGGAACAGAATCAGTGAATTGGGCTCTGAACCAGAGTGGGGAACCCTTGCACAGCCGTGCTATTTTTTTTAAAAAAATTAAAGTTGCTTACTGACCGCTGTTGGAATGGGGAGCATGACTTTATAGGGCTTTTAGTGTCGCAAATTTAAAAAGATGTATGATATTGAAAATGAACTGCTGAATGAATTCCCTTTTTTCCAGCACCCAAAGTACATCAGCTGGGAGATAACATCTGTGAAGTCACATGGGAGCCTTTACAGCCAATGAAAGGCGATGCCATTGTTTACATTTTACAACTTGCCAGTGGTAGGGAAGTTGATCAGGTAATTTCTAAAGGATCTTTTGTTGCTGTTACAGGAAATGTTGCTTTTTAATCGACTTTTTAAATAAATTGCAGTAAAATGAGTGAGCAGGTGCAGAGCTGTTCTTCCACCACGAGGCCACATCTCTGTGTTTCAGGCACACTGGCAGTGGCATAATGTTGGTGCCAGCTGCTGTTTTGGTTGATTGGGTGGCTTCGAGGTGTTTGTGGAAGCACATTAACACACTGAAGGGTAGTGGGCTTTGGGGGCTGTAGAGATCCAGAAAGCTTCATGGGCCACACTTTGCACACTCCTACTCTAAAAGATCCCTATTGTTACCCAAATACTTCTTTTTGAGGGAGAACTCCAGACAGATTTGTGTGTAGCATAAGCAGAAGATGCACAGCATAGATGAGAAGTCCACATTCTTGATTATATGACTACTTGTAGCCTATTATTTCTAATTGTTTTGAGAATTGATATTTTTAGAACTTGCAGATACAGTCCTGTACATGGTTCACGTGCATCTCCCCTTAATGAAGGTGGGCCCCAATTTGTGAAGAAACTAGTAACTTTATGGGAATTTGCAGCAACAGAATGATAAAACTTGAGATAATGGCCCTAGTATTCACTGCATTGTTAATTCTGTGTCTGTATTTGTTGCATTCATGATTCTTCTCCATGTCAGAGAGGTCTGTACCTTAACATTCTGTTTGGGTTATTATGTGACGAGTGCATCAGCTGTATTCACACCTGCAGTCTCAGACGGCACATTTCCCAAACCTTTTTATTTTTGGTGATATTATTGTAAAATTTTAGATTTGTCAGTCATCTAAACACGTGATTTTTTTTTAAAGATCCAAAGGCTGCACTTTATGTAAATACAATTGAACAAGGCCATAGATGTTTTTTTGTGGCAGGGGCTGTATCTCAGAGTTAACACTGTGGATGCAGAAGATCTGGACCCAGGCCTTGCCATTTCTTGGTAGGCTGGGTGAGACCTCTTGCTTCAAACTCTGGAGAATAACTATCTGCCTATCCAGACAACAGTGATATAGTTGGATAAGTAGACTGGATTGGTATATGGCAACTTTCTGTGTACCTGTTAAGAGTTTTTTAAAAAAAACTCTTCGATTTTAAATTTGTGTATGCATATGTTTCTTTCTCAGGTATACAAGGGACCAGAGACTTCATTCCGCTTCACCAACATGCAGACAAACTGTGAATACCGATTCAGGGTCTGTGCTGGACGCCAGTATCAGGACTCCACTGGATTGCAAGAACTGTATGGACCATATAGTCCTAGCACGGCGTTTTCATCTCAGAAACAGGAGCTCATTTCCCAGTGTCCAGACACAAGTCCTGACCTTACAAAAAGTAGGAGGAAGCCGCTGAGCGACGAACAGTTTGCGTTCCTGCTTCTCATTGTCTTTGCCACAGTTGCCATCCTGTTTGCCGTTATCATTCAGTACTTTGTGATCAAGTAAGCGAGCAGCTTTGAGAATCGACTTCATTACTCAGCTTATTATTTTTTCATATGGAAGTTTATGCCTTGGGTATTTATGTAAATTCCAATTAAAAATGCTAGCTGGGAATGATTGTATACGGCACACATTTCCATTTTTGCTGCTGACTAACAGCAAGGCTGGGTAGGTAGACCCCCCCAAAACACACACACACACACACACACCCTCTGTCTCCTAGAGGGATAAAGGGGTGGGGGAGAAATGGAGAAGAAAATCCCTATTATAGCACAGTTGTGCATCTTCTAATCAGGGTTAGCTGTTTAAAACAGCAAAAACAAAAAACAAAAACAAGAAGCTGCCTTAACACGCATTTGTGATTCTCAGCTTGACTTTTAATACTCATGGCAAGATCTTCATTCTCAAGTAGAGCAAAGCTAAGAAAAGGGGTAGGGGAAGACCAGCCGCTTCAACCTAAAGTCTCGGCATGTATGAGATACAGCAGCAAAGATGCTTAAACGTAGAACAATACTGTATTACAGGACATTGCTAAAGCATACCACATCTGATATTATACTGTAGACAAAAAATGAAACCAAAATGTTAATCAACCTTTGACTTTAGCGATAGTGCTATTTTTATTTTCATTTTCCAGTTGTTTTTAAATGTTGGGATTCCAATAGTTAACTCTATCATTTAAGAGACAAAGGCTAGCAGACGGTGCCGACATTCTTTTAAAAATTTTTATCGAAAGTACTCGGGGTGCCCAATTTGTCTATGGACAGAGGGATTCGCATTAGTATCTGAGATGGCAAAATGCTCCCCCCTCCTTCTATACTGGTTGGTAAACAACTGTTGGCCCAACCCAGAGTTCACTCTCAGTGCCTGAGAGACCAGTAACACCCTGTGCTTCTGACTTAAACTGCAGCTGCATTTTCTTCAGAAGAAAAGCACAGAATTTTTTTTGTCTTTAAAGAGAACAAAAAAAGTGCATTTATGATAAATGTTTCACTATTTGGCTCAAACTGAGCAAATGTTTTTGTACTATTCTTAACATGAAATTAAATAATAATAATAATAATAAAAATTCAAACTGTGGTTTGGTTTTGGGTTCTGCTCTTCCCCTCCCACCCTTTGGGATGCCCTTCTAATGTAATCCAGCTGATCAAGTCACCCATGGAAATGAATTTCTCTTCTAAAGGGTTATACATAAGTTTGAAAGGAATTGCTGCCTCTTCTGCAGCAAGTTCATATTCCATTGTTTTTGTGGTTCAAGCCCCCACCCGTTTTGTGATAAATACTCCAGTGACAGGTCTGGCTTTGGGTTGAATAGTGTTTTTGTTTTTTCTTTTATTTCCCGGGGAGGGATGGGGTGGGGTTTAAATATCATGCACTACATAGGACTGTTCTTTGTCAAGCCTCTGCAGCAGGTACCTGTGAAGTAGAAGTAATTAAATGTTGTCTTGACATTGCGCTCTTTTGGAAGCTTGGAAACAACCCATTTCGTTTGAGAGGACGCAGCTCACATTCAAAGGCCAGGCCTTTTCTTATGTTTTGCATCTAGGTAGGGACTAAACAGCTATCCTTTATGAACCATCAGAATGCTTGTACTTGTGAGACAGTGGATGTAATGTGTAAAACTCATTTTTTTTTTAGCTTGAGGCGTGTCTGTTTCAGACAATAGAACATCATAAAAGTGTTTCTCAACCAGCTGTTAGTTCATAATGATAGCTTATGGTTTGTGGCATTGTGTTTGCATTTCACACCTGGGGGGGGGAAACATATAAACACACACAAAAAATGATGGTATCATATCACTATCTTAAAAGTAGATTTATGGTGCAATCTGAAATTAACCTTTTTTTTTTCAAAAAAAATGTACTCTCCTTTTTTGTGATCTATTTATTTTGATTTTTAAAAAATTCTGGAAAATGTATGTTTGAATGTACTGTTCTACTTATAGCAGAACTTTAAGTTAATCATTTATTGTAATGGAATCTTCTCTTCAGTGTTGGAAAGAGTTTTATACAAATGTTAGTGTCTTTAGTTTTCAGGAACATTTACAACCTGTTCTCCTTCGTTTCCTTTCATACTTCACTTTTTTATAAAACAGTAGATTGTCTTCAGATTTCTGTTGCCAAAGTGTGTTTTTTTGTTGTTGTTGTTGTTAAAACTCTGACAAAAAATGATTGGGGGAAAAAAATCTCATTGAATTGGCAATAGTACGTCAGATACATTTTTTTAAATTAGTTTTTTCTGAATAAATACTAACCAAAATTATGACTTCCTAGAAAGTTAAAAGTTTAATTTGTATTTGTAATTGCCACAAACTGTTTATATTTCCAGAAGGTTTACTGGAAAGCATAGTGTAGAATTTTATATTTACAACTATACATTCCAGATTGATGTACTCTAGTGGCATTAATGTATTAGATCTCCTTTTCTCTTGTATTGTAATTTTTGCTGTATTTCATACTTATGTTAAACCTGCCAGACATCGTATTACTAAATTGTAACTATAAATAGATAATATATTTAATATGGCCAATAAAAATACAAAATTGTTCACACCAGGCTTGTTGAATAATTGCGTGTAATGGCACCAATATGCATACAGTAGACACCTAACTTCTCTGAGTTTGGTCAACTAGTATCTGAGTTAATGAGGAACCAGATGAAAGAACGTTTTTAAAAAATTCAAACACATTCTGTTAGCAAATAATTGGTCACAGAATGAAGGGGTACAACTGTAGGAAGAGAAATGAGATAGCCCTCCCCAGGGACTTGCTGAAGATCCGAGAGGGCACATTCATTTCTGTTTGCTTGGTTGCAGAACTTTAGCCAGATACTGCTTCTCACTTGCCCTCCTCCCCCTAAATAGTTATGTCAGGAAAAAGCATTTACTTTTGGCATTTACTTTTGCTGTTAAATGCAATATGAAATGAATAGGAGAGGCAGGGAACAACAAATAAGATTCCATTTGTTTCTGTTTGAATAGCATTAAATTTGAGGCACTTGCTTTCACTAGATTCTGTTAATTGTATAAAGACCCAAGAAGAAAGGGCCTTGAGAGAGAGAGAGAGAGAGACTGCATGTAGCAACACTCGCATAGTGGATCTAGCACTTAGGGTCCTAAATTCCTTCTTAGTCTTGACTATAATGGACACATTGAATCCATCCGATTTACCTATGTGATGACTCACCATGGAACAGTTGATTGGATGGGCCTACTCTAGTTGAGACCAACTAGAGAGTGCTAGGTGCTTATAAAATGGGGACCCTTTACTCAGTCTCTGAAATTTGGCAGAGCTGTGGTCTATAGGACACACTAAAACATCTTCAAATAGTATGCCATTTGGATGGGAAACATGGAAGTTATAAACATTAAAAGACTAGCTAAGACTCCCCTCATAGTCAATGGAAAAATAATGTAACTCTAACAAATGAAAAAAACCCAACAACATTTAAAAATACAAACCATTGCTAAAATTCATTCCCTTTTGCAAATCCCTCTCAGGGAGGCTGAATAGGGCAAGACAGCATCAGCCTCCACTACCGCTGGCCACTTCAGACTCGTGTTTGAAGGCTGAAGAAAGAGGGAAGGAAAGATTTTACAGGCTAAGGTGATGATATAATTGCAAGCTTATTCCAATTTTTTTTTACATGAAAGAACTTACTTCCACTCCTTCCACAGAAGCCTTGTCACTCCTGCTTAAGTGCTTCGACCGCCAACCCTGGCTATGATTGAGAAACTTACACACCGCTTTCCGGTATTTTTGGGACATGACATTATAAAGGATGGGGTTTACAGATGCTCCAAGGTAAAACAGCAGCATTGAGACAAGGTTGAAGTATTGGCTGATCTCGTAGAGGACCATGTTTCCTTGAGCGAAGAGTATCCGGCCAATGTGTAACGGGAGCCAACACAGCACAAAAGCCAGGACTACCACTGCTGAAAAAGGAGAGAGAATACCTTTTAATATGGCAATCTCTTCCCCTAAGTCCCTCCCTCTCTAGAAAGGTATTCCAACTCATCTTCAGTTGAGCAGAAAGGCCTTTTAACACAAAGTTGGGCAGATCTCCAGAGTTTGGTAGAACCAAGAGATCAGTCTTGCTCAATGTTAGTGGAAGAGTGAATCCATTCAGGACTTTAACCCAAACTTTAAAGAGGGTTAGCACCATGAAGAGCTCCTTGAAAGTTTGGATGAAAACTCAGGATTCTCCATCCCATGAGATCAGAGCCACATCTGGCCACTGCTTAAAGATCTACCAACTAGAACAGTGGTTCTCAACCTGTGGGTCCCCAGATGTTCATGGACTTCAGCTCCCAGAAGCCCCAGCCACTATGGTCAATGCTCAGGGCTTCTGGGAGCTGAAGTCCACAAACATCTGGGGACCCACAGGTTGAGAACCACTGAACTAGAGCCAGATGCAACATAGCAGCTCAGGTAAGATGGCCAAAAGACAGAGAGAAGAACTCGGCAACTGCCCCCTCATCAAAAAAGGGGATATAGATTGTTAATCTATATGAATAGATACAAATTTCAAAACAATTCCAATACAGAAATAAGAGTACATCTCCCACAGCCAGGAATACTGTAGCTACTCAAGAATCTGGGTCCTGACTGAGGCATTTTGGATAAAATACTCCAAAAAGTTCATTTTCCCAAACTCTTGAGTGGCCACAGTCAAAGATTCTGGGGGACTCTAAGGAGAACTTGGAAGATGCTGCCCATTAAAACAACAACAACAACAAAAAAACCGTTTTCCTAAGTCCTGGACCAACTGATCTGTGTGCTCACTTCAGCTGCTCTCCAGATTTTGCTAAGTTCAAGGCCCTGGACATTCATTCTTAAGAGCTCTTTTATCTTTAAACCAGAGTTAGACAAATACAGAGCAAGGGTGGGAACTGTGCAGGTCTTCAGATGTTGCTGGATTACAATTCCCAGCATTCCTAGCCCTTGGCTATGCTGACCAAGGCTGCTAGGACTTGCAGTCAGTCAAACAATATCTGGAGGGAGAGAATAATTCCTACGCTTGAAATAGAAGACAAACAGAGGACTGTTCTCCAGATAGCAGGCTAAGAGATGTGTAAACAGAAGCTCTTTCTTTCTTTTGTTCCATAGACCCTTCTCAGTCGGAGAAAATAAGCTACCTGCCTCAGGGGCTGGCCTTGCTGCCAAATGGGTTAGGAGAAGATTTGAAGGGATGACTGGTACCAATATTGACCCCAAAGCTGGCTGTTGGCAAGTCCATGAATATAGTCTGGCATATTGGGTTTCAAACTTTATTGTGACTATGCTGAGCTGCTGTAAACCATTTAAATTGCTCTGAAATCAGCTTCATGAGGTTTAAGTGTCCCCTGACACTAGGCAGATGGACTTTAGAACCCTTTCTAAGCCTGATAAAAGAGTCAATTTGTATGAATGACCTTGCAAGATATGCTTGTACCAGCTCAACCGGAGAAAGTTACGAAGCGTGAGAATGGATTGAGGGAGGGAATTTTCCTCTGTTACTAACCTGTTTGCACAGTTCCCATTGCTAATGAGGGAGGGCAGGTCATCCTTGTGTCCTTTGATAATCTTCATTTGCTCCCGTACTATAACACCCCTGGGTTTCATGTCCTATCAGTCATGCCCTCGAGGAGATGCACCCCAGCCTAGATATTCCAGCAACGGGAACTGAATTTGGTTGCTGGTCGGGGATAGTCTGAGCAGATAGTCTGGGTGACCCATTCTACCATTGACTGAAAGGAGATGATGGATCCCCATTAACAAAAGGGCTGGAAACCATCATCAGTTGAATCATCAACTACCAATAAAGCTTATACTACAGCAGTAATGTGTGCTAGCTTTCAGTACCAGAAGAATTCTTCAGGAGGGCAGTTCTAGCACAGAACTTCCCTCTGCCATGATATCTTGGGTCTATGGCAAAATAAAAGTATTTAAACAAATAAATTCACCCAGGGATGGATGCCACTTACCTAGCATCTTGATGGTTTGTTGGTGATATTTCTCCCTGGCTTTAGCATGCTGCCCCTCTAGGTTGTGTGCTGTTCTCCAGAGCTTTCTACAGATCAACCCATAGAGGAGAACCAAGCAAGACACAGGTAGGAAAAAGTAGAGGGTGGAGAGCCACGTCATTGTTTCTAGAAGCCCCGAGCGAGCAGCTTCCTCTATGCATCTGCATTCGTTGGTTTCCTCCGGTAGGCTTCCGTTGCGATGTTCAACGCCAAAGAGAAAGAGAATCGGGATGGCAGTCACGAGGGAGCAAAGCCAGATTAGCAGAATGATGCCTTTGACCCGGCTTTTCGTAATGGTCGCTTTAGCTTTCAGAGGAAAACAGATTGCAAAATACCTCTCGACGCTCAAGGTGGTTACGTGGAGAATGGTGCAGTAGGTGCAGGTTTCACTGAGGTAGACAATAAACTTGCAGAGAAAATCGCCAAAGATGTACGGCTTGTATTTCCAAATCCTGTACAAGTCTGAAGGCAAGCCGAGGAAGATCAGACTATCAGACAAAGCCATACTGGATAAATACATATTTACCGTTGTTCTCATCCCCTTGTACCGCTTAAAAATTAGTATAATGGTCACATTCCCGGCTACGCCCAAGAAAAACAAGATGATACAAATGATAGTCACAGGGATCAAGACAGGAATCTCAAACAGAGAAAAGGAAAGCTCTTCATAATTGTCCATTTCATTTCCAAAAGAGATGTTCAGTGAAAAGGAAGCCATTTCTGACCGAGGCTGGTTTCTCCTTAACAACAGATGATGGATATTGATCTCATCCTGTAAGAGATCTATGCTTGGACATGAAGTTTCCGAATGCTGCTAGAATGCTCCATCGGCAAAAGCTCAGCTTCCTTAAGTTTTTTCCCCATGACTGGGGTCTCCTAACGCACTTAAATTCCCGATAGAACATGACAGTGTAGGCTGGCAATATTGAGCCCCAAAACTACAAAGACAGTGAAAAGGAAATGTCTGAATACCTGTTGGAAATGAGAAAATGGAAAGAAATCAAATTTAGACACTCAATGTTTAGTTGGATCAAAAACCTACCAAGGTCAGTTAATTGTCATATTCTGACAAATGGCCAGGCCAGTACCGAGCAGGGGTGGTGGATCTGGGAGGGGGACAACAGGACTATAAACAAGATCCTCACTGTCAGAGCAGCTCATAAACAGAAAAAGACATTGCTTAAATGAGCAGGCAGCTACATGGCACGGGTACTGAGAAACGTCTTACCTCCTTGCAGACGGTTTGCCAGATCCCTCCATAAATTCACGGTGTGCAACTTTACCTTCTCTAGGATCTCTTATTAGGAATTCTTAAATCTACATCAAATTTAGTATGGTTTAAAAAAAGGAAGAGGTCAGCAAAGACCTTTGTCCCTTTGCCTATCAGCCGGGCATAAAAACCTGGTCAAATACCACATCTCCCTGGGAAAATCTGTCGGGAGTTTGATCTTTCGAGTGCTTTGGCCCCTTTCCTCAGTTGAGCATGACAAATAAGGGAGCATTTTTAGAGCCATCCATCAACATCATCCGCCGCTTAAGCAGGCGTCACTGAGCAGCTGGCTCTGCCTCCACGCCTTTTTTTCTCCTTAATCTATCAAACCAAAGTGGAGAGTGTCCGTTGTTACCCGGGAGGTCCGAGTTGCGGTTTGATAACTCAAATCTAATTAGAATGGCTGGATCAATTCCATTTTTCCAGAGTGTCTTAGCAACAGAAGGTGGGCAAGACATTTTTGCTGCCTCTTGTCCACCCAAGCCAAGGTGGATTAATATTCAAAGCCAGTTGAGCTATTTTGGCACATGGGGCAGAACATCTCGCAAGCCACCTCTCCCCATTCCTGACAAAAATAAAAATGCAGCCTTAAATAACTAACAATTTGATGCCCTGTCTTGACACTCCAGATCTGTTCTCCGAGAGAACAGCCTCACTCTGCCTAACGGTTGGGCTGGCGTTGCTTAGCAAATAAGTTGTACAATTGAGGAGGGGTTCTTCTCGTCTTCTGCCCAGCAGATGCTGCTGTATGGAAAGATTTTGGTTGAGTGTGTATTTTAATATACATTAGTCAAGAGGCCGCATGACCGTCAGTTCAGCCAGCGGGAAGCTGTGCCTTTCACTTCTTTGATCATTAACTAGGCCTCGCCAAACACCTTTGGTGCACAACACAAATTAAGCTAGGACATCTCTGAAGAGAAGCTGCTAAAAGATCAGTTTGAGATACTCCCCAATGAAGTTTTCCTCATTCACTTTTCATGCCAAACATCCACATTCTGAAAGACTGTAAGGAACCAAGGCAACAGTTCCCAAATTGGAGAGCTTGGCTTTATTTTAGTTTGAAAAGCATCAGGTACAAAAAATGGCTGAGAGCTTGCAATATCAGATGTAGCTACGAGGATAGAGCTTCATCACCATAGCTGCTTCTGTCCATGAAATCTACCAAATAATCTGCTTCTTAAGCCAGAGAGCATTCCAACCCAAGGGTTTTTGAGGTGCCGCAGATCAGGGTGCTGGGAAACGACGATTGCACCCCATTTGTGGGACGCACTGAGACAGGCATCTTGGAGAGATGCCTTGAGGTCCTGACAAGCTGCTTGTCTCGACATGCTGTCCAACGGAGAGAGCACTACAGTCATCATTTCTAACAGCCCCAGTCAGCAGCCGGACGCTGGCTGGTTTAAGAGGTAGGAACTTTTCAAGTCACATTCAACCATTAACAACCATAAACGTTAATCCCAAAAGTTACGAGATGATAGGTCTGGTTTGTTATTGTTGTCGTGTACCTTCAAGCAGATTCTGACTTATGGTGACCCTAAAGTGAACCTATCATGGGGTTTGCTTGGCAGAATTTGTTCAGAGGAAGTTTGCCTTTGCCTTCCTCTGAGGCTGAGAGAGTGTGACTTGCCCAAGGTCACTCAGAGGCTTTCCATGGCTGAGCTGGGATTCGAACCCTGAGCTGCAGAGTCGTAGTTCAGCTCTCAAATTACTACACCAATCTTGAGTCCGTGGTATACAATCTCATAAATATTGAATAAGAATGCCAGACCATAAGTTACTTAATTTAATTTCTTTTCCCAACAATGAACTTACATTAAGCTACAATTGTAACCTGAGGGGTGAAAGCTAGTCTGAATGTTGGAATAGGACTCTGGGAGACCAAAGTTCAAATCTCCACTCAGAAACCCACTGGGCGTCCTTGTATGTCACACTCTCTCAGCCTTAGGGGAAGGCCATGGCAAATCTCCTCCAATTTAAATCTTGCCATGATAGGATTGCCATAAGTCAGAGCTGACTTGAAGGCACACAAATCAAAACTAGAGGGATAATGTCACTCCTTCTGTAATATAACATTTTAGTTCTTTTTATACTGAAGAGGAAGAAGACCATGTGGTTCAAATACTGAGCACATGCTGCCTTGTGGTCAGTTGTGGACGTTGAAGAGATGGCAAGGTGGACAGGTAGAAAGCGCATTTATACCACAGGTCAGCAATTAGCACCATAAATATTTTCCTTAAATAAATGTTCATGCAGACACACAAATATATACATGAACACATTCTCTCTTTCTTTCTCTCTCTTTGTATACACACACACACACACACACACACACACACACACACTTTTACTCGCTTCCAAGAAACTGAAGCAGTTTCCTTTAAATGTAACCAACAATACAACGAACAACTTTGGGCTTAGAAATCAGTCTAACCAATGACTTTTTGAAAAGTAGTTTTTCACTTACAGAAAACAACATCTATCACTCTTTGGGATATTCTTGCATGCCGCTCAGAACCTGTAGCAATTAAAACCTATCATAAAGTGCAATGCATTTTCCAAACAGCAACAGCGTACTATCAATCGAGAAATGCTGTTGATAAAATATTAGATAACCAATCTTAATTAGGTAAGATTAGAACTGGCTTTTCCCAAGGTAGGAATTAACAGATTTTTTTTTTTCCAAATCACAACTTCCACCGTCCCCAGCCGACACAACTGATAGTCAGGAAGATGCCCTTTGGGTCCCCAAGAGAATTAGAAAAGAATGGTGCTAAAACAACAGCTCTGACACCCGCTGGTGGTGGGGGATCTCTACGATGGCAGAAGGTACCAACAGTTAACAAAGAAATGGCAGGAGAGAATGTGCAGAAATCTTAGCTTTGTTCAGAAAAACTTTGTTTCCTGTTCTTAAACACTGTGAGAGTCTGAGACTCTCAGAACATGGCTTAGACAGACTTGATGAAAAGGTGTCCTCTATTGATACAAGTCTTCAACAAACGTTAAGGAGACAAGAAGCCAAAACCTCAACCGTAAAGGAAAACAAGAACATGTGATTTCCCACCATTTATTGTAAAAACAACTGGCACAATGACAGACTAGCAGAAAGCTCCCAAACAAAGAGGGAGCTGGAACGGCGTCAGTTCTCTGAACCGCTGGTGTCCCCCTTCTCTTCTTTGGTTTCCATCAAGCCGCTCTCGTCTATGTTCTCCAGAGAGGAAGCGTGTTGGAGGGACAAGTCAGACAGGGCCATGGTGGGAAGCTGGTTTTGCTCAGGGTACAGCCATGGCTTTGAGTTCAGGTCATGCTCCTGCTTCCAGGAGGGGTATTTCAAGCACGCTTTGTGCATCTTCTTCATCAGCTGACCACAAGGAGGGGAAAAGAGAGGATTAAAAAAAATCTAGTTTTGTTTCCTCTGTGTTAGAAACGCAAAGATTAGAGAACAAGAGACCATTCTGAGGCATTTCGCTGCCTGAAGGAAAGGCCGAGATAACGCCCTTCCTCGTTCTATGTACAAAAGCTGGCTGGACGGCCCCTGAAATCTTCTTTCAACACTTGATGCTGAGTGAGCATCCCACAGCAACAATGACAACAGCGCTTATTTAAACCACCCTTTTCACCAAAGGGTGGAACATCAACATAGAGAGTCAGGGACAAAGACAATAAACATAACGCTATACCAATACATGGAATACGTGGAATCCCCTAACACAGTGTTTCTTTACCTTTTCTTTATTGGGGACCCCCTGTAAATAGGATTTATTGCCAGAGACCCCCAAGACTTAATTCAAGATTTAAATATTCAAATTTAGATTTATATAGTCACATATTTATTTGTTTATTAAAAGCTTCTGGAAACTAGGACTCAAATCCCCACTCAGACGCTGGTGACCTTGGGTATGTCATATTCTCTCAGCCTCATAGGAAGGTAAAGGCAGACTCCCTCTGAACCAATCTTGCCAAAATCTGTGGCCTCAGAGTGTGGTGGAGTCTCCTTCTTTGGAGGTTTTTAAGCAGAGGTTGGATGGCCATCTTTTGGGAGTGCTTTGAGGTGGGTACCTCCATAGCAGGGGGTTGGACTGGATGGCCCCCGGGGTCTCTTCCAACTCTAGGATTCTATGGAAAGAAAACGCTGTCATGGGTTCACCTTAGGGTTGCCACAACTCAGAAGTGACTTGAACACAAATGAAGGAGCAGTTTCAGCATCCACAACCTACCACATCCTTGTTGCTGCTGCTGTTAGTGTCCAGCAGTAGGGCTTCATGGACCCCCTGTGAGGGCTCCACAGACCTAGCTGAAGGACCACTGCCCTAGCACACCCAGAGGCAGCAGACCAGCTTAGGAGACGTACAGCAGGCCCATCTGTCTACAGCTCTCTCTCTCCTCCTCTTTCTGCTGCTTCAGTATCATAAGTCACCTCTCTCTGCCTAATGGCTGGCTGGCCCAGAGAGAATTCCACCTAAGCCTGGACAAGGAGCTAGGTGGGTCACTGGTGGACTTACTGTTGGTAAGAAGTCAAACAGAATGGGGCCAATGCAAGCCCACTCTTAGCTCACATCCCCACTCTGAATTTTTGAGACGGTCATCCATCAGTCCACCCTGCCACAAAAAACATTTCTCCTTCTTTGCCTCCAATGCCCCCTACTGGCACTTTTTGCCATGTTCCCCTCAACCATTTTAGGTCCAGGAGATGCCTTTTTAGCAAAAGGAAAACAGCTGTAGCTGACAGAAACTGCACTAAATTCTGGCCATTTGTGGGCCAAAGCAAAAGAAGTGCTAACGACAACATTCAAATTAACATCAGCCTCCTTGGCTGCAGACTTCATTGACTCTTGGAATCAGAAATACATACCACTCAAATGAAATGAACATATCAGTAAGAAAATCCTTTGACCCACAGGTCTACCATGTCTTAATGTAAGCTTCTGTTGCTTGGCAAAAGAAGATCTTCTCTGTCTTGGATGCTTGAGAATGGAAGACTATGTTTTTAACAAACACTCCACTGTAGGATCCTGGATATATTGCAGAAGGGGCTGGTTCTATAATAATTGGCGCTGATTTACACTTTAAGAATGGTTGTTCAAAATAGCTTGCTATTTGAGTTTCATGGGTTATTATTAGACAAAACAGTACAGCTGAGATCCTGCATCACAAAGCTCCAGAAGGCAGCAAATCCTCTCCTCTCCTCTCCTCTCCTCTCCTCTCCTCTCCTCTCCTCTCCTCTCCTCCTCTCCTCTCCTCTCCTCTCCTCTCCTCTCCTCTCCCCACATGTCCAACCCACCTGTCAAATGGCTGGGCACTCCTGCCAGTCATTTGGTGGGGGTGTGTGTGTGTGTGTGTGTGTGTGTGTGTGTGTAGTAGTAGTAGTAGCAGGGCTGCACTCACACAACACACTGCTACATTCCTGTAGCTGGCTGCAGAAGAGAGCATCTTCCCAAATAGCTGATGGATCCTGGGGTCCTAGAGGATGCCTGGTGGGGAAGGGAATCGTGACAGATAGAGGTGTTGAATTCCTCCATCCATCACAGCAATTCACCAATACAATTTTCCAATACAGCAGCATATAGGTCCAACAAAGTCCTGGCTCATATGCTATATTAGAAAATCACGGACTTAAGCAATCAGGCCCATTATAATCTCAGAACAGAGAAGACTCAAGTAAGTCTATATATTTGTGCGCTATAAACTACTCTATTATGTGTGTGGTATGTTTTACAAGTATTTGTGGACAAGCTGATTATTGCCTTTGGGGGTCTTTATGCGGAGAGCACAAGATAATCCTATTCTGGGGAAGATACGCATGGCTGTTCTCTCTTGACCAATCCATCCCACTTCAATGAACCACTGCACCAAGTCAACTGACGCTGCCCACAAGCTCACCTGAGCAGAGGAGGCCTTACCTTTGGCGCCAGGTACTGAGAAGCTTTATTCACAACCCACTTGGGCAGCGATCCTAATTTATAGGAGAAACAGGAGGGAAAACACTGTTAATCGACTCTGAAAGCAAAAAGAACTGTGATTCCAGAAAGAATATTATTTGACTCCTTTGATCATCAAGTTCTTCAGGAAGACAGAAGAAGAGAGAAAATCAAAATATAACAAGAGGAAGGAGAAGGAGGAAGGAAATGCTAAGTCCAAATATGCAAAATATAGTCAGTAAAACTGGAATCTCTTTCATAGAATCTCTGCTCTCATAATTTAAATCCATTGATTCATGTTCTAGTTTTTGGAGCAGCAGCAAACAAAATGTTCTCCATCTTTTACATGACAGCCTTTCAGGTATTTAAATATGGCTATCATATCATCTCTCAGTTTTCTCTTCCCCAAGTTAAACAAACCCAGCTGTTCCTCATTGGAGTCAGTTTTCAGCCCATCCTGGTCATCCTCCTCTAAACACATTCCAGCTTGTCAATATCCTCTTCAGCTGAGGTGACCAGAACCAAATACAGTTATCATAGGCCAGCAGTCAATTTCTCCAGGTGAACAGCAGCCTGGAAGGAGGACAAACAGAGACAAGTGCACTGGGAGCTAATCAGGCTGTGATGAGAGCTAGCTAGCTCCAGGCTTTCTAAGGAAGGCAAAGAGTGGTGGTCCAATATCAGAAACAACTCATGTGTTTGCCGACCCCCGCCTTTGTGTGCTACAGATTCCCTGCTTGCTGTCTGCCTATTTTCTTTGTCCTTCAGAGTGTCTGACCTTGCTGCCCACTGGATTCCTGAACTCTTGGTCTGACACCAGACTATGCTTCTGCTTTGCCCTGAGCAGGCAAGCTCTACTGAACTGCTAAGCTGTCTCTGTTTGCCTACTGAATATCTCTGCACTCCACTGCCTGGCAACGGACAGCAGGTGCCTATGACACCAGTGTTCCAGGTGAGTAAGGTAAGACCCCCTATGTCCAAAGTCTCATCTAGCCATACTTAACTCCACTGTTGGTCCACATCTCCTGGCTCAATAGCACTTAACAGTAAGAATCCCAGTTGCTGGTGTACAAAAGCTAATTGCTTGCTGGAGATCGAAACAGAAAACCTACACTTGAATGATCCAAAGGGTGTCTGTCACCTGAGAGGACAGGAACCTTGCAAGATAGGTTGACCACTTATCTTCTGGATAGGAACAGAGGTCCAATATATCCCAGCAGGGAAAAACCAAAAGCATTCTATGAACATGCTCAATTAATAAAAATAAAAGTGTTTTGGGTTCTTCTCCTGCTCTACCAAAAACCATTGTCCTATTAGCAAATTGATGTTAGCAGATAGAAGTTAAATAAAGTAAAATAAAATAAAGTTATGCAAGCAGAACCATTTTACCAAAGAAACAAGGAAGGTAGAAGATATTATGCTATGAAAGGCAGCAGTTACTGGGGGGGGGACACAGACCAAGGTAAAAAGCCAGAGGACAGAAGATTTTATCCTCTTTTCTCCCCCGCCACCCTCTTTTACTCACTTATCTTGAAACTGCAGCATATAAGATAGTTTTCAAGAGGAAGGAGAGAAAACCACACTGGAAGGGAAGACATTGCAAGTGGAAAGGCTTGAGTAATGCAGCAAGATCCAGGAAAGGGCTTTGGTGGGAACTGAACTGGAAGCAGATAAGAAAGGGGGTTGTGAGGGAAGTGTGAAGCACAAGCACAGCACGAACAGTCTGAATACAAGAGAGGGAGAAAATACAATCCATTACACACAAGCACATATACAGTAATGATGTTACCCTCCTTTGAGTTTTTTGCAAAAGAAATTCAATCACACCTTGTTTGCTCCCAAAACTAATGTGTTACTTCCAAGTTCTGGATATGTTAAAAGATGTTCAGAAGGAGAGATTACCTTTTCATTGAGTATAACATGAGAAGGCTTTACGTTAGAGCAAAAGTAATCAGTGTTTTGTTTTTGTATTCTCACCACCACCACCATCATTATTTAGGCTGCTATTAATGAGATTTCAGCCGGATTTTGACTAACGGCTACCAAGGATTTTCTCAGCGAGATTTATTCAGAGGATATTTCACTTACAGAAAACAACATCTATTACTCTTTGGGATATTCTTGCAAACTCCTCAGGGCTCCTAGCAATGAAAACTTATCACAGAATACTCTGCAATTTCCACACAGCAACAATATACTATCAACAGAGAGACGCTACTGATAAAGCATTAGATAACTAATCTTAATTCTCTCACTTTCTCGGCCTCAGAGACAGGCAACCCCCATCTTAACAAATCTCACCAAGAAAACCCCTTGACATGTTTGCTTTAAGGTCACTATAAGTCACGATGTGGGGCTCCTGCCATATGCATGCATTAGTATATGTAGTTTAAATCTTTTTATTAAAATTCAAATTCACATATTCTGACATTAACATTCCATATTTCTCGACGTCCATTTCAGACATATTCCAACTGCACCCTCCGAACGAGGGAAAGTAAATTATAATATAACTTCCCCCTTTACACCTTCTTAACATTGTCCTTTAGTACCTATACCTATTAACCCATCTCAATTCAATCTCCCATCTTACTAATTTAACATAATAAAAAACAAACGAACAAAAAATCTTCCCTTATTTTCTTATTCCCTACACCGGTTGGTTCTTTCATAGATTTTCCAGTCCAACAATATCTTGAACATCCCAACAATTTACTCTGCTTTCTTCTGACAATGCCTAATTCGCTAAATCGACTATTTCAAGCCTTCGGTTCTCTTATCGTCTATATTATCAGTTTCTGCATCCTAATTCCTTCTGCCATTCTTCCAATTAAGATTGTAAGTCTAGTTCATATCTTAGCAAAACCGAGCTTTTTAACATGTGTTTCACCTTTATTCTTTAATAACCATCATCCTCCAGTATATGTAATAGTAAAGCTGCATTAGATCAAAAGAGGGCATTACACACAAAGCGCTATTATGGATCCATTGCTGACTACTACCCGCAACTATTTACTCTTTTTTTTTGGTGTAAGAATCTCTCCCTATTCTGGTCATGTTATTTCTGCCTCTGAGACCAAAGTTTCTGTTAAAGAAGTAACGCCCAGAACATGTCTGCTTCATTAACTAAAGCATACCTTTAGTAGTAACTTACACAACTTGCAGTCCAAATCCTAGGGGCCTGCAGTTGGTTATAGGATACACACTTACCTTTAGGATCAACTTGGGCCAGGTAAGTCAAGCGGCAGCTATTGGGTCCCGTCCGTTGCACCAAATATCCAGCCAAGAGCGACACAGCCCGGACCAGGTCTTTGCGTGGAGGGTATTTCTGCCAAAAGAACAATCACTAAGTCAGGGACAGAGAACCGTCTGGAGGTGGATGACAGAGATCAGCTGGATCCCCTCAACCTGTAGCAGGCGGTGTTCGCTTCCATCACCAAAATTCAGTGACCATTGCCAAGCTCTCTAATGTCACCATGATTGCTACTAAAACTGTGCAGCAAAGGCCCGGGGGGGGGCATGTGGTCCTTTCACATCACACAGATATAATGCTATGATTCCACTTTACTTGCTGCATGCTACGGAATCCTGGGGCTTGTAGTTTGGTGAGGCATTACGAGCTCCCTGGCTGAGAATTCTGAGTAAACTGCAAATCCCAGGAATCGACAGGATGGAGATACTGCAGCTAAAGTGGAATCACAACACTATAACTACGTGCTGTGAAAGGGCCCCCAGTTCTGATCCGTCAGCTCTCTCTTACAAAACAGCCTATCTAGAGATGAGCTTCATAGGCTGGCAAATCCACCAACCCCCTTACCATGACTGCTCTAACCAACGGAAGAATTTCAGCACAGTCCCTGACATAATCATAGTCACTATGGAGGAGAAGGAGTAAATTGTGTTGTTATCTGTACAACACTTGTCTTCTAAAATCTGAGTGTGGTCTCCAATTAAATAAGGTGCAGGGATAAGGTTCCCTCCAGATGATGTTGAACTTCAATTCTTAGCAGCCCTGGATAGCCCAGGTAATGATGAGGAATGCTGGGAGCTACAGTCTAATAATACCTGGAAAGTCACATGATTCCCCATTGATTGAATTCTTCTGTCCAGGTGGTGAAGTCACCACAAACACATTAATAAACACACACACACACACACACACACACACACCATGCTATGTGCTCACTCACCGGGTGTTTGACGGAAAAATTGAGGATAACATAAGACTTCTCCAGAACTCGCCAGGACCTCAGTGTCACCACGTCTCTATTTCTTAAGGGTTTGGGGCACTTCCCTAGCCAAAAGGAGAGAAAAGCCACCTCAGCATCACATCCAGAGTTGTGAGTTAATACAGGCTTTGCACATACCTGTTGTTTCACATGAATCACTGTGTTTGTCAAAATTGCTCCACACACTCCCATCAGAGTACATGATTCCTCCCTTCAGGCTGTATCTTCACAACAGCCCTGCAAGGTAGGTCAGGGAACAGTGGCCTGCCTGAGGTTACCAAGCGAGTTTCATGGCTTGGGAGTGATTTGAATTCTCCTTCTTCAAATCCTAAGTTAACATTCTAACCTTAATATTATATTGATTCTGGTCTTTACCTGATGGCTACAAAACAAAGCACATTGCTAATATATTTTCAGTGCTGCGTAACTTTGGAGACTACAAAGCTATTTGTTTAAAAATGGAAACTAAAATTCTCATGATGCTGGGTTCTGTAATTAATATTGAACTCTGTGCTGAAAACTCCCTGAAGGAGCTCTGAGTGACCGCTATAAAATCAGAATAAAAATGACAAAATATGGAATGGTAGGGAATCACGCAAGAGCAAAATCTGTCATCTGCCTCATGCAAACAGATACATTTGATATAGAATCAGCACAGTTTGTTTGGCTGGCCTTGTGGAACTGATGAGGAGCTGAGTAGAACTCAGAAACCCCAGATAACCTGAACTTTGAAATTCATCAGGCTTTGTTGTTGTTGTGTGCCTTCAAGTCATTTCCGACTTACGGAAACCGCAACCTACTGTGCGGCTTTCTAGGGCTAAGTGAGTTTCCACAGCCAAGCAGGGAATCGAACCCTGGTCTCCAGAGTCACAGGCTATTTCTGCACTAGACTGTTATAGTGCTATTATTCCATTTTCAGCATCCTATGGAATCCTGGAGTTTGCAGTTTCGGGAGGGGCCAGGCGGCCCCTCCCGAAACTGCAAACCCCAGGATTTCATAGGATGCTGAAAGTGGAATAATAGCGCTATAACAGCCTATTGTAGAAATGTCTACAGTCTGGAGTCAAACCACTGCACCGTCATGTTTAGTGCATGTTAAAAGCCACACTGGACGAAACCAAAGACGTATCATGTCTGGCACCCTGTTTTCAGAGTGGCCACTGAGATTACGGCAAGCTCGTAAGCCATGGAAGAGACACGAGCTCAGCAGTACCTGACGTGGCCCCGTGGAAACTGGAAGGCATTTTGCTTTCAGCATGGGTGGTGTCCACAACTAGTAGCCACACTCTGTTCCACCCCTAAAGGGGTAAGCACTGCAAACCCTGGAACCCAAACATGTTCAGTTCTGATCTGGATACTAAATGCAATGGTGCAGTTGTATGATTTTAGACTCTTGGCATTATGTTTTGCTTATCACAGCTTCCCATGGTTAACTGATGGAGGAGACTGGCATGTCTTCCCCTGGTATCCAAGAAGCCATTATCATATTTTTGTGACCACTGGCTACCATTCTTTCTTTCTCTCCTGGAAACTTGCCAGGGAGGGGCAGTTGATGGTCAGTGGTCTGGCACCATTCCATGGACGACTACTTTCAGTAGCAGTTTTAGATGGCAATGTGTAGTTCTAGTGTGTTGGCTCCAACCTGTAGAAAGGAGTCCCAGACGTCAGCCCCAACCTGACTGCACCATTGACCAAATCCTACCCTCTCATTTATCAGGTGCTGCGAGTTCTTATTACCAGCCATTCTTTCCCAACCTCATGGTCCACCCTGACTCACATGAGTAATAGCCTACATCAGTGTTGTCAGAGAGACGGGCAATCTCGTGCGTCTCGATGACATTCAGGTCCCACTTCTTTCGGTACTCTGTGTCGTGGAGCACGTCATAGGCGATCTCGGCTGGCACGTCCGGCATATCAATGCGGCCCTGTGGACCAAAGGAGAACCAACGTCAAGGCAATGGGGGAAAAGACTGGGAAAGTGGAAGAAGGATCCTATTCGGTAATGAGCCTATTTGGTAAGGAAACAGGGTCAAAGTAGCAAGGCTGAATCCATTCAATGTCAGAGAACCTTAAGGACTCAGGAGAATATTTAGAGTGTGAAATGTTCATTAAGTAGAGTATCAAAATTATGATGTCAGATCTTGCTTTTATGTTTAATACTTCTTGATCTAAGGCAGTGGTTCTCAACCTGTGGGTCCCCAGATGTTCGTGGACTTCAGCTCCCAGAAGCCCCAGCCACTATGGTCAATGCTCAGGGCTTCTGGGAGCTGAAGTCCACAAACATCTGGGGACCCACAGGTTGAGAACCACTGATCTAAGGGATCTAGATGTTTGTCCTCATGAATTTTTATGGCACGGACACAGGAAAACGTACACCTCATGCTCGGAGCTGCAGTTGGTAAAGGACTTCAACTGATACTTTTGCTTCATGATAGGGTGAATAAACTCCTTTATGTTTTTCACAATATTATTAGCTGTCACCCTTATAATTTTTTCGATTTTCTGTTTGGAATATCTGCCCTTTCTCACTTCCAGTTTTTTTTTTCCTCCAAAGGACAAGATGGCAGTCCCCCTACTAGAAGTACAGAAGCTGGGTGGCTGACTCTTAACTCAACTGGCAATGCGACACCTTCTTCCCTGAAGATAGCTGGCCCGTTTAAGGGGTGCAAGATATGCTGCATGGTGTCCACAATTGCTTCTTCTTCCAAGAGGAAAAGACATGGGACTCAGGGAAGAATTAAGCTGGAGGGCTAACACTGCTCTCCACTCCAGCATCTGCTGCCTGAGACAGGTACTTCACTCTGCATGATGCTACTGTAAATGGGGGGGGGGAGATTTCAGGACCCTGAATAGCGCTTCCCCAGTCTACTCTGCAGGGCTGCCAGATTCAGCACCTTGGACAGCTCAACACACAGAGGAAATCGCCTGCTTAAATCTCCAAGCTGTCAGAAGATCACTAAAGGAACACTCTCTCTCTCTTTCTGCATTTCCTTAACTAAAGTTCCTCCATTTTGAATTCTAGTCAGCTTGAAAGGCTGTTGCTGTTGTCAGCCCTTTGTCCTACTTAAAATTATGCAAAGGCGATGTCTCAGTTCCCAGCACCCTGTTATTCTCTGTAACAATACTTCCTATACTTCACTGCCAAGCAAATACAGCATGTGTGATTCAGGATTCATTGTTGATTGTTAACTGAAGGATACCGCTCGCAGCAACGTTATCAAGGACTTTGGTCCTGAGAAAGTGATGACTCTTGCGTGAGCTTCACACACGCACCGTATGTTTCATGAGATCATACTTATTTTTAAAAAGCCCCTAATTTTAACAATAAATTGCCTTTCTTTTACTCACAGAAGAAGTGGTTTGGCTGCTTTCTTCTTGAGTGGGAAGAAGGACTCTTTGGACAAAGTTTTCTCGGGGACCTTTCCAGGCCGATTCAAAATTCACCTGCCAGTCACGTATACACACTGGGATGTATGTGACAGATCTGACATTTCAGATCTGCCTGTCTAGTTTGGGGGTAGCCCTAACATTACAACCTGCCTTCGGTTCTCATCCCTGAGTAGAAGGACTACTGGTCATTTGCACCCATCCCTATTTAAGTATCTAGTTCATTATTTTATGCCCTGCCTGTCTTCCCAACATAACACTCACACTATAGATTACAGCAAAATACAGCCTCAGAAAGCCCAATAATCATAATAAAAAGTAGTTTCAAAAAATAAACTTCCCTCCTAAAAACAATGCCAATTTTGAACAGTTTAAAAGTGTTTTTGTATTTTGCTCTCTTGCAAAGCTAACAAGCTGTGCAACTTTGTCTTCCTTTTCATCCTCTTCACCCTTTTGCCAGGAGCCGCACATGAGTTCGGCATGGATGCTTCGTAAATCATTGATTCTTGGGTCAACTTCCTGCCTGGCTAGTCAAACAAGGGCTGAGGTCAAAGCCAGAGACAGGAGCAATCACTCCATTCTCTGTCGGGTTATTTAATATGGGCGGGCTGCCATCTTGTGTCAGGGACGTTTCCATATTGATGATGCCTCCTTGGAATGAACTCGAGGGCAGAGACACAGTGGCGGATGGAGGATACAGCTCCAAGATTACCCTGGAATTTCTTTCACTCTGACCTAGGTTACCTACCCCTCCCACAAGGCCTTTCCCACACATCAAGAATGACACAGTGTTTGCCGTGAGAAAATTGTTTGGTGAGTCAAGAGGAACTATTGCCACAACCCCAGGTCACTGCCAGGCAAACAGGCCTTTAAAGGAAGTGCTTTCAATTGTGCAAGAATCAGGTGCTCAGCAGACTCTAAAGTCCGAAACAGGCACTAGCATGCACGGAAGTCAGGCTGAAGCAGAAGGCCGAGATATATATGCGTGTGTGCACGTGCAAAATGGCAGCAGGAGGTGTGTTGGTCTTCTGGATCAGCACACTACAGTAGTTTGAAGCAACTGTAGCCACAGGAAAAGAGGTTGCAACTAAATATTAGGAAGAACACTGGGATGGCAAGAGCAATTCAACAGTGGAATACGCCGCTGCCTGGGAGCGTGGTGGAGTCTCCTTCTTTGGAGGTTTTTAAACAGAGGTTGGATGGCCATCTTTTGGGAATGCTTGGATTATGTATCCCTGCAAGGCAGAACGGGGCCGGACTGCTGGGGGTCTCTCCCAGGTGCCAGGGGTTTCTTCCAACTCTATGATTCTATTTTATGTTCTCCCAATCCAACCTACTTCACAACAATGTTGGGTTTGTTTGCTTGTTTTTTAATGAGGAAGAAAAGATGATGGACGCGAGGGTTGCCATATTCTGAAAAGCAAAAAAGAGCACACGTTTACCCACGCACTAATTCAAACCACCTGTCACTATGACGACTCTCACTTTAAATATCTCTACTATATAAGTCAGTGGTTCTCAACCTGTGGGTCCCCAGATGTTTGTGGACTTCAGCTCCCAGAAGCCCCAGCCACTATGGTCAATGCTCAGGGCTTCTGGGAGCTGAAGTCCACAAACATCTGGGGACCCACAGGTTGAGAACCACTGATATAAGTGGTGATCATTGCTACTAGAACCATTCCTAACCTTAACTGTATTTAAACAACAATTTTCACTGAGTATTGAGCAATATTTAATAATTGCCAACAATTGATCTGGTTACTGAAGTAATATCCCAACTTGGCATTAGAGGTTCAGCCCTCCCACTTGCTTATCCACTACTCCAGCATTACCAGTTCTCACAACAGCCCTGTAACAACTGCTATGGGGAGTTAAGGGGACCATAGCCAGAGAGTCACAAGAAGGGGAAGTGGGGTGAGATAAAAATCTCAATATTCTCGAGGAGAGGGGAGAAGTAGACAATCACCCCATGCCCAGGAGTAGCTCCTTCCTCATCAGAGCCGCAGTCGCTGCCATTCTCCTTCCTGCCTCTCTCTGTGAGTCCCGTTGGCACAGAGTGGTGGAATTCACAAGCTACAGTCTTGGCCACCTCTAGTGATAGGATACTATCGTTACAGTGTTTTGCTTTGTCTCATAGATTTGCAATAATTTTTACAAAGCCTGCTCGCTTCCAAGTTTCAGAGTCAGGAAGGATCTTATAAGAAAACCTGAGCATTCTGCTTCCTGGGCAGAAATTTTAGCTCTGAAAAAGAGGAAAAGGAAGCCGCACGCTAACACCGATGTTAGTGGTTCCACGTTCTTTAAAAAGAAGGGCAGGATAAAAATGTAAGCGTGACAAATAACCCCCCACCCCCTAAAAAGTCTTTGCTTATGCTGCAAAGGAACACATGCTCTGACCATTATTGCTGTTCCTTGCAACCAGAGGTGACATCCATAATTCATTTCAAAAACCTAAGTGAAAAGTATCAAGACATCTCCCATACATATTCTGCAGAAATACAACTTTTTTGGTCACATCTGGTGCTGGGTAGGTGTCTGGGCACTACATATCCATGTGTGCACATGCATGCACATATGTAAGACACATGCACATGAAACCACACCGGGAGTTTTAACATGCACCTCACTGTTCAGGGCTGAGGAAGCTTAAATTTCAGCTCTGAAACTCAGGATGCTTCTACATACGAGTGGGTAGAAGTGAAGATCTCTTCCATCCCCCAGTGATTTCTACTGAGACCAGAACTTCCCAACCACTACTAGGAAAGAAATGATTTTGAAAGCCAGACAACTGTACAAAATCCACGGGAGACAACATGGGCTGTGGACAAAAGCCACAAAGCCTCAGGGCTATCAGTTCCTCTCTGGGCTCATTCCCACAACTCATTGCCCAAAATGGTGATTTACAGCTCACTAGCTGTGTTTCAGTAGGGGTTTGAGCATTCAACTATGACTCTGGAGACCAGACTCTGAATCCCTGCTCAGCCACAGAAACCCAGGGGGTAAGTCACACTGTCTCAGCCTCAGAGGAAGGCAAAGGCAAGCCCCTCTCTGAAAAAAAAAATCTTGCCAAGAAAACACTATGATAGCCTTGGGGTCACCATAAGTCGGAAATGACTTGAAGCCACACAACAGCAACAACTCTGTGTTTCAGTTTTCTCCGACTTCAGTTTAAATCCCTACTGCCTTCAAACTGTGCATGCATTTACATACTGGTAACTGGGAAAAGCTTTACACATTTGCTGAAGCAGACTGTACCCTGCAAAAACGCATGCCATAATTAATTGGCTAATTTTCTGAAGTGCCACAAGAGTCTTCTGCTGTCCCTGGCTACATAGGTTTTCCCCCACAACTATTACAGGCCTGGGAGAATGCTAGAGCCCCTTTAAAAATCTTTTATGAAAATGCTGACACCTCCAGAAGGGAAGATCAGAGAACCACAACAACTGGCCTAGATAGCAATCCAGTTTCCTTCAAAGTCTGGCCAAAACAAATGCTTTGGCTCCCTGACGGTTTGGTCTCTGGCACCTATTATGCCTGTAGAAAAAGCTGTTTCTACAAGGTATGATTAAATTAGTTTTTTGTATTCCCTGGCTGCTCAGTAATCTGGATAGCACACTTACAGGTCAGAAACAGTTCCAGATGAGCCTTCTAGCACATTGGTAACATCCAAATCCTCGAGATCTCTCCAGTTTAGAACAGTTTCGTCCTTTACAACCTCTTGACTATACTATCCAGGTATCAAGTAGCAAAGGTACATGTTTTATTTATTATGCTGAGACCTCCCTTTTCGTTCACGGTACCCAAGAAGAGGCACACATGCACCATTTCCACACTAGACTGTTATAGAGCTATTGTTCCACTTTCAACATCCTATGGAATCCTGGGGTTTGCAGTTTAGGGACGGGCCTCTCCCTAAACTGCAAACCCCAGGATTCCATAGGATGATGGAAGTGGAATAATAGCACCATCACAGTCTAGTGTGGAAAGGGCCATTGTTTCCTTCCTACATTTACTCTCACAACTATGCTGTAAGGTAGGCTTGAAAAACAGGAGACTGGCAGAACACCACCAGTTTCATGGTAGAGTAAGGACTTGAACTGAAGTTTTCCCAATCCTGTTGCAGGACTGTAACTTAACCACTACCACCTTGGCTATCATGCAGTAACGCAACAGTAGAAGCTTTCCTGTAATTACAATCAGGGTTGTCAGACTGAAAATTGGAGATGGCAACCAGGAAACAAGTGACATCTACTGAAATTCCCTCTTCCACACATCCAGTAAAGCTACAGAAACATTTTCAGCTTTTGGTCCTGCAACCCCAAGTAAGCCTCTAAGCCCAGAGACACCCCCTATACATAACAGTCTTCCTGCTGATATCAGTCACACTCCGATTCTTGTTTTTAAGAACACTGAAGGCAATCTATTTTTTTTACAAATCTTCCTGGTATGGTTGAGCCTGTCCTGTATTTTTGTGGATAACAAGATATGGTAATATTGATTTTGTGCATAATTTATCATGGTATGTTTTATGAGTGTTGTACACCACTTAGAAAAAACTTAGATACGGGCAATTTATAACACATCAATAAATGAATAAACTGAGAATCTCCGTCCAAGCTTAGATAACCTCCAGAAATACTGTTAAGACTTCTCTGTTTCAGCTGGCATTCAGCAAACCGGGTAAGAAGGCTAGTAAGTTTTGATTTCTCTAGGTCTGATCCAGATTTAAGCCCTTTTAAACAGCCTCCAGGTATCCCAATTTGGCAGGGACATCCATCATCTGCAATCCCATTTCCTCAGTTGCTTCCAAAATGTCTCAGTTTCTCTCTCCTTCTCCAACTTCTCCCTTTAGTCCTCCCGCAACCTGAGTGGAAAGTGCAGAAGTAGTTTCCATCACTTAACTTGGAGAGGGGGGAAAAGACTGCCCTTCTCTGTAACCTCAGGCAAAAGCAAACTGTTGCAGCCTCTCCTAGCTTGTGCGTTCCACCTAAACTTTGCCACGGCATTCAACTGTGAAAGGTTGGGGAGTATCTTTTTAAGCCTGAGTTAAGCATGTGCCATAAAAAAGGAAACTTGCCTCTCCCAGTGGTATAAAACAGAGAAGGCAAGAAGCCACACACATGTATAAACCTGGAGCGGGAGGAGAGAGGACATGATAACTCAGAAAATACGTCACTGCCATGGCTTCAGAGGGAAATCCACAAGGGCCAGACCAAGGAGTTTCTCCTGACAAGAACAGCACAACCGAGAAGTGCTTAATCTTGTTTGAGTCCAGTCCCGTGTTTAGCATTACATGAGAGTTTTGTCCTCCTCCTCCTGTCTCCAGTATTTATGTTTATACTGTCTTAGCGTGGTTTGTTTTTTTGTTACAGAGTCACAGCCTTTGGCCAAATGCAATCAAAACTGCTCTTTGCTCCAAACCCCTGGAAGAGATGAAATTAGCAGATAGACAGCATTTCATTCTCCAGCTCAGACACACAATTAAGCAACACAGAGACTTCAAAGGACAATTAGCATAACCTATGAAAGAGCTGCCAAATCTGGGACAGTGAGCAAAGGCCTAGATTATCGCAAAAGTAACAGTGACAAATCTGAATGGCAACCCAAAACACGAACCCTAGAATTACTAAGGATTTACTTTTGGTACTCAAGTTTTGCTGCAATTTAGAATTTTTAAAGCGACGCTTGCATTTTAGTCTGTATGGGTGTGATCCCATTAAAAGCTCTTATAAAAGCTCCACCGTGAAAGAAAGTCATCAGCAGCAGAAGGAAATGATAATTATCAAGGTCAGGTGGAGAGGGTTTTTAACCCTTTCTTGCCTCACTAGCATTCTCCAGTGAAGCCAAAGCTGGTATTGTAAATGGGAGGGGAAAAAACCTCCTCCACTAACTGTTGACAAATCTTTCAACTGTACATAACACACACCCAAAAAAGGGAGTGGAAAAAAGGATACTATACCTACAAAGGACTGGAACACCCATCTCTTAACTACGGTTGCAGAATGAAAACTAGAAGGGCTCCTATACCCGTGCAGAAGAGGGAGTTCCAGAAGGTGGGAGAAAACACTGTGAAGGCTGCCTCCTGCGTCCTCACCTAGCAAGATTTTGATGGTAGCAGGACTGAGAGAGGGCCTTCCTCCTCTGATCTTAAAACTCTGGCAGGTTCATATAGGAAGACAGGGTCTTTCGGCAGTCATCCTAGAGTTTGCAACTTGGGAAGGCACTAGACCACTCTGACTGACAAACCTAGAGGCTCTCCCAACTGCAAATTCCCAGATTTCTTTGAACGAAGTCATGAAAGTCAAAGTGGAATGATAGCACTGTAACAGCATAAGGCAGGGCTCTCCAAATGGTGTGCAGCGACACGTTCGTGTAGGTGTGTCGCCTACAGTCTTGGACATGTATGTTGTTATTTATAAATAATATATTTGTAAAAATATATGAAAGGTTTGTATGAGAGACGTTGTGTCCCCATACGCTTTGTTACTACAATTTGCGTGTGTGTGCGTGTGCCTCGTATAAGGGGTTAGTTGAACCTCTGGTTTGCTAGTAAAATGGAATGACTGTGTGGCGAAATGAGGCACGCCTAAAAAAGTGTGCCACGAACATGAAAAGTTTGGAAAGCTCAAGTCCAGAGGAGGGCAACCCAAATGGCGAGGGGCCTGGAAGCCATGCCCTATGAGGATAGACTTAGGGAGCTGGGGATGTTTAGTGTGCAGAAGAGAAGGTTCAGAGGGAACATGATAGCCATGTTTAAGCATTTGAGGAGATGGCACGTAGAGGAAGGAGCGGGCTTGTTTCCTGCTGCTCCAGAGACCAGGACAAGGAGCAACGGATTCAAGCTGCAGGAAAGGGGATCCCACCTGAACCTCAGGAAGAACTTCCTGACGGTCAGGGCTGTCCGGCAGTGGAATCTGCTGCCTCGGAGTGTAGTGGAGTCTCCCTCCTTGGAGGTCTTTAAGCAGAGGCCGGACGGCCATCTGTCGGGAGTGCTTTGAGGGTGTTCCTGCATGGCAGAAGGGGGTTGGACTAGATGGCCCCTGGGGTCTCTTCGAACTCTACATTTCTCTGATTCTATGATAAGGCGAACGGACCCCTGGCAAGAAAGACCTGCTGGAATTGCCCCTTCTCCACCACCCTCAAAGGGAAGGGAGCCCTCTCCGGTTGCCCCCCCGGCAATCCACGTGGGTCAGCATTCACACGTGACGCAGAGAGTCGCGGGTTCTCCCTCCCGGGCTTGCCCCCCCTCCGGCGCTCACCTTGACCCGGTGGACGGCGACGTCCCCTCCCGGCGGGGGCAGCTGGCCCCACACGGAGACGCCGTCGCGGCTGTAGCGGCTCAGCCAGCCCCGCTCCGCCTCGCAGTCCGCCTGGAACGCGCGGAAGGCCGCCTCGTCCGGCAGCCGCACGGGCTCCATGGCCGGAGAGAAGCGGCCGGGCTCCGGAGGCGTGGCGCCCGGGCAGGTGGGAAGCCCGGCCCGGCCCGGCCCAGCCCAGCGCCTCCTGCGCGCTCCGCGCAACGGCCGAGCCTGCCCGGGGCCCCCGCTGGCACCCGCCGCGCGCCCGAACCCGCCGCCGCCGCCGCCGCCGCCGCCCCACCGGCGGCCCGGAGAGCCCGGACAGGTGGGGCGCCGCTCCCGGCCGCTGATTGGTCGGGGCCCGGAGGGCTCGCGCCTTCCCATTGGACCACGCCAAGCGGCTGGAAGGCGCGCTCACCTGGCTCGGGACGGGGGGGCTGCCCCGCCGCCGCGTCTGCGCGACGCCCTCGTAGCGCCGTCGTCCCGCTCTCAGCCTCCTGCGGTTTGCCGTTCAGGGACGGGCCTTTAGAATTCTCTTTGGCCGCAGGAAGTGCAAAGCCCAGCGTTCCGCGGCAGGTGGGAACTGGAATCATAGCGCTGTAGCACCCTAGGGCGGAAACGGCGTATATTATTTTCGCTGGGAGGTGTTTTTGCTTCCCAGCCCCCCCCCGAGGGCCTTTCCACACGACGTGGTTACAGTGCTATGATTCCACTGCCAACGTCCCGTGGAACCCTGGGATTTGCCATTGAGGGAGGGGCATTCAGCCAGAGCGCCCTCGGGCCTCAGTAAACTGCAAAGCTCAGCATTCCGCAGGAGGTGGAAGGGGGAAGAGCAACACTGGCAGTGTAGAGCGGGAAGGCCCTTAAAGTGCAGGAGCTGCCTGTTTTGCAAGGTAATAGAATCCCTTCATGTTCAGGTGTTTGAGAGAAGAGGGACAGTCATGCTAACACCAATTTTATTTTAAAATATTTAGCTTTTTTTCAAAAGGGTGCATTTTGGGGTTAAAAAAAAAAACTTAGGGCCAGGGCCTAGAGGCACCCGTAAAAGCAAAGTCAACATTCCAATTTTAAAAGAAGATCAAGAAGAGGATAAGGCAGAAAGAGCAAGCTGTTGATGTTCAAGTCATCTGAAATATTTTGGCTTGCATTTGAAACACAAACAGAGAGCAGGCTGTTGGGATTCCAGCTGGGAATCGAGTTCCACAGCTGCGAGGTTGGTAAGCGAAGGCCTTGGTAAGAGAGGGCGGAAGCTAGTCTGAACACTCTCTAAATTAGAATCTGGTGATGTGATCATGACATTCTGGGTTGGGAGACACAAACTAGGAGCCTGATGATTTTTTTCCCCTTCTTATGAGTGGTGCTTCAAAGCAGTAACTTTTTGCAGAAGAGAAAGGGGAAGATATGGAAACATTTTAAAAAACGAACATGTTGTTTGTGACAGATAACAGTTCTGCTTTGGTGGTAAACGCCAAGAAACACATCTGAGTCTGAAGCTTCCTCATTCAGGTTCTGTAGAATTGCCTAAGAGCTTCCGTGTCCACTGTCGTTGAAGTTAACTCTCCGACTAGGCAAGAGAGCATATATGAGGTGGTATCTTTCAGAACAAGCTCCAAAGGTAAAGGGAGAAGGGACTTGCAAAACGCATGGTTCCATAGCAACCTATGGAACCATCAGAAGCAAAATAAATGACAACCAGAAAGAACATGTTGTTGGCTGTAGCACTGTTTATGGGCTGCTTTTCCCAAGAAGGTTCATAAATCAAGGAGCAATGGATTCAAGCTGCAGGAAAGGAGATTCCACCTGAATCTCAGGAAGAACTTCCTGACGGTCAGAGCTGTCCGGCAGTGGAATCTGCTGCCTCGGTGGAGTGTGGTGGAGTCTCCTTCTTTGGAGGTTTTTAAGCAGAGGCTGGATGGCCATCTGTAAAAGGGAGTGCTTTGATGTGGGTTCCTGCATTGCAGGGGGTTGGACTGGATGGCCCCTGGGGTCTCTTCCAACACTATGATTCAATGAAATCCTTTCTTGTTGCCTCTTAGACACTAGAAATAAATGCCGGCCTTTGCTATTTTTTACATCTTTATTTTAAAACAAACAATTGTATTCACAATAAAGAGGAAATACATTCACGCAAAAAAACCAAAACAAACTAAAACACAGTGCTAACACATTAAACTGACACACTAATCGCTTACTAACTAAAATACTAAGCACTTAACTTACTAAAACACTAAAGGGCTCTGACCCCCAAACCAAACTGTAATGAAAGAAAAAATGTTTAAAAAGGAAAAATATGTTACTTTACCATTACAGATCCAACTAGGTAATTAGTAACTGTAGCCACATATTAATGTGTTAGATTTATTATTGCTCAAAAAGTCCATAAAAAGTTTCCAGTCTTTCAAAATAAAAATAAAAACAAAAAGTTCTGTTGGCTTATCTTTTAAAATCCATGTTAGTTCGAAAACTCAGCAACCTTAACAATCCATGCTTCCATTGTTGTTGCTTCAGTCTGTTTCCAGGTTGGAGCAAACAACATTCTTGCAGCTGTTAGTAAATGTGGGCTAGTTATTTGTTATATGTGATCAAATTCTTTATCCATAATACTCAGCAAAACACGTTTCGGTTGACATTACAAAATCCACCTTTAATTTTTTTTTGAATTGACATAGAAATCTTAGACTAATATTTTTTCCCTTCTTACAAGTTTACCACATGTAAAAAAGGGAGCCCTCCCTCTCTTTACATCTCCAAAGTTGGTTTGAAGTACCTTTAAGACATTCGACAACTTATTTAATCCCCTTTGCTATTTCTTACAGGGGTTCTGTATATTTTGAAACACCTGCCTTGCTCCTTTTAACTACTTGTATTCCTTTTCAGTGTATTTTTTTTATAATCTTGTATTTTATTTACTGACCATCCCAATCATTAAGAATAAAAATGCTTTAATCCCCCCCCCCCAAGCAATCAATATGGGAAGAGGACATCTTCCTGTTTGGAGTTAATTCAAAGGAACTTTCCACACGACACTGTTATAGTGCTATTATTCCACTTTCAGCGTCCTATGGAATCCTGGGGTTTGCTGTTTAGGGAAGGGCCTTTACAATTCTGAGCCAGAGAGCTCTTTCAACACCCTGTGGAATTCTAGGGTTGTAGATTACTGAGGTCAAAGTGAAATCATAGCACTAGAATTGTGTAGGGTGGAAATGGCCAAAATCTTTTTCACATTTTCTTCTCAGCTTGTGCAGCCTTGTTTTAAAAAAGCACTGTGTAACATAACAGAGAAACTGCTGTGTCTGCTTCACAATAGCTCGCTTGCATAAATCATCAACATGTATAGGAACAAGCCCCAAACTCCCACAGACGCCTTTCAGACTGGGAGAACCTGGTCTGTTACAACATACTGTAGCTGCGTTCCACACTTACCTGTTCTGTTAAGGCAGCTCTACTGTTAAGTTCCACTTGCAAAAATTTCAAGGCCATTTCACCTAAAACTCTACATACCTGAGGAACAAAACCAGGCTGATAGACACGATTGGAAAGCTGCAAGTTGTTTCCCCGTCCCCCCTGCCCTTAGCTTCCCAAAGCAATCTCTGCTAACAGGATGTACTTGCGCAATATTCATTTCACACGCTCCGGCTTAAAAACCTGTTAAACACACAGCAAGAGGGGCTGCCAAGGGCAGGTTAAACAAGTCACTCTTGCAGAGGTATAAATTATCTCCGCTCGACAAAGGGCAAACTCACACATTAAACTATTTATTTCAACAGCCCCACCCTTCTTAAACAGCTGCCAAGGTAAAAAAACAAAGTAGTCTTTAGATACTGATGGGATTAGCAAGGCATTGCTTGGAGAACCAAGAAAATGGTGGTGGAAAACATTTTTTTTTTGGACTAAGACTCCCAGATTCCTTCAGCCAGGATTCTGGGAGCTGTAATCCAAAAATAACTTTTCAAACTCTTGGTTGTGGAGCATCTATTTGTGGTGATGCTCCCTAACATCATTATGGATGAAAAAAAGCTGTCAGTTTCACTTTCTTCCACATTTAGGCCCCCCCCCCGCCCCAAGCCTCAAGTTCTTCCGCAGATTCTTTGGGAATTTGGGATACATCTCAAAAATGATCTGGACACCATGACCAAAGTCATCCAAGACCCACTATTCTAAGCATGGAGACTTATGACCACGTTGTGCCTGTCTGCCAAGTGTTACAGAACTTCATGGGGGGAAAAGGTTCAGGAAACCTAATTCATTATTAACATGACTGAATACCCAGGGATATTCCCCCCCACCAACCTCTACCTTTCTCAATATTTCTGTTTTTGTGGCAAACTTACAGATCTGTGCTTTGTAATATGCTGGGGGTAGCTGGTGACGCAGGCTTTACCTGCTTTCCTCTTTTCTCATTAGTTTGCTGTTCATCTATACTAAATAAGGGATTTCGGAGGCAGCTGCCATTTACCTTGCCTTCTACAGAAAGGCACACACAACTACCACAGAGGGTCAGCTAGAGAAGAATCCCATTCTTTTCCAGCTCAAGCTTCACTGCACTGTTTGCTGTAAAGACACTGCTGCATGTTGGTACTAACACTTTGTTTCTCTCCAGTCCTCTTTCACTATCCTCCCAATGCTGATGCTACCCCCACAAAAAAATTCCAGCTAGACAGAGGACAAGGAGAAATGGCAATGGAGCAGGTATAAAAAGGAGCTTGTCAGGGGGCTTTGTTAACCGAAGTATGCCTGCATATCATTATATATGTCAAAGAACTGAGGTTTCCTGGCACTCTATTTTTTTCTTTTTTTTGCTTGCTGCAGAATTCTCGTTATGTTTCTGTCTTCTCAGGATGTAGGATAAAGGTGCAGGCTGGAGCAGCAAGTCCTTAAAAATGATCACAAATGACAACGCTGTGGTGAAATTAACTTTATTTAGTGTGATACACAGCTGTGATCTGACAGTCAATATTCATATATTAAGAGTCACTTACTTGGCTAACAGCTAGGAGACAGCAGAGCCTGAGACACACACTCAAATATTATACACATCCACAGAGAAGGCAGTGGAAACTGAACAGTGCCATTCACTAGGTTTCCCCTGCTGCCTGCCCAACGCCTCCCCCACCCTGTCCCCATAAACATTTATGTGTTTTTTGCTTTTAAATCCCTATTCTCTGGAAAGGCAAGTTTCCAGTGTGTCTTGAGAAAACACCACAACGGCAGTGGCAAGACTGGGCTGCCAGTGGAAAGGGAGAGCGTCACCAGTTCAACTGCAGAGAGAGAAACAGACACCAACAGGACATCAGCAATTCCCACACAACAGGAGGTATATATATATATATGTGTGTGTGTGTGTGTGTGTGTATTTATACACACACACACACACACACACAGGGTGAGTGCAGGTCTTTGCAGTGACTGATGGGGCCAGGCTTATAAGCCTAGTAGTCCTGCTAGAAGGATTACTGAAGAGAAAGAGGAGGGGATTTTTTAAAAAAATATCGTTGCTATCTGTGCTCAGACAGATGAATAGAAGAATCCAGAGAAATTCTAGGCACCACAGATCCTCTCAGAAGTAGACTGGAATAGGGTGGGATGAGATTTGTATACAGTGGACCCTCTCTTACTTGCAGTCTCTGATGTGCAAGGTTGATTGATTGCGAATTGTCATGTCCTGTACATAAAATGACAGCAACGTGAACACATTGAAGAATTTGCATACACATTGCTGCCATTCAACAATACAGGATTTGAGCATCTGTGTTTTTTGCCATTCACAGGGGTGGGTCCTGGAACGGAACCCCCAGAGATATGGATGATCCACTGTAATGGGAATTTAATATACTTAACTTATCCCATGCTTTCAAGATGGAAGAGGATTGTGAATAATAAAAACACACACATTTACTTAATGCTCTAAAATAAAGAATTGTAATTTCAAAGCAAGATGAGGCAAAGGACTGTGTGTTCCTGTCAGCATACACTCAGAATACCGATACCCACAAAGCTTTCTTGTTAAAAAGGGGGAAGATGGATTGCTGGAATTGGGTGACAAATGTGATTGCCTAATGCAGACAGAACATTGTACGCGCAGACCTGCATCCCACTGCAGTGTGAGACTTCCAGACTACCAAGCATGGAAACCAGACTTAAATGGGCCCACTGCAGCTCACTACAGCCTGCAAACACATTAACCCTCTATATGCAGCTGGGCTTCCCTTTGTCACAAAAAAGAAAGGCTTCTCCCTTAAGCAGTAACCACTTTGGGGGGAAAATAATTAAACACATACGAAAAGAAGTAAAAAAACCTTCTAATAACCGTTTTCTCTCCTGTTCAAAAGAAGTTATGTTGTACTTTGCAAGATACTTTGTGTTTACAATAATGCTTTAATTAAAAATGAGCAAAACTTCATAAGCAAAGCCTTTTTCGTGATGCCGTTTCTCTGAAGTGATGGCGGCATCTCTCCCAGGCATGCAACTGTTAAGGGATGCAACTGTAAAAGTGCCCTTCCTCCCTACTTCTAGCTTTATAAGGCTGCCAAAAAGAAAGTCCTATAAAGCCAGAAATAGAGAGGACAGGCACTTTAAAAGTGAAAGGAAATACACTGTACACTAACAACATGTGGAGGGAACAACATGCACTACAGCAGCAAGAATCTGAAAACGGGAGCACACTTTGTGGGAGAAGGCCCTGTTAGCATACTCAAGGCACAGCTATCTCCTCTCTTGCTACACTCAGGAATTCCAAAGAAGCCTTCTGATATGGAAAGAGAGAACTTTTCCAATGCTGTGCTGATGGGCAGACCTTTCTTTAGTGCACTTCTTCTCTCCTTCCCAAACCACTTCTCTGGCCAAGGCAAAGAGTGTTTTTTATCTTAAAACCAGGCCAAGCCCAGTTGAAGCACGGCAAAACAGACTGATAAGGGAAGAAGTCACAAATTTTTCCCCGTAGTTGCAGGAAAAAAAGTGCCATTCCTTCCAAACTGGGGCCAAACAAAATAGGTATGGAATACATGTTGCTTTTACTCTCAGAGGCCCTTCCACAATTTCATGAGAATGAAGTTATGCCTACAGGAGCTTTCCCTGCCCTGGCATCCTCCAGATGGGCTTGCTGTGGCATTAGGAAAGCTCTACCCCCCAATTTAGACGGCACCAGGTGGGGAAGGCTCAGCTATTCTGCAGCACAGAAGAATCGTGTCCCATGCATATACATAAGTGATAGGAAGGTTCTCCAGAGTCAGTTTCAGAAATACAGGAATAGCTGTGAACCTAGGGATTACATTTTTTGGCTTTTAAAACAGATGAAAACCAGTCTCAAACCAAACAAAATGGCTTATTTAGGCAACAGATACCACTACTCACAACGACTTGAGTCATGTCATCTTCCACCTGTCCCTCAGGACAGTTTGCATCCTAGAAAGGTTTGCAAATACAAGTTGGGGGAGGTATTTCAAAACACATTCTCTGCTAAAACAGTTCCATAGAAGTTTGTCCTCTAAAAACTTTCAGTACACAAGACACTCTTACATAGAGCAATCAGACATAGATTAAAGTATCTTCCCTTTTATAATAAACAGCGCAAAATTTTGGAATTTGTCAAAGCAAGTTTGGGGCAGGGGGAAAACATTACACCAGAACACAAAACCTCCATATATCACTTCATATTCAGTGGCTGGACTAGTTTAAGGGGAGTAACTATGTCATTCACTTTAGACTCTGAAGGCCAGGTGAGCCCAATAGAATGAAAACATATAATTCAAATGAGAGTCCTATCTCTAGTTAGACACGGACTCACCCAATGGTGCTTTGAGCGTGCTTGTCCACAGCCATCTGGATAAACACAGTAATGGAGCTATGAGGCATGAAGACAGATGTAAAGCACTTTGCATATTTAAAATTATACATACTTGATAAATTATACAAAAATAGCAGCTCCTGGCATTTGTCTGATCCTAATTTACATGTCCCTTTTTTAATTCAACTAGAAACTGTGGGGTTCACAGCTCATTTAGAAAGAGACCTTGCTGAATGCATAAGGTGAGGGAGGAAAATGGAGTAGAGGTACAAGAAAGCAGTTGAGAATACCCATATCCCAATTCTGAGACTCCCTGGTCATCACTCTGCAGGAACCAGGCTTCCCACATAAGACTTTCCACTTCTGTCAGTCCAGTTTCACCTGCCGTCCCCATCCATGTTTAACTATTAACTGAGCACCAAAATCTTCCAGGAAAAGGGGCAGGCTATCTGTAACTAAAGGTAACTAAGCCATCTATAGAGATAGAGGGGAAGTTGAAAGGAGAAACAGCTAGTGTCAAGTATATATTCAAAGCTATACTCTTCCCTCCTCTCCATCCTTAGGGAAAGAGGACAGACAAAGAAGTGAGTAGCTGGTGACTATGAGCACCCTGCAGGAGGTCAGCCCTGGCATTTGCATGACATCTCCCACTGCAAGACGGGGCACAGCCAAACCAAACTGAAGGAGCAACCTCTGGAAGAGGGATGAACAAAAAGCAGGAATAAAGAAGGCAGGGATGCCCGGCTCCACTTGCTCCTTTGCTGTATCTTCCCTTTCTTTGCATCCTAGGACACAGCTAGGTGAACACACCCATGATAGGAAACCTAATAAAGAGGTGCCACAGCACCTGAGTGCAACAACCAACAAGGGACAGAACACACTGGAGGATTCACACCATGCAGTAGGGAGGGAGCAGCCAAGGCTGTCCGCAGTACAGGGGGCTCAACTGCGTATTAGACTGGGGTTTTTTTTTGGCCCTCAGGAAAGTTACGTTTCTCTGGTCAATGAAAAGTGATGCTCTTCAGTGAGACTGGACTGGCCTATCGGGAAGGAGTTGCCACACAACGGGATCTTCTAGCAGGAGCATCCGCTCTCCGTTACTGGCTGCTCGGGAGGTTTCTCTAGTTTGATGTCAATCACTGGAAATGGCAAATTAAGGAAAAACAGACAACATGCTGAAAGAACTGGCTGAAACTCGTATCATTCAGGTCTAGCAAAGCAGATCAACAGTGGCTAAGTGGGTCTGCCCTCATCCTTCTCATCCATGCTATTCTGAAATGTTGACTACAAGTACATATTCAATTGACGAGAGGAGGAGATGCTCATACTAGACTATGAAAGAAATCTAGTGACTAACTGCTGACCAGGTTTCTGATTTCATAATCCCCATCTGTCAAGAAAAGCAGACAGGGTTCTGGTTATACAACAAGCCAAGACTGGTTATAGTGTCAGGCTAGGACCACAAGAGAGTTGTTGACGTGTCCCTTCAAATCATTTCTGACTTACGGCAACCCTAAGGTGAACCTATCATGGCAGTTTCTTGGCCAGATTTATTCAGAGGAGTTTTTGTCTTTGCCTCTCTGAGGCTGAGAGAGTATGACTTGCCCAAGGGTCAGAGAGTGGGTTTCCATGGCCAAGCAGGGATCTGAACCCAGAGTTCAAATCTGTAGTCAGCCATAAAGCTCACTAGTTTTCTCATCCTAACCTACCTCTCTGGGTTATTGTGAGGATGAAAATGGGAGGAACCGTGTACCTTTCCTGGCAAGAATGAAGGATATGCAACAATAAGGTTGCTGTCTTGCCTCATGGGTCTGTGAAGCCGATAGCGAAAACACAACACGCAGCCCAGATGAACCATCTAGAATACTGAGAGCCAGTGTGGTGTTGTAGTTTGAGACTACAACTCTGGAGACCAGGGTCTGAACCCCTGCTTGGCCACAGAACCCCACTCGGTGGCCATGGACAAGTAACGCTCTCTCAGCCTAAGCGAAGGGCAAGCAACGCTCCCTCTGAAAAAAAATCTTACCAAGAAAACCCCATGACAAATTTGTCTTAGGGATGCCATAAATCAGAAATGATGTGAAGGCACATAACAGCAAACCTGGCCTTTGCAGCATTTTGACTGCTGATATGCAAGGGATGTGCCAGAACAACACCAGAGGAATGAATGATGCCCCCCAACTCCAGAATCTGGAGAAATCTTATCATATTTCTGTCCTTTGTAAGTATTATTGGTCTGCCTTCTCTGCTGTGCTTTTCTGAACAACAGAAAGCTATGCCATAGCTTTCAGGAACAGAAGAGAAAGCACGTGTCTGGCCCTCAAAATGATCTCCAGGGACACCTCCCATGGTGCCACTAAAACTGCCCCTCCTATTTAAAAAAAAAAAAAGAAAAACTTCTGGACTGGGGTCCTGTAAAGCAAAGTGACTGGGTTGCCCCAGTTTACTATTTTCTTTCTTTTCCTGGACTGCCTGTGGCATTGGCCCCTATGACAGCCAATCACAGCAGCCATTTTGTGACTGGACAATCCCATCCTTTGACAGTCATTTTGTGACAGTACACATGACACTTAGAAATTCTGAAAGTGCTTGCTCGACTTAAAAGGGAGGGATCCTTGGTCCAATCCAATTTGCCTTGTAGCAAGGCAGAATCCTGAGGTGTACTGCTTCAAGCAAGATATGCTGGTGGTGGTAATGCTTCCCTACTTCACATGTCCTTCTCCCTAAAAACCTTTCCTACACATAGATAGCGACAGTATATGAAGGAGGAAGGCTCAGAACATCCTACAGCATAACCCACAGGTGATAATCCTTCTTAAGGTCCCCACAGCAGTTTATGATCCTTTTCAAGCATTCACTGAGAATATCTGTAAAATCTATATGCTTAAAACTACAGAGCTAACTCAAAGCTTTGTGTGTGTTTACACCCTGATCTACACACGGTGAGGCTTGCTGCTCACCCATGCAGCATTAACAGCAAAAATAAGCAATCTGAATGGAGATTACCTAATTGGAGCCACTGTGACACACAGCAAAGTAATTGCTGCCAGAACTTTACATAATGGCAGTGACTGCCTTTTAGAACTGCATGAGAGAGGCAAAAGGTTCACACTGAAAAATGACAGCAGAGAAGGGAGTGACTGAGATTCAGAGCAAGGATACTGTCGTCTTTGCTTTTCTCAGGAGTGCTGTCCATCCCAGGTAAGGCAGCGGCCACACGACGGAAAAGCTGACAGAGTACATAAGAAGCTGACATTAGTGCTTGCACAGATTGTGAATTGCACACATTTTGCAGTTAAGGCAGGAGTGAATCACCATCTGGACACCTCTTAAAACCTCTGAACATAGAAACTCATGTTCCAAGTGAAGAAGAAATTCATCCACTACAAAATACTAGCACTAAGCCAGCTGTGGTCCAACATGCTGAGAATAGATATAAATTGCATCAAATTAAGCTCCAAAATACCACTATGAAGCTCTCAAGTAAAAACTGCAGAGTTTGTTCTCTGGAAGCAGCGCCAAAATTACCTGTTTCACATTATAGCCAGTCTTGGCACTGGTCTCAATGAACATCACACTCAGTTCTTTAGCTCGCTGCTCACCTTCTTCTGTAGTAATTTGTCTGGAGAGAACAATTCAAATATGACAGCAAGAAAGATTAGTCCTTTGGGATAATATTGAGTTCCTAATGCTCCCTCTTCCTCTCCTGCCAATGTTATGGGAGGACCAGAAGGCTCCTGGATCTGTACTCCCTCTACTACCACAAACCAGAAACTGAGGTGATGCACAGATCACACTAGGAAAGAGCAGGGAAATGAGAAATGCTAAAATAATAGGTTAAATAACCCTTTATTGATAGATTCTCAAAAAGGAAGGGAGACTCCTACAAAGACATTAGAAAGGAATGCCAGAGGAAAAACAGAGATCTTTCAAGGCATGGATGGGTAACTTTTTTTCTGCAAAGGGAACGTTCTCTTGGGGACAATCTGCTGGGCCATCAACTGGAGACTGCTCCTCCCATTTAAAAAAAAAACAAACTTTTGGACTCCAAATTCCAAAAAGTCCAGCATGAAAAAGAAGGTGAGAAAGCACATCCTAAGCTTCATGCATAATGTCTCAGCACTGGCTGAGGGTTGGTAAGGCAAATCACTCTGAAAGAGAACCAGCCAAAGTTATATTTCCTATCTGACAAAATTAACATCAATAGAATTAGGTTTAAAGAAGCAAAACAGTAAGGGCAGCTTCATTAAAGCAGCAACTCCAGTCTGTGAGGATCATGTCTGTTTGACGAAAAGGACAAGGACAGAGTTCCCTCTTCTCATTCCTTGATGTCAGCATGTGTGGCTCCTGCTACAAAGCTGGATATGGTTTAAAACTTCTGGATGTGTATTAGAACAGATCAGGCAGCTGCTGCTTCAGTTGGGTAAAGCACTACGAAGTATCAACTGATAATTGTTAGTTGCAATGAGGAATCTGGTTGAAGCTTTTTTGTGTATTCTAGTGCCTCAAATGTTACTGCTTTACAGATCACTGCTATAATATTTCTGGCTGAGGGGGAGAAAATCAGAGGGGGAAAAACAAAAGGATGGAAAGGTTTTATGAGAACTGGAAATGCTCAAAGATAAGGAGGCAGGAACAGACTCCATCCTCAAGGATGAAAAGTGCATAAACAACTACGAGTCTGGGAAAATGGTGGTGGGATGAGGTGAGATTTATGATCCTCACCCAATCACAGCTTTGCATGCTTGAATTTGTAAGGCAAGATATAAATTTTTAACCACTATGTATGCCTTTAGTCTCAGCAACTTCTATAAGTACGCTGTGTTCTTGCCTTGCTACAACTAAACAGCGCTATTCAACTCTGTGTTTGTGGAGTGCAAGTTATCCAGACCATGACACATACAGAGACTAGGAAAGAACATCCCAGCAGACAGCAACCCCCCTTCCCGGGCTTAATTTCCAAGTCTCCCAAATCACCTCTTGTCTGCAAGGTCAGTTTTATTCCCCACCAGCATGATGATGACATCACTTCCCCTTTCTGTTCGCACATCATCGATCCACTTGGAGGTTTGTTGGAAGGAATTTAGATCTGCAAGAAAAAGGCAGCTCGATAAATGACTACAGTCAACACTCAACAGGAGAACAAAAGTTTCATAAAGGCCCCTTTGTGAAAGCAAGGTATGTGTGTATTCCACGGGCCTAATACTTGCCAGCACAACACAGAAGCCCAACTGTTTCTCTCTTTATAGGATTACTCAGGGTCTCTATCCCTCAGTGTCTTACAATGAAACAAATCTCTCACTCACTTGTAATGTCATAGACTACCACTGCAATAGTCGAGTCACGGATGTAGCTAGGAATGAGGCTACGGAACCGTTCCTGGCCTGCTGTATCCCACAGCTGAAGTCGGACCTGCTGGTACCAGCCCGAGGACGAAGCAGAAAGACAAAAGACAGAAGAGGAAGAAACCGTCCTTTAGGGAAAAGGCAATGCATCAGAAGGAATTTTTTAGAACTGCAGAGATCTGCCTCACTCAACACAGAGATAGTTCAGCAGAAAACGAGGTGGTTAGAACAAAAGAAAAACTTTGATGGGCTCTGAGATGTATCCAGGACAATTGGCAATTCCAGTGGCGCAAACAGGGTTAACTTCTTTGGAAGCAGTAGGCACCTTCAACTTTTGCCAACTAGAAGACAATAGGGAACATTCAGGAGTATGGGAGGAAGACCATCTATATGAAGACCATGTTCCTCTGGGAAAGCTACCAAATACTGGTAAGTTCCACAACGGAAAGTAGAAGTGCTGATAAAGTATATGTACTAACTGTAACACTTTAGGAATAGCTATGCCAGGGAGCCTGACAGGGGTACAACCCAAAATACTTACTTTCGGCATGCACACAGTGTATTCATCTGGTCACAGCATCATCAAGAAGAGGAAAGGACTTCTTGAGAAGGTCAACAATGGTGAAGCAACACTGTCAAGAGCCTCCTTTGTTTAACCATGATGCTTGTTGGGTGATGGGGGACAGTGACACACACTCAGCTAAGCCTAACTTCCTAAGGAGGAGGGAAAAAGTATGGAATAATCCCAAGTAAGCCACACCCAAACTTAACAGGGAAAACCAGAATAAAAATGTAGTAAGATTTTCCCTTTAGTCAGACAAGATGCTTGGTTGTAAGTCCCAGAATCCCCCAGTCAGCATAACCATTCCAAAAAAGGTAAATTTTCCATATCTGAACGACAGGGGTAGCCTCCCCTCCAGGAGACAGGGAAAGGGGAAATCAGAATGGGAGTTTGGCTTAGCCCCATGGAGCTAATTTTTCTCCATATAAATATTTTGAAAAATATTATTTAATTTATATGCCACCTGTTGCCTGAATGAGACCCAAGGCAGCTCCTTCCACTATGTATTCAGCATTGCTCCTGGCTCTGTCTACCTGAAGGACTAGGGAAGTCAGAGCAGCAAAACTTGTCTACAAATGAAGATCATTCTGGTAGTCATGTTGAAATTGGCAGAGCAGACAGTACCCAGCTGCTTGAAGTGAAATCACAGGGCAAGGCTGTTACAGCCATTTCCAAAATTCAAATCAGTATGATTATTGAGATGAAGAAAAAAAGATCATTTAGTGGGATCCCTGGATATATACATATATTCAAAAAATATTACCCCACCCCCCTCCAACATTTAATGAAGGCACTTCATAGCATAAATACACAACCACTTAACAAAGCAAGTTCCAATCATATGCCCTGCCCTACACTCCAATTTCATGAAGCAAACCAATGTTAACACTTACACCAGACTGTGGTTGATATTGCTGGCCTACAGGGAACAACCTTAACTTCAGATACTCAAGATGGCAAGTGCAGTTGAGAAACAGGATGCTATTAGCTTCCTGCCAGCCTAATCCTGGAAGAGGCCTCTTTTCACTCATGACACTCCCTCCAGGTAGGACCCCAAACCAAACGCTAGAGATGCTGCCACTGAACATGAGCTTATGGCATGTTGGTGAGTTTTACAGAGTTCTGCTTCTCTACTAGTTAAGAGCATGGCTTTTCTACCAGTTAGAACATGGCTTTTCATATATGTCTATCACAGGGTGAAATGAGAAGGCAAAGGCAAGAACAGATAAGCCGGCAGGAGCAATAGAGGACAGAAATGGCAAGTAAAAGAAGCAATGATGAAGGCCTCACTTGCCAACCCTCCTGGACAGGCTGACAAAATCAGGGACAGAAGTTGCCAGCATACACCTCCTCCCACGATTACAAAAGTCTTAATTTTCCTCCCTAAACATGTCAGCGAAGATGGACTGGACAGTGCAGAAAAGTCAGCAATTAGCTGAGCCATGAAGGCATACTTGCATCCAGTGCATGAGGCCACTGTTTAAAATCTGCTGAGGACGTCTGTACTAGATAGAAGATGTTTTGACAGTACAATCAATGCCCAAGAGAAAATGGAAACATCGTAAGTGAAACAAAACATCTCATAACTAATGTTACAACACCATTGCTTCAAAAGCACTCAGCACAGAATTGCAGTATTTTCAGCCAGTTGTTTTTATGTGAATTCTGGATTTTGGGCTCTCTGGCTTCCGATTTCAAATTAGAGTTAAGGAGAAAAAATTAGGCAGCCATTGTACATTATGGCTTTGTTTTCCACAACAATAAACTGACAGAACTTTGCACTGTCATTTTATAAGGAATGTTTCAAAACGAACTGATGCAGTAAAGTGAGGGTTTATTTTCCCCAAACACTCTCCTTCTGTTAGCAATTGTTAAAATACACCCACTCATCTTCAACTTTCCTGATACTGTCTGTGCCATGGACAGCAAAGAAGATAATGCAGGGAATGTGAGGGGACACAAAAATTGCAGCTTTGCACATTGATAATACACAAGATTTGAGTGTTGAACTGAAGCTGCAGAAATATTGTGCATGACAGTTAAGTCCCTCCCCTCCCTCTGGCAGTTTGATAGCAAAACCCAAACTGTGTCGGCTGCAAAGGAAGAGCTGATATTAAGCTGACCTCTTGTTGAATGATGCAGGTTCCTGGCACACACAATTGCCTACACACTTACCATTTCTCTGCACTTGTGTGGATAAATTCAAGCAACTCATTTCCGCTCCTCTGTGCAAATGTATCTCCATTGGTGGTACCTGGCTAATAGGGCAAACTGCCCTCTTGAAGGTGTGCTAAATATGAAGGTTCTCCTTCAGAGAATTTTGATTCTATAGTATAGTAGCCTTTCTCTCTAATCCTATTAACTGTATGCACACTTTATATGTACTATTTCTCTACCATGTGAGGTGAGACCAGCATCTCTAACACAAAGAACTTCCAAATTACTTTCAACAAAACTTTTATTCCCCTAACCCTGTCCCAATCCAGCAGTGTTTTATTGTGAACAGCGCTGGAATCTGTTTTTGATGAAGCAGACATACAAACATGTTAAATAAAATAAATGCATAAAAAAAAGGAGGGAATGTGTAGAAAAAGCATTTAGAAACTATGGCAGGATTGTCAGTGCCACAAATAGCTGCCTCTAGTCTTCAGGTAGGACCAACGAGTTAACTGTTCTCGTATATACAACCTGGGTAATCAAGAAGGGAAAAATGTATAATTCTTAAATCAACGCATAAATAAGAGTTTGCAGCCACAAGATATGATTAGATTTATTTAAAATGGGCTTTAAAACTCAGGGAGCAGAAATCAAAGCTTCCTAGCTATAGTCATTAAATGGAAATTATGCTGAGAGCCAATTGCTCTCTGGATACCAGCTGCTGAGAAAGATGGGTGGGAATGGTAGAGAAAGGCTCACCATCCTCATATTCTGCATCTGGGTTTTCCAGAGGTATTCCAGTTGTTTCCTGTCACAAACAACATGTTGAACTCTGGAGACTCTGAACGTGGCCCAGCAGCGATTTCACAGTCTTATCTACAGAGTTAGCTTGGAGGGACCAAGAGCATAATAAAAGGATATGGAATGCAACCTGGTCCTTTGTTATTTCTGTTGACTAATATAAAGAAAAATGCTATGGCATGGCAGCAGAAATGCTTTATACTAGCTATTATAAACAAACAAATTACTGAATGATAATGAATAAACAGCTTCACAGACTGTCCTCCAACTGGATCTTCTCTTCATAGGGAAACAGACCCATGTAAAGAAAATTTCTACTGCTAAGAATAAGACAATTACAACTTTAACAAACATGTCAACACTGTAATAGTTTTATTAGTCTTTACAATAGGAATTCATATTTGCACTTCATCAGGAGGAATATTTTCTTTTCACTGACTACTAAAATCTGTGGAAGTGTTTGTTTATCTATTAACTCCTTGCCAATAGCAATGTATTTTACTAAAATATGCTTGCAGGCTTAAGTTTAGTTCTATCTGTTTCCTAAGGTGGACAGGAACTGAGGTCTCTCTTATGAGCAAGGCCTGTACAAGACCTAAGTCTAGTACCTACTTGTAAGGTCAAAGACAATGACAGCCGCAGCAGAGTCCCGGATGTAGCTAGGAATGAGGCTGCGGAATCTCTCCTGGCCGGCTGTGTCCCACAGCTGCAGCCTGATCTGGGAAAACAGAAAATGTGGGGAAAGGGTGGAAGGGGAAGAGCAGGAATATGGGGGGAAAAAAAACAAAACCCAACAAACTCATGTGAAATTAAAAAAAGGACGCAAAACTTTGAGGCAAACCAATGCAAGTAACAAATGGAAGGCGGAAGTTAAAATGAAACAAAAATGCAGTACAAAATAAAATGGAAGAGCTTGCTAAGGGATACCTTGTCGTCCTTCTTCCAAATGAATCCCTTTATTTCAGATCAACCAGCCACTGTGTTTCCCTCTGTGCATTATAATCATCTGGCTAAAGTTTTTAGAACTTTCCTTTTTTAAAGCATCACAATGGGAACAAATGCATACAGCAGACACAGAAATCAGAGGCCCAATCAAGCCCTTATGAAATGACTACTAGCAGCTAGCTTAGTTCTTGGTCCCCTTATTAAACACATCAGCTAAGACGCATGCCAAGGTCCCGCTGACACACAGAGGCATGCACTCAATGTGAACAGCAGGAAACATTTCAGCAGACTTCTTCACATGCACTGCCAGCATAGCCCATCTGTGTGCCACAAATAAACTGAATAATAAAGAGAAAGAAGCCCTGCCAAAACCTCTGTTGCTACTCACACTGGAAGAAAACAGGTTAAATAACCATTTAGCTTTGTCTGGGTCTGTAATAGGGCACACAGTCTGGCTACTCAGGATTGCAGTTTGAGAAAATGAATCATCTTGTTCTTTAAGTTCCTGCATATAGCCACCCCTTAATGTATAAGAACTCTCTCTTTGTCTAAGACAAGGTCTTCTAATGAACTAAAACAACTCCTGGCTTGCCTCAGTCAGCAAAGATAATACCAGAGGTACAGACAATTCATATGCCAATGCCAGATAACACAATACTTTCTATCATAAAATAAGGGCCTGTGAGGCAATTATTGGGTTTGCAAAAAGAGAGGTAGGCTCAAATTCCTGCTTATGTTCACTAGGCAACCACTCTCTCAGCCTAATCTTTCACTGGAGGGTTGATACAAGAATGAAATAAAGGAGTTTAAAGGAATTATGTAAATTTTACATTGTCACAGAACTAAAGAACATGAAGCCCAAAGCTTCTATATGCTAGAACTTAGGGTGCTGCAGCCAAAGATAAAAATTCCACAAACAAAGATAGTTTGTGAGATTAAGGAGTTACAACTATCATCGATGCAATTTGGCAAAAAAACCCCCACTGTTTTACAATGTAAATTCTCGAGAAACATCTCTTTCACTCTTGCTTTTAAAGAAGCTGATTCTAATCATCGACAGATAAGGGAGAGAAGTGCTTGAACAAGAGAGACAGAGTCTCATGGGTGTTCTTTCAGTGGGCAAAGAAATTCTATACTCTGGGTAGTTCCTTCTTCTGATGTGGGTGTTGAAGATTGACACCCACATCAAAAGTGGGTTGTTCCTCCTTGTCACAGATCACAATTGGAAAGGTTATGGGATTCAAGGACGCTCTTGAAAGGCAGCTCGTCAAGCACAGCACGGTTCCGTGCAGCAGTGATCACATCCTTGCCAATGTTAACACACAGATGACCTCACTCACCGTACGATCTTCTAAATACATGGTCTTTGAGAGGAAATCAATTCCAATAGTTGCCTGGAAAAATGAAAAATGTCTGAATAACATGAACTATAATAAATTCACATTTAAGAGGCAAAAATATAAACGCCAGCATAAAAACACCAAATGTTAGGCAGACAAAAAGTTTTCAAGGGTTACTTAAAAGCAATAGGAGATGCGGTTAGGTACACAGCCTTCCTTAGTAAGGAATTTCCAGAGATGCGAGGTAAACACTTAAATGCTGATATTCACCCATCTTGCTGCTCTTAAAAGTGGATAAGAAGACAGGGAACAGGGTAGCAGGCTGATTCTAAGGACCAGACAAGTTCATAAATAATCATGCAAGAGACCCTTCATATAACATGGACCCAACGTGTTTGTTGTTTTAAAAGCTAAAACGAGCATGTTAATCTGAGCTTTCAAAGAAGTAAAAGAATGCAGCTAGTACAGAACTGGTGTTGCTGTATGTTGTGCTGCAAGTTATATAAAAAAAAATCTGAGGAAAACATCACACAGGAAAGTGTGCTTGGGAAAACTGCTGATTGGCTTTTTATTACAAGATGATCAAAATATGTATCATAAGAGCTGTTGCTAGGTTTGCGCTTCAGAAGGCAAGGATGAGAACCATACAAATAATCATCCTATTCGGTATCCTTTTCTTTTTTTTTGTTCTGACTGCAATTTTAGATGCAATTTTGTTTTATATATTGATTTTAGTTCAGAACCTTCAATGGCTTTCAGGTCATTCAATAACAATTTCCTTCCTCAGATGAAAAATATGATTGTGTCCAACTGATAACCGAGGGAATTTTGGTACTCTAAGAGAGTTCACTACACTTCTACTCACCTGGTAAGTGTTGTCAAAACTATCATACATAAATCTGGTGATCAGGGAGGTCTTTCCAACTACAGAGAAGGGAGAAGCAGAAGAGTTACTTTTCATATGTGAAGTGATAAGTAAGACGTCCAAAACATCTGTCCAAACACTCTGGAAATGTCTCAGTGCTTACCCTGTTAGATTACTCCTTTCCATAAAAAAGCAACAGTCAAACTATTAAATTATTAAAAAGGAAGCAAGAGACTGTGAATCTCTCCCTGTTTGAGAAGTTACGGAGAGTATTTTATTTACTTTCCCCTGCCCAAAAACAGATGCACTACCTGGGTAAATTCAGCACAGTTAGATACAAAAACAGTTAAAAACACGGTGATTCATCACAGTGTGAATCAAACACAAGTTCCAGAATGCCAACCTCTACTGTGGTTTAAACTAACTTACAATAACATTTTTTGTGATACTACACCAACTGTTCCTATGTCCCATCCACAGCGCTGGAAGCTTTTAGTTATGGCTATATATAAGCCTGTCACACATACATAAGTGTACACTCTGACAATTCTAAACAAGACCTGCACATCCATCTTAATTCCATACAATACGGTGTTAAGATCCCACTTCTCTCAGAAGACGTTCTATTTTATGATTTTTGAAATCATAAGCAAAACCCTATGCTTGTTGTGTATGTGCAATTTAGGGCAACCTTATGAATATTTCAAAAGGTTTTCTTAGCCAAGGAATACTGAGAGATAGTTTTGCCAATTCCTTTCTTTGAAATATAGCCCACAGTACCTTGGCAGTCCCCATTCAAGTACTGACCAGGGCTGACCCTGCTTAGCACCCAAGATCAGACAGTGGTGTTTTTACTGTATTACAGCAGCTTTTCTTTTTCTTACTGCCACATAAAAATGAAAGAAGCCAACACCAACAAGAATAGTGTTTAAGTATGAAAAACAGAGAAACACACCATGTTACACCTGCGCTTGAGAATCTTTCCTAATTTTGTGGATTGACAGAACTGGATTATATTCAAAGCAATTTTGGGTCCAGATACACTGTAAGACTGTGTTGCTTTGTGCTTCTAGGTGGTTTGATATCATTCCTGCCTTGGAATAATCCATCACTGACTATTTCGTCTTTTAGATTTCTGATCATGCCTCAGATTTAATGGATTTTGAGCACTAGCCAACAGTGTAATTCAAAGCACTGGAGAGAAATTTATGTGACACAATTCCAGCCATGTTCTTTTTTTTTTAAAAAAAGGTGTTAACTCAATTTTATTAATCACACACTTGGTAATATGTGTCCTAGAACCTGTCCTCTAAAACATTAAGGATCAATTCACATGAACAGTTGAGATAATAAGAAGCAATGAGCTCATCGCTTAATAAGCTCAGCTCTGTAAGCTGTTAATATATTCGTGTGCAAAAAACTAATGTTCTGGGCAACTGCCCTCAAACAATGATTTTGTATAATCTTTGATGTCACTTTTAAAACAAACAAACAAACAAACAAACAAACAAACAAACAAACCAACCAGCCATTAAAGCAAACAAGGATTGGGAACTGATGAATTCAGAGCAAACATAAATTGGTAGCAATCTGATCTCAGAAATATTATTGGATATAAAAGACAGGAAGAACAACTGCAATGTCAAGAACACATCTCATTTGGGCTTTTCTCTCCTTTCCTCCTTGAATATCAGTACCATCAAGTCCAGAGAAACATTATTCTAATATCCCATCACCTTGCAATCAGGGACGGGAAAAGGCTGTGCCCACTGTTTAAGGCCAATAGGAATTGTAGTCCAAACCATTTGGAGGGCCATTCCCTAACAATCAAGTGTGCAGGATCATAGTCCTTGGCCATCAACTTTTCACTGGGGCTATAATGATTCATTTTGAAACACATCCAGGTGTGTTTCATCCAGGGTCACAGAATCTTCCGCAAATGTTCTCATCATTACCTTTTCAAGTATCTATAAAGGTAATAATATGTGAAATAACATTTTTTTTTTCTGTCAGTCACTGGTGCTCCCGAAGTGGGAGAGATTCACTGACTTCTTCACTACTTGCTTATAAAAAAGACTTGTCAGAACTTCTCTCTTTAATCAGACTTTTGAGCTTTCCAAAATATTTTGCTATACATTTAGTACACGCTGTTGTGAACTCGTCAGGAAGGAAATGAGAAACAGAACTGGTTGAAAACAAACAGTTTCAAAAACTGACTCTCCTCAGACTTGGCATTTTAGAACTGAACCTACGGATGGTGAACTGGAATAAGCCACACAGCATTTTAAGAGAGTTTCATCAGGTGGAGGAGTGGATCATCTCAGCCTTATAATGCAGTGTCCTCTTCCTTATAATTTATCTATACCACAGAAAAATTAGAAAGGAAAGAGTTTCTAGTGTGGCATAAACATAATAAAACACTGTCTCATCTTTTGATGTCCCTTAATCTGCTTCTGTAAATCTGTAAAGTCCTGTAATTAGAGAATACTAGGACTATATAGCTCCTTCCCACACCTACCTACCCACCTACCCATCCACCTAGCTGACATCACAAAGGGTAGAGATGTACAAAAAAGAGTTCATCTGTAGTTGCATCCTGTCAGCTGAGGACCCTGGATGCTGTTCCTGAGAGCTGATGCCAGATAAAACTTCATTCTTGTTGCTGGTGTTTCTTTGCTGCAAGAGACTACTTGAGCTATAAATTTGGCTATGAATTTTGCTTATATAACTCTCCCAGGAAATATACTTGTTCAGTGTTCAATGGTAGCGGAGTTCAGAGATGACAATGACTATCAAAGTAACATGACAACCATGCAGTGTTCTTCCTTTGGCCCTTCAAGATGTGTGACTGTATCTGCAGGTGGCATTTAAAGGGGTGCTAAACGACTGTAATTCTGCACCCAACCTACGAAATCCACAGGATGCATCCACACCGCAGACTTACAGCAGTCCGACACCACTTTCACTGCCGCGTCTCCATGCCGCGGAATCCTAGGATATGCAGTTCCGTGGGCTCTTTAGCCTCCTCTGCTAAAGAAATCTGCTGCCTCATCCCAAACTACAGACCCCCGGAGTTTGGAGAACAGGACCAGGGCAGTCAGAAGCGGTGTCAAACCACCATAACTCTGCAACGTGGATGCACCCGTTCTCTGGACCCCACAAGGGGCACCCCAAGCGCAGCGCGAACAGCAGTCGGATGCCGGGTTAACCGTCGTCTTAGGGCATCCTGGGATTCATAGTTTCGCAAGGAGTTTCGCCGGCCCCGCCCGAGGGTGCCGGTACCCAAACTACACGTCCCTGCAGGATGGCGCCACGGCAGTGAAAAAGGAACCGCGGCGCTCTGTTCGCGCGGCGTGGAGGCGCCTCGCGTGCCGGAGGCGGGTGGGCCTCCTCGAGGGGAGGCGGCGGCGGAGGGCAGGCCTCTCTGTCTAGCGGAGGGCCCCCTAGAGCTCCCCGGGGGGCCGCGGCTGAACCCCCACAGCTCCGTCGGCCTGCCACCTCCCACCGCCCACCCCGACTCCGGCGCGGCCCTCACCGCTCTGCTCGCCGAGGAAGACCAGCTTGAACTTGCGCAGCGGGTTGCCAAACTCGCCGCCGGCTCCTCCGGGCGCGGACATGGCAGGCGGGCGGGCGGGGCTGGAAGCGGGGGAGGCGGGCGGGCGGGCGGACGGACGGACGGGCCGGAGAGGCGCCGGCGGCGGAGGAGGAGCAGGAGGGGCCCCGAGGGAGAGGCGAGGCGAGGCGGGCGGAGAGGGAGAGGGAGCCGGGCCGAGGGGGACGCGCCGCCGCCGCCGCACCGCTCCTGCCAGCCCCACAGCCCAGTGCGTCACTTCCGCTCTGCCGCCGCCGCCGCCGCCGCGGAGCGACCGCGGGAGGAAGTGGGAAGGAGCGGCGGCGAGCGAGAGGGTGAGCTCATCTCGTCTCCCGGGCGCGGCGTCATGAGGTCATCGCCGGAGGCGGGGCCCGGCGCTCACCATAGAGATAGGAGAAAGTTTAGAGGCGGCAGCGAAGGCAGCGCAAGCGAGACCAGTTTCTCTGTATCTGCCTTTCCCGCTACCCCAGCTTGCGGAAGGCGTCCCTAGACTTATTGTTTCTGCACTACGCTGTTGTAGTGCTATTATTCCACTTTCAACGTCCTGTGGAATCCTGGGGCTTGCGGTTTTAGGAGGGCATTCAGAATTCTCAGTCAGCAGAGAGCGCTTTGGCCTCAAGAAACTACAAAGCCCAGAGTTCCCCGAAGAGGTGGAAAGTGGAATAATAGCGGTATAACAGCGTAGTGCGGACACGGCCTTGGTTTCTATATGCCTTCAAGGCGGCTATGTTTTGCGATGGTCCTCTTCCAGGGTTTGCCTCCCCTCGTGGCTGAGAGAGTGTGACTCTGCCAATGCCCACGGGAGGGGGCTTTTGCGAGGATGGGTGGGGGAGGGAACGCTGGTCTCTCGGGCTCCTGAATCTATGTGACGTTTAGTCATTTCCGCACTAGTCTGTTACAGCGCGATTATTCCACTTCCAACCTCCCATGGAATGAACCCTGGGGTTTGCAGTTTAGGGAGGGGCCTCAAAGCCAACCCCAGGATTCCATAGGAGGTTGGAAGTGGAATAATCGCACTATAACAGTCTAGTGCGGAAACGGCCAAGGTCAGGATTGCATATGGCGCCGTGTTTCATTATATTTTTAAAAAGTTGCACGCTGTGTTGGAATTCTCCAAATTTCCGTGGCCTATAAATGTTCATAAATGAATGCATATTAGCCAAAATAAAGAGGTTTCCCCAAACTTGGTTTTAGCCTATCGCAGGGCCTGTATCCCCCCCCCGTAGTCTGCGGGGGAAAGGGGAGGAATCTCAGGGCAAGAGAATTGCCTTGAAACCTGTTAATGTATTTTCCTGGCATGTTGTGTTTTATCTGAATGACGCATTCTGAGCAATTGTGGTTGATGCGTAATATATCGTGCTTATATGCTATCCAACTGTCCTGATTGGATAGGGACAGTCCTGATTCATGTGCAGGGAAGCTGTATATTATGCTCAGAAGCTGTATATTCAACAACTGCCCCACTCTTTTTTGTCGAGTTTGCCGGATGCTTCTGCAACAGCGTCCTGCTGTTTTCCTTCTATTAACTTGATGCCATCTTGTGGACAGTACTGCACACTGTAGAAGTTGTTGTGGTGCATCTCTTACACACGCACACACACACCAGCATATATACCTGGCGTTGTCCAAGATTTTATTTTCTCATAGGTAACACTTGTTAGAAAGATTTGAGATCCTGTGTCTCTAATTCCCCAAGCTGTCTTGGCCAGTACCTGTAACTCTTCCCCATATTCCCCAACCCAATTTGTATTCGGAGTTATTAACATACAGAGGTTGGGTTCCTGGGGGAATGCACTGCCCTCCTCCTTGCTGCTAGGCCTCGTCTCCGTAGTCATAGGAGGTCTTCACCTGAGACGGACAAACGAACATACAAACTTTGACTTTTATATAGTAGAAGATGTATATGTATGTATGCATGTATGTGTAAACAGTGATGTATTTAAGTCATTTAGTCCGAGTCTCAAGTTCCTACCTTCGAGTCTTAAGTCTCAAGTTCCTGCAAAGATACCATATTTGCCAGCATATAAGATGCACCTGTATATAAGACGCACCCCATTTATAAGACACACCGGCGTATAAGATGCATCCCATTTTCAAACAGTATTTTTTGGGGAAAAACCTGAGTCTTATATGCCAACAAATACAGTACTTTCAAGCCAAGTCCCCAGTCTGGGAGCCAACTTTATACTCCAACCAATATTCCAGAATTTCGGGACAGAGTCAAACAAAGTCGGTTTTAACCATTTGAGTGGAATCAGCCCTCGTCACGTTTGCAAGTTTACCATTTGCAGCTTCAGAAGTGGGGAATAGGATCCTTCTCACTTCCAAAGCTGGAGGCTTTTGTGTCAGTTTGGGTCAAAAAAGAGTCACCAACCGTGGATGAACGGCTAAACAGACTGATGGGAATTGTTGAAATGGCCGGGTTTAAGCCCAGGATAAAATGCAGAACGCAAAATGAATTTTTGTCTGAATGGAAGTAGATTGATTGATTTCTTAAAAGAGAACGAAGGCGATCTGAGGACGATAGATTTTAACATTTATACTTTATATTAATATATGAGAAGTGTAAAGTAGATTTAGAAGATGCATTCTGTTTGTTTTAATTTTTCAAAAATATATGCGTTATTATTATCTTTCAATGATTGATCATTAGTATAAAGTACTCTAGAATAAGTTAACAATGAATTGTGAACTTGAGATATTAAATAAGTGAATAATTAAAAATGGCAAGTGATAAGCAACAGTTAATAATGATGGGATAAAATAAATGACCTAATAAGTAGGGATAGATGTAAATGTTTAAGTAATATGAACTGTTTGCAACAAGGGTAGGAACCAATTTTAGCTTTGTTTTGCTAGTATTTGTTTTAGATATGTGTAGATTAGGATGTTGGTTGATGTTTGTATGGATGTATTTTTTTGTTGTTTTGAATGTTTGATTTGAGTTGGTTTTTTGTCTTTAATAATAAAAAATTAAAGGAGATCGACCGACCGACCACCGACCGACCGACCGATCGATCTCTATCTATCTATCTATCTATCTATCTATCTATCTATCTATCTATCTATCTAAAAAGTAGAAGAGTTTTTAAGAACACAAAACCACATCCAATCCAGACATGTTATTATTTCTTTCTCTCAAATAATTACATCAACCAGTGGCAGGAACAACACAAAGCCCCTCCGGTTAATTCTTTGCAACTTTATTTTTTAAAAATGAAATATTCAAAGTACTTTTGTCTTTCAAATGTCAACACATCGTATATTAACTTATCTTATTTACAGCAGGTTGTTGTAATGGTTTTGGTAGAAAATACATGCTTCTGGGCTGAAAACCAGAGCAAAAATGCAACAAACCATTTCACTGCAGCCATTGAACGCAAACCTGTACAGCATCCAGCCCGTGTTTCGAGCAGGAATACAAAACCGGAATCTATTGTTTCCTAGCAACAAGGTTCAGGCCATTATATACTACAATTCCGGTTAAGATTAGAAATGTTTGTTGTTAGATAAGAATGGTAAATCTTGGCATACATTGTAAACATCATTACTTTTCGTGAGAAATTTAAAGAAAAAAAGAAGAAGGAACGACTAGTCATGGACATAACACTGTATGCTAGGCTTTGCTTTGTGTGTTGTCAACACCCTGGTGTATTAAAGTTTCAACTGTCCGTCATGGAAATTCATCAGACATTTGCAAAATTGTCAAGGACACACTTGGATATAGCAATGTTTATTAAGAGGCTAAAGTTCATCACTAAATCTAAGAAAAGATTGTAACTGGCAAACACATTCTCTTCCACGGATGGTGTGAAGTGGCAAGGATCAAGAAAAAAAATCACAGTTAATTGAACTGGAATATTTATCACTTTCTCTTAAGGTCTGTATAAGACACTGTGTTATATATTTCAAAGGGTAATGGGATGAGTGTGGACGACAGAACACGGAAACCTAGCACATTTGATAGGATGGGTCATTTTATACTAACATATGCTCCAGCTCTGTTGCTCCGGACACCAGAATTTGAACCACTGGTTTCAATTCAACAAGAAATACCACCTAAACATTAGGGAGAATTTCTTTACTGTAATGAATTGCCCCAAGATTGCCTTGGAGAGTGGTGGAAACTCCCTCTTTGGAGGCATTTAAACAGAGGTTGAAATTTCCTGCATGACAAGGGGTTGGACTAGATGGACCTTATGGTACCTTCTTAAGATTTTATTATTCTTTTGCCCCTCCTCTGTATAGAAGCTGTCTCTTGGACTTCATTAGAAACGTCACTAGGCAATCATTGCTGTATATTATTCATAGAAGGCACTGTCTCCTTCTTTTTGAAAGGGTAAGGAGCACATGGCCCTCCAGAAGTTATTTGGGCTATAGCTCCCATCATTCTACACTGCTGACTATGCTGGTCAAGGATGATGGGAGTTGCCATGCAACCACATCAAGAGGGTCACACATTTTTCCACCCTTGCCTTTGAAGGGGCAGCAATTTAGAACAGGCTTAGTGAGACCGTGCAATAGCCTCTCTCCATAAATTAAACAAACTAACAGACAAATAAAATCCACTCGATTCCTTCACGTTCACAGACACACGTGTGTGCAGACAGACCGACCCAGACCTGCCCTAGAGTTTCAGTCATATCTGAACATATTCTAAGGATTTGTGTACTTCCTAACAACTGTTTAACCTGGAATGTTGGGAATTTCCTGGGGCCCTTCCGTACGATACAATTTTAGCTCTACGATCCCATTTTAGCGGCCATGGTTCCATCCTGTCTCCAGATTTGCAGTTCCAGGATGGCATGTAGGCTTCCCACCCAAAGACCTTCCCTTATGCCTCCCCAGGATTCCAGAAGATGCACCCATGACAGTTAAAGCAGAATGCAAGGGCCACAGAAGGTGAATGCAAAACTTTGTTTTTCAGGATTTGTATTGACAACGATCTACATAGACACATAGAGATTAATGAAAACGTTTCAGATCTTTGGAATAATGATTGAATTGTTACTTAAGAGAACAGTGTTGTCCTCATGGGAGGGACCCTGACATGGTGTAGAGTGCCGAGTATTTTATAAGCTTGCCAGAAACGTCTTTCAGAATGGAATACAATTGCTTACCAGTTGAAGGACATGATAGTAGCTCATCTTTGGACTTTAGCCCAAAAGAGAAAAAGAAAAGTGAGGTGAGGCTTTGGGCTGGGCCAAGCATCCTTCAAGAGGTGGAAAAGTCAGGGTTTTTTTTTTCTTTTTTTTGGAGAGGAGGCTTACAGTTCCCAGACTCCCCTAACCAGCAGGGATACTGGGCATTGTAGTCCAACCCCCCACCTTTTCTTAGCTTTCTCCCTCCTTGCCTTACTAGCCTCTGTCCCTTACAAAGAGGCAAGCACTCCTCTTAGCTCTGATGCCACAAGAGGACAGAGGGAACATCCATCTTGGTGCTGCTATCCATTCCACTTGGTTCTCCTGACCTACAAAGGGAGCTTTGCCCTGAACCATTTAAAACAAGCCCCAGCATTCCTCACCACTGGCTACACTGCTTAAGGGCTGCATGGATCGCAGTTCAGCAATGTGTGGAAGACCACACAATCCCTCCTGCCCACCTCCAGTGCAGTAGGACCCTTTTGACACCCTTTTCCACCCAGAGAGCCACTCTAGGTCCAGCCAAATTTCAGTGGCGATTATGCGAGCAGTTGGAACTTTTGAGAAGGTGCGTCTGATGGGTTCCAGGGAATGCAGGGCAGTTCCCTCACTCTGGAAGTTTTCTCAGCAATGCCACTAGGCGTGGTTTCCCCTTCTCATGGAGATACCGTAAATAAGGAAAGCCACATCTGTAAAGATTTCCTTTCTGCGACACACTTAAAAGGCATAGGAGCCCCGTGCTGTTTGGATTTAGCTTTTCCAATCCTCTTTCTCCAGCCCATGCAGAATTTCATCGGAGCTGCCATCCCTTTCCTCCACCTGCTGTCTCTCGTGCTCTCTTTATTTTCTCAAACTTCTGCTTCATAACCTTACTTTTCCTTTGGGTTCTTATTTCTCAATGCATTACCACCTACGCCCTCACTTCTTTTCTGCCATCCCGGTTTCAATTTTCCTTCTTTCTAAGAACTCTCTGCATGAAGCGTTTCTTGTCATCACTCGTTTTTATTTTGTACGCAGCCATCCTCTAGTCTTTCAGCTGGTGTGAGAAAATGACAACACTGATATGAGAACGTTCCGCAGCAGTTGGAATATTTGCTCATATTCCAAGACAATGCCTCAGTCAGCCAACCTGCAGCTAGAGGTTCAGATCCCATTCTCACAGCAACCACACCAAAATTCTTAGTACATCCCAATGTAGAGCCTGTTTATTTAATTGCTAGTTAGGGTGCTCCTTTTGATATTTTCCCCTCTTTGGGTCATTATTATTTTGTGCAAAATACTTGCGGGAGGAGGAAGAAAGTTAGCCGAGTAATTAAAGTCATGAATAACTACAAATTCTGCCATCCTGTTGCTAGAAGGACAGCGGTTCCGCCTTCATTGTGATTCTGCTGAAAGCCACAACAGCAGAGTGTGATTTTAAGCAGAATCCAAGCCAAAATCTCCTCCAAAATAACAATTGCCATCCTTATGACATTTTCTGTACATTTCAGTGAACGTGACCTTTGCTCATCCTCCCCTGCAAACTAATTTCGGAATATCTCTGTTAGTTGTAGTTGCTGTCCCAAATGGATTATGCTTTAGTGAGCTCATTTCAGTTAATCAAAACATTTTTGTTGCTTGATCTAACTGTACCTCTTTTTCCTATTTTCGCCCTGACTCAGAGAAAGCAGGAGAAAGTATCAATAGTCCAGATTCTCTATTGGTTTTAAATTAACAAGAGATACCAGTAGAGAGGCTGGTTGACAAAAAAATCCAGTACTTTGGTGGTGCCTTCCTGAACAGCTGAATGCTGTGGACTCTTGTGGACTCTTCCAGGGTCTCACTCTCTGCAATGCTAGAAATTTGGAGACCGAAGGGAAATTTGACGGGCAGGGAGAATTCTTGTTGGTTGACAGTTCCCCAACTGCGCCTACCTCTGTAGCAATACCCCTGCTTCCTAAGACTTAAAAAAAAAAGGCTGCAGTCTGGATTCACCCTAAAGATGCTGCTTTAAAGTTAAATCTTTTCAAATGTTCTGCACCGTCTTACATATGCATTCACAGAGCCTGGTAGAACATGACCTGACTTGGCTTACCAATGACAGCAAACATTCTTTTCCCCCCTGAATTTCATAAGCAGACATAGGAAAAACATCCCTCTTATAACCACCAGCATTGGATGACACATTTATTTTTCCCCTCCAATTCCTATGCCAAACCATTCCTGCAAAACACACCCAGGCAATTCTATTCATTCGCCGGTACGTGCCAAAGGAAACTATATTACCCATCTCACTTTATGAGCTTTTGGCATAATCACAAAAATGACAACATTCAAGGCAGCATTAAAAACTCTCTGTGGACAGTCCTATAAAGTGCATTTTCTGCATATAATACAAATATAACTATAAGGAACTCAAGGCACAAGCTAACATAATATGTATTACATACTAGAAATGCACAATTCAAGCTAATAACTATTTAGTACAAGATTCAAAACATTTGTTTCTTCCAGTCTCTATACCTTTGGGAAAAGGATTCCTTACTTCACAAAAATTTGAACAGGAGAATTGCTTCAACCATCAGCAAAGTTACTAGCTTTGACATCTTAGATCAGCGGTAAAATATATCACCATTTCACTTCCTATATAAATAAAGTCCAGAAGTGGTTTTCTAAGAATTTAAAAGTGCAAATGTTAAGGATTTGAAATTTCATATTCAAATTTTCCTGCTTTTCATGGGAAGTGGTCATCAGATCAGACTTACTAGTTGAGAAATAGACGAGGGTCTGATTATGGAATTTCATCACATTATTGGGATCAGACGTTTTCTATTTTAGCCCATAACAGAGTCCAAAGTGAGGGAATATGGCTTCGCCTTTGGGGCACGCATCTATTTGTTATTCTGTCCTCAGTGCCCAGATGCCTGACTGGCAACAAGTACAGGAGAACTGAAATGTTGTTGTTATTTGGTAGGTTCTGACCTGACTTCCCTGACCATGCTCCTCCTTGACTACCACATGTCCCATGTGACTCTAATAAGCTGTTTTCAGCTCAAAGAAACATGAACATGGACTATTAGAACATCCTCATTGCACTTAATACATGTTTAGTGTGCTCCAGTCAATTTAATCCTCATTCTGAAGAGGCATGGAAGATATGGTCCTCCACATGGGTTGTGCTGCAAGTTCTATAACCCCTCATCCCTGGGTAGGCCAGATACAGCTGATGGGAACTGCAGTCAACAACATCTGGAGGGCCACACATTCTTCTTTACCGCTCTAGTGCTTATCCTACAAAAATACATTCATTCATTCATTCGTTTGTACCTACATTGGGCCAGTTCATCTATCCAAACTGAATGGCCTTAGTTTGTGTTTGTGTGAGGGATGGTAAATCTCAGTTTCTTCTGTTTCTCATCAGATGTTGAGAACAATGAAACTTTGGAATACCCAGGAATTCCCCCCCTCCCTCCAAAGTGACAAGAAACTGTGCAGTCTTTCTAGAAAAGTTGCGCCGTTTTCCAGAAGCTACACAGCTTTCGGCACGGAAACTGAAAACTGTGCAGCTTTCCGTAGGGAAAGGAAAATGCGCAACATTTCAGCCTTCTTTTCCTGCTGTCTACCAACTGGTTTGTGCAAAATTCAGACTGGAGAAGGATGCAGCCTCAGTTGGCTTGAGCTTCTTCTCCTGCTATGTAGCCTTTGGTCTGCGTAACATTCAGCAAAGACTGAAGCCATTATGCCAAACCCTCCACTATGGTCTTTGCACATTTCCCAAGTACGCAGTGAAACTCAACAGAAATGGATGGGTATTTGTTCCTCAGGAAGGTATGCAATTTTCTGTCCCTACTGAAAAGACTGTGAGCATAGGTTTTTCCAGCAAAGCTGCACAGTTTCCTCAAACTCCTCCGCAGTTTTCAAAAATTATGCAGTTTATGTTGTGCAGGGAATAACAGCCACAAAAATTTCGTATACGTTGAACAAACTTTCAGTGTGCCAGTTTTCTTCCTATACAACTTTCTTGTAGAGTCAGGAATCCCAGATTCAACCCCAATGAGGAAACTGATCATTCCTGTACCATTCCTAGTTTGGGTATAAACAAGTGGTTGTGTCCCCTAACTGGGACTAAGAATAGGGTTTAGGCCCCCAATTTTTGAACATTTCCATTTCAGCATATGAATATGCCCGTTTTTGTACCAACTCTGACCTGCAAGAATCCATTTCAGAGGAGCGCAAACAAAATTTTATCCACTCTGCTAATGCTTCTGTACTGAAGCAAGACTCACAACCTTTCGTGATTGATATTGGTGGGATCTGATAATGACTTAGTATGTATAAGACCTGGGACCCTCGTTTGTTCTGGCAGAATACCCTAAAATGGCCAGGTTAGGAAAATTTTGATCCTCCAGATATTTTCAACATCATCTCCCATAAATCCTTTTAAGTGACAACGTTGGCTGGAACTGCTGGGAGCTGAAGTTCAGGATACTGAGAAAGCCAAGTATCTCCCATCTCCGCACTAGACAAATATAATTTGTGACATGACAAAACTTTTGAGCTTAAAGGAGAGTGCCTTTCAATTACCAACTGTTAATTTCCTTCCTGGGGCAATAAGCTCATCACGGACAAACACCTTCTTTATGAACTGCAACAGTCTACACGCATTTGGAAAATATGGAGAGAGTCTCAGATGAGAGAAACTCACATGGTAGCTGCAGAATGGTGGACACTGGTGGCTTCCATAATGGGGGGAAGAAGTAATGAATCTGTTCTGGTTTTAACCCAAACTTTAAAGTTTAGACTAAAACACAGAGTGGATTTGCCTCCCCTCCCACTGACAGGGAATCTACCAGCCACTGTTGCTGCAAAGACCCAACAAATGATGCCATCCTAAGGGGAGAAAATTATAACCAGTACCTTGTCCTTGACCAGGTACTATCGTAAAGCTCTGAGACACAGCGTTGGCAAGCTTGCAAGAAGAATGGTCAAAGAGGTCACCCTCCTGCTTTTGTTTTCTCATTTAATATACTCTTGAGCTTGCAAGCAGAAGGTCAGCTTCCATCCTCTTGTGCCACATTTGCAAACATAATTGTTAGTGATGCTCCCATTCCTGAAATCCTGACTTGCTGTTTTTAACTGCCGGCACAGCGAAACTATCCATCCTATAAGACAACGGCTACAAATGAATGATTTGCAAGCAATTACTTAGGTAATGGTATCACAGTTCCCAAACAAACAGATATGAAGATTAGAGTTGCATTTGAAAAAAAAACAACAACTTTCTTTCTTCTTCTTTTTTGGACTGTAATTTCCCAAATCTCCCAGCCAGCATCATCATGGCTATGGTGGCTGGGGGAGTCTGAGATCCAAAAATAATTCCCCCTTCCCAAGCTCTGGATTAAGTGGCTGGTTTCTGGCTTGCTGGCACAGAGGGAAAATCAGCTGTGGGTCCCCAGAAATCTCATGGAAAGTATAGCTTGTGCAGACTACTTGGCGATGGGCTGTGTGTTACATCAAGAGAGACTGGGCGCTGACACAACCACAAACATGTTATATGTAAGCTCTTAAAATCAAGAAACTGGGTGCTGAAGAAGGGAAGGGAGAGCACACAAACGCAGCAATCCTATACTCGTTTCCCTGGGAGTAAGTCCCATTGGGCTGAGTGGGATTTATATCCGAGTAGACATGGATAGGATTGCATTGTAAATACTTTGCCCACGTGAACCGTTTCCAAACACAGCTCAACACTGGGAACGCTGCTTCCGAATGATGAATGCAGCCGCCCTAGAACTAAAAATCCTCACTGTCTCCCAAAGAGTTTAAACAAACTATATTAAAATACCATCTTCTGTCACATTTAAAGGCAGTTGGATATGTTTTCCCCCCTCTATATTTATATATACACAGAGTTCTGATCTAGAAAAACCAATACAATAAACCTTTACTTAATGTTTTGTTTTTTGTTTTCTTTTTGTTAAAAACAGGCAGTCTTTGGTGATGCAAAGGCAGAGATTGTGTGTTCGTTTGTTTGTTACCTCCTGCCTATTTCGCTCTGTCTCATAAAGTGAATATTGTTGGCACTGTCAGAAAGTTCCAGATACTGCTCCACAGATAAAACAAAATATCCATCATAGCCCTGTACTTTCCCTGTGCTCAAGAGCTGCTGTTTTTCCCCCTCTGTCCAAGCCCTAATACCTTCTTCTCCATCTTGGAGTCGCTTTTGTTCCTTAGTCCAAGCCTGAGCCACCGCTCTCTGCCTGGCTACCTCCAAGACATGGTTCTTCTCTTCTTCAACAGTAGTCCCATACCGAACGTTGAAGCACAAAGAACCATGCTGAAGTTGGATATCGGCAAACCGTCTAGTCCTTCCACTTATAACGGAAGTCATTTGAGACACAGTGACATTAACACCATTCTCCAAAATCCGTCGTCCCCCTGTGTTGCCGATGACCGCCAGGTCCTCCTCCAGAGACCCAAGCTTGATGAAGTAGTGCGTGTCTCGCCCATCAATGGTAAAATGCAGGTCTTCCAGGTAGTGGGCGTTGTTGAGGATGGCAGCGATGCGCCGGCTGTCTTCGTTGGCGACCCCAATGACGTCGGCCGTCACCAAGCCGTCCTTGATGGCAAATTTGATGCCTTTCCCAAAAACCGAGGGAACGGCAGCAAATCTGGGGGGTTTGGCTCGCTCCACACATCTCCCATCACTGTACTTGGGGGTCATGGGCAGCTGGTCCAAGGAAATGAAGTTTCGGAGTTGCTTTTGTAGTTCGCACTGAATGCCAAGTATGGTCTGGAAAGGAGGAAAGAGACCATATGCAAAGTGAAGGTTTTACTATTTCTGTTATAGAAACACAGTGCACAGCTTCTTCAGAACACAGTGGCTGGAATCCTGTTGGTGACACACAGGTGTATGTGGTGCACATGTAGTTGTACTTTTCAGCTTATGATCGCAGAAGCAGAGTTTCACAAGTGGAACCACTGCATGTGGGCCTAAAGCTTATCGTTAGTCCTGACTTGAGCAGAGCCTTAAAAGCACAGGCATTTGTCTACCTGTTGACTCACCATTCAGTGATTGATTCGCTGGATCTACTCTAGCTGGGATTAATCAACAGGATTTCAGATATGCCATTATGCCTTCTTAGACAGCGTGTCACTATTCATCAGTTCCTTCCAAAGGACTACAGTCCTCCCTCCACATTTGTGGGTTTGACTTTTGTGAATTTGATTATTTGCAAGACACATGCTTGTCTCCCCACCCCATTCTTCTCCTCTTATTTCCTTGCATTCCTCACCCCAGACTTGCAAGGCTTGGGTTTAAAATTTATATTTTTTTATCCCTTTGGGGTGAGCAACCCCCCCTCCCCACTGCTGGAGGTGTGTCTTCTCTGCCATGTGGCCACACAGGCTGCTGTGTAATCACTTTGAGTCCCATTTGGGGAGAAAAGTGGAGTATGAGGCAAATAAGTAAATAAATAGATAGCTGGCGTTGGTCTGACAATAATATGCCCTCTTATTATTTTCTAGGAAAGCTGAAATGGTTATTTCTGCGAACCTTTCCCGGATCCCACTCCTGGGTCTTTGTCTGAAGCTGTACCAGTTCATACGTTGTTTCTAAAGCATCCACCTCTGGTTTGGGGAATCCAGGAAGGACATTGTGGAGTTGAAACCCAAACAATTCAAGCCAACTTCCAATGTCTAGAAATAAAATAAAGAAAGTCATTAATACGTTGAACACCAGAAGTATGGAATAAAAATAGAAGTCCCCAAAACATTAAATATACTGGCCAAGATCCTAGATCAGCTATGTAGTTAAGTATACATAACTGAATATGTATATATATGAATATGTATATATCAAGCTGTAGGAAACGAGATTCCACTTGAACCTCAGGAAGAACTTCCTGACAGTCAGACTGTCCAGCGGTGGAATATGCTGTCTCCGAGTGTGGTGGAGTCTCCTTCTTTGGAGGTTTTTAAGCAGAGGACATCTGTTGGGAATGCTTTGATGGGTGTTCCTGCACAGCAGGGGGTTGGACTCGATGGCCCCTGGGTCTTCCAACTCTATGATTCTATGATTCTATGAATAGTGCATCCTGGTGTACTCTGCACCCCCAAATCCTGCTTTCCTGGGGAACAGCTGCTGCAAGTGACAGAGGTCTGTTCTCCTTGTGATCAGGGAACAACAGATTGGCATTGCTAGCCTCCTCTCTCCTACAATCTCTGGTGTGATAATGAGAAGCAGCATCCCTGCCACAATTCTATCTCACACTGGAGATCGCTGGGAGGAGGGTGGCAGAAATGTCAGTAAGCTGAACCCCGATGGACAGGGGAACAGACCTCCATTGCTTGCAGCAGCTGCTGACCAGTAAAGCAGGATTGGAGGGGACTTTTACACTCATGAATATGTAGGGACCATGAACACAAATCAATTACAGTTATTTAATTCTAGGTTATTTAGGTCTGTTGTGTGTGTGGCCTGCAAGACTGGCATTGGGGTGTGGGGAGAATTGTCCCCTGGCACCCATGCAGTTGCCCACCCCTGCCCTAATTAAACCCCACTGTTCCTACTAAAACACCAACAAACAAAGCTTTTCATTTCAGGTTCTTTGAATCATATTTTGCCACCCCAAAAAGCACAGGATTTTTTTAAATCCAATTTGTTAATGTTGGCGAGGACAGAAAAGGACCTCCAGTGGCAGAAAAATCAACTGATTGCTTCAATTTTTTAAAAAAGTAATATTCAGCTTTTTGTTCACAGATTACCTGTAAAAGACAGGCATGTGAAATTTGGGTATATACTTTTTTTTAAAAAAAAAAAACTATTGTGCAGGTGAAAATGTTTCAGTAGGCTTACTTCTGCATAAATTCTGCAACACAAAGTGCACTGGGGAGACTAAAATGTCCCCATCCCATTGTGCAAGGATTTGATCAGAAATGTATTTTTTTAATTTAATAAATACTGTCCTGTACCTGTTGTATATTTAGCCACATCTTGTATCTTGCCTGCTGGGTAGTTGTTTTTGAATGCATACAGATTGAATGGTTTGGGGACATTCTTCAGTTCTTCCCAGATGTGATGGTTTGGCGTTGTCCAACGCCCAGCAATGACATCGTAATCCCTTTGGCCCAGGTGCACCAATTTCGTCAGCGGGTCGTACAGCCCTCCGTGAAAACCGATGATGACTTCAAAATCTGAATTGGTGTCCTGATAGATCTCCCCATAAGGTGTGTAGAGAATTTCCTTTATCACTTGGCCTCGGCTACTGAAGACAGCTAAGGGTGTTCCAGTGTTGTCACAGGCGACGTAATATTCTTCCCCACTGCTTAATTCCATAGCAATCAGGTGACCCTGAAGGTCATAATACAGAGACGTGATTTCTGAACTACTATGATTGTATAAGTGAGTTACTCTTACTGGATTGGAGAGGTCTGCATAAAGGAACTGGAGGTGCTGTCCCAAACTTGTCTTGCTGGCCACTCGCCGCCCCAGCCCATCATAGTAATACTGGACTGTCCAACCAGCAATCCTGTTGTATGCCTTGGTCAGGAAACCATTAGAGCTGTACTCAAAGATGTCGTTTCCTCTTTGCTTGAGGAAGCCATCTTCATCCATTTTATACTGAATGTCTCCAAGTCTGGTGATGCGATCTCTAAGGTCATACCTCAGAGGCGTCAACCTTGCACTGTTTCCATGGCTAAGTAAATTAATATTTCCATTGAGGTCATAGCTATAACGCCACTGGGTTTTATCATTCACTGAGACCGTCTGAAGCTGGCCATCCGCATCGTATTCGTAAAAATATCTTGTTATGTTGGCATCTACTCCTACTCGTATGTCACAGATGACCATCCGGCCCATATTGTCATACTGAATAGTCATCCAGTAGGCAATGGATTTAAGAATTTCATATTGCACTTCAATCACTTGGCCATTGGCACTGAATATTTTGGTATGCTTCATCACAGTGGTGGTTATAACTTGGTTTAAATCATAATTGATTACACTGAATTTCCCAAACTGTTCGGTTTTCCCAGACACATCCACGTAGCGATATAGGTCAATGGGAAGAGGAGTTTCGTTTATCATGGCTTGCATGCTTGTTACGCGGAAATTGTTGTAACTGTAGTCAAACCTGGCATTCACAAGTCCTTCTTCACTGAATCTGAATATCTGTCGACCAATCAGTGGGCCTAAAGGCACAGAACAATTAAAGAAGAAGAAAGCAGAGCACATGAGTTTTAAAACGTATTAGATAAAACAAAGAAGAGAAAGACAATTTTGGATTTCTCATAAGATATCTTAGTATGAGACAGTACACAGTTGACTAGCAAATAAATCTTGGGAACACTGAGTCAAACCATTGGTCTATCCAATCCCAACATGGTCAACTCCAGCTGCCAAAAGTTTTCCAATGCTTCTGGAAAAAATTTTTACCCTTGGCTATGAGAAGATGCCATATATATGCAAAAACATGCATACACATAGTTGCCTGCCAATCTGGGAACTCCTCTCTTTTTAATTGTATTAAATGATTAGTACCCTACTATTAAATAGGGAGGAGAAGAATGGGTAGAAAGAGCTTGCATTAATTTATTCTTGCCAACTAATTCTAATATCAATCATCTTAATACTATAGGACAGATTAGACATTTTACCTGTAATATTACCACACGTTGTAAAACTGAAACTTGTCCCTGATATGATTGGTGCTATCTTGCTATGAATACTTATTTAAGAGGTATCTTATATGATATGCAGAGAAAATAGGAACTAGGCAGATGTAAAAGACAGCATAAATTGATTAAGCATTAAGAACTGCCCAAACACTAGAATAATAATGCTACCTTCATAAATACCACACATGGGAAGAGAACAGGTCTTTAGGCCTATCTATGGCCATTTCTGCACTAGACTGTTATAGTGCTATTATTCCACTTTCAACATCCTATGCAATCCTGATCTGCTGTCTGAACAGGCTTCCTTTCCTCTTTGCTCCCTAGTCCTTTTCCTTTTGTCCTTTTTTTTTTTAAGAGTGTGAAGCCTCATACTTTGAATGCTTTTCTAAATGCTTAGAATTTTTTTTTAGGGAAAATAATAATAGTAATAGTTCTACTTAACCTTGTTTGAATTATTCTTCAGGGCAGGGCTGGGAGATTGCCAGTCTTTCTTTTGGGAATTATGCTATAGGTTGGTGCAAACTTGTATTGCGTCCCCAGAAGTCCATTAACGTCTATGGGGAGTTGCTGGGAAATGTTGTTCGGTGCTCTGGAGTACACCACCGTTAAAAAAAACCCTGATATAATTCATGTAATTTAAATCAAACCAGACACTTCAGAGAATCTGGGACCAGATTTATTTTTTTTTCATCTATATGTTATCATACAAGAGTTATAATTTCGTAGCAGTATAAGACTTTGCTTTTTTTCTAAACTTTTTAAATTACTTGTCTAATTCCATAGTCTGACTGAGCTCTGAGTGGGATTTTTCTGTATGCTTTTAAAGGACCAAGAGGATTCTTCTCATTGGGAAGCATGCTGAAAGCATTATAATTATCTTCCGATAGTGGTATTACTAATATCTGCTGTGGTTTTTAACAGCTTGTAAATTGTGTTAAGCTAATTTGGAAATAAAGTTCAATTACAGCCACAGCTACTAAAGCAAGGAGAGGGGTGGCTGGTAGGTCCCATGTCAGTGGGTGGTGAATCTATTCCAGGCTTTATTTAGCTTTAAAGGTGCTGTCCAAGGTTCTGGAATAAGTTTCAGCACCTCAGAGAGCTGGCTTTAAAACCTGGAATGGATTCACCACCCCACTGACACGGAAGCCACTAGTTGCCAGTGAGAAGGGACAAAGAAGACTTAACATACATCCTCCAGGCCATGTCTCCAGGGTCTCTACCCCTCACCCACACGATGGTGCAAACATAATTTCCCATTAGTGGGGACCTTGGAAAGAAGGGACAATGAACTACAGAAAACTGAAGTCTCTCTATGCTATTAACTGGATCTTCTCCCATGGGTAGGAAACTTTAGTGCTTGAAATGTTTCTGGACTACATAATCTTAACCATGAGCTATGCTTGGCAGAATGGATAGGAGGTGTAAACAAATCTGTCTATCTATAGACCTCTCTCTCTTCTCTCCACATCTCTGTTTTTATCTTTTTATCTGTAGCTCTACCTGTATCTGTTGAGGTGCCCACATTTGTTGTTGTTATGGTTGTGTGCTTTCAAATCTTCTCCAACTTATGGTGACCCTAAGGTGAACCTATCACAAGATTTTCTGGGGCTGAAAGTGTGACACCCCCACGGTCACCCAGTACATTTCCATGGCCGAGTGGGGAATCGAAGCTTGGTCTCCAGAGTCACAGCCCAACACTCAGTCCATTACGCAATACTGTTTAGCACCCCTACAATTGCTTCTGCCTCCCTATTATTTCCTTCCCAACCAGATGGCTATAAAGGGTATATTTTTAAAGGAAAGCTGCAAAATCTGGACATTGAATTTTGCAGAAATTTGCAAACCCTGCAAAATTGGGATATGGAATTTGGCCTCTGAACAGTGAAACAAAGAGTGTATGTTAAGAACATGCGGAGCAGAAGCGAAACACGTAAGTATGGTTGCCACCCACCTGTTTGCCTGTATCTGATAGTGCAAATAAATCCATCGTGCATCAGGTGTATTGTTTTGATAACACCAGATGACTCTTCGTAAGTAAAAGAGACTTGCGTCGTATCGTACAGAATCTCTGAGAGTCTGGACTGCTTGGTGTATTTGTAAAGGACCCTGCGCCCTGTTCCCGGATAGAGAGTTTGCAGGAGTCGTCCGTCTCTGGTGAAATCCTGGATGAAAGAGACACCGCTGTCTGGTGGGGAATACAGATTACGGTAGTAGCCGACAGAGAGCATTGTCTGGAAGCTGTGGCGCACCATACTTGGCATGGTGACAGATAAGAGGTAGTCTGACTGGTCGTATTCAAAGATGTAGCGGCGTTGGCTATGCAGCAGAAGCATCACAGACTGAAAGGGGGGGAAGAATCCCAGGATATTAAAGGAGAGATTATTTGCAAATAAATGTTAGATTTTTTTAAAAATGCAGAGAATCTGACGACTATGCTAACGCAACTAAGATAAACCACGCAGTTCTCCCAAACCTTCTACCGGAGAGGTTGCATCCTGCGTCCAAGCACCAGAGCAAGTATTGATCCTTCCTTCATTTCATTCAATCCAGTTCTAGTGGCTGTTTGAGCTTGTGAGACATTGAGGATTCATATTTCATTCCTTTCTCCAATAAAACCAATGGCATGGGCTAGTTTTAGAGGCTCCACAGCCTCTCTTTAACAGATTGCGGAGCAGGACAAGGAACCATAAATCATGTTGAAGGCAGCTGTCTTCCCTCATCTTCCAAATCGCAGTTGGCTCCTTCCCTCATGACTATTGTACTGCAATCAAGGGCAGCATGGAAGAGCACCCAGCTCTGTTCTTATTGCTGGACAGAGTGATGTATTGCTTTGAGACTGGACTAGGGATCCAGGACAGCAAGGCAGGAATACCTGCTCAGCCACAGAAACCAGCGTCACAGTCTCTCAGCCTCCCCTGAATGAATCTTGCCAAGAAAACCTTAGGATATGGTCAACATAAGTCAGAGTCAACTTGAAGATACATAACAAGAAAGGGTTAGCTCCTCACTCGCCTTAACCCTGATCTAAAAGATAGCTCCTCTGTGTCTGCTTCTGCTTCCAAGAAAATAAGAAGACAGCAAGGGTCAAAGGCCATCCACTTAACATGTAGTTCAGCCCTGAAAGTCCCCTTTTGAAGAGCTGAAGGGAGCAAGATAACTGAATTGAATCCATTCCTCTCCCTTCTCCCTTCAATGTTTAGGAAGAATTGCTGGAAATATTCCTGAGTTTTAAAAATAGTTTTATGGAACACACACGAATGCACTGGGATGAACCACAGAGGGTAAAGTACAACTAGATACAAATCAGACATTGTGTCAAACCATTGTTTGTACTCATTTTAGTCTAGAATGCAAACCATGGTTTGAGGTTTCAAACCTACCATGGGCAGACCCTGGTTTAGAGCTGCTTGTCTGCCTTCTTTTTTCATCCTCTCAGCACTCAGCTTCATATGTTTACTCCCATCTCTGTTGTGCAGCAGCCTCTGGAGGTAGAGCGGTGGCTATTAACTACGGTTTGTCAATTTAGACAATATGCCAAACCATAGTCACCACAAACCATAGTTTGCAAAACCACTTTAAACCATGATTTCAGATTCTCATTTTTCCTATGTAATCACAAAGCACACTTGTCAATTTGGACATCACAGCAAAACATAGTAATTTTGCTTAATCCTATTTTGCTGCGATGACTGAATTGAGTTTAGATTGATTCAGGGATCCTTTATGAGTTCTTAATATACATTTTGAGGAGTAACAATACAGTCTATCCATGTATCTAGATCTTTCAAAGGAATTCCATGTTCCCATTTTTTTTTTAGAAACTGAAGATATATGCATTTTTAATGATGCATCAGCTTACAATTTTTTTTTCCTGACAACATCCAACAATTATATGATACAAAAACAGACATTTCAAAATCTGAAATGTTATGTTTGTGCCACAAAAGTCTCTTTCATTTCAGGAAGTACTCTTAAAAACAAAAAGAAAAACTATATGGGGCACTTCAGTCCCCCACACCTCATCTTAGAATCATAGAAGCTTAGAGTTGGGAGCGACCATAAGGGCCATCTAGTCCAACAAGGATACATAATTAAAGCAGTCCTGAATGCTGCTCATCCAATCTCTGTAGAAAAACCTTCAAAAATGGAGAGCCTGGGAACCTTTCCGCACTACAGTTATAGTGCTATTATTCCACTTTCAACATCCTGTGGAATTCTGGGGTTTGTAGTTTACTGAGGCCCAAGAGCTCTCTGGCTAAGAATTCTAAAGGCCCCTCCCTAAATTGCAAACCCCAGGATCCCATCAAATGTTGAAAGTGGAATAATAACACTGTAACAGTGTAGTGCAGAAAGGCCCTACTGCTCTCTGAGCCAATCTATTCTACTGCTGAACAGCTCTTACTGTATCAATCAATTAATCAATCAATCAATAGTTTTTCTTCATGCTTAGGTGGAATCTCTTGTCTTGCAATTTGAATCCAAATTATCAGGTGTTTATTTCAAGTTTAGGCTCAAGTTTCTAAACATCTGGTCCCCAGCTCTCCAGTGCCAAGTCTCCTCTACGGTATGGAGAATGACACCAGGAAACCCCTGAGATTTCTTTTCCTTTTCAGTTTTTAAGACAGCGAAAATAGCAAGAGTCCTTCTTAGCAGACCAAGACAGACTCCCACTGTTTGTTACCCTCCTGCACAACTAACAGGTGACTCTCCGTCTCCCAAAAGCTCTCTGTGCACGGCAGAGGACTCAAAAGTGGCCATGACAAAAATATCAAACCATAACACCCAAAATAAGACTATTCTCTTTCATAGTGGCATCCACAAAGGAGAATAATATTTCATCAAAAGCACCTGTCAGGCACAGTGCGGGAAAGGTGAGATCTAGAATATTTTCAGAACTCTGTAGTGACCATAGCACCCAACCACAGTTTGCAACCTGTTTCCTACGGTTCCAATAATAACCAAAACTTGGTCATGGTTGTTGATATAATTGTTTGATAATGTCCACCAATATTTGGAACTGAAAATATTTAATCCTTAGAGTTTTGCTCCTGTGTAGTCTTGAAAGCAGCTGTTGGAATTTTTCATTGATTAATAGTTGTTTGCAAAATTCTTATCAAATGATAACTTTGGGCAAAGCATCCATTTTCATAACCTCAGTGAGATCAGATCAACTTCGTTTTTGACTATGTACCCAAATATAATTTAATCTTGCTTGATATTGCTTCAGAGTTACTCGTAACAATAGCATTCTGTGCAATCAAGAGCCCTAAATACTAAATTCCACTGCTTTTTTTTTTTTTTTTTTTTTGAGATTCCCATGGAAAGGAGAATTAATGGGCTTTGGCCACTTCTGCACTAGACTGTTATAGTGCTATTATTCCACTTTCAATATCCTGTGGAATCCTGGGGTTTAGGGAGGGGCTGAAAACCCCAGGATTCCATAAAATGTTGAAAGTGGAATAAAAGCACTATAACGGCCTAGTGCAGAAATGGTCTCAGTTGTGCATCCAGATTTCCCCTGCAGTCTTTACAAAACATTCCAGGTGCCCCCAAGATTTACCTTTTCTAAGTAGGTGTAGGTCCATATTTTTCCATCTGCCCATGTTCTGGAAATGATCTTCCCACCCGGGTCATACTCCATCTTTTCAGTCCATGTCCCTCTCTGGATGTACGTCACTAACCCCAAATGTGAGTAAGTGATGTTGACTTCGTTGTACTTATTGATGGGGGACCAAAGGACGGGACGGCCTGCTTGGTCGTACAGGATCCGGAGAGTGAACTTGCGATGGTCGTCATAGATCTTCCCCGTTCTTGTTATGTGATCAAAGTCAATGGATAGCAGATTTCTGTTGTGGGCCTACAGAAAACATAGAAATGTACAGGACTAAAGTGACCCTATAGACAAAGGCATTTTGAGAAACGCTAGGGAGGGTATCAAACCTCACAGCCTCATCATTTTCACTTAGTAGCACCTCTTCCAGCTTCTTTTTTACTTTTATTATTATTAATTTTTATTTATTTATTTATTTATTATTATTTATTACTTATTTTTATTACAAATGTAACAAGGAATTTAAAATATGTATATACACATATGCCTTCAAGTAGCCTGTTCACTTACAGAAAACGTAATGAATTTCATAGGGTTCTCTTAGGCAAGGAACATTCAGAGATGGTTTGGCATTGCCTTCCTTTCAAACATAGTCTATAGAACCTGGTACTGGTTGGCAGTCTCCCCTCCAACTACTAACCAGGGCTGATCCTGCTTAGCATCCAACATCTGACAGATTCTGGCACCTTTAGGATATTTAGGCCTACAATGATAATGCAGTACGTACCAGACAAGGTATATAGAAAACACTGCAATAACTTAGACTCATCCGAGAAAATCTGACCAGATTCTGCACTGGACATTCTGTGGTAGGTGTGCTGCCAAGTTCTGAATGAATATGAACAACTTTCTCCTAGAAGGGCCTTGCAAACCAAGGGTTACAGTGCTGATCTCTCTGGGCCTGGTTTCCAAAGGTTTCTCACATCCTGGAATAATCCTGCTGGTGGGAAGTTGAGGATGCACTTCTTTGAAGTGAAACAAGTTTTTTTTGGCCAGCATAACAGGCATGGTGAAGTCTTTAATGGTTTTTGATTGCTTTCTCTCAGACCTATGTCTCCTGCACTCTAGCTGCCATCCTGCCTGTGTCATTCCTCGTAGATCTTCTGTAAAGCAAAGGTGAATTACATGCTCCACAGCTTAGGGTTCTTAGGAGTGATCACATCAATGGCTCTGCCCATCTCACCATTCCATAGAATCATAGAATCATAGAAATGTAGAGTTGGAAGAGACCCCAGGGGCCATCCAGTCCAACCCCCTGCCATGCAGGAACACCCTCAAAGTACTCCCGACTGATGGCCATCTAGCCCCTGCTTAAAAACCTCCAAGGAAGGAGAGGCAGCATATTCCACTGCCGGACAGCCCTGACTGTCAGGAAGTTCTTCCTGAGGTTCAGGTGGAATCTGAGACCAACTGAGACCATATTGAGACCAATGCATCAATTGGAAACCCTTCAATTGGAAAATCCTTCAGAGCATTCAGCATTCTTCAACTTCCATGTCTCCAGGTGGACCATCTTACTAGGTCCTCCATCCCTGCAGAGAAGATGTGCTTCCACCAAGCCAAGCTTCACAAGGAAATGATCAGGCAAGGACAATGGGGTTGTTCCACAAATCTACTACTAAAGGTAGTCAAGCTTTCTTAAAAGTTCTGATGAAAGGCTAGTGAGCACTAAGGGCTTTCAAATAAACAGCATCTGAGTTCAGTGTGAGGCAGGGCTGCCTGTATTTGTTGAGTAAACATTCATCTTGCAGTGGTTCAAAGAGGCCATTCATAACCATGAGCTGATGTTGACAGACTTGGTCTCTTATGTATTAATAGCTAGCTCCTTCTTTGAGTACAGATCTTTATATAACTATCCCCATACTAGAGGTCGGTAGCAACAGGTTCTAGGGATATTACAATATTTTCAAAAGTACAAACATTTATTTTTAGGGAAAAATCTGCAATTAGGGAAAACCCTCCAAGAATGCACCAATACAGACAAAAATGGGATGCAAATCCTGACTTGATTTGTCCTCCTGTGATAAGCAAGTAAATTAAAAACAAATCAAAGTATCTTTTTGATGACAGACCCAAAATGGTAGGCTTAGAAGAAGGGGGTTTGACTCAGAGGAATTGTGTGCATCTTCTGAGTGGTTTTCGTCATTTATGAAAAGAAAAAGTGAAGTACTAGAAACCCAGTGATTGCTACCATGTTCTAGAAGTGTCAGAAGAGTCGTTTGTATCTTAGTGATCAAACAGCCTATAGTGCTTGCATGTTTTCATTCTCACCCTCTCTCTCCCTCCCTCTGTGTGCGTGCATGCGTGCACATGCTTGTCTTCAGAAAGGGGAAAAGAAAAGAAACCGCAGAGATAGGAATCAAAACAAAGTCCTTCACTCTCATCGTGAAAGTGAGAGCTCTCAGGTGGGTTGGGGACTCCTTGAAATGCTCTCTTGCCATGCTGAGATGGTCACTGTGTGTTCTAAGTTGCGCCTCTGCCACCAGGCAGATGGTTTTTGGAGTCCCTGTTGGCATCACAGCCAAACGTGAACAGCTGTCCAGAGACATAAAAGAGTCACTTTGTATTAGTGACCTTGTCTGACACTTTTGGTATTTGCTTGGCTGTTTGAAGCTGAGAAAGGATGTGAAGGCTGAGAAGAGAGTGGGAGAGTGAATTTTCCTCTGTTACCAACCAAACTGCTTGCACAGTTCTCATTGGAGATGTGTGTGCCCTTTGCTTTGTTTCTGCATTATATAACCCAGGGGCTCCCAAATTTTGGTCCCCCAGGTGTTCGGACTTTAATTCCAAGAAGATTTAGGGCATTTGTACCCTACGCTGTTACAGTGCTGGTATGGTATACCATTTCCTGCAACATTATAGCACCATGATTCCAATTTAACCACCATGTCTAGATCCTATGGAATCATGGGATTTGTAGTTTAGTGAGGTACAAGAGTGCTCTGGCTGAGAATTCAAAATATCCCCCCTTAATCTTCCAATCCCAGGGTTCCACAGGATGGAACACCAGCAGTTAAGGTGGGATAATATTGCAATAATTGTGTAGTGTGAAAGGCACGTGCTGATATATAGGGGAAAAAAAAGAGATTGTTAGCAACAGTATCTAAGGAGCACTTAATATTCACTTACACATTTCTCCCTGTGCAGAGGTAATCAGCTGTTGGAGTTCAACCTCACAACCTTGCAATCAATATTATTTACTGCAATATTTCAAGGCAACAGTGCTTTCGAGTACATGAAGACTGTAGCCTGCTACACAGTTAGGAATCAAAAGCCACTTCCCTGTTTTACATGGAGAAGCAATTCATAGTACAGTTCTGTACATGCCTACTTAGAAAGAAGTCTCATTGTGTTCAAAGCATCTCACTCCGAGATGAGGAGGTAAAGCATCCAGCCTTAGGATAGCCCAGTATACCTGAGTATATATAGACTTATACATGAGTGTTTATAGTTTCTATCTACCTCCCTCCCTCCCTATCCATCTATGACTATTATATACTAGCTACAACTTCCATTGCCAACACATAACTTCAATAAAATTGTCATATACAACTTTATTTGAAGCAACTGAGCTCAGGTATGCTCCCAGTGTATCACAGCCTTAGCAGTATGGGTGATCACAACAAAGAACAGCAGAAAAAGGATTTACGGTGGTATGAAAGTGACTTGACTTTGGTTTTATTTTATAACAGTCTGGGAAGGTGAGAAATCAAGCACAGATTAGATATTTCACAGGCTCTAAACCATGTCACTGCGTTCACATTTTGCTATGTTCCCATAAATGGGCTGTCTCCCTTCTCTTGTGACCTTTATGCATCAGCACTGGTTTTTGGTTTGCAAGTATCAAACTAAGTAAAACCTGTAACATGAACAGTGCACATTTTATATCAGTGGGTCCAGGCAGTTTGAAAGACTGTACCTCCCAAGAGGAGCCTGTCCAGATTTTAAGATCCATGACAGAAGGCATTCTCAGTCATGTTTGGTGAGGACATGGGAGACAGCTTTTTTGGTGGCTGCTCTCAGACTGTGCAGTTCCCTGGCAAAGGAAGCTAGGTTGGTTCTCTCTCTACTCTTTCTCCATTGGCACATGGAGATTTTCTATTTATGCAGGCCTCTGAGAGTTAACTGCCTGATACAGAAGGTTTTTTAATTGCGAGGTGTTGTGTTTGTATTACTTTTAATTATTTTAAATTAATGTTTCAGTATGACTGTCTAAGTCTTTTAAAACTTTTAAGTTATCCATAGTTTTGACTGCATTTTATTTTAACTCATATTGTGAGCTGCATTGGGTCCTATATTGGAAGAAAAGTGGGATCTTGAATGAATGAATGAATGAATGAATGAATGAATGAATGAATATTCTAAAGCACTCAACATATGCTGTTAATGTCCACTGCCAGGACTGGATGGGACTTCCACTGGAGTTTATACACTTAATCTCCCTGTTCTCTGATCTCTGTTCCCCATTGCCGAGATATACATGCGTACCTAAAGACGTACATTTCAGCAATTGGGAAGGTGTGACCTTCCAGATACTGCCGGACTACAACTTCCAAATGCCTTAGTCAACATAGCCAATGGGCCAATGGAGATGGATGGTAGGAGATGCAGTCCAAAAACCACCTGGAAAGCCATACATTTCTCTTCCTGGACTTTTCTGCTGATGTACCCTTCATAATTCCCCTCTGCATTTGCCATGAGAATCAAAGATGCTTCCTGCTGAATTGGAGCAAATGTCTTATCTAGTTGAGCATTTCCCATAACAGTGAATCGCATGCCTGTCAGGAGGCTTCAGTCTAGATGGCAGATTTTGGCAGGAGAAGGACAGAAGTGATCTATGCTTTCTTTCTCATGAATATCCTGGTTGAAATATCTGGGCCTGGGGAAAATAAGTGTTCCTTAACTTCAGTATATGGCCTTGGAGTTAGACAGTGGTAGCTTTTGGCTGCCATGTTCGAGGTGCAATTTATCTGCTTTGGCTTTTCTTCCAGACTTTAAAGAAACAATCAAAGGTGCAGCACTGAGTTTGGGGACAGGGCTTTGCATCCTGAGCAGCTCTTTTAAACTCCAGAATAAAATGTTGAGCAGTTTTACACACTGCTAGCAAAAGCGAGTGAACAGAGCAAGATTCAGACAGAATCTGTGTAAGGATGGATCAGAAGGGAGACCAGAGATGTAAGGGAGGTTGGAGTTTTCCACACTTCCTCCTCCTTTCAAACTGGATAGGTTTTGACAGGATCTATAATAATCACTGTGTATGTGGGCCATTATTTTAGACCATTACCTTGAACACTAACTGTTCACTGTACTCATCAAGGTCTCTCCAAGGAGTAGTTCTGTCAAATGGAAAACAGATTTTCTAAAGCATTTTTCCTACAGGTTATTGATGTGCTTGGATCTTAAACTTAAGTCTGTTAATTAAACAGAAAAATACTGACCACCTGCCACAGGGATTCATTAATAGTCTCGCTAAATATAAGCCATAAGAACAAATTAGATGTGATAGTAACAGTTCCATGTGTGCAAATAATAGAAGTGGAGATGCCAAGATTATTCCTTCCAGATTAGGTGTGGACAAAGCTGCCGTAAAAGCCCACCTGAAAGGACAGATACTTTACAATAACACAAATATTTTATGGCTTGGAATTCAAATGTGAGCCACAGAAGAATCCAAAACTTTCCGTTCCATTGCCCTAACAGTCCTCCTAGTCCCAAAAAACCCTTCCTACCAGCTTCTCAAAATGCTCTCCTCTTCATTTATTTATTTGACCAGTGGCAAAATCTAGAAAGTTATTTTTTTTTAAAAAAGGAACTAATTACTTTACCCATTACTCTGACACCCAGTGGGAATTATTTGTTACTGTTGCTGCAGTCTAGAAAAGTAATGTAAAGAGTTACTCAATACTAACAAGTTACTGTTGTGCCGTGGAACAATACAGGGAATATGGGGAATTCTCTCTGGTTCACCAAAGTGGTGAAACTTATAATATCTAGTTTAGATATTCTGCCTTCTGAGAAAAATGCTTCTCTGGCACTTTCTTCCCCCTAGAAACAGCTCCTGTCTGATCTTGGAAGTTAAGCAGGGTCAGCCCTGGTTAGTACTTGGATGAGAGACTGAATCCAGGTGCTGTAGGTTATATTTCAGCAGAAGGAACTGGTAAAACCACTTCTGAGTATTCCTTGTCTAAGCCAGTGGTTCTCAACCTGTGGGTCCCCAGATGTTCATGGACTTCAGCTCCCAGAAGCCCTGAGCATTGACCATAGTGGCTGGGGCTTCTGGGAGCTGAAGTCCATGAACATCTGGGGACCCATAGGTTGAGAACCACTGGTCTAAGCAAACCCTATGAAATTCATGGCATCACCATAAGTTGATAGGTGGCTTAAGGCACATATACACACAGAGAAAAAACATTTAGTTGCTTGCAATGTTATGTAGCTAGTTGCCTGTGATGTTATGATTTACCTTGTTTGGTCATTAACCAAAAAGGAGACAGCGGTTAAGAAATCTGAAGAAGACTAAGACTCGGAAAGGCAACCATGAAGGAACTAGATAAGACCATCAACTACAAAGATATATCAATAAATATCAAAGTCAGGACCATTCAGGTCAAAGTATTTCTGATTTCTGTAGATTAGTGTGAAAGCTGGACAGTGAAGAACGATGGAGATAGCAAAGCCCATTTTGAAAAGCGAAAGTAAGGAGTGAGTGAAAAAGAAGCTAATTATTCCACCAGCTACCTCCTTGAGACCTCCTTCTTCATCTACCATCTTGTCTGGCCAAAGTATCAGAGCTAAACTGGGAAGAAAAACACTTGGGAAGAGAAGCTGAGTCTAGCTAGAGGGCATTTGGCACCTCAGGTGCCATGGCTAGAAAACACTCATCTGCAGTGTTGCCTCACTTTTCATGATGATGAGGGAATCAGACATAGATCTTAGCTATGCTAGAAGCATAAAAGTGGTGTAAAGGCAAGACCATCCACTTTTATACTTCTAGCATAGCTAAGATCCATGTCTGATTCTCCCATCTTCATTAGTTATTTAGGGTTTCAAAGACTGTTGCCAATACTTTGAAGGGGACATTCAACTAAGACATTCTCTAGACTGCAGACTCTAACACATTGCTACAGTTTTAAGAACGGCAACAATAATACTTCAACACAAAGCTGAGACACATTACTTTCCAAATGAATACCGCATTTTACACTTACCCGTAACCTTCTTTCAAACGCTGAGATATTGCCTTTGGTCTGTTCCTTCCTTTGTCTCCACTCAATAAGGTTGGAATTATGCTCCCCAGGTAGAGAGATATTGCATTTTCCTAAAGTGGGGTTGAAAACGCCTGCTAAGATGTGCGGCTCGGTGTTCAGCGTGATCTCCATTCCACTGGCAAAGGTGACTCTCAGCGACCCATCCAGACTGACCCGATAGATATTCTGAGTGTTGTCTGTCAGCAACAAAACAAAAGAGGCGAGAGAGTTCAGTTCTTCAGCTTTAGGAAGCATAAGTTAGGTGGGCAAAGGTTGCATTTATCCATAGTTCAAACAGCAGCAGGCACTGTCAATTGGTGCACCTCTTCATTCTTTGAAATCTGCAGGGTTTTTAAGCATACAGTGGTATTCTTATTTTATCTGCAGCATTGTATTTACATATTAGCAAGACCTGGAACCTTGAAGAAAGGACTTCTACTTTTCTAAGACATTTCAAAAGGTTAACTCTTGAGTCAGCAGACTGGCTGATTTACCACTGCCTTTGGGCTGTTGATGCGTCTGAAAAGCCCATCCAAAGAATTTAATGGGCATCAAACTGAAATCATGGCAAATGAAGACTACTGTAAGACAGACAAAAATATGATGATGATGAAGAGGATGAGGATATAGAAATATGCCTTTGAATTGTAGAAAAGGAATGGCAAAATCCAGATACAGACAGATATAGAGACAGATATCTATGTGTCTGTGTGTGTGAATGTACTGAAGTGCTTAACATATAGGAGTGAAAAATATAACATGAGCAAAAGAATATTTTAGAACACACACAGATATAGTGATTAACGCCATCCTTCCAGGATCCAAGACAACCTTGGGAAGAGTACTGCTGGTTTGCTTTATAATCACATGCGCGCGCGCACACACACACACACACACACACACACACAAACACATACAGGGCTCACTTTTATTTTGAGCAGCTGAAGAAGGCAGGCACTGAAACATTTTGCTAACTCATTTACAAAATTCTGTTTGTTAATTGTTCCCGTGCGTGAGTGTGGTGATTAACTGCATCTTTCCGAGATTCAGAACCAACTTGTCAGAAGAGCTGCTTGTTTGTCATGCCGTGAGTTACCTGTCTTAATATATGGAAACCTTTGGACGTCAGGGAGCACAGTAACTAGTCGTATGACATCAGTTACCACTGGGGGCATTCCAGTGCCATTTACATATTGATCTGAGATATTGAGCTATCATAAGGATCAGCAATATCTATCTTGGAACAGCCACACTAGGAGGCTGAACTCCTGGCCCAACTGACCTTGGGCACACTGTGGGTTGACTGGTCTGTAATTTCCAACAAACCCCACTTTTTAAAGAAATATGGTTACACTCATTATTCAAAGGAGGCTCATTTAAATAAAAGGATGTGGCCATCAGTTTCTCCTATTAAGATCTATGATACTTATTAATGCTTATAATCAATGTGAAAATATAAACAGCTGCTAGGAATCTTGAGCTTGATACTTTATTGTTGTGGTTATTTGCTGCTAAGTTGGCTTCAATTTATGGTGACCTCTTGACTGAGAGATCTTCAAAAGCCCCTGATGGTGGATATACACCCTGACTCTGGTCTTACAAAGCTGAACACAGTCCTCCCTTCACATTTGTAGGTTTGACCTTTGTCAATATGATTATTCATGAGGCATATGCTTGCTTTCCATCCCACATTCTCCTCTTCCCATTCCCTTGCATTCCTTCTGTTTAAAATGGATGTTTTTTCCTTTTGGGTGAGGAAAGCTCCCCTTCGCTGCTGGAGGCATGTCCTCTCTGCCAAGTGGTTGCACATTCTGCTGCCTAATAGCCACTGATTGCTCAGGTGCTCTCTTTGCTCTTTGGAATCTCCTTTCTCAAGATGGTGACCAGAAGTAGCTAGAACACCAGAACTCAGTGCTCCGCTCTTCTCCATCTGAGAGGAAAGTACCAGTAAGGCTTTTATCTTGTCTTTTTTCTTCCCCCTGGGAGTGCCAGGGCCAGAGGCAAGCGAATGGGAGGGGGATCATGGGTGGAGAGTTATTTGTGTTTTTTCCCCCACTTTCGTGAGGGTTCTGCACCTTGAACTCTTGCGAATGTGGAGGGGCCATGGTATTTTAACAGTGACCATCCCATCCTTTTAAACTTGTTTGATCAGTTCCTTCTTGCCAACTTGTTAAAATAATCAAACATGAAGCCACAGGAGAGTGAGCCTGCTACAGTGGTTTCAGTGTCTCATGAAGATTCTCGGATAGCGGGCTGCAATCTCTGCCCAACCATGGAAATCTACTGGGTGGCCTTGGGCAAATCACAGTCTCTCAGTCTCAGAGGAAGGCAATGGCAAATACTTTATGGTAAGTTGATTGTAGGGTTGCCATAAGTTGGAAACGACTTGAAGGCACACAACAATAAATCAAGCCACAGACAACAGATGGGGAGTTTTACTAAATGCATTCAATAAATGTAAAAAAAGAAACCAGCAAAAAATCAAATATAAAGAGAGTAGATGTACTTTAACTACCTTGTTTTAATGTGTAAATGGTAGAGGTAGCTGAGAAGTTGGTTGCTGTGACCACATTTTCCCTGTTGGAAGTGTCAATTTCCACTCTCATCAGTTTTTCAACATCACTATGGAAACTGCTGACTTCACCAGTTGGAAATGTTGCGTTAGTTAAGTGACCGTCCAAGTCATACCTGGAAAACAGAGCAGATTCACATAAAATCAATCAGAACATATGGGTACTTCTCCCCCTCCCCAAATAGAAGGGAAAACAGATGTATTTAGATTGCAAAGTGACGTACATATTCTGGTGATCCAGATTGACTCCACACTCACTCCTGGCATAACAACCAGTGTTTTGGTGTAGCCAAGGGTCAAAGAGAGTGCCGTGACTTTTTGATTAACATTACCTGCCACATCCCTTAAGCTTCACTCTTATTTATTGATGTGTTTAAATTATTCATAAGCCACCTTTTTACTAATAAAGGAACTCAAAAAGGCTTGCAACTTATTAAAAACAATACAGATTAAATATGATCCAAAAACATCAATAAAAAATATACACATAAAAGTTACTTTTAAAAAAAACCAATTAAGTAAAGTTAAAACCATTGAAAATCATTAAAAGACCAAATTAAAAAATCAACAAAGCAGCACATCACACCACGTAAAGTCCATCCCAGACAATTTCTAAAAGCCTGATGGAATGTTTTGTACTTGCTGGCAGGAGAGCAAGGAGGGAGCCATCCTAGCCTCCCATGGGAGGGAGTTCCAACGTTTGGGAGCAGCCACTGAAAAGGCTCTCTCCTTTGTTCCCATGAAACAGGCATGAGAAGGTCCTAGGACAGAGAAAAGGGCCTCTCCTAAAGATCTTGGAGGTCCAATTTTCTGTACCAGTTTAGCTATGGACCCCACAAAACACCTAAACATCAGGAAGAACTTCCTGATGATAAGAGCTGTTTGACAGTGGAATATGCTGTCTCGGAGTGGGGTCCAGTCACCTTCTTCGGAGGTTTTCAAACAGAGACTGGATGGTCTTTTGCTGCGGGTGCTTTGAGTGTGTGTTGCTGCATGGCAGAATAGGGTTGGACTTGACGGCCATTGTGGTCTCTTCCAACTCTTTGTTTCTATGATTCTATGAAATTGCTGGGAAGAGGGTGAGACAGATATTTCTAGCAACAGTATACTGTTCCGAGCTTTCTCTGTTATAATGTTAAGTATTGGGGGAGGGCAGTCCTTGGTCTCACGTGGACCATCAAGGTCCATTAGCTTCACAAAAGATCTGCTGCTGTTGATTACTGGCACCACTCCTGCGTACAACCTTCTTAAGAGAACTGAGTTTAGGAATGACTACTTGTTAACATATAAAGCTGGCTATGTTGAGAGCTGAAAGGTTGGCCTTTTGGGCCAACCACAAAGTCACCTCCTCTACTCCCACTGTCTCCATCCAGATGCACAGATGCTGATAGGCTACTTCTTGTAACAATCATAAAACCGTTTCCCCTGCTTAAAACAAAAGAACATCGATGGCACTCTAAAATGAAAAAAGGAAACAGAATAAAAACTTAACAAGAGCAGATTCCCCCGCTCTATTTATGAATCTGGAATCAACTGCAAAAGGTCAGCAGAAGAGCAAAAACTAAAATAAAAATTTCTTTGCAGCAGGAGAAATCCACATTGATTTCTGTAGGAAGGCACATTTATATGTACCTTCAACAGTCTGAAATGTAACACAGTTCTTGACTGTGAATCTTATTAGTTAGTTAGCATGGGAGTCATGGTTGCTCAGGTCTTCTCAGTAAGATGGAATTAATTATGCATTTTAAATTTACAAGTTTTCAGCAAGGTGACTGAGTGTATAATAGACGGCCAGCTCCTAGAATGCATGGATGATGGTAGTGCTACACAGATCTCTGCTTGCATGTTGGAGGGTTAAAATATGGTATGAGTTCCCACCTCCTGGGGGCTTCTAGTGGTGCTTAGATCAGAAAAGGCAGGTTTTAGGACTACTGTTCTTGGAATACGCTAGCCAACATAAGCAGTAGCCCACCCCCACTAGCTGGGGGAGCTTTGGAAATCACAACCCCACCAAAGTAATTTCTCTGAGCTATGGTTCAGTTGAACAGGATATGGAACTATAAGATTTGATATTAATTAATTTTACTGTAGACGTACAAACTGATTCACAACTACAGAAAGAAGACAGAACAACCGCCCAGAAAGAACAGAAGGAAAAGAAAAAAACTATCCATAAATAACATATAACTAAATCTAAACTTAAACTAAATTGAACTAGACTAAGACTAAGGGCCCTTCCGCCCTACAGTGTTATAGTGCTATTCTTCTTATTCTTATTATTAACTTTTTAAACTGTGCCTTACTGGGCTACAATTTGATTTTAAAATGCTGTTGTTCCTATTCAGATATGGTTTTATAGGCATTGTTTATATTTTGCTTTGTATAACAATTTGGCCTGCTTATTGGACAGGTGAAGAATAGCTGTATAAAAATATTGGTGTAAAAGCAGGGATAAAAATAACGAACAACTCTAGTGTGAATTCATTGCATGATCTGAAGAAAAAGAGTTTTCAGGGTTCGGCACTTTAACTGTGATGCAATATAATGCAGTCGCCATGAGAGGGCACTCTCTATCCAGGGAAGACAAGAAGGTACCCATTGAACAAAATCTTTCTTTGGTTTTACTGTTTTCTTTCATGAAGAGCTGCAAAGGTTCAAAACGCAGTGGGAATCATGCATACGATTGGAAACCTTGGGCTCATGCTAGCCTTATACAATCTTCACAAATTTCATTCTGGTAGGAAGAATGAATAATTTTAACATTTTTCTCTCCACCAAAATGACACTGTCTGGGAGAACTATTTGCAGCCTGGGGTTTATTCTGTGAGAACACCATACCTAGGCTTTTTGCATAGAAAATGGCATTTTCTGCACAGAAAACATGATTTTTCACCTAGAAATGTTACATTCTGCACAGAAGACCATGTTTCTCTGCATACAAACCTGGCTTGCTGTGCAGAAAATGCCATGCATTTTTTTTTTTTTTGCACAGAAAAAGTCTTAAACTGCATGCATTTTTACATTCAGCAGAGTGAGTCTCAAACTACAAAGATTCTTGCCTGTGCAGGATTCTCCCCATGAGGGTTCACTGATGACTGAGAAACCTGTTCTTTGGTTTTTTTTTTTATTATTATTATTATTATCATTATTATTATTATTATTATTAATTATCCAATTGCCTTTCCATGCCATGAACACTAGGTGGTCACATGCTCTGTTTTACAGAGAGAACCTTCTGGTTGAAGGACTGTCAGAGGACATTCTTTTATCAGAAGGCATTCCATATCTGAAGGTCTGTCCACTCCAAATTGAATTTAAGGATAAAGAACCACAAGAAGGGAGAGCAGGGACTTTGAAGCTGCCCATCAATACTTAACAGCTCCTGTATAGCAGACTGGGGAATAGGCACATTCGTCTCCCTGTATCTTTAGAGGGATACTCTTTTTTGCCTTTGCTTGGGGTAGACAGGTGAATGACCTGCAACAGGATGGAGGAAGAATTATATTAAGTGACCATGTGGGTTAGCAGTGGGCCCATGTCTGGGTGTAGGCATCAGTAGGTCCCTGACAGTACTGAACATAGATGCTGCGTTGCCACACGGCTGCCTGATTTACAAAGCAGGACACCCTACTGCAGTGGTTCTCAACCTGTGGGTCCCCAGATGATTTTGGACTTCAGCTCCCAGAAGCCCTGAGCATTGACCGTAGTGGCTGGGGCTTCTGGGAGCTGAAGTCCACAAACATCTGGGGACCCACAGGTTGAGAACCACTGCCCTACTGACTTGTAGTTCTACACCCTTTCTGCACCACCCTCCAACCCACCATGAGGACAGGAGAAGGATGAGACCACGATGACGGTTCTGCATGACGTCACGATGGTCCTGTCCTTCTCCCATCCCCATGTGGTGCAATCATGGATTAAATCATTGACAGGTTTTTCCCATTAATGACTCACAATTGCACCACCATCCTGGACTTGCCTGGCCTGTGGAAGCCCCAGAAGCACAATGGCTGAGCTTCCTGCCTCAGCGCAGCCTGGGAAAATACCTTTGTGCACTGTGCAAGGAAGAGGCATGTCCATTGCGCTCCCGTCTGCAGGGATCCAGCGGGTGTGGAGGGGAGCACTCCCGTCGTGGTCCCATCCAGGCAGAACCGATGCCGCAATCCCCACCGGATGTCTGTGTGAAAAGGTAGGGTGTGGAAAGGGCCGACTCTACCAATCTCTAGTGGAGTTACTTTGACTTGGCGGTAAGAACACAGTGCTGGGTAGGAATTGGAGTTTTGGCAGATGCTAGGGTTGCCACAGCTCAGAACTAAGGTCTTCTTCTCCAGTTTGCAGGGCAGGAAGAAGACTCTCAGGGCAAAGGTGCTGTCTTGAAAAGTGTATGTAATATTTAGATTTGCCTCCTCTGTCAGGCCTGATGCTTCCTGTTTGAAAGGCATCCTCTGCACAACAGTGCTCAGTGCTTAAGGAATCATGCTTAATGACATCACCAGGAGCTGCCCCTTGTGACATTAGCAAAGTCGGCTTCCCGTGACATCACAAAAGGGTGTCCCTAGATTCAAGGTTTTGACCCCCAAATCCCAGGGCCTAGGACAGTACTGTCTTGGTAATTCTAAATTTATCAGATCAAGTTAAAACAGTGTGTGTGTGTATTTGAGAGAGAGAGTGTGTGTATGTTGGTGGAGAGAGATTGAGAGAGATTAAAGGAAAGAATAAGTAGATACATTACCATTACTGCCATCCTCTTTGAGAAAATGTGGAATTAATATGTAATGAAATACAAATCAAATCAAATCAAATCTGTTCCATCAGATGCTACATTTGTGGCTGTTAAAAATTTTGGAAAAAATTGAGAGTTGCTAACATGTGGGAACCTTGGAACTGGAACTCTAACTGATTCTTTCAGAAAAATAACTTTCCAAGCTTTCTATTGCATCCGGTCATTCCATGCACTGAGAGCAACCTGTTGAACGCCAGGCCATAAATTGACCAGACAGCTTGAAACAAAGCTGACATCTTCCATTGATTTTCCTGCTTCAGCTCAATCCTAGTTCTCATAGCAAGCTTAGGAAGATGATGGGCTGCAAGCAATTGGCAGAAATGGATTGACTGGAGAAGCAAAGGAGTTCTGCAGGCCCTGGGTATGTGTCTACTCAGAAGGAAACCCCTTTGAACTCAGGCCATTTCCATGCTACACTCTTATAGTGCGATTATTCCACTTTCAACATCCTATGGAATCCTGGGGTTTGCAGTTTTGGGAGGGGCCGGGTGGCTCCTCCCAAACTGCAAACCCCAGGATTCCATAGGATGTTGAAAGTGGAATAATCGCACTATAAGAGTGTAGTGTGGAAACGGCCTCAGTGGTGCTTAGTCTCAGGTAAATGAGGTATGAAATTACAGCTTGAGAAATACATATGCAAAGGGATCTTGTAGCACCTTTGAGAAAATACACACACCATTTCCTCACTAGACTGTTATAGCGCTATTATTCCACTTTCAGCCTCCTGTGGAATCCTGGGGTTTGCAGTTCAGGGAGAGGCCTATAGAATTTGCAGCCAGAGAGCTCTTTGGCCTCCCTAAACTACAAACCCCAGAATTCCACAGGAGGCTGAAAGTGGAATAATAGCACTATAACAGTCTAGTGCGGAAATGGCCACAGTTTGAGATAGTTTTAAAACACATAGCTTAAAGGTGAACTTTTGTGTGGATTCTATTACAGATAATTTGCAGATTAATACAGAAACAGGATGCAATGGTGACCTGTTTGGATCTCTATCACACAACGCAATCACAGCACTATGATTCCACTTTAACTGACATGCCTGTACCCAACAGAATTCTTGGACTTGTGGTTTGGTGAGGTGGATGAACCATTGCAAAAAAGTTCCAAAAAATCTTAACCATGTATTTTTTTTAACAACCAAAAATAAAAAAGCTGGGGAAGAATGCCCAATAAATCTATTGCTGTGGGTCTTTGGGTCCCTAAAAAAATGAACAATGATCACAGCAACTATAAATATGCCCCATGTTCCTTGGGATTTTCAGGAAACTGCAAGTGCTTCATCTTTCCCCTGCCCCCTGTTGCATCTTTTGTTTTATACAAGGAATTCTAGGTTTTCCAGCTTGCAGGCCTGCTAGATAAATGGCATTTACCTTTGGATCAGGCAATGACATCAACAAGATGGCGTTCCCCCTCAAAAGAGTAACCACTGTTTGCAGGGAAAATGGATGCTCTCACTAAATATATAGACTTAAGGAGGTTCTAAAGTGACTTACTCATAAACCGTTGTCCATCCGTACTCATTGCTTTTGGTTGCTAGAAGACCTGTGGTGCCTGGATAAGTCATCAGGGCCAAGTTGTAGCCTTGGGTGTACACTCTTTTGAGAATGCCATTGCTGCTTATGGTCAACCAGTATACCTGGCCCCCTGGCATCAGCAGCCAGAGAGGCAAACCGCTGGCATCTCTACGTATGTGAACCGAATTCCCATTGCTGTTAGTGATGGTGGTGAGATCACCTTCCCCGTTGTACGTGAAATTGTATATATAGTCCCTTGTAATGAGATTGAGGGTGTGCAAATGAGTCCCGTTGCTGGTGAACTGATACAGCTCTTGGTCAGCCGGGGAGGTGATCTCATAAATATTCATATCATTGAGATGAGCCTTATTCCGACTGACAGCACGGATACGGATATTGCCGAGGTCAGCTATGTACAGGGTGCCGTCGGGAGACACGGCGAGGGAAGAGGGAGCTTTCAGCTTTGCATCTTTGGCATACCCACCATCACCTGAAAAACAACAGAGAATGGTTTTTAGGAAACCATGGTTCCTGTGAGTAGCTAATTTAAAAAAAATGAGGAGGTAACGTTCTGTACCTATAATGATTAGCTGGCATCCTCTTGCGCAGTTAGGAATGTACTGACTCTACTTAGGCATTCATAACTGCTTGGTAGTCAGGCTTATGGTTATGGCACTATGGTCACAGTCAGAAATGCTCCACCAAACCTTACCTTAACAGCTGGCAGCTGCACTGAACAACAGAGGTCTGCTCTGTGGACATTCGAGGCATTGCAGGATATTTCTAGCCTCTCCAACAAGGAGTTGTGACAAGGGATCCTGCTTCTGATTGTTGCACTGCCAGCTGCTAGATGGACAGGGCTGAAATATCATCCTGCATTGCCCCAACTGCCAGCAGAAGAGACCTCTGTTGCTCAGTGTGGCTACGTTAAAGTGGGTTTGCAGAATCAGTTCCGGAGACGATACGCAATTATGCATTTGTAACTATGTCTGTCACGTGGGATCTTGGTCATTATTGTCTTCCAGTAAACCAGTTTTTTAATTAATTTGTACTCAGTTATCAAAAACCAATTTGATTCTCAGTCCATTCTATAAAGATCATCTCGTGTGGTGCAATGGAATGTTGTCCTCGGCATGGGGGACTGGAGAGATCCAGGTTCCAGTTCCTACTGAGCCTTGAAACATAACTGACCCACCTTGGGATAGTCACACTCTTTCAGCTCCATCTCCCTTGTGAGGATAAAGTGCTCATCCATTCAAAACTTGGCCCCCAGCAGCTGTCAAGACCTTGGAGGGACTGATGCTGCTTACCAGTGAGAAGGGGAGGGAGAAGGGAAGCCATTCAGGTGATGGAAAATACATCTACTTTGCCCTTACAGGGGGGATAAAAAGGATGCTTGTAACTAGTTACAGCTCTGCTCTGACATCATACATCGCTGGTCACTGGTCCATCCTAGTCAGGTCTCCCTGTGAGTTCACCCTCATTTCTTTTCCCTTCCAAGCCAAGACCAGCTGCTTTTTCCTCGCCTGAACTTCCTTCCCTTTACATCCCTTCCCAACAGAAATGGCAGCAGAACCCTCATGGGATTTAACTGCTGCTGGCATGGGAACACAGAGCTGCATGGATTATACTCCACTTGCTTCAGGTACGATCTCAGAAGCTATCCTGTTGTGACGGCATGCCTTCTGTTAAAGCAATTGTTAATTGCGCGAACAGTGTGACGCCTAATTTGGCCCTAATCTGCTCTCTCCTCTCCATCTCTGAATGCTGCAGGATTTTGTGCATTGACTAAAGCATCAGAAATAATGCAATTGCCCCTTGTCTTCCCTTTCCCTATGATGGGTTTTGAACATGACCATTATCCTGGCTTACAGGAGGCATACTAATTTCAGCACGCTGGCATGATATCCAAGCTGGCTAATTGTTTCATTTTGCCTCCTAACAATTGAGCCCAATCCTACAATTATGATAATATGGTTCATCCTGACCTAAAATCTGCTGTGCAGCATGTCTACTGTGCCCAGAGCAAGAGGTATTGCATTGCGCGGTGGAGACGACGTCTGTCTTCGTGTTGTCGTGTTGCTACAAACTGGGTAGCAAACCATCTGGATTTTGAAAATACAAACACTGACAGACAGAACGAGGACCTGAGCAGAAGCACGGAACTCTCCAGCCTTGGTCTCATGAGCACGACGGCTAAAAAAGGGAATTTCACATAAGCACTGAAGTTTCCCCCGGTGTTTTCTTTTTCTTTAAAGAAAAAATACACATTTTATAGTTCTTTCAAGTACCTTTCTTGTTCATATCTTTCAGCAATGTATGCTTGGAATCATGATGGGCAAAAGTGGGTTTTAGTTCAATGTTTTTGAGAATTTATTGAAATTCAGAAATTTCTTCACATTCAGGTTGGAAAGATTTTGAGACTAAACAAGAATTAATAATGTTGGGGAGACTAAAAGTGGCAGATTCTGCCACCTAGGCAAAGGGCTACGAGTACAAAATGTTTAAAAATCCATTTTAAGAAATATTAGGGCTGACAACTTTTTTGTGGGGGGAGGAGGCAGGGTGAGTTGCTCCATATCTTTAACAATCACAAGGCAGGCAGGTACAACATACTCCTTTCTTTGCTGGGAATAGTTGTACTAACTGATTTATTATTATTATTATTATTATTATTATTATTATTATTATTAAAATTTGTAGAACCTAAACATTGTATATATCACATATTGTTTACCTTATTTCATGTTGTACACCATTCTTACATAACTTTTCAATTATTTTGATATTTTCTGTACAATATTGAATATTCCTTAATATTTTGTTTAATCAGTCCCTCTTCCCCCTCCCTCTCTAACCTATCCCCCCCATAAATAACAACACATTTTACATTAACAATATATTTTTTCTATCAATTTTCTTCCTTCCCTTTCCCTTCTCTTTCTATGTTACTTCCCCTCTCCCTCCCCAATCTTCCTTTCCTTATTATGCATTTTCTCCCCTCCAACCTCTATTTTTTTTCTTGTTCTAAACCTCCTTAATGTGAAATCTCATTTTTGTTGTTGTAGTCTACCCTAATTTTCTACTCAGTCTATATTCCCTCCTTAATATAAGTGTTACCCTCTCAATCCTTTATTCAATTCTATACCTTCCTCTCACTTCTCTTTCACCCATGGGTATAGATGTGGAGAATTTAATTTTATAAAAATTTATACCTCTCCTCATATTTGGGATGGGAAGAACTTGAGGTTTGAAAATGAAAATGTGAGAGAAAATCAAAATGGCCAATTTTCCTAACCCTACCCAAGAATAGATGGGACCATCACCTGAAGCCAACAAAAGAACAGGAGGCGGTCTACAATTCACTGCATCAGGACAAGCCTCCAGGCTTATCCAGACTGCTTTAAAAAGTTTAGGAGTTAGAATCACATAGTTGGAAGATACCTCAAGGGCCATCCAAGTCCAGCCCCCTTCTGCCATGCAGGAGGACACCTTCAAAGCATTCCTGACAGATGGTCATCCAGTCTCTGGCCATTTCCGCACGGGGCGAGGGAATTGCCCCGTGACGCTACTCACCGGACTTCTTGGCTCCCCGGTCCGGTCTGCGCTGCCCGGTCCGGTCTGCTGCGTGCTTGTCGCTCCACACTGCTCCGGGGACAAAAATGGAGGCTTCCAGTTGGTCGAGGGTCTCGACCAACCGCTGAAGCTCGCCGGCCTAAAGCCCACCCCCGGCAGATCGCAGGCTCGCACTGGCGTGAGCCTGCAAATTTGCACCGGAGAGCGGGCGCAGAATGGCGCACTCCGTGCTTTTGAAAGACCTGTTTTAAGCAGTGTTTCAAAAGCATGCTTGATGACCACTTGGGGTCGTTCCGGAGCGGGCTGAGGTGCGGATCTACGTTAAGTAGGTCCGACCCAGTCCACTCCCAGGTGCAGACGTCCTCCCTGGAGGACGCTCTGCACCGTTTCTATTAGCCCATGCAGAAATGGCCTCTGTTTAAAAGAAGGAGACTCCACCACACTCTATTGAGGCAGCAGCAGATTCCACTCTCAAACTGCTCTTACCATCAGCGGGTTCCTTCTAATGTTTAAGTGGAATCTCTTTTCCCGTTCATGTGGCACATTTCCTGCACCTGTTCATGTTGGGATTTCGTAAAAATCCAAGTGATGCCGCTTCTGTTCCTGTCTACTCCCTGTGAATTTCTGGTACTGGCTGTAACTTAACTTAGCACTACAGTAACTTCCAACTTCAGTTGAGGATTTAGAAACGCTATTTAGGCATCCAAAAAGAAGAGGGTAGGCAAAGCAATCAAGGGAATGTGAATGGAGCAAATAGAAAAGGAAGGAGTATGAAAAATTTATAACGTTTCGCCTTCTGCAATGTTAGGATTTTGAGGACTGAAGGAAAATTTCATGGGAGGCGGAATTCTTATTTGGGAGTCAAGGTTCTCACTTTGTCCCCACAAAGGTACGCTTCTGCCTTCCTTCTCTCATTACAGTTCCCAAGATAAGAGGAAACCGCACCCACACCACAACTCAAGCAAAAATAAAAGTAAGAAATAAAAAGACACAGACAAAAGCCCAGGAACGAATGAGCCCTGACTGAAAATAGGCGGGAGAACAATCACTACCAAGAGAAACAGAATAGTCTTGACAGTACCCTCCGTCTGTCCTGATATGGCAGGGACAGACCTCAATAATAGATTCTGGGCAGCATCAGTAAGAGTCTAGCGTCTGGGCCAAAGGAAATGAGAGTACCACTCTATTCTGTTTTGGTCAGACCCCACCTGGACTACTGTGTCCAGTTCTCAGCACCACAGTTCAGGAACGATATTGAGAAGCTGGAACATCTCCAGAGGAGGGCGACCAAAATGGTAGAAAGCCTGGAAACCATGAAGCCCTATGAGGAGCAGCTTAGGGAGCTGGGCATGTTTAGCATGGTGCGAAGGTTCAGATGCAACATGATATTTAAATATTTGAAGGGATGTCACATGTAGGATGGAGCAAGCCTGTTTTCTGCTGCTCCAGAGACTAGGACATGGAGCAATGACTTCAAACTCCAGGAAAAGAAATCCCGTCTAAAAATTAGGAAGAACTTTCTGACAGCAAGAGCAGTTTGACAGTGGGAATACATTGCCTGGGAATATAGTGGAGCCTCCTTCTTTGGAGGTTTTTAAACCAAGGCTGGATGGTCATCTATACAGAATACTTTGATGGTGAATTCCTGCATAGCAGGGGGCTGGACTGGAGGGACCTTGTGGTCTCTTCCAGTCCTATGATTCTCTCACCCCACTTCTTCAGTTGCTTTTAAAATGTCCCATTTTCTCTCTCCTCTCCTCCTCCGATTTCCCCCCTTTGTGCTCAGCTAACTTCCCTTGCAGCGAACAGAAGTCGAGGTGCAAAAGTAGTCTGCATTCAATGGACTTAGCTGGGGGAAAGAAGAGAATGGGGAAGAATCTTGCTCAAAAAACAAACTGCTGCAGTCTGTCTTAGCTTGTGTGTTCTTCCTTAACTTTTGCCATCTTGACCATACTCTCTTGGCCACAGGTGTCCTGGTTTTCATCTGTGAAATGTTGGACAGTATGAGATACAGGTATGATTCTTTATGAAGTAGGTTCCTAAGAACAGTGGGCTTTGGGCGCAGTTCCTAGCAGGAGTTTGTCTGAGAAGTAATGCAAATTTTGCAATGGGCCAAATGAGAGGTGATCTAAGATTAGCATTTACAACCCAAAAAACAGCCGCCCCTTCGCCTCTCTGTTCTGCTTATTGAAGCTTTTCACCTCAAGATGACTAAGCAATCTTGGTTCAAGATTGCAGGCTAAACTCACTTGCCAACTTTTAAAGCCAATATTTATGCATGCCTTTTAAAAGCTGAAAGCCAATAAAGTTGATTTGCAATGTGTTCTGGGCGGCCAGAAGCAATTACTTCTTCATGCAGTGCATAATTAACTTGTAGAATTCCCTACCTCAAGAAATAAGAGAGAGGGTCATTAGTTTAGATGGATTTTTTTTAAAAAAAGAAAAAAGATTAGACTGATTTCACTGAGGAGAGAAACACCAACAACTGTTAGCTAACTGTGAATCCTCCACAAACAAAGACAGCATCTGAATACCAGATGTTGAGTACAAGGAGGATGAAATGGTTATGCATATCTTGTATGATTGGGCAAACCTTGCAGTTTTACTCTCTCTAACACCTGTGAATCTGACATTCTTTCCATCTCTAGTGTTAAAACATTTCCCAATTTAGGTACCATCTTCTCCTCCTCCTTCTGCTTTTAAAAAAGGAAACCAGGAATTTATTAACCTGCTTTATACTGAGACAGACCGTTGACGCATTCCAGTCCAATACTGTAATTTCTGACCAGCACCAACAACTCCTTGGAATTTCATGTAGGATTTCTTCTTAGCCCTCCACAAAGCTTACTCTATGCACTGCATGCATGCATACATATATGTACATATTGACTTTATATCCTGCTTTTTTCTTTATACAGGATCCAAGGTAGCTTGTCATTGTTATTGTTGTGTGCCTTCACATTCCAACTTATGAAAAACCTAAACTGAACCTATCTCAGGGATTTCTGAGGCTGAGAGTATGTGACGTACCCAAGGTCACCCAGTGGGTTTCCATGGCCGAGTAGGGAATCGAACCCTGGTCTCCAGCGTCACAGTCCAATGCCCAAACAACTGCAACCATTTAAAAAACAGGGTACAGTTAAACATGACAAAAAAACCCAAAACATACCCCACAGTTCCCTGGTATTCCATGGTGGTTTCCTATCCAAATACAAACTAAATACAGACCCTATTTAGCTTTTGGAATTAGACGTACTTGGGTGCATTCAGGGTGGTTATTTGCTTACCGGCAATGCACATATTTGATATGGTGGAACCACAATGGGCTGGTATGGTGAAAATTTGAATGCTAACATTAGTCCAAGCTTATCTTGGGAATGGGAAGCCTGTCAGTTTCATTTTCTTCTGCATTTCAGTTTTTTTAAAAATCTCAAATTTATTTCCATCCCAGATAGAAAAAGAAATGAGTAATTTATTACTACTACTACTACTACTGCTGCTGCTGCTATTATTATTATTATTATTCCTCCTCCTCCTCCTCACGTTTTTAAGCCATGAAATAAAATTGTCCTGTTATCTGAACTGGCTAAAATTCAATAGGGAAAACTCTCCCTGGCACAGAGAGGATGATGGGGTATTTGCCTTCCATGTAGCTGTTAATGATGGGGAGTCTCTTAGAAAAAAAAAAGAAAGAAAAGAAATGACAATGCTAATTTAGCACCAATGCAGTTCAACACAATGCAAACATAAACTTTAAAGAGTTACACTCTCAAAGCCCTGGGGCTGGGTTTCCTTCTTATTCCCTTTATAGTGTTTTAACTGAGAATAAACTCTTTGGCTGGATAGGCCAGCCTTTTTACCATCTGAATTTCAGTTCCATGATCCTTTATTACTAGCCAAGTTTGCTGAGGATGATAGGACCCATAGTACAAGACATCTAGAGAGCAGTACTTCGGGAAGGGATGAATACATCAAGATCAAGCTTGGTCTCCTTATGCTATTATGCACAACCTTTCTTATATATTATCCATCCAATGAAATTGAGAAAAAAATGTACCTGAGAAGCAGTCACAATTGGGGTCAATTTTACAGTCACACTCTGTCGGAGCTCCAGCTATGACAGAGATTTCGCCGTTGGTCGTGACCTGCTGGATGCGATTTATCTTCCGCTCATCGGTCTCGGCGATATACAGCATGCCGCTATGAGAGACACTGATGGCTCTGGCCGATTCAAGGGTGGAATGGATCGCCACCTTGCTGACCAAAACGTGATCGATGCCTGGCACTTGGCAGTGAATGGGGCGGCCAGCAATAATTCTCACTCGCCTGTTTTCAGAAATTTGTAGCACGATGTTATTGTCCAGCACGTACAACGAATTGTCCAGGGGGTTGACGGCGAGGTCGGTCGGCCATTCTAGGCGGACCTGCAAAAAAAGAGGAAAGGAAAGGTTTGAAGAAAGTAGTTTCTGCACTGTTTAAACTTTTGGCCAAATGGCCCCCAAGAGCAGGGGTGGCTTGATACAAGTTAGATATCCAGATAGCGTAACTGTTCCTGTTGGCCACTGTAGTTCTCAGAGGATTTTCTTTAAAAATAAACAGACAATGTTTCTGTTCCCCCGGCATATTCAGTAGCAATTCCTAACACCAGCAGCAACATTTTATGACCACCTTGAGGATTTTTTTAAAAAAGATTCTTTTAAAAAACATTTTACAATATATAATGTATCCTTTTATATTCCATATATAATAAAAACCATATTTTTGACATACAACTTCATGGATATTGGTCCTATTTAACTGTTCTCTATAAACGTTGTCTCACTCTAACCAACACAAATAGTGTCTATAACAAGAGAACTATGATCTTAGGCCATTCCCACCCTAGCCTGTTGTAGTGCAATTATTCCACTTTCAACATCCTTGGGGGAATTCTGGGGTTTGTAGTTTACTGAGACCAAAGAGCTCTTTGGCTGAGAATTCTGAATGCCCCTCTCTAAACTGCAAACCCCAAGATCCCATAGGATGTTGAAAATGGAATAATAGCACTCTAACAGTGTAGTGTGGAAATGGTCTTCATCTACCCATTTACTTCTTCCTAGTTCAATTTCTTATCATGTCATTATAGCAGCTACTGAGATATCCCCTTCCCCATTCATCTTTTAAATAGTTACATAAACAATTCCAATCTTCCCTAAATCTATTGTGTGCTGAACCCACAAAGGTCGAAGGCCTGCTGTAGTTTTTTTTTTTTTGCGGGTGCCAAAAGGACACAGTAAACTTTCCCTCCTGGAGGTACAAAAACACTGCATGCCAACAGCGTTTCTTTTCTTCTGGCATTTCAATATTCCTCATTCCAGTGCTCACTGTCAAGGCAAGCACATCATTATCCTTCAGGCAACTCACGCAAATAAACAAAAAAACCCAGTTCCTGGCAGGCAGCATCAATCAGAATTTTTCCATAACACACCTGTCACTACTCAGGCTGTCATGGGCAGTGTTGACAAGCCAAAATGCTGGTGAACAGGAAGCAGTAGTCTAATGTCTTATTATTTCCACAAGAAGGAAGAGGATTTAAAAAGGAATGCAGAATCCATGCAAACAGTAACCCTTTTGAGTCATTAATTCAGTTACAGGGGGATAGATTTCAGTGGAACATTAAGAGAAATTTCCTGACAATAGTAGTGGTTTGACAGCCCAGCCAATTTCCTAAGAAAATGGAGGGCTCTCCATTGCACAGTCATCAGCTGGGCATGCATTAGCTCTGGATATTCTCTGCTGAGCAAGGAGCTGGACCAATTCCAGCTCTCTGATTCTGTACGGAAAAAATGTGACCAAGGAGTGGGTGGGGAACAGGTTCTCCAACTGATATACTTCCATTATGCTGTTGTACACAAGATTGGCCCAACCGCTAGACAGAGAAGCAAACCCCTTAAGTTGCAGATGATTGGAATGGGGGGAGCTCTCCAAATGATACACATTCATTTTTTCAGCTGTACACAAGGCTGGCCCAACCGTTAGAGAGGTTTACACCTCAGGTGGTATATGCTTGGAATGGGAAGGGTAACGGGGTAGTGACTCAGTCGTCACTCCTATATCTTCTGGCCATATGTCTCTGTAGTCCCAGGAAGGAGAACGTGAGCCTTGTGGACGCCTGTGGCTCTTAAATCCATTTTTAGGCTCCCAGAGAATCCTCAAGATCAACAAGAGACAGTTTTACTCATAACTTCATTTACATTGAAGGATTAAGAAAACCAAAATAATGACCACAGAAGATCTACATAACTTTAAAACAGATGATGTACAAACTGTCCAAGAGTTTTTACAGATGGAAAGAACATTTGAAAATATTTTAAAATTGGTCAAAAACATTTCTCAGGGGTCAAGAAAGCCTAATGGGAAGAATCCCAAAATGATGAGAATTTGTATAGTTTGGGGCTTCTTCTGCACAAGTTTCGCATACGATTGTTTTGTGCAGAAAACAGCATTTTCTGCAAAGGAAACAACAGTTTCTACACAGAAAATAATATTTCTGCAAAGAAATAGAAATATTTTCTTGGATAGAACCTGAACCAAAGATGGTTCAAACTCCAGCTAGCAACATCCCTTAGATTGTGAAATTGAGTCTATTAAATCAAATATTAAATTTCTTTCTTTCAATAGCACCACCACTATACATGGCACTGTACAACAGTACAACAATAAAAATAGCCATCCCTTCCAGAGTGGCTTTGCCCACTTTCATGAGTTGCCCCTGTCAATGCTGATGTGTGACTCCTTCTGTCTTAGTGGATATCAGCTGCTCCCGGTTTGGGGGTAACACATAAAAAGGACCCCTAGCTTGAAAACCACTGCTTTATATTTGTAGTTATCTGCAAACCAGCTGCAGGCAGAAATCTTTGGATTCTAATACTTTCCTAAGTCCCACACAGAGGCAATTTGAGAAACCCACCGGTGCTCAGATAATAGATGTTTTATGACAAGCTGGGGTTAATGTGATTATCGCGTCTCAACCTGTTTGGTTGTAAAGGACGCATGGCAAAATTTAGAGTGCTCATTATGGGACTAGATCCTCCCTATCACAGACTAATGTCCTAAAAAAAATTTGTTGCTACCTGGCATTAAGATGAATGGATCGGGTTCATCGATATGGCAGGTTGTGGTCATATTTCAAAATGAAGACATATGGGTTAAGTGGCTGGAAACAGCTTCTAGTCCTTTGCTTGTTTCAATTTTTTTCATGGTATATATTTGTAAGGTATTATGCAGGGTTAGAACAAGACAGAACTCCAAACTCCTCAAAAAGTGGATGACAAGCAGCCATAGTGGAAAAATTCAAACAGATGAAGTAAGTGTTGCCCAGCATGGTATAGCGGCTTGAGCTCTGGACTACGAGCCTGGAGACCAGGATTCGAATACGTGCTCAGCCATGGAACCCACTGGGTGATCACACACTCTCAGCCCCAGAAAATAATGTGACGGGGGGCCTTGGGGCTGCCATAAGTAAGAAGCAACTTGAACGTACAAAACAACAATTCTGACTTAGAAGTTTTAAAGTTATGCAAAAATAAAATGAAATAAACATTCACTATAACTCCTGAAAATTAGCTGCCCAAGCATCACTTCATTCATACATTCCAGACAAATCTTAGCAATTGCTCATTTTTAAAAAAACATCTCTAGTTATTTACAAATATTGTAGGCTCCTTTGGGGTAAAATATTTCTTTGTTTAGACATAGAAGGAAAATGAAAACATAGAAGTTTCATTATTATAATTTGAAGAGGATCTCTATGTCTCATCTTGATATCAAATTAACACGGCAAAACTAGATCTATTGTAGCAACCATTAAGAGAACTTATTCAGTAAGATCTTGAAATTAGAGAAAACACTCTCAGATGTTCCTTTTGCAGGCTGAATGTCAACTAAAATATCTATTTTTTCCAAACCAGGCATTCTTTTTTGTGAGATTTCAACTGGACAAATCTATGCTGAGGAAAAGAAAACCTCGATGAAAGCGTGTTACACAGATGTGAATAGAAAACCACAAACACTCTCATATTACTATGAAGCTTTTGCAAGCAAAGAAGGAAAAGGAGGAAAGCAGTAGGAAAAGCTATCAATCACCATAATGAAAATTATTTTGGAATTTTCCTTCTTTTACACTTCAGAAAGGGACACCAATCAAGATGAGTGAAATACTGTAGAGTTTTAAATTCATTATTTAAAATGCGTGAATAGGACACAGGAAGAAATTTCCAGTCCTCGGGCATAATTAACTTGTAGAATTCCTTACCTCAAGACATAAGAGAACGGGTCATTCGTTTAGATGGATTTTTTTTAAAAAAAAGAAAAAAGATTAGACAGGAACACCAACAGCTATTACCTAACCATGAACTCTTCATGTAAGGAAATCTTTTGACTATACAAATAATCATAACCAGGACCCATCATTCTCATCCATTCCTTTTTCTGAATAAGGCAACCTTTTGAAAGTTGCTGGTTCCACCATTTTGTTTCGGATGTTTTTGGAGAGCTTAAAACCTCCTTTCAGGTCCTACAGCAATTTGAAAGCCAGAAAGACAGTGGCACAGTTTTAGAAGTATTGATCGGCAAACTGGCATGGCGTGTTCCCATTTAGGGAGCCATGTTCCACCGTTATCTCTTGCTTTCCTACAACTGGTGCTCTTTATTTAGACAGCAGTGACAATAGTTTTTGTTGATTACTCCACTAATGGCCTGATACTAACCGCTGCTGAGCTGCCGAGGGTGTTTTTCTTATTAGGGTGGAGCAAATGACTACAAGTGCAATTGCGATGGATCTAAGGGTGGGTTATCAATGGCTCAACTGATACGATTACTCCTGGGCCCCTCCTTGACTATTAGTCCAATGCCAAAGGAAAAAGGTGCAGCTTGCTACTTTTTTTTCTTCTGCAGACACTTTCCGAATCTCTTAATGTTTCTGTTACTTTCTACTTCTTGCATGTTATCTTGGGCAGTGGAAGAAAAATGCATGACTATTAATGTCGCCAAAACTGTAGGGCTGGAAATGGGTTCAGATAGAAAGATCTTTCCCTTGTTTGTGGTTGTATTACTTATTTTCTATGCCATCACTTTTAGAATATCTCACCCACATGCACGAAGGGCATATCTTCCATTATTTCAGATGAAAACTGGGACATGTGCAGCCGATCAACATCTGATGGCAAAAGTTATAGATGAGAAAGAATACACAAGCCAGGAGAGGCTGTGGCAGTTTATTTTCTCCAAGCCTACTGGGAAGTGTAAGATTCTGCCCCTCTTCTAACCTCCCCACTGCAGAGTTAATTGAGTGCAGAGCACTTTTGCACTTTGCACTTAGTTTGCAGCAACTGAAGTAAGTGGATGACAAAGGGGGAAAGTGGGAAGCTATGAGACAAGCTGGGACATTTTAAATGCAGTTAGAACAGTGGAACAGCAGAGGACTAACTGGGAAATTGACACCCTTAGAGTGGATGGGAAAAGGGGAGTTATTTTAGGAATTGCGCCAGGGCTCAAATCATAGAATCATAGAATCATAGAATCATAGAAATGTAGAGTTGGAAGAGACCACACGGCCATCCAGTCCAACCCCCTGCCATGCGAGAACACCCTCAAAGCACTCCCGACAGATGGCCATCCAGCCTCTGCTTAAAAGCCTCCAAGGAGGGAGACTCCACTACACTCCGAGGCAGCAGATTCCACTGCCGGACTGCCCGGACCGTCAGGAAGTTCTTCCTGAGGTTCAGGTGGAATCCCCTTTCCTGCAGCTTGAATCCATTGCTCCTTGTCCTGGTCTCTGGAGCAGCAGAAAACAAGGCCTCTCCTTCCTCGACATGACATCCCTTCAAATATTTAAACATGGTTATCATGTCCCCTCTTAACCTTCTCTTCTGCAGACTAAACATCCCCTGCTCCCTAAGCCGTTCCTCATAGGGCATGGCTTCCAGGCCTCTCACCATTTTGGTCGCCCTCCTCTGGACTTGCTCCAGCTTGACCAGGTCCTTCGTGAATTGGGGTGCCCAGAACTGGACACAGTTCACCTCTTTGAGCAGATCATAGGTACTGAATCAGACTACTGGATCATCTAGTTTAGTCCTTCCAATGCCCTCCACATTGGATGCACCGTCACTCCTCAGCCAACAAACTGGTGTGTGATGCTCAGGCACAGCTTCACCTCCCGACCCAAACAGCCACTGACTGTCTGTGGCTGTTTCCAAACTACACTGTTGTAGTGCTCTTATTCCACTTTCAACACTGGGGTTTGCAGTTTAGGGAGTTTAGGGAGGGACATTTAGAATTATCATCCAGGGAGCTCTTTGGCCTCAGTCAGCTACAAACCCCAGAATTCCACAGGGTGTTGAAAGTGGAATAATAGCACTATAACAGTGTAGTGCGGAAATGGCCTGTGTGTCTGTGTGTGCAACAGGAGAATTCCCTTACACAATCGTCCAGTTGGCCTCTATCTTCAACTGTAGTTATGTTTATGGGATGAAACAGTGTGTCAGTGTCACTCAGCCTGATCTTTGAAGAAGTTTGAAGGTCCTTTCTGTGGAGAAGTTTGAAGGTCCTTTCTGCTCTTTGATTAATGCGTTTGGCTTAAAACTGCTTTCTGTCCTAACTGCTGCTGATTTTAATTAATGGCTTTGATTTTATGTTTACTGTGTTGTAGATTTTTTTTAATGGGTGTTACATTTCTTTTTATGTAACACTTTGTGAGGGCAATGCGCTGTGAATGACAAATTAGAAATTCACTAAATAATTAAATGTCTCTTTGTGGCGCATCTTTCATTTTCCCAAGAGTTCCATGGCTGGTCACAGGGCTGAGGAACCTGTGGGATTCTGACTTGCTTTACCCCCAAACAGGATGGGTGCCCAGACGGGATCTGTAGTCCAGCAATGTCAGGTGGAGTCCAGGGTCCTTCCCCCGTTATAACAGGACTAACCAAGAAAATAACAAATTCTATAATGACATTAATTCAAACACAGCAGGGGCTGGAATTATGTGGATCTCCAGATGTTTTCAGACTGCAGTACCTATCAGCCCAGGCTAATATAACCAATGGTAAGGAATGCTAGGAGTTGCAGTCCACCAGCATGTGGAAAGCTACATGATTTCCACTGCTGAAATAGAGTAGGTTTACTATATTTTGAAAAGAAAAGAAAAAAAAACTCCAAAACTTTCAAAACAATGACCATCACGATGACTCTCACTTTAAATTACTTTAAATACATCTACTATATAAGCTTTGATCATTCCTACTAGAAATATTCCTTTTTTTTTAAAAAAAAAAAATCTATTAAAATTTTTCATTACACTAAAGGTACTAAAATTAAGTGAAGAAACTAAATAGAAAAAGAAAAAGGTTAAAATAAAGAGAGAAAGGAAAAGCGGCTTCTAATCTTCCTTTCGACAGTTAAACACACGTATAAAATGTTCACTCCTCTCTTTTTAACAAACAACCAATACTCTTCTTTGAGTAGCTGATTCTTTCTAATAACCAACCCGCAACATTGCTGAACCATTTCCATTTTTTTTTAAATTGCAAAAAGTCAATAAGGGCCCAGTCTTTAGTATGTATCGTTAAAGATCTCTAGTTATAAGAATCCACTTATCTGTTTCTGCTACTAGAAAGGAACAACTCTGATTGTGCTTAAATAAAAAGAAGTCTGCATTTTCTTTCCCCTTTCCCCAGCAATTCCAAGAACTGCCCCATCTGTTCCACTAAGCTGCCTTGTTTCGTCGCTCCCCCAGCCACGCTGCCTGGACAGCTCCCCTTCTTGTGTTGGGTCTGTCTCTCTTTCCCTCCCAAATCTCAAGTCACTCTCTCTCTCTTTCTCTGAGTGCTCTGGTGGGCTGGCCTCAATCCCTTCGCCTAATGGATGGAGCCAACAAGGAGATGACAAGGAGGTGGCATGGGTAGGTGGGAGGCAAAGCAGCAGCAGACATTTTAAAAATCTCTGGGCATCCAAAAAATCCTCCTGGACAGAAAATTCAGCTCTGAAAAAGAGGATGCATCCAGGAAACTGAGGATGTATGATAACCCTAAAATAGAGCAATGGAGGGATAACAACTTTAAGAGCATTTGAAATGGTCAGACTTCTGCTGAAAGGAAGGGGAAGTCAGAATGTGCGGTTAAGTACAAACATAGGTAGAACAAGATGGTTGCAAGCACAGTCTTTTTCCACTTATCTGTCAAGTTAGGGACTGGACGCTGTCAGAAAATGGAATAGGTTGGAAAGCAGAACTCATGTGCTGTACCGTAGGGAGCATGAAGAACTTACGGAGGCTCACTTGGGACTGATCATGCATGCACTGCTTGCAAAGTCTCTCAACCGGCTTAGCACCTTGCCTCCCTTCCAGCTTGCTTTGCAAGCAGCACTTGTGTACAAGAGTGATCCCAAGTGAGCCTTTGAAGGCAAGAAGCACTGACGAAAGAGCAGAACCTCCGTCAAATTAATGGAACCGGTCCTTAATTTGGAAGCATCAAAAGAGTGAGTTGTTACGTAACAAGGTATCGAAAGTTGGGGGGGGCTGTATGTACTACACTGCATAAGTTGTCCAAAAAGTTCGTCAGCAGTCCATTATTTAGTGTGTAACTGAAACTTAAAGTGACAGATGATTCAGACTGAGATCCCCTTGAGATCGTAGGGAGAGATAGACAGAGAGAGAGAGAGAGACAGAAAGATATCGATTGTTCTCTTTTCGCAATGGCTTGCAGCCTAGCTCACAGACATCTGTGCTCAGGGCTTCCCATTGGGTGACAGAATAATTTGATTAGATTGCAAATTATCCCTGGTGAAACTTTTCTTCTCAAACACCAGCATGTCAGATATTTTATAATCATACAACAGAAAGATTAAAAAGCCATTTGATGCTGATTGCATACATTTCAAAGGGATGACAATTGTTCTTCAAATTTTGACAATGTGCAACAGTCATTAGCACCTTTTGGCTTCATGAGGAAGCTTAACACCCTTGGGCCACTCTGTCAGTTCAGGGCTGGCCCAGGAGATTTTGCTGCCTGAGGCTGTGACACTGTAGGTTTATTTCCAGTCTCTTAAGTTGACTTCCAGCCTTGCAAGACTGGAAATTCCCTCCCAGTGCTTTTACTAGGGTTCTTGCCAGCCTTCCAAAGCTGACTTCCACGCATGGAACGACTGGCAATCTCCCAGCTCTATCAGGTATGCTGCCACTACCCCCCTGAATTAAGAATCATTTGGACAGGACAAGAGGGACCCTGCCCAATCTCTAAGCGTAAGGATCTTCCACCTCCCCCTTCCCCCGAGTGAGAGGTCCTATGTAGCGTGTGCCAACCCTGGCGTGGAAATGGAGAGAAACGGAGGTTTATAGAAGTGTTTTAATCAAGGCATGCAAATAAACAATATCACACTTGGGAGACTCCCCTCTCCCAGGTACATTTAGTTACGAGAATTTACAAAACAGATATAACAGCACAGATACATTCTTAAGATCAGCCAATTCCCAAAATAACAACATCCCTAACGCGACTAACTACTTATTTCTAGTTACTCACAATTAGGTTATAGGCGTAGATGGTCTAAAGGAGAAGGGGGGGGGTCCAGGAGACACGGCATGCTGCCAGCTCGACTGGCCCAGCTCTCCTCTCTCTCTCTCTGTCTCTGGCCACATGGCCTCTCAGAAGTTTTATATTTTCCTCCTTGGAAGGATCTGGAAGCATCTCCAAGATGCCCACCTCTTTTCCTTTTGGTTGGTCAATTCTCACCTTGTGGCCTGTGATGCTGACCCTTTCTTTTTGGTTGGTCAACTCTCACCCTGTGACCCTTGATGTAATCCTAACATCTCATTAACCCTTGGTTTACCTGAAGAGGGAAGTATCTCCCTTTGATAAGCCTAGATAATGGGAAGCCCCATTATCACAGAGGCGATGGCACCCTCCCTCCCCATCCCATGTAGAAAATCCAACAGAAATAACAGTTGAACACCATCACTTGAATGGCATCCGAAGGCTTCCTTTGGGGTGCAGAGAGGTAAAGTGACACACAAGTCTCTCTTCTGAGACTTTGCTGCCACCATCCTGTTTCTGCTGCCTGAGGCAGCCTACCTCAGTTTACTCAGGGGTGTAAGCTAGTGAGGCAGGGAAATGAGGACAATGTCCTCCCCGCCAAACATGAGAATTCTGCCTCCTAAATGAAATTTTCTTTCAAACGTCTAGCATTTCAGTAACACAAAATTTCAGCTGGGCATTTAGAAGTACAGAAAAAGAGTCATGTAGGATTTCTTCAGTATATGAACACAGCAGCAAGCCTATTGTGTGCACAAAGATGGAAGGATTCAACACTACCCACTATGGAGCAATGGTTGCTGAAACTGCAAGAACTAGCAGAAATGGATAAATTGTCTTGTTTGGTTAGAGAAAGGTCATTACCAACATTTATTAAAGACTGGAAACCCTTTATAGAATTTTTGCAACAAACTAAGCTAAAATTAACTAAACTGACTTGGTAACTTTTGGTTTCGATGATTAGAAGGAATAGGCTATTGAATGAAGGCAATATGTTGTAATTTTGGAGAGTGAGGTATGAATAACTATACGCATGTATATCCGCTGAAAGGAAGATCGGAAGTTACTTCTTCCTCTTCTTTTTCTTTCTCTATTTCTGTTCTGCACATTTTAATTTTTATTTTATTGTATTTCTCAGTTTTCTTTCTTTTCCTTTTCCCCTAATCTCTGTACTTTTTAGTGTATGTTAAAAAATATTAAAAAATATTATTTTTTAAACAAAAAAGTACAATTTTGGCACCCCTCGCCCCCCCAAAAAGGCACAGGCGAAATGAACAAGGGAAGGTGGGCACAGCAAACACGAGGAATAGATGTGAATTGTTTTCAGTGTCTTCCTCTCTGCAGTGCTAGAAGTTTGGGGAATGAAGGAAAACATTCATTTCGTGGGGCCGGATTCTTATTGGGAGCAACAACTTTGTTTTGCCCTTCCCTACAGCTACCCGCTCTGGGTTTACAATTGTAGCGCCAGCTGTAACGCCTGGTTTTAGGCCCTTCGAAGAGAGAACGTATTAGCAAAACAAAACAAAAGAGTTAACTTAAAATCATGAAGAATGGGACTGGGTAGATTTCAGCCTGGCGGACTCTATCTTTTTGTGTTAAAGAACGAAAGCTCCAACAAACTGCAGACAAATGGAAAATAATGGTTCATGTGGCTGAGCAGACATTAAGAATCAAGCAACAGTGTGCCTCTGAACTCATACTTAGCTCAGAAAATTGTGAGCAACAAAATCCACCTCAAAGTTACTCCCGCTCCCACCAACTTTCCTCTCAAACACAAATGTTCTCTTTCAGAAAAATAATTAGGATGGAGGGGAGACTTCTAGATGTTATAGCTGGACAATTGAAAAATCACTCAGAGATCTACCAACAGAAGTACTTCTTGCCCACCCTGGTAGAAAATCTGATTTACCAAGTAAATGCCAATATAATGGAAAACCTGACACAGCTCTTTAACTAAGTGTGCCATAAAGATTTAGAGAAATTATAAACTGCAAGAGAAATGACGTTATTCTTGCAAAGTCAAATCTGTATTCAGAGGAGTAGCCTGATTAGTCTGTTGTGGCATGACCAACAAGGAATGTATGTTGACTTCACCTGAGAATAATGCTTAGAATTTTGCCTATAGTGCATCTTGCTTATACTGTAGAGTATTGATAACTCTGCAAAGGAAACCAATATCAATTGCCCTTATTGCATATAGTGTTTTCAAGCAAGCTCTGAAATGTTGGAATTAGTGTCCAGGCTAATTCGTTGATGTTAATATTAATCCAGAAATTAACTTGTCAGTGCTAACAGTCTTTGTGAAATTGTAGAATTAATTTATTGTGTTGTTAATCAGTTAGTTAGGCAAGGATCTTTTGGTCATTTAACTGGTTGCTGTCTTTTAAGTGTCGTACTCTTTGAGAGCCATTGTGGTGTAGTGGTTTGAACACTGGACTGCCACCTTGGAGACCAGCGTTCAATTCCCCGCTCAGCCACGGAGGGCCACTGTGTGACCTTGGGCATGTCACACACTCTCAGCTTCAGAAAACCCTGTGATAGGCTCCCCTTAGGTTTGCCATAAGTCAGAAGCATCTCACAGCTGACAACCAGGACATATATGCCCAAACAACATCACAGGGTGGCCAAGTGAGAAAGCGGTCATATGCTACCAGAGGCTTCAGCAGCTTCCTTTTGCCTAAGACTACTGGGGAGTGCGAGAATCCATCTCTTCTTCTCCTTTCTTCCCTGCTGAGTTAACTGAATACAAATACTTTTGCACTTTGAACTCAGTTGGCACCAATGGAAGGAACTGAGGATGAAGGGGAAAAGTGGAAACTGGGACAGCTGATAAAGTGGGATGGCAGAGGATAAATTGGGACTGTCCCTGCCAAACTGGGACATTTGGAGGGTATGGCATGCATCAGTAGGCAATAATTTGGGACAAGGGAAAGAGGAAAGGGAGAGGAGATATTCAGCATCTCCTTTCGTCCGCTGCTTCTCTGCTTGAATCCTCCTCCTCTGCCACTTTACAGTTGTTTCACGCAACCCTTCTTTTAAGACATCAGGCGCGGCTCTAAAGTGTGTCAAACGGGGCCTTGAGGCACAGTGACGGATCTAGCGGTGGCTCCGGGCTGCAGACTTGAGTGCCTTTTTGTCTTAAAAATAAAAAGCCCATTTTAACACAACACCAGGGAGTCGTTAACAGCACTGGTTTAAATACTTCACAGCCACTACACATTAGAACCAGTTCTGCCCATTCCTTTGTTCAGGAGCAACAGCCGACTGACCATTATGCTTTCTATAATGTTTCTATAAAGTTCCCCTTATTAAGAGGCTCTTTTGTGCGCCTGGGTTTATTTGGGTTTTAAATGCAAACTGGGTGGGGGGAAATGTGCATTTAACAGTCACTTTAATGGAGGCAGAAGGGGGATCCTGGGAGGAGAAAAAAGATCTACAAGCATCACAGGTTGTGATTGTAATGGCTACATGCTAACACCAAGTACAGTCAGCCTTCCACATTGGTGGGTCTGACTTTCATGCATTTGATTATTTGCAAGCCTCTTCAGCCTCTGCCTCCCCACCTCAGATTTTCCTCTTCTGGAGGAACCTTCCCTCTCGGTGGCTCAAATCAGGCAACGCAGCCCTTTAAAAACTCGCCTCTGATCATCCTTTCCACCTCCACCAGCAGCTGCTAAAGATGGATTGTAGCACAATTTCTCAGCATCACAACCCTCCCCCAATGTCCCTCCACACCCAAGGAAAGACATAGGTGAGAGAAGGAAAGTAAAGGGCTGCCATGCTGACCTACTTCTTTTCTCTCTCCTCTCCCTGACCCTGGGTGCCAGCTCTTCCCACCGTGCCCACTTGGCCCCCTTCCCACACAGACACACATTTTGATATCTGTGCTTTTTCCACTTTTGCACCAAGTCCTGTGCCCCTAACCCTCGTGAATATGGAGGGCTGACTGTACTAATAAGATAGCCTAAGATACTGAACGTGAACTCTGCGTGCATACCAAAAGTCTGAGTCAAGCAGAGGAGAGCAAACTGTGGTCCTCTAGACTTAATTCCAGGTACCTTGATGGGACTAGGAGTCTAGCAACATCTGGAGGCCCATGGGTTGTCCACCCTTGCATTGTTGGCTATCTTGAATGACATGTTTGCCTGTTAACTGCTATTGTGTCAATTTCAACTTCTGTCAGTTCTAAGGACAAGAGACCACCCTAAGTCTCCCTGTTATTCTCAGGCCTGCTAAGGTCTTGCAGATTCAGGTTTCCTTGACTGAGTCTATCCATCTATACAAGAACACATTTAGGTAGATGATTTGTTGTTGATGATTCTTTTGTATTGCATGTTAATGAGTTTTAAATGGTTTTAACTCTACAGGTCGTTTAATCGTTTTTTAAAAAAGGATGCTAAGGGCAGTCTTCTTCTATGACTGATTTTAAAGGAAGCTTTAGCAGTAGCTGCTCCACTATGACCTAAGAAAGATGTTCAAAATCTTCCAACATTCAAGTGGTGTTCTTCCATGTCTAATTTCAGCAGGCAAAAATGAAAGTTGTTTCCATGCTGAACAGGAACCATCTATGAAAAGATTAGTGTCTACCTGAGTAATGTCCATTCCAGCATCACAGCTCAGTGGCTGAGTTGATGTGAGCCCGTTGGACCCTATTAATGTCGAGATCACCCCGTTTCCATCAATCTTCCGGATCATGGTGCCATCAACAAAGTAAATGAAGCCGTGCTTATCTACAGTTATACCTGTTGGAAGAGAGGAAAGAAAACTAAGCAGCAGGACTATCAGCAGTGTCTAGCAAGACATTTTTCTGGGGAGGGGGACAGAAAAAGTGGGCGGGGGAGCTGAAGGATTTGGCCATCCATCACTATAAGAGATTTATGTGGATGAATGGTTTCATAGGTAATGACAGATGCAGCCTCCAGTTCATGCATTTTAAGTATGTTGTAAAGCAGTGGTTCTCAACCTGTGGGTCCCCAGATGTTCATGGACTTCAGCTCCCAGAAGCCTGAGCATTGACCATTGTGGCTGGGGCTTCTGGGAGCTGAAGTCCACGAACATCTGGGGACCCACAGGTTGAGAGCCACTGTTGTAAAGCTTCCAGAAAAGCAAATCAGTTTAAAATACACATGCAAAATAATTTCATAAACTAAGTAAGAGCGACTAAGAAATAACTGCATTTCGTGAAGGCTATCCTACTATAACGATTTGCAAAAGTCTAACAAAGGTCTCGCGTGTAGAGACTGTCAACTTGAAATACCTTGGATTTATTTTTGAAAGCCAATATTACCAAATTTGCTTTTCTCTGATGAAATGATGAGCATGCTATAGTGTCAGGATATGTGTCAGAGTTCAGAATGAATTTTTACACACAGCTGTAGATGCACCAAAGGTGAGACCGGCAGCATACGACGTGGACATGCTTAGAAATGCTTTCTTGTACATGTACAATGTTTTAGTATGTTTGTGAAGAGTTAGTGTAGGGGTTTTCCAAGATTCTACCACATTATTTTCTAAACTATATTTCTAGATGCTCTACTGAAGCTTTAAGTTACTGCAGTGCTAGAAATTTGAGGAATGAAGGAAAATTTCATAGAGGAAGGAACAATTCTCATGTGTTGGGGGCAATGTCCTCTTTTTAGCCCCATTGCTATGCCTCTGACTACCATAGATTAGAACTAAAAGGATACTAGCTTTGTTTTGTTCCCTGAATGTTTCTGTATGTGTGCGTCTGACTCTGACTCTGTGCGTGGGTAGAGATTCGTGATTTCATCTTAAAAGGAAGTGATCGTGTCCCCAGGCCCTGGGAAAACTTTAGGTTTTCATCAACATGGTTTAACATCATAAAGAACGGCTGGAGTAACCGTGCGCAGAAAAATACTATTTTTCCTTGAACAGTCAAAGCAATGATTTTTCCAGAAGCCAAACTGCAGTTAGTGCAATCTAAAAATCAAATCTTGGATTTAAATGAACATTGCAGTGCTGCAAGCACTAACCTGGAAGTAACTCAACAGGACTTACTTCTGAGCAGACACACATTAAAATTGCAATCCCTATGCCTTCATGAGGCTCTCTCTTTCTCATCTCCTCACCTTAATGATTTCTCTCCTGTTTCTTTTACAGCTCATATGATCAATCTCTTCCTCTCCCGCACTCCCCTAAACGTGTTCGTACACACATACTGGCTCATGTCTGGTTAGCGACCTGCATGTATGTAAGTTCAGGAGGGAGCTTCGAAGGGGGAGTTATTCACAGTTTTTCTACTTTCTCAAGGGTTCTGCACTCCAAACCCTCACAAAAGAGGAGGGGCCACCGTAACTTCATGAAGACTGAGCATATTCTGCAAACACTGGCTGGCTGTTGTAGGAAAATATGGAAAACAGGCCATAGGTAGAGAATGGAATATGCTGGAAGAAGACATGCCTTATATTCAGTTTAGCAAATTGTGAGCAAAAGTAAGCCATTTCTGCACTAAACTGTTAAGAGTGCTATTATTCCACTTTCACCATCCTATGGAATCCTGGGGCTTGCAGTTTAGGGAGGGGATGTTGAAAGTGGAATAATAGCACTGTAACAGTATAGTGCAGAATTAGCCACAATGCAGAACTGGCCACTTATAATGCAGTATAATGCAGAATTGGCCACTTCACTCCTTACATTTGGCAGCCCTACTTCCGGTTTCATACTGAAACAAGAAAGCAATAAAATGTATCTTCGTGGTGTGTCTAGTGCCATTCTAAGGCTCAGAGATGGAGGTACAATCCATAGACAACCTAATGTAGCACAATTGCCTGAAGCTATCATTGTGCCATCTGAGCCAATAAAAATGAGCCCACTGATGTGCAATTGTTTTGCAGCCTAAAGCTATATATAGCATTGCCTCCCCCCTCTTTTTTTTTTTTGTCGACATGTACAAGTCAAATTCTTACAATTTATGCTGTTGACATCCTAATCAATAGTGCTCCACCTCCCAAACAAGCATGGCATTCATGTGTGTAATCCCACCCAGAGCTAACGCTCACTTTGGAAAACCATTTTAATTAAGACCATGATGGGTAGAGAGGAACAACCCCAGTCTTCTTGTTGTTGTTTTTGTTGTGTATTATTATTTATTCATTTGTATCCCTCCCCTTTCCCAGTTCTGGAACTCAAATAGCATAAAATTAATTAAAATTAAAATACAGTTAAAAGCAAAAATAGAAGTACAATACACTTAAACAATCCATAGAATTAACACCCTTTCAAACAAACTTCTGTTGGGAGTATTTAAATTAAAAAGCACTACACACATCTAAAACTATGTGTCTCGATAGCTGTTTTGGTGTGTTGAGAGACCTACTTATGTATCTTTGAGTATTCTGAAGATATTTGGGCCTTCTCACCAATACCTTACTTTAAAATGGAAGAAAGCAACTTGTGGTCCTCCAGAGGCTGCTGGATTGCATCTCTCATCATCCCTCCCTGTTGGTGATGTTGGCTAAGGTTGATGGGAGCTGCCATCCAAAAACATCTAAAGAGACACAAGTTGCTCACCTTTGCTTTAAAATATGAACGGAGGGAAAATTCTGGAGGCCAGCAATACTGAATATTTATAGAGAGAATTTTAGAACCATTAGATAAAAGGTCTATTCAGTTCAGCATCACTACTTCCAGCATTGGTCAGCTAGAAGCTTTGGAGGAGCCCAAACAATATCAAACTTCTACCCTGTCGCTTGGGCTCAGCAACTGATCTTTACTGAGACACCCCCATACCAGGATCTTCCATGTCACATCTTGAACAATATCTACAAATACAGCTATGTTCCTCTAATGCAGTGATTCTCAACCTGTGGGTCCCCAGATGTTCATGGACTTCAGCTCCCAGAAGCCCTGAGCATTGGCCATAGTGGCTGGAGCTTCTGGGAGCTGAAATCCATGAACATCTGGGGACCCACAGGTTGAGAACCACTGCTCTAATACAAAGTCATCACATTTTCTGGATGAGTCCAAGTGGCTTCATTATGCCAATTATTCCAAGATCCAATTCCTCCCCCTTTTCCCCATCACCGAAAGCACCTTCCAAGGAAATATATATAAACAGAGGAAATGTAAACACATGCTGTTCATTAGCATAATCTCTAGCTGGAGAATTTGTATTTCTTTTTGTGTTACCTCCACAGTTTTGGAAAGAACTTTGGCAAACTGTTTGCTTTCTGTGTTTTTCCAGTAATTTTACAGAATACACATAGTTTTTCTAATTTAGCTTCTGAAAAAAAAAATCTGCATATGAAAACATCTTAAACTCCTGGTGAGATCTGATAGCGAGAAAACATGCCAAGTGTATTTTAAAAGAACTTGCAGTTCTCTCATGAAACTTTTAATAGGAAGAGTGAATCTAATTGTTTAATTTTATGGTTGTAGAAGAGAAAATTGCAAGCCGTCCATTTCCAAACTTCTAAATGTCTTTGGTTCTTTTAATTAAAGCTCCATCAAGAAACCACTAAGGCAATTTTATGCGATTAGTTATTTATAGGCTCCCATGAACACAACTAAAAATGAGAGACAACTGATGTAGAGTTTAAAGGTTTGCGATCTCAGAAGGAAGGGTAAGAGCAAACAACACTTTCGAATATTCAGGTTCTGGAACTAACATGCCTTGTATGCACTTGAACTAGACAGACCATGAAATTACACCATTCAACATCTGTTGGATAAAAATAGGTGTGCTTACGTGAGAAACTGAGATTACCATAGAGATCAAGGATGACAAACAAGCTGTAATTACGATGAATGGGTTGACTTACTGGATTCTTTTAAAACCCTTAACGAGTACATTTCTGGGTTTTGGAGAACATATTCGCATATCCTTAATCCCCCTGTTCCTGAGCACCCAAAGAAACCAACGATTCATCTCTTGTTGTACTCTGCAGCTCAATGATAAACTGAGATTAAGCTATTGGGTTAAAAGAAGTCCTTGTTCACAATGGTAAAATGGTGCATCTCAAGAGATCAGGATCATTAAACTAATGAACATGTAATATTGATTATAACCAAATTACCTAGCGTGTGATGTCAGTTACAATAACCATAAGTTGAAAAGGCTAGAGATGAAAAGAATCTTGGAGTTGAAAAAGGATCACAAGGGTGATCTAGTTCAATCTACTGTCACGCAGGAACACACCACTGAAGTGCTCTTGCGAGATGGTCATCCAACTTCTGTTTAAACACCTCCAAAGAAGGAGATTTTATGGCTATTTCCGCACTATACTGTTACGGTGCTTTTATTCCACTTTCAACACTCTGTGGAATTCTGGGGTTTGTAGCTTACTGAGGCCAAAGAGCTCCCTGGCTGAGAATCCTAAATGCCCCTCTCTCAACTCCAAACCCCAGGATTCCATAGGAGGTTGAAAGTGGAATAATGGCTCTATAACAGTGTAGTGTGGAAATGGCATAAGTGATTCTTGTTAAGAGGTAGACATCTTGTTAAGATAATCTGCCTACACAGAAGGAAGCTAATTGTCATCAGACCACCAACTTTGTTCTTAACAGCAGCATCAAATGCCATGGTGTAACTTCAGTGTGGCTCTTGGAAGTCACACAGGCAATTTTGAAACCTTCGCGGTAGAAATTGCCATTAATACACTTCTTGCCCAAATGAGTAACGGAGACAGAACAGATAATTGCCTTCTGATTAGATATCATCAATTTCACTCAGCAAATAATGCATCGGTTCTTATTTTCCTGCCAAGGGACCTAGGATTTCACCTATGTTTATCAGTAATTTCTTGCTTTAATTACCAGCATGAAGATCAAGATGATTTGTACTTGTTTCACACTTATCTTCCATCATTTGTCTCTCTGCCTGTAATTACAATGTGCTGCTAACTCATTTTGGAATACTTTGCTTTAGGTGCATAGGACAGTGTTCTCACAATTCACTGAAATTTTCTACAGATCTACAGTTTTATTAGCTCAAAGTTAAGTTTGTGTGTGTGTGTGTGTGTGCACATGCATCTGTGTATTGAAGGAGGGAAATAAAACCTCTTTTCAAATGTATTAATTAAGCACCTGCATTGTACTTCATGTCAATAAGCCAGAGGCAGCATCATTAGAACTCAGTCCTGCACAAATTTCAGTGCCTTTTCATGAGATGCAGAGACCAGAATCAGCACAGTTAAACTTGTGGCTTGCTAAAATTTCAATACTTTTTCCACAAGGTACTGAGCACCCTCTGTTCCACAATGCTTGTGCTCTGTATTAATGAAGTTCAGCTTCTTGTCCAACTGAACAACTTTGCAATGGCAGTTCAGATCCATGGCTTGATTTTAACAACGCACCTAAGGCTGTAAATTATCTGCAATGTACCAAACATGCATATATTGGATCTTCTGTTCACCCAGATAGCTAGGGATGGCTGAGAAAACATTGCTAGCATGATTAGTAAGGACTGGTACAAGCCAAATCAGGTGTCTTCCCAAGAGAGTACTTGATATTTTTAAACAATATTTTTTGCTGCAGTATAAAAAAAATACGAGTTTTAACTTTGTGGTCCAGGGACACAGCAAGTTCCCTTAATTCATGTTAGGCCATGGAATCTATCCCAGTATTGTTCGCTCTGGCTGGCAGTAGTTCCACGGAATCTCAGGCAGAGAAGGGTCTTCTCTAATCTCCTATTACTTTTATCATCAGCAAGAGATGCTGGGGATGGCACCTCTGCCCTTCTGCTTGCAAAGTAGTGATGTATTTAAGTCTTTTATTCCAAGTTTCAAGTCTCTACTTTCAAGTCTCAAGTCGAGTCTCAAGTCCTTGCAAGATACTTTCAAGTCAAGTCTGACATCTGGGAGCCAACTTTGTACCCTAACCTATATTCCAGAATTTTTGGACAGAGTCAAAGGCATTTGTGAATTTGCCATCTGCAGCTTTGAAAGTCCCCCTTCCCAAAGCTAGAGGCTTTTTTGGAAGTGAGGAATAGGATCCTTCTTACTCTCCCTTCCCAAAGCTGGAGGCTTTTGTGTCAATAGGCATACAAGGTTCTGCATTGGAAGTGGGGAATAGGATTCTTCTTACTTCCTGTTTCTGAAGCTGGAGGCTCTTTTGAAAATGGGGAATAGAATCCTTCTTACTTCAAAAGCTTTAGAAGAAACAATCCTTCCTCCTCAAGTCCGTTGCCTAGCCTGTTTGCTGAGAAATACATCCACACTTTGGGCTTGAGACAGACCATCATGTGACCGGTAGGTAAAAAGAAATGTAAGCATTGTTCAAAATTGTAGGGTTTCTGGATGAATGTGTTATGTTACTGAACCAAGGGCAGCAAGTTAGTCACTGAAAATATACAAGGCATGAGTCGAGTCAGTGCATCACTTAATGACAAGCTGAGTCCAAGTCAAGTCATTGAGTCTAAGGCCTTTTCCACACCAGGCGAGGGAATCGCCTTGTGCCACTACTCACCGGACCTTTTGGCTCCCTGGTCCGGTCCATGGCACTCCGGAGCAGTGCGTGTTCGTCAATATGCACTGCTCCAGCATCCCAAATGGTGGCTTCTGGTTGGTCGAGGGTCTCGACTAACCGCTGAAGCTCACCAGCCTAGAGCCCACCCCTGGGCAGATTGTAGGCTCGCATTGGTGCACGCCTGCGAATCTACATAAGGGAGCAGGCTTGCAGTGGTGCACTGCGTGCCTTTGAAAGACCGGAAAAATCAGGTCTTTCAAAAGCACGCTGGAGGACCACTTGGGGTCATTCCAGACCGGACTGAGGTGCGGATCTACCTTAAATAGGTCTGACCCAATCCGGTCCGAGGTGCAGACCTCCTCCTTGGAGGACGGACTGCACTGTTTCAAAAACCCTGTGTGGGAAAGGCCTGAGTCAATTGACTTGAGTCTACATCACTGTGGCAAAGCACTTCACTCTCTAACTTGCCTCAGGGGTAAAATCAAAGACTGGATTCTGTTTCTTATACAACAAGAAAAGGAGTGTGATGGGTAACCTATAGTTCTTCATATCCTCCAACTGTCCCATTTTAGCAGAGATAGTGGTCTCAGTTACTCCTCTGTCATCCCACTTTCTCTGCTACTTTTAAAAGGTCCCAATTTCTCTTTTTAACTCCCACTTCCCTCCTTTGTCCTCAACATACTTCTCTTGCTGAATTAAATCTTCAATGTGCAAAAGTAGTTTGCATTCAATTAACTCACAAGGGTGAGACTGCAGACTGCTGCTGTCTGTCCTAGTTTGCCTTTTGCTATCTTCTCTATGATTTTTTTGAAGTCACCTCTGACGGTGCATCCAAACACACCCTGGAGAGACACATGACCCCCAACCATGCATCAACACAATGTCACAATGAATACAATCTTAACAAACTTATTATGGCACAAGGTTCCCTAATAAGAGTTGCAGCAGATGTATGAAATATTATCCTAAGCCTGGGTATTTCTGAGAATCAGTTGAGTAGCATGACAAACAAGTACCCTCTGCACTGTTGAACGATGCCATCAACAGCTAAATAACGACTTAGGAACATAAGCGAATGATGGAACAGAGACAGGTTTAATGCTGTTTAATTAGATGTTTCAGCTTCCGCCCTTGTCAGTAACACCAGTGGGATTTAAAATGAACCTGCGGATCAAAGTGATAGCTTTAAGGAGAGACAGAGATAGTTTCATATCCTGGGAGAATAAAAGGGGGGAAAAAAATGCTATCGGCATACAGAATCTCCAGTTCTAAAAAGAAGCCCCTTGTTACCATAGTAGCTGGGGGATTGATTTATTTACATATTCATTATTAAAATATTTATATCCCTCCCAAGCTCTGAAGATTTCAGGGCAGGGTAAAATCTCTTTAGAACAATACTAGAGCAGCTGAAACAGTTTAAAACAGATTGCCCCTTCCACCGGAAGTCCGGTTGGCCCCCTCTGGGATCTCTTTCCATAGGCAGATGAAATTTTTTTTATTCGGGCAAGCTTCTAAGTTGTAAACTACGTAACAGTAGTAAATGTGAAATAGTGTGCTATATTTCATTTCATTTCATTTTTATCTGCTAATTGTAATTATGTTTTAAAAGAGTTTTAACTGCTTTAGTCATGGTTTTTAGTACATTGTTATTTCATTTTTTTTAAAGAAAACTTTTTGTAAAATGAGATTTTAATTCATCTTGGTTTAAGCTTTTGAGAGCTGCCTTGGATCCCATCTCAGGAGAAAGGCAGGGTGTAAATCAAATGAATGAATGAATAAGTAAATTCAAACTCATCATCTAATAGACCAAAACTCAGTTAAGATCCCTGAGCCCCCAGATTTTGAGTGAATGGCTACGCTTTAACAGCTCCCCCAGGGGAAAAGGATTTCAGGTATTGAGGCACCACGACTGATTAAGCTCTGTCCCATGCCTCCATATGCTGCATTGTTCCCAATCATGAGGCACCACAGAATATTCAGTTGGCACACATTCCAATGTCCCAATTTGGCAGGGACAGTCTTGATTAATCCTCTGTCATCCCATGTTTTTCAGCTGCTTTTAAAATGCCCCGGTTTCTCCTTCCTCCTCCCACTTTTCCCCTTTCCTTCCTTCCTCCAATTGCTGCAAACTGAACACAAAGTGGGAAAGTAGTTTACATTCCATTAGTTCAACAGGAGGGAGAGGGAGGGGTGGAATCTTGCCCTTCCCAGTAGGCTTGGGCAAAAGGAAACTGCTGCAGCCTCTCTCAGTTTATCTGTTCCTCCTCATTAATAACTTTTGCCATCTTGAGCACACTCTGATCTTGCTCAGCCACAGGCATCCTGGGTTCTATCTATGAAATGTTGGAGGGCATGAATTGGCCAACTGGTAGACAACACTAGAGAATGGGAAGGCTGGAACAACTTGCTGCAAATGTAAAGACTGAGACATATGTGATCTTTCCTGAACCATTAATGTTTCACTCACTCACTCAGGAATATATATATATATATATACATATATATATATATTAAAAGCACATATTTATTTTAAATGCTGCAGCCTGCAAGAATTCTTTCAGCTCATACAATTAACCTACCTCGGGGGCTGTGAAGCGATGCTTCTGATGCTCGTCCTCCATCTCCACAGTGACTCTGGTCAAACGGAAGGCACTGATCACCTGTCCCTGCCACGATCTCATAGTTTTTAGCCAAATCCTTGGTTTCGCTGAGAGATTTCACTTTGTAAACCCTTCTGGTATTTGTATCTGACAAGTAAAGGGATTCTGATACTGGATCCATGGCCAGATAATACTTGTGAGCTGGGCTAGTGCTAATAAAACAGGAGAAGAACATAATCAATCAATCAATCTGCATAATGTTCTTTCTTTGTTCTTCTGAGATTCACCTTGTCTTGCCACATCAATTGGTGTGGTCTTTTTTATGCAAACACAGCATGTTAACAATTCAAAAATAAAATCCACAAGTTATATGGATGCAGTAATCTGCTGCACAACAAAGCTTTCTAGGTGGACACGGAAGAATTACGGAGGCAATGTTCTGCTGTAAGACATTGTCAATTATTTCAAGCTTAATGCTTTGCCAATAAGTGAGCTGTGGAAGACCCAAGAATCATCACAATAATGAGATCTGAGCTAGTGCTCCATTATTCACACACACTGAAGTGACTTATTGTGAAGATAAACACATTGGCTTGGCTCTGAAGGTGAACTTCTCCTTGAAAAAAGCTTCTTTCGCCCATCAAAAGTGAGATGGTTTCTGGCTTCCCTTTTCTCATACACAGTACACTGAAATATTGTTGGTTCCCTTGTATTTAGCATGGAATATTTCTGCTGTGGTAACCATGTGCACCTTGTTGTTGTGTACCTTCAAGCTGTTTCCAAACTATGGTGGCCCTATTGTTGGGTTTTCTTGACAAGATTCATTCAGAGGAGGATTGCCTTTATCTCCCTCTAAGGCTGAAAGAATGTGACTTGCTCAAGGCCACCCAGTGGGTTTCCATGGCCAAGTGGAGATCTGAACCCTAGTCTTCCAGAGTCCTGAGAACCAATATGGTGTAGTGGTTGGAACACTGGATTATGGCCCTGGAGACTCGGGCATGGAAACCTGCTGGGCAACCTTGGATGTGTCACACACTCTCAGCCGCAGAAAACCCTATGATAAGATCACCTTAGGGTCATCTTAAGTTGGGAATGACTTGAAGGTACACAACAACAGCTTCTAGAGTCCTAGTCAAGCACTGGCTCTAAATCTTAATCCCATGATATACTGGATCTAAATCTTAATCCCATGAACAAGAACAACAACAATAATAATAATATGCTGTGGTTGTTGCTGTTGTTTTGTGCCTTCAAGTTCACTTTGACTTCTGGCACTCCTCTAGGGTTTTCATGGCAAGATTTCTTCAGAAGAAATTTACTTTGCCTTCCTCTGAAGATGAAAGAGGGCAATTTGCCCAAGATCATCTATGGCTAAGTGAAGATCTGAAACTTAGTCTCTCAGGGTCCTTGCAAATATTGAAACCACTACAAATTCAAACCACTCCCCTCTACATCTAGTACAGTTTCTAGTTCAAGAATGGCCACCATGAGGCCTTCCAGAACTGCATCCTTCACCATTTTCCTATGCTGGCTATGACTGCTGGGAATTTCATTCTGGAGGAATGCATGATTCTCACTCTGCAATATCTGGAGGAATGCATGATTCTTACCTACCCTGCTCTAGATTCAGATTTAATCCCTGGACTCTATTAACTGTGCCTCTAAATGTTTGTTCATTAATCAACTGCTGTTGGACCTGGTCATTTGTTTCTTCACCACATTTATAGAGGTACGATAATGACCACTAGCTATTTTTGTGAAGCTTATTTGGAACGATGCAGTGTCAAAAAGGATAGCACATTCTCTAGGTTTAGGGTCCTTCAGGCTGCTTGATCTGCAGCCAGAGGGCCTAAGAGATTGCATAAGCAGATGAAGTAAACTGGAAATAATTTGCAGTGGTCCAGATAAAGCTTGGTCAGCTTTGTTCAAAGCTTTACATTGCAGCGGGATGAGTTTGCAAGAATAATCAAGAAATAATAATTAGCAAATAACAAATGGAGAAGCAGGTTCTTGAGGAAGACGCCCGAAGAGTGGCTTTCTGCTGATCAGCATCTCTAGACATTTAACTCAAGGACATTAGCAGAACAATCCTCAAGTTTTCCAACAGCTTTTCTGGGAACCATCCAGTTCTATGCTTCCTTTCGCACAACAGTGTATGACCCCAGGAAAGTGTCCTGGCTTCCTTCTTCACTGCAAGATCATCTACAAGGACAGCTAGAAGAAATTATTTTGCGGCATTATCCCCAGCTAAAATAAGCTTTGATTTTGCAGTCAAAAGAATTTGCTGTTCCAGCTGCAGCCAAATGACAGCATCTTCTAAGCCAGAAGTTCTCAATCTTCAGCCCTTCAGATGTTTTAGGCCAAATTCCCAGAAGTCCCTGCTGGCACAGCTAATGGTGAGAAATTCTGGGCATTTTAAGTCCAAAACATCTTGAGGATCTATGGTAAAGGACTGCTCTCTAAGAGTTTTCTGCCAGGATTTGGTTGTGTAAACTTTTGAATCACCACTAAAGATCTAATTATCTACTGGTTTAATTGTGAGGCTGTAATTACTCTAATTACTTTAATTAATTACTTTAATTAAGGGATTTAAAAAAATATAATTCTAAGAATACTCACTCCCCTGAAACTTCCATTGAGAGTGAAGTAATATGGGGAGGAGTGGCATGGGCCTCTTTCCTCCACCATGATTCAAACAGAAAATTCCTCCCGCCCCCAAGAAATTAATTAGTGTTGGCTGATTAGCTAATTAGTTAATTAGGAAAAAAATCTCTTTGATGCCAATGGGGACTTTTTTCTTCTGCTGTTTGTGAGGTGGCATGGTAGTGATGCTCTGACAATCTTTTATAGGGAGGACTGTTCTCTCTAAAGTACGATATATAGCTACTCGCCTTTCACCTAACCAAACATGCAGCCAGTGGACTGTGTGGCTGGCAAACATATTAGCCGCAGTCCTAACTGGTACAATTGCATGACTTGCTTATATGTGCATTCAATATGTGCTGTGGCTTAGCAGAATCCCACGCTTCCACATCTCAAGTAAAAGGGGAAGTGAATAGGGGGTTGCTTTACTAACATAGGTGTATCTTTATGTTTGCAACCATCAGCGTCCTACCCCAAATTTGAGAACGTTACCTTGGGTTGCTGCAGGTCCCAAAATTCCCCAATCAAGCTGCAGGATGCTGAGGCTTTTGGTCCAAAACAATCTCACAGCTCTGGGCCTTTCTGCCCTATACTGTTACAGTGCTATTATTCCACTTTCAATATTCTGTGGATTTCTGGGGTTTGTAGTTTACTCAGGCCAAAGAGCTCTCTGGCTGAGAATTCTAAATGCCCCTCCCTAAACTGCAAACCCTAGGCCATAGGACGTTGAAAGTGGAATAATAGCTCTGTAACAGTGTAGTGCAGAAAGGCCCTTTGATTCTGCTGCATGGTCCATCTCTGCCTTTGTTGTTTTCTTCAGTTTTGGTTTCAGGGAGCAAGCATTACAATTCAGTTACTGTTTCAATGATCCATTTGTTGTGGTTGTGTGACTATGAGTTTCCACACTGAGAAACGGTTGTCTATCTGTAGCCTTGGGGAAGGATGCTATATCTTAGCTCTTTCTCCTACGCCCGTCCACTGGATGAGCAGTTCTAAGACTTGTACCAAATGGGTGATCACCAATGCATTTCCTATTATATTACACTGCTTTGATGTACAATTAGTCCTAGAGCAGAGGTAGAGAAAGCTTAGCTCATGGGCTGTGCGTGGTCCCTAGCCCCCATTTTTGCAAGTCCCCAAAGCCCCATGCCAATCTCCAGAAGTTCTCCAACTGTAATTTTTTGGAGTGATTGTCAGGTGATTTTTCACTTCAGAATCACACCAACAACCTACCAAATATGTGCAAAGACACCCAAAGGCACACAATAGGGGTGGGTGATGGCCAAGTTTCCACCCCTATAGGCTGAACTCCACCCACACACCCCTCAAACACCTCCATTTTCCCTCATTTTCCCTACAAAATGGGGACAGAAGTGATAACAATGTCATTTCTGGATACTATTTTGGATGAGACACGCAGGGACACTGAGATATGTTGGCATACCAGGAAGTGGTCAGATGGAAATTGGCCTCTCGTACCCTCCCCACACACAGTTGCCCACCCCACTTCTGGAGACAAGAAAGGAAAGTCACTTGTCTGTTATAGTGATAAATTTTTACCAGGAAGTTTTCTCTTTTTTGGTCACTGCCTCTTCAATTCTATCACACCTATTACCATCAGTATGTAAGTTTGTTGTCAAGGAAGTTCTAATAGAGGGTCAGGGAGAATCTTGAACTTCCATAATGAAGAGTGATTAGAAGGAGCCTGTGAGATAATGAATTTGCTAATTAGAGGCTGATATTACAAGGTGTCTATTATCCTCCGTTGACACGGCAGCACCTTGCAGGAGCTGGTTACAAGCTAGTCCAGTGTAGTTCAGGAACTTGGTCATGTTGTTTAAGCAGAGGAGGAGAGAAGAATGGAGCAATGCCTGAAGGCCAGAATATAGGGAGATGGTGCACAAAGGAACAGAAGAACAGGCAAGTGACATAATGTGCCAAGGACTGAAATAGAGACAGGACAGCTGCTTTAAGCAGAGGGTTAAATGGCACACTATGTTACAAGTACAGCATGCAGCTAAACTTTACATGAAACCCAAGATGGTGTCATGGTTAGAGTATTGGACAATGACTATGAAGACCAGAGTTCTAATTCTTGCTCAGCTATGGAAATCCACTGGGCAAATCACATTCTCACAGCCTCAGAGGAGGACAATGACAAGTCCCTCTGAACTAATTCTGCCAAGAAAACTCCCTGACAGGTTCACCTTAGGGTTGCCATAAGTTGAAAATGACTTGAGGGCACACAACAACAACAACAATCTCTACATATTTAGAGTTAGAAGTAAGCAATGTGAATGTTAGGAAATGCATAAAAGGCCCCCAGCATATTTGCATCTCCCCCCACAGGAGTGTTTTAAAAAAGATGGGGGAAAAACATTTGCATCTTGCCAATGGAGGTTCTGATTATTCTTTAAGCCTCTACACAGAGGTGACTGGGATGAGTTGAATGAGAAAAATGAGTTGGGATGGAAGATTTCATCTGTCACTCAACCACATTGGGTCAAATCCAGATCAGCTCATCTCAGGCTCTTGCATATGTGTATGTGCCTTCAAGCTGCCTGTTGACTTACAGCGACCCCATGAATTTCACAGGGTTTTCTTGGGCAAGGAACATTCGAAGATGGTTTTGCCCATTCCTTCCTCTGAAATATACTTACTTCAGACAGAGAGAGATTAAAAATGGAAGCAGAATTCACCTCTCAGGGTTGGGAATGATGCAGCCCTTCAAACGCTGGACCGCAATCCCAGAGTGCTGCAGTATTACTAATTCTGGCTTGGGTTGCTGGGACATGCAAGCAAAGAACATCTGGAGATCCACATGAATCTCATCCGTGGGACTTTGCCCCTACACTGCACATTTAAAACAGTGTGTAGTTTATACCTCTGAGTAGACAACATTGAGGTATGTTGTGTAATGACAACACCCTTAGGTCAGCAAAAGGCAGTTCCCTATGACTGGCTGTTGTCATTGAGGTATGCACATCCCGGGGATTTTAGAGTACATGGGACAACTCATATCCCATGGGCTTTTTGTGCCCTGAGGTGCTGAAGCTGCTGCCATTAGAAGGGCTGATTTGGGGGAAGGAATGGCTTAGATTCCTGGGGTCCAGCAGTCCAGAGGAGGGCCCAGGGCCAGGCAATGCTGTTTCTGTCACCTGTCCCTTCTATCCTGCCTTCTCAAGCTTTCCCAATGGAGGATCTCAGCCAGTCATCTGGAGAAGATATTGGGGGACTTCTCTTTGGGAAGGTAATCTTCAGAAGAAGTGGTCAGAACCACTTCTAGTCTTTTGCTCAGGGGCCCATAAAAAACCTTGATATTTATATATCTGTTTCTCTAAATACAATCTTCTCCCTTTCAACCAGGACAGCCCGTGAATCACAGCTAGGACCTTCAATCTGTGGCAACATCAACACTTTCTGCACAATGGTGCTTGAAAGCTAAATTTGTAACTTGTCTAAATCTGTAACACGTCTACACAGACCTTTTATGTAATCATTTATGTAACCCACTCATCATCACTATCCTACAGTTGTCTTACCTGTGTCTTGTGTCTCTGTTCCTTAAACGGCAGATTCATTTTGGGACCCCAAACGAAAAAGGAAAGAAAGAAAGAAAAAAGGGAAGGGAAGGGAAGGGAAGGGAAGGGAAGGGAAGGGAAGGGAAGGGAAGGGAAGGGAAGGGAAGGAGGGTAAAATAAAAGTGGTTAGTGTTGATTAACATGATAGATACCACAAGGAAGTAAGAGTAGTACTGCTACTAGTCACATTAATTTATTTAAACTATGACCCTGCAGATTTTGATTTGTAACTCCTGTTACCATACCATATCCCTCCATGAGATATGCAGTTTTCATAAATTGGACTTATTAATAACTCCAGTCATTAATGAGAACATGATTGAAGCCATGCTGACTGGAGAACGTGTTTTTGGGTAAATCTGACCTGAGAGATGTTCAGGAAGATATGTCAAGAGAAGATTAGATGAGAAAACCTGATGCTGATGGGTTTGTGCTAATCCTTTTACCAGTCCAGACTCTTTGCATTTCTGAATACCATAAAAGATGAACTACCCAGATTGGTGAGCAATCAGAGACCATTCCTCAATCTTACCCTATGGAAATCTTCTTGAGCAGCCATTAAGAGATTGTCATGACTCCCATCAATGTTTTGTCACTCTGAAGTTAAGCAATCAGCCCATTCTGGACCCTTTTGTCAACCTCGTGGGAAGCTATTATGGGCATGAAATAGGGAATAAAAACCCTAGCTTTGACCCCACCCTTTTGTAGTACATTGGACATAGTACATTGTACGTGCTGCCTCAGACTGCCATTCCTCCAGACTACCCCTAGACACTGCCCGAGTCACTCTACTGTGACCCCCTTCTTCAGGACTGGTAACTATAACCCCTTCCACCCAATCTCTCTCTGTCCATCCTTTCTTGCCTCACTTCCTGATAAGAGTATCTGATTTCTTGTGTGTTTGTAAATTCAAATGAAATAATTTAACTGGAGGCCTCTGTACAGTTAGCACTGGTACACAAAGGTGAAAAGATCCTGCTGTTACCCTTCTCTTGCAGGCCTCCTTTAAATTATAACTCCTCCAAATTCTAAGGAGATGCTGGCATTGCAGGTGGAATCCAACCTCCCTCATCTCTTAGAGTAACTCTCCCATCAACTCTGGCCTTCTGGATTATGAGAACTGCAGTCAAAAAACACCCAGAGGAGCATAGTGGTCATGCCTAGCACAGAGTCTGTAAACAAGGAACAGGGAATGAAAGACCTTCCAAATGCTGTTGGGATCACAAATCCTGTTAGGCCTGAGTGGTGTTAAGAAACATCTGGAGGATCACATGTTCCCTATCCCTATGCTTGACTCTCTAAAGCAGTGGTTCTCAACCTGTGGGTCCCCAGATGTTTGTGGACTTCAGCTCCCAGAAGCCCCAGCCACTATGGTCAATGCTCAGGGCTTCTGGGAGCTGAAGTCCACAAACATCTGGGGACCCACAAGTTGAGAACCACTGCTAGCTGCTGTACAGAACACGGAACAAAATGGCACTTGTAATGCTGCCAGATCTTTGGTGTGTGTACGTGTGGAATTGCTAGGATTCTGCAATTCCTTTTTATTTTTTCAGAATATATACGTGCCATTCATGAACAGTCTAATGCTGGAAGAGATTCCACAGGATATTTTTTTTTTGCACTTTATTTTCTGTAATTTTTCACAAATAGAAACCAATTTCTCTTTAATTCAACAACAGTCTGCAGAAATGATGTTAAGACTCCGTACATTAGCAGGGATTGTTCACACAGGTTCTTAGGCTCAAAAGTTTAGCTATAATATAGTTCTTGTTGGCAAAGTATCAAATGAAACGCTGGTGGGGTCGTTTTTTGAACTGTTATAATTTACAATCACCACTTTAAATGGCTAATTGGACATGATACAGGTCCAGCTTACACTCTCCTAACCTAGAATACTGTGCTTACTGAGTAGACACAATTGAATATATAGCTAACAACTGTTGGATGATCAAGCTTTGCTAGGCCAATTGTTCTCTAATAGCCTGTGATGACTGGTTGATGGGAAGGCAAAGAATGGGAGCTAATGTCTCCATATCGTTTCCTGAATGAGCAATTTGCCTTGGGAGGGGGGCACTTTGACCACTGTTATGCATGAGTATGGATATGGAAAGAGAAGAAGAGAAAAGAAGGGGAAGAAGGAGAGAGTAGAGGAAGAAATTTCACAGTGTGAACGGAGAGAGCTGAGAATAGGAGGTAACTGCATATACAACGAAGTGGGCATATACAATGGGGTGTGGTCCATGGGTAATCCTAAGTGTGGTCCACAGGACCCCCCAGAAACTCTTAAAAGCTCCAAAGGAGGCAATTTTAGGGTGATTTTTGCCCCCAAATCAGCCAAAATCTCCCATAATCACCAAAGGAGGTTTGCTTCCTGTAACCCCCTGAAATCACAAATCACAAAACAAAACATAACAAAACAAAAGCAAAAATCAGTCAAAATGGCAGCCATGAAGACACATCATGTCACTTCAGGTATGGGGTGGGGTGGCCCATTGAGTGGGTGTGAGATGGAAAAGTGCCCCCCCCCAGACTGTGTGTAGCTGTACAATACAACAATCTTGGTCTAAAAGTTGATTTTGGGGAGAATCTTTCCAATGTGAGACATATTTTTGTCAAAGAAAATGAAGAGGTAGTGGGTAATTTCTGGAGTTTGCTCATGTGATAAAACTAAAAACTTGAAAGGCCTCCCAGGGAAACTGAGAGGAAACTAGTCATGTCTGCCTGAAAAACATGCAAGCTAGTTCACTTGTCCCCAAATGCGTAGACTCCTGAAGCATGAAGAGAATGTGAACCATAGGAAGAGCACTGTGACCCCAAGATTGTTTGTTTACAACATACTGTTTCCATCATTTTTGTTTTTGAAGATCTCATAAGTCTCCTACCTTAGTTCTAGGATGCTGATAGAATTTCCTGAAGGAAGGAGGCGCCGAACGAAATTGAAGTCTCCAATATATATACTGCCATCAGTACCAGAAGCCATGGCAACAGGTGCAAAGAGTTTACTGGTGTGGGATGGGCCATTGCAGCTGGCACATGAGACACTTCTCTGGTGCCCATTGCCCATGACAGTTGAGATTACTGGTGGCTGCTGGGAAATGAATATATTTTCTCCATTTCCTTTATGCACGATACCTGATTTAAAAAAACAACAACACACAAATATAATAAGCACACGCACTTGCATATAGCATTTTGCCTGGTCCTATTTGCACTGCTGCCTGCATCCTTGTTGGAAAATGACCTGGAACTCCATAAGCCAAACATAAGAGAAGAAGAGATTGTGTCACAAGATCCTGAAGCAGATCAGGGGGCTACTCAAGGGAGACAGTGAAAATCCCCATCTCTGAACTGGAGAGGAACATCCAATAGCTATCCAATCCTGGGGAACATGGGTACCTAAAAGTGCAGACTTAGCCACCCATCAGATTTAGAAGTGTCTGCTTCTGATGAAGATCTCCTTGTAGGTTAGTGGTTCTCAACCTGTGACCTTCCAGAGTTCTTGGACTTCAATTCCCAGAAGCTCATTCCAACATAACCAATGGTTAGGAATTCTGGGAGTTGGAGTTTTAAAATCTGGATAACCAAAGGTTGGGAGCCACTGATGTAGGCAAAGCAGAAAGCTCATTACAAGCAGACCAGTTCCACAAGTAACACTAGTTGCCTGCGTCTGTACTCTTCAGATTTTGTCTCAAAAGCCTTCAGTGCTAGAATTATGCCTTTGCAACAGTTCTTCATCATTTATTTCTCCTGGCTTCCCAGCTTTCCACTGGATCTGTTTTGGGATTCTTTTCAGACCTTATGCTGACTCTGTGTTTGGACCTTCAGGCCTTGTGAGCATCCTTGTAAGTTCACTGCCAATCTGCAGTTGCACTGTGCTGGTAGAAGGAGGATGCTGTTTGTACTGAATGGAGCAGAAGGTTGTTATATCCATCCTGTTAACTTGTATCATGTTGAGGCACTAATGTGCAGAGATATAACAAACAAGAACTGTGATTCCTACATCCCTTTGGAATGCCTCCGCCTCTCAAATACCTTCTTTATCCTCCATTTCCCTTTCAAATGGGAAGTGATGCAATGTTACTTCTGTTTGCCATTTTTAGAAAGGAAACAGAGGAAAAGAAGGCAGTTTGGTGGAGTCGGAGGGGAGATGTAGTCTGTGGGTGTCTAATGTGGAAAATTAGCCCAACCTGTGCCTTAACAATTCGAGTATTGTGAAGTCCACTGAAACAGGTGTATTGGCTAGTACAAAGGACTATAAAGGAGGGAAAGAAATCTTGCTAGGCACTGGTAGATTTTGAAACCTACATTTGAAATTTTCATGAAATGTACATGTTACACGTTTGGTGTAAAAAACCTTCCCAGATTCTAGAGAGGGTAGGTGCTGAGAAAAGTAGATTTTTTAAGAGCCATCAAGTCAATCCACATGCTGTGCTTGCATCTATCTTTCATGGGACTATGAACAGCTTGGGTAGGGGGCAAGTTTTAGGCAAAGCAAAGCAGCATGAAAGAAAGAACTGAACAACTGCTTCCCCTGCCACGAGTTAAGCAAACTGGCAACCTTCCCTCCACTCTGCCTGCATTTGAGTATAAGAAAATGAATATATCGGGAGATCCAATCACAGCTCTGCGTAAAATGTAGTTTGGTCTTTAGCTACTTTGTTTTCAAGAGGAAACTTTGATACTTCTAAGTACAGCCTTGGATCTACTATTGCTTGGTTTGCTTAGCATGGAGGTAATTGAGAATCACAGAGGTGGATGGGATCACAAAAGCCGTCTAGTCCATGCTATGCATTAATATACATCTAAATCATTTCTGAAGATGGTCATCCAACTTCTGTTTAAAGACCTCCAAAGATGGGAGTTCACCACACTCAGAAACAATCCATCCCCCTGCTGAATAGGTCTTGCAGTAAAAAAAAAGTTCTACCCAATGTCTAGGTGGATTTTTTTTCTTCTTGTAACCTGATTTGTTCATGTACTAGACTCAGGAACAGCAGAAAACAAGCAGGCTATATGTTTCCCATGACATCTCTGCAGATATTTAAAGACAGCTACCATGTAACTTCTGTTTTCTTCAAGATAAACATACCCAGCTCCCTCATAAGACTTGATTTCCAGACATGTGATCATCTTGGGCCATTTCTGCACTATACTGTTATAGTGCTATTATTCCACTTTCAACATCCTATGGAATCCTGAGGTCTGCAGTTTAGGGAGGGGTCTTTGAGAGGCCTTTAGCTTTTTTATTACTTTTGTAAAAATTATAATAGACATGGAAATGTTTGTTTGAAGAACACACAAGAGCTACAGCTTAAAACTGTAATAATTTAGTTAACTGACCATTTGGGAGAACTAATGGAGGAGGAATATTGCATGGTCCAAGTGCTGGCTTGAGCTGGGGCATTGCGCTCTCTTGGGATGTTGGTGCCACGAGAAAGTGGATGAAAGGTGCATGGCTTGTAGTTTTCAAAGTCTTTTGCAAAAATTAACACAAACATTTCCATGTCTATTATGTTTGAAGAACGCAAAAGGCAAACAGCTACAGTTCAAAATTGTAATAATTTGGTTAACTGACTACTTGTGAGAGCCTTGCAACTATAACTAATTGCCTTTAAAAAACAAAACAACCCCCCCACCTTTTCAGGTGTTGCAGAAATGCAAACCCCATCTGACATGTAGAATAGGAGAAGAAACCCCATAGTGACACACTATTTTTTAAATGCTGTCTTTTGTATACTGAATTTAAACTTAAGACACATTGATTTAATGCCACTATATACAACATGTTTGATTTATACCACGTAGATGTAATTCCACCTTCAGTTATGTACGCTTTTGCAGTCATTAAGATCTGTGAATGAACTACAGCCAATTTAAATCAACTCCCAGTGTGCCAAGCATCCAAACACTTTCTAAAAACAATCATTTATTTATTTATGCAGGCAACCGTTGAGGTATTCCTTTAATCTGCTGGTAATAAGAAGATGGATTGCCATGATTTTCATGGCCATTGTTGTGTGTCTTCAAGTTGTTTCTGGCTTATGGTGACTTTAAGGTGAACCTATTATTGTTTTTTTCCGGGGCTGAGAGTATGTGACACACCCAAGGTCACCCAGTGGGTTTCCATGGCCAAGGAAGGAATTGAACTGTGGTCTCCATGGTTGTAATTCAATGCTCAAACCATTATACCATGCTGGCTGTCATGGCCTATACCAACTCATTAATTCCACAGTGATATCTAAACATATCCTGCAACAACTTGGTTTCTGGGGGCCCTGAGGTGGCTACTATTCATTTGAGTAGGACTGTTTATAATAATATAGGGTGGCAGGCACTGGAAGGTTCTTGGCACTTAGGCGGTCTTCCCTGGCTGTGTTTTATAAGAAGTGGCACTGCGTGAGCATCTCTGGGTGAATCTTGTGAATATTTTATGGCCATTTCCACAAGGCAGATCTGAGACTGAAAAGCCGCCTACGGTAAGCCATCTCTTTGTTTTGCTCTTGAAAAAACAAACAGCATCCGCCAGAAATGGCCAAAGGAATAGTGGACTCTAAAGTTCTCAGTAAAGCAGAACTGAAGGCCAAAGTAGGATTTCTGCTTGCACACATTTTAGATGGCTTCCTGCAGCTTATGAATAAATATGAAATTATACTTTAAAAACAAAAGCACCTTTCCTGGAAGACAAATAGTGGGTTGGCTCTTAATAAGGAATTCAAAGAAGGGAGAATACAAATAGTATTTCACATCTTATTTATGACCAACAAGAGGCGGGATGCGGATTTCTCTTTGGGGTTTCTTACAGTTTTTAAGAGCAGCTTGGCCACATGCCAGGATGTTTAATGTGCACAGAGAACTCCTCCCCGGGCAGTAAGAATCTACTGAAATGACAGGAGCAGTTGGCCTTTGTCTATGACTAAATGTGGAAAAGAAAAATCTTTCATCTTTCTCCCACAAGTAACAATACATAATCAGGCCCCTGAAGACTCTGTTTGGCTGAAATATGTGCAAAGGTTTTGTTTATGGCTGACAATAAAAAAAAGGAGAGGGCTTTTGTTTCTTATGGTGCTGCAAAACAATGTACCCATCTTGCATCCACAAACAAGGCACAGTTCTTGCATCTTGATAAGGAACAGCTAACACTGCCGTCAAGACACCTTTGCGCTTTAAGAGGCAACTCTTCCACCTGCTCCAAAGGCCCTTACCTTGTAGTCAGATGGGCTGGGCTACAGCTTCTGGCATTCTTGTGGTTTTGGTTCAGATACTGGAAACCTGACCTCTGGAGAGGCCGACAACCCTGTTCTGCTCTTGGACTTGTTTCTGACTTCTCTCCTCTCCCAAGCAAATATCTCAGGCAAATTTGTTTCCAGAAACTTCATGTGATTTACTGGCATTGCTGTATCTGGTGTTACCTGCAAGAGCTTGGAGTAAATTGCTTCCTCCTCGACAACTGCCCGTGTGGGAGTGCTGAAACTTGAACCAGGACAGGTTTGAATGTTGGCCTAGGTTTCTGGAGACCTGAAATCAAATCCCTGTTCAGGGAAATTCAATGGGTGACCTTGGGCAAGTCACATCCTTTCAGCCTCAGAGGAAAGCAAACGCACGTCCCCTTGGTACAAATCTTGCCAAGAAAACCCTATGATAGGTTCTCCTTAGGGCTGTCATAAGTCTGAAATGACCCAAAGGCACACAATAGCAACAATGATAGTATGCTTTTAATTGGAAGGGTGCTGTGCCTGACGCCCACTGGGATCTAAGGCCATTTTCACACTACACTGTTATAGTGCTATTATTCCACTTTCAACATCCTATGGAATCGTGGGGTTTGCAGTTTAGGGAAGGGCCTTTAAAATTCTCAGCCAAGGAGCGCTTGGGCCTCTTAAGTAAACTACAATGCCCAGAATTCCACAGGAGGTTGAAAGTGGAATAATAGCACTATAACAGTGTAGTGCGGAATAGCAATAGCATGAGTATTTCTATACCGCTTATCAGCTAAGTGCTCTCTAAGCAGTTTACAATGTGATAGCTAATTGCCCCCAGCAAGCTGGGTACTCATTTTACGGACCTATGGAAGGATGGGCGGCTGAGTTAACCTGGAGCCCTGTAGGACTGAACTCACAACCTTGTGGCTGCAGTACTGGCATTTAACCACTGCGCCACCAAGGCTAATGGCCTGCATCACAAAACTTTGTTTTAGAAGTCCTCTCCTCTCTTATATCAGATGGCCAAAGGTGGTAGGGATCCCAAATGGTGATGGATGATTTCTACACACGTCCATGCCGTCAGAAAGGGCTTTCAAAGCTAAGCCCTTCCATGTCCTGCTCAAAGGAAGCTCTGCTCACGGAAAAGAGCCCAATGATTGCCAACGGAAAACGAATGATCTTTTGATTTGGCTTGAATCAAAATGGTTTGTGTATGTGCATAAATAAATATATGTAGTAACAGGCAAGATGTTTTGGGAATTCAGATAGTCATTGAGGGAATCACTGTCAGGAAGACAGATGCAGCCAAGGAATTGAAGGAACACTGTTTGAAAGGGGGGGGGCACTGCCATTTTAATTGTATTCTTGCTGTTCTTTCTGCTTTCATGGATGGCATTTCTCACCATCTTGCCCTAGCAATTACCTCCCAGCAGAACAAATTATCTAGTTTAGTTGACTGTTGCCAACTTTGTAAGAACTAAGTTCTTAAATGAGAAAGTCACTCAAAATGTATTCTTTTCAATTCCCCATATGCCAATTAGGGATGTCTGAATGAGCAAAACTCCATCTTGCTGAGATGCTCTGCCTTCTGCACTGAAGCCCATTCTAACTTGTGTCTGTATCGGATTGTATTTTTTTCTTTCATGGAAAATTCATACACATTTTCCATGCAATTTTTTTTCAGTCTATACATTTTGGACCCATCTACTCTTCTCATTGACTAGAGTCTGGGCATCTTTTTTGAAACATAAACTTTTTTTGTGTGCTCATTGCCAAACATATATCTTTATCAAACACATATTTTTGAACGTGCTCAACTTGGATCACAGACTCACATACATGGAGAAAACTCTAGAAAACAGGTTTCAAGTTGGAGTTCTGGAGGTATGAATTGGATCAGCTGTGGGAAAAGATAACCTGAAACAAATTTCTCATCCATCCCTAACATCGATATGAGAAAATGCAGCCTGAACTTAATATGGTAGAGTTTTAAAGATTGGAATCACAGCATTAATCTTAAATACATATTTTCCATGGCTCAATCTGATGAGACCTTTTCTTGAGCTTTTAGTGGCGATCAAGTGGTAAATTATTTTTGACCTTTCTGATAATGAAGTTTCAGAGTACGAGCTGTACTTTTCCGGCAGCAGTGTCCAAATTATGGAAGAGAGAGGAAGGGGAAGGACTTTAATGAAATCTCACAGGTCCTATCTGCTGATTCCCCCAAAGTTTAGTCAAATCACATTTGCTACTTCTTTCTGAAAACAATTAGCTAAGGAAGACGTTGCAAAGAACAATGGTCCAGGTCCGTTTTGAACCTCCCGACCATTCTGTCAGGATGCATGGCTTCTGTCATAAGTATTTGCTGAATAGGTAATGGGGTACATATAAGAACAGATCATCTAGTTTATGCATCCTCGTAGTCTGCTTGAGTGCTTCAAAATATCACTTGTTAATTGGTGATTGCAAACGTGTATCCAGGTGAAGGGGGCTTGGGATTCCAGGGAAGAAAATGGTTAACTGCTTTTTGGTTCACTGCTACAACGTTTCCAGGCAAGGGGGAGAATATCAGAAGGGGAAGAGAAAAGTTATTGGAAAGGTGTTATGAGAACAGCCAACACTCATACGTAATAAGACAGGAGGTTGTTCCTGTCTCAAGGATGAAAGGTACGTAAACAACAGAGGGTCTGGGAAAATGCCCAAACTGGTGGAATGACGTGAGATTTATGGTTTTCACCAACTACAGCTTTGCACGTCTATATTTGTATGCTATGTATAGAACATGGAATCATCTTGTCTGCTGTAGTCTCTTCAAATTCTAAGAAAGTGTGCTGTGTTCCTTGCTTGATAGAAATAAACACTGCTGTTTAACTCTGAGTCGAGTTTGTGGAGGGCAAGTTATTCATGGATGACACATTCCAACAATAGCTTTTTAAAAAACAATACACAATACCTTTTTTAAAAAAATGGAATTATACTGATACATTGATTCTGTCGTCTCATGTCTGTTTTCCTTTATTTTCCTCTCCTGACTTAGAATGACATGGAAGCAGTGCTGCCTTTATATGTCATTAGACTGCAGCTCTTAGCAGCTTTGGCCAACATAGCTACTGGTGAGGAACGCTGGGAGTTTCAGTCCATTATAGTCTGAAGAGGTACATGATTCCCACTCATGGTCAATCCAGATCCATCCGTCTTACGTCCTTAGGGTGTTCCGTTGCAGCAAACACTTCACTTCTTGTAGTAATGAACCATTCCAACAAGGCTGCGGTGCTAAGATTCTACCAGTTGCACTAGATTTTAACTAGACATTTCAGGGAGAGAATTGAGCTTTCTTTCTTTCTTTTTTAAAATTAGAAATAACCAAAGCAGGCAAAATTTGAACATGGGATAAAGTGAAAATTAGACTCATCAATCTCTACACTGATAAACCAGAATGTGTCTAGAGGAGGGTGTGTGAGATGATGTAGAAAGACAGATCCCATAAAAAATAGCGGAAGAACATTGGAATGTTTCATTTGGAAAATATTAAAAGGAGATAAGGGTGTCACACGGATGAAAGATCTAACTTCCATGACTTTCAAAACTCAAACCTCTGTAATTCCATGAGCTGGGAAAACAAACCTTGGAAATATGAGGATTCGACAGGCTCTGATGGCCAGACACAATGCTCAGTGAAAGTGGGATTGTAAAAGCGAACAAATTTTATTTTAACATAACTGTCAATATTCACAGTTTCCATCTTGCCCCTGTCCCTTGCCCCCAGTTTAACAATCAATGTACTTACCACTCTGTGTGTTCAAAATATGGTGTTTGTCTAGGGACCAGCCTCCCAGATTGGAAGCATCCAGCTCAAATCCTTGCAGAATTACAGTTCTCTTCTCCCACAGAATAAAATCAGGGCAGGTCTCATACTCATAACCTACTGACACTGCAAACAGATGATAATAATAATAATAATAATAATAATAATAATAATAAGAAGAAGAAGAAGAAGAAGAAGAAGAAGAAGAAGAAGAAGAAGAAGAAGAAGAAGAAGAAGAAGAAGAAGTTGTTAGTGGCAGTTACTTCATCCATTGCCCAGAGTAATTCTGTAAACAAATAAGCTTGCATAGCCTATATTTCCTCTTTTTTGGAGAAGCAATGGTTTGTTCCAGGGGTAAGCATCTGTGGCCTTCCAGATGTTGTTAGACTTTTCTATAAACATTTACCAATTAAAAGTAGCATTTCCTTCCTTGGAGGCTGAGAGAGTGTGACTAACCAAAGGGCACCCAGTGGATTTCCATGGCTGAGCAGTAATTCGAACCCCAGTTTCCAGAATCGCAGTCTAACACTCAAGCCACTAAACTATGCTGGCTTGCAATATATAAATATTATACATAAGCAATTAAGGACTGTAGGTTGAGAATGGGGAAAATCTGTTGCTTGACTGAACCCTGCCATCTCTCACTGTTCGCGATGCTGGCTAAGGTTTATGACATTTCAGCTCAACAACAGTGGGAGGAAAACCTCTTTAAGAAGCCGTGGAGATTTTGCCTTTTGCAGCAGAAATAAAAAGTGGCAACACTTCTAAAACTTCACAGGTCAACAGGAAAAGCGGAAAGCACAAACCTCATCTCAAAAAAAGAAAGAAATTTTCTTTTTCAATGCACCAAACTGTTCTTCTATTTCATTATTGCAAAGAATGCAAAATCAATTGCTGCTGTAGAGCTGATGCACCCCAGATCCTAGAACTACCACTGTGTGCCTACAGGTAACGGGGCACCTGCAGAGATTCAAGAGCGGATGGGCAAAGAGGAAAAGATTCCCTGAAAAACAAAGATGATAATTGCTCTCTGGTCCTAGAGGGAACCGCTTGGCTTGTAAATAAGCTTTTCTCTTCTTTTGGCAAGGTGTGGGAAAGCTATAAGCAGTAAGATAAAAATATATATAATGGAAAAGTACAGTATATCCTGGAAGGAATAACAATGCTGAAATGAGTTAGGGCTGTGAGGAGGAATGAGAGAAACATAAGAAGTTGACTTTCAATGGGTTAGATTATTTGTGCATCCAGCCCAATGTTATCTACCGCAGCAGCGAGCCTCCAAACCTCAGGTGGAAGCCTTTCATATCACCAGGTTCTCATTAGGCCATTTCCGCACTACAATGTTATAGTGCTATTATTTCACTTTCAACCTCCTATGGAATCCTGGGTTTGCAGTTTAGGGAGGGGCATTTAGAATTCCCAGCCAGAGAGCTCTTTGGCCTCAGCAAATTACAAACCCCAGAATTCGACAAGAGGTTGAAAGGGGAATAATAGCACTATAACAGAGTAGCGTGGAAATGGCCTTAGTTTTGGGGTGCCAGGGATTGAAATGGGCCATTCTGCATGCCATCTGTGTGCTCTGTCAACTGAGCTACGGAGTGGGAGGTTCTTTGATGTGATATCTGGCCATAATCTTCAGTCAACTAACTGGGGTAAATATTATCAGTTTTCTCACTGGTGATTCGTATCAGTGCTGAAACGGTGGCAGTGGTTTCTCTGCAGTCTAAGAGCAATGTCCTTGTGGCTTTGTTCTGTTAGACAGAATGAGCGGGAGGCACGGTCTGAACCCAGATGTTCAGCCCTGCTGCCCTTCCAGTAATTCATCAGGACCGCAAAAATGTGCTGCCTACAGGGTGGCATTGTCAAGCTGTTGATCTGCGGGGTTCAGAAGCGAATGAATAGCACCAGTCCATCATAGCTGGGGCAGGCAAGCCTCCTGTTTCATCTATATCAGACAGCTCTCATCTCTTTTACCCTCTGATTTTGCTGTCTCTAATCCATTACTTTGAAGCTAATAGATCTTGCTGGAAGGGGAGACTGTAACCAAAAGAATGAGAAATCTATCTACCTATTTATCTTTTACTGCCTGTTTATTTTCATCTAGAGTCCATGAAAACACCCTTTTCACTAAATTTGCTGCTTCAGATTTATTCCTAGACTGTTTAGTATTATAGCATAATTATTATACATGACTCTTCAGTTTTTACTGGAATATTTAATGAGGAGTCTTTCCCAGAATCAAAGTAGGCAGAAAAAATTATATACGTTTTGGCTCACATCCTGCTTTCTCCCCCAGTCTAGAAAAGCTGAATGTGCATTAAAGAAACTTACTAGTTGCAAAACTACTGCTGCAAGATTTTTCAGTTTTTCTTTTCTTCTGTGCAAGAGAGTGAAAAATGGTGCTTTGGGTTCTTTCATTTCCAGTGCAGGATTTTTGCACAAGAAACTAGATTTTTGGACAGAACATTGCCCTTTTTAAAAAGCAAAAAACCGTTTGTGAATTTTTCACAAAAAGTTGCAAAATCAAAAAAAAAAAAAAATTTCAAATGAGAAAAACCTGAAAAAATTCGGCCAGCAAGAGGAAACTTTTGAAATTTTCATTTGCATGAGTGAGAATTAAATACAGTAACTAAAGCTTTATCTTCATAGGTCATTTCCAAACTAGACTGTTATAGTACTATTATTCCACTTTCGACATCCTATGGAATCCTGGCGTTTGAGGCCCCTCCCTAAACTGCAAACCCCAGGATTCCATAGGATGTTGAAAGTGGAGTAATACCACTATAACAGTCTAGTGCAGAAATGGCACTACTCATTAACATTAAGGTATATAAAATGGAAGAAAGTATGGGAAACAGGGGAGACCTATAGAGAAACCCCATAATATAGAGATATCATGGGGAAGATAGATGGAATTGGAATAGAATGAAAGGAGAAAGACACACCGTTTCTCTTCAGATCTGCAAAGGAATGTATGGGGTTGCAGTTACTAGTCCCATCACTCTCTTTAACACTCATTCCACACTTTTGTCAGGCTGAAGAGGAGTCCTTCTTGTATTTAACATAAGTAACCCTGTCTAACTCAGAGTTTCTCAACCAAGTTTCTTTGATTCCATGCCGAATATCAACATTGTGCAACACAAGTCAATGACTGGGTGCTGTTGGATGGCAATGTACAGGGTGAAATGCACAACATGCAACCACCACGCACAGGACACAACTGCAATGTGACAATGCACACTGTGCAATGAAAATGATGCAGTATGCACAACTTCACTACTGGTGCTGTCGGTGGAATGTATCTGTTGCACTGTGGCAAATAATTTATCCTGCATGAGCAGTGCAACTTACACATGCGTGTGTCACTAACTGATTGCCAGCCGTTGTTGAGAGGCAGGAAGGAAAAAAAAAAGATGAAATACTCCTGTTGTCCTTTTACCCCTTATTTCTCTCCTCACTAACTGTGAGAGGGGTGAGGAATGGAGGCACATGCATCCCAACTCATTAGAATGGCGAATCTTCTTTGGTTTTCTGTCCAAACTTGAAAGGGAAATGTCCAAGGTGGGGAAGCTCTTTGGGGGTATGGTTTTGCCCCCTGGAAATTCAGAGCAGATACACTATCCCATTGACATGGAAGGCCAGTAGTGGCGAGAAAGGGGCAAAAATTCCCCCTTGCTCCCACATAATCCTTTAGTGTTGTTGGTTTCCCTTTTGTTTGTGTCTAAATAGTACTATGGAATTTTTTTAGAGCCTCCCCCAGATGGCAGTATAGGGCCTACTTTTTCATTTTTACTTGCATAAAAGAAATGTAGATATTTGAGGGAAAGGAACAGTTGAAGAACTGATATACAGTGAAACAAAACATGATTTTCAGATGTTCATTATTTTAAGTGCCATTTAGAACAATTAATTCAACCGAGAGCATGCCCATTGGGTGGTTGGTTACCTGGCACCAAACACTTTCCTGAGGTAACCCATACAGGGGTGTTTGTCAAGGAAGAATGAAGCAGAGATGCACAGCACACTTGCTATGCAGCCTGAAAGTACTTTTAAACCGTTCAGTTCTACTGACATGTTCTCCCTAATAATAATGCAAAAATACAGTATATACAGTAGTTCCCTGTGTTTTCTGCAGTTTCACTTTCCACGGTCTCAGTTACCCGTGGTCAACCTCACAGACTCACCTCCCTCCCATCCTTTGCCTCAATCTGTCCCCCAGCATTTGGGCAATGGCACCTACATGGCCTGTTCGGGGTCCTGCCACTCGTGCCTTGCCTGCCTACCTAACTCCCCACCCTTTAACTGCCCCTCTGACAACACTGCCAGAGGAAATGGCTCTGGTGTCATTGGAAGCAGCCCTCTAGCTTTGCAGGGACCATAAAGAGGGTGTGTACTATCAGATGGGATACTTTCAGTGATGATATAGAGTTTGGAACTATCTGTAGTTTCCGGCCTTCATGGGGGTCTTGGAACATATTGCCAACGGATAAAGGGGTGACTACTGTAAACAATTTGAAAGAGTGAGGCCCAACAAAATTGGCTCTCATTACAGCAACCATGCAAGCAGGGATGAGATTCAATAAAAGCAGTGCAAGGTGTAAATCCCAAGTGGGGAAGTTGTGGACCTCCCTATGCTGCTGAACTGCAACTCCTACCACCTCTAACCTCTAACCATTGGTCACGCTGACTAGCTCTGGTCAGAAGTAGAATCCAACAACTTCTAGAAGGCCATAGGTTCTCCACTCTTTGTGCTAACTGGATGAATGCTTCTGGAAGAATTGGTCTATTCTCCTTATTCAACACTGACAGAACAGAATGTCTCTGACTGCCTTGTAAATGAGGGATTGAAAAAGATGTGGTGGCAAGATTCTTACACTTTCTCCTATCAGGCACAAACAGAGATGGGTATCATATAGAAACTGATGTCAGGGTCAAAGTTGACCCTTAGAAGTTAAAGAGCTCTAGAGCATGATTGACCTAGGGACCTATCATGCCACAGAATTATAGAAGTATGATTCCACTTTAACTGTCACGGATTCTACCCTATGAATACTGGGATCTGCAGTTTTAGGAAGAGGTATTTAGAATTCTCCATCAGGGAGTCTCCAAATATTAGGAAGAATTTTTTTCCCTGTAAGAACTGTGCAATGGTGGAATAGCCTGCCTCAGGGCATAGTAGACTCTCCTTTGTAGGTCTTAAAAACAGATTGGATAGGTATCTTTCAGGATGTCATGTCCGAGTCCCAGGACCCAGGTGCAAAAACACAGAGAATCCTCCCCAACAGCCGAGACACACAGACATGAACAGGACAATACCTACTGCAGCCCAGCATAAACAAGAAAGGGAGAGGCCATGAGGCTGAGAACATTTACAAACGGAAGACTCGTTAATCAGGAAAACATCTGGGGGGGGTTGCTGGCCAATAAATACCAGAGGTGGGGTTGGGAGAACTCAGTTGCAGACAATTGTGAATTCTTATGGGAGCAGCATGTTCTTCTTTTGATCCTTGGCTTGTGTTTCTGAAAAACCTTGACCCTTGCATTGTGTGCTGACTACACTGCTGAATACTCCATTGAACTGTTACTCTGAATTTATTGCTGGCCTGGGCTGCTGGAACAAGAATGGTAATTGACTGATAAGGTTTTGTAAACCTTGACTGTTTACTGCCACTATAGACTTTGTCTAAGGACTGGGAAATATGGCTAGCTTTCTAAACCAGACACAGGACTGCTTTAGCTGTGCATTCCTGCATGGCAGTGGGTTGAAGCAGCTGGTTCTAGTGGCCACTTCCAGCTCTGAAACTATAAACCCCAGATGTAGCCATGGCAGTAAAGTGGAAACATATCAATATACTACTGTAGCATGAGAGGGCTCCTGGTTCTATCTTATCGAAGGTAAGGAAAGCCAAGCCAAACCAAACTAGGAAGAAGAATCCTGCAGCTGTCTTCATGTGCATTTCTTCAATTGTGGGATGTGTGTGATTTCCACCCCAGGCACATTGGAAATTGTGCTAATATCTTCAGGGCGAGATGGAATTTTTTTTTTCTTGTGCAGCAAAATAGGAAACAATTTGGCCAGGATGCACATTTTAAAGTGGCATCAAATAGAGGTGGGGTCTATGCCCACAATATCATTCTCAATAGAAAGCATGAAATCTCTCCTCCACTGTGCTTTTTGCCAAGATGACAGCTGGGTCAAGGCTTCTGAGTGAGAGTAATTTGGCTTCCTTTGCAATCATTGATGGCACCATGTAGCCAGGTCTAAGTAGCTGTGTGACAATATTATATTCTGGTTCAACAAAATTCTGCTTCCTCTTTTTCTAAAGCTCAGATGCAACCAATATTCTGTAAATCTGGAAGCTCAAAGGTCTACATCAGATAATTTGTTTTAAATAGTATGACTTTCTTATACTGCATATATATAAGTTTGTGCTGTACGAACTTGGTCCTGTACAAATGCTTGAATACCTAGGGAGTGCCCCAAGCATGCAAACTGCCCTGTTTGTGTGCGTGTGGCCTGCAACAAAATGTTGTAGAATAACCTCACCTTCAGAGATGACTGCTCCCATTCAAGATTCCTTCCTAACAAGCAAAGTCAGCTATTGGCCTTCCATTAGGATAGTATAGAACAAGGGTGAGGAACCTCTGGTCCTGAGATCAAACCCAGCCCTCTTAAGGACCCTATCTGACCCTCTGAGGTTCCACAGATGGTCATGCCCAATTCCCTACGATACCACTATTTGTAGGTTTCCCAGATGTTGCCCCCATTTAAAAAAGATGAAACTCCTCTTCCTAAGGCTTAATTATGGGCTGCAAGGGCTTGAAGCTTACACACCTTTGGTCCCATTCTTTTTGTCTACACTCTTGCCCACAGCTAGAATGCAAGCTCATGAAAACTATTCTGAAACTGATTTCAGCTGAAAGAGGTTGCCTCTCCCTAGTGTAAGGATTCCTCCCCTTCTTTTCAGTTTTTCTTTTTCAACATACATTCCATTTTCTGTGGCTACTGAGCATGCCCAGTCTTGATTGGGGGGTTGGGTTGGGGGTGAGTTGCCAACACACACACAAACACATAGAGAGAGCCAGTGAGTACAGTGGTTTGACCATTGGACTATGACCCTAGAGACCAGAGTTCAATTCCCCACTTGTCCGTGGAAATCCACTGGGTGACCTTGCGTGTGTCACAAACTCTCAGCCCCAGAAAACTCCACGATAGGTTTGCCTTAGGGTCGTCATAAGCTGGAAACAACTATCTATAGACAGGCAGACAGACAGACAGACAGAGATATAGATATGAAACCTGTTTTTGAGCCTTTGCCAACATTACAGTTCCTTTCAGCTCACCGAAACATCCCTTTTGTTTCTCAGTAGCTCCATTTTGACTCCCATCCTACCATGATGACATTTCTGATTGCTTGTGCTCCCCTGTGGGAATGATGTTGATGGTGACTGGTGACCCTAAAATATCATTTTTTAAAAATATTGCCTGTGCTCACAGAAGCAGGAAGACAGGCAGCCACCAGGACCCACTCACATTACACAACTATAGCACCATGATTCCAGTGTAACTGCCATAGTGACAACCTATGGGATCCTGGGATTTTCATTTTAGGGAGAGGCACTTAGAATTCTCAGCCAGAGAGCTCTACTGCCTCACCAAACTACAAATCCCAGGACTCCATAGGAGGTAGCCATGGTAATTAAATTAGAATCACAGCACTATAATTCTACAGTGTGGAAGGGTCCCAGAGCATTCAGCATGAACAGTTACACATATAAATGACAGTATTCAGAAATGGCAATTACATGTGTGACATATCATAGCTCCATCATAACTGCATTCACACCAAGTGTTAAAAAAGATTTCCTTGCTTTCCAAAAACAAAAGAAAAAAACAAGGCATACCCATTGCTTCTGCCAAGCCAGACACCTTTTGGCCATAAATATCAGTCTTATTCCAAGCAAAGGTATAGACCAGGTTGGTGGCCGCAGGGAAGGATTTCTGGGCCAGCCGCCCTTCAATAGTGACAATAAGATGCACTTTTGTCATTCCTGGAGGAATGGTGGAATGGGTCAGAATAATCCGAAGCAAGGTTTTGTATCCTGATGTTCGGCTGCTCAAGTAACTGAGCTTCACAAAGCTGTAAGGGATGGGTATTTCTTCCTGGACCACCTGAAAAAAAGTTGTGCAAATTGAAATCACAGCAAATCATGTAGGAGAAAAATACAACTCAGACTGTTTTAGTGGCTTAGTTAATGCCCTGCTTGGGTGCATCACTGTCATTAGAGTCAAATCAGGTAGGGCAGCAGTTCTTAACCTCTTTTCTACAACTAACCCCCTTTAAATACCTTTTTGGTGCTGGGGACCAGCAATACTAAATTCAAGATTTAAAACTTAAAATGCATCAAGTATTTATTTAAAGTTGCTCATCAAGAATCTTCAAATGTGGAGAGAAAGGAGAGATACATAAATGTACACATTTCTGTTATAATATCTTTATTGGAATGAATCCATACAAATTGATTTTCTTCAAGCCTTCACAGACTTTCTGGGAGGACCTCATAGCCTCCAGGAGGTCTGCGGACCAGAAGTTAAGAACTGCTGAGATAAAGGACTGCAATCACTACAGAGTGGATTCATCTCACAACCAAAATGTTCAGGGGAAAAAGAGTTTCTTTCCCAATGAATTAAGCCCCAGGGATAAACCAGTGGAGACTTGTCTTCAGTTCATGAAACGTCGTACAGGCAATGCCCGGTAATGTTACTCTTTGTGAGTTCCTTCTTCATTCTCATGGATTTCCTAGATGCCTTTCCAATCTTAGCAGCTCCCTCAGGTCATGCTGCAGGTGGATTGATTTCAGTCAACAAAGCCATAGCTACCCTGAATCTGCAAGATGTGAGCAGGGCACACGGAGGTTTCCCATGCATCCTGTCTAAGTCAAAATCAACCCATATACAGGGGTTTTCAGGAGCATGTACGAAACCATACCTGCTTAAGTTCAGTTTTGGTAACTCAGCTGAACGCTTATGTTAAGAGCAGAGCTGTAATCATGCGATAAATAGATCAAGTAGCAACAGTTCTACAATTTACTATCATTACATTTTGAAATCAAATGAACACCATTAGATTTCAGTGAATAAAATCAAATATTGATCAAGACATGAACTCAATGGTACTTTCACAAAATATCCCCTTCACCTAACTCCCAGCTATTTTGCAATGATCCTAACAATTGTTTGATTCTGCCTGTGTTTTTCTTACCTGTAGCTCTGGTATGATTGTTCCCCTTTCTGGACACGATCCACCAAATGATGTCAGAGGGAAAGGAAGGACAATTGGGTTTGGGCTGATGAAGTTGGTGATATCACAAGAGGGTGGCTCCACCTCTGTTCTTCGCATGACGACCTTGTCTACCACAATAAATCTGTTCCAGGACAACCAAAGGGTCCTTTTCACAGAAAGAAAAGGAGATCTCTCAAACAGCAGAGTGACTGAGATTCCTCCAATCGCCATTAGATCAAAACTGAAACCAGAAACCAGAACATTTTACTTTACTCTGATCCCAAACCATTCCAAAATATTCTTCTGAAACCACTTGTTTCCAACTTGACATTTCTATTAAGCATCTTCTCTTTTTCTTTCCTCTGGCTATACAGTGTTTGTAATCATGACCTATTTGAGCTGTTAATAGTAATCTTTTTCATTTAGTCTCCAGCCTAAAAAATATACAACTGAAGAACCACTTTCTCAGATGGCTTTCCACTGGAAACTCAAAGCTCTTTGGTGCTGAATTGATATGGAAGGCCTTTTCACACTACACAATTATAGCGTTATGACTTCACTTTAATTGCCATGGTTTCTTCTTACGGAATCTTGGGTTTTGCAGTTTAGGGAGAAATATCCAGAATTCTCTGCCAAAATGTTCTAGTGCTTCACCAAACTACAAACTCCAAGATTTCATAGGGTAAAGCCATGGCTGTTCATTTGGCATATCGTGTTATAACTGTGTAGTGTAGAAGGGCCCATAATGGAATAATTTGGATTCCAAAGTCAGATTCCTGCTGACCCATATCTAGAGCTCATAAATGATGTTGCATGCATCCAGGAAACTCATTTGACGGAGAAGAATAGTAAATATTTGGTGAATAAAAAATTAGGAATTTGTTATACATCTTGTAATCAGAAACAAAAGAAAAAAAGGGTGGCTATATATATAAATACTAAATTTCAAAGTAAATTAATTCAAAAAGATCAGAAAGGAGAGTATATTATGGTGGAATTAGGTTGGCATAATGAAAAAATTTTGTTAATAGGGATATATGCACCATTGACAAATAAACAAGCATTCTATAAATCAATACTAGATTATATGATTGGAACAGAATATCAAAAAATAATTTGTATGGGCAACTGGAATGGGGTAATTGACCCTAAAATAGATAGGAAGCAAACAAAGCAAAGAAAACAGGAAGTAAAACATGGGAATCTGCCGAGAAATATTAAGGAGGAACTTAATACTCTAAATTTGACTGATGTGTGGAGGCCAAAATATGAAATGCAAAAAAAAAATAAAAAAAATGATGTTGATTGTCTTCTTTTGTTGTTGTCATATTCATTTTATTAAAATATTTATGTTGTCATTGTGTGCCTTCAAGTCGTGTCCAACTTATAGTGACACTAGGGCAAACCTATCATGAGGTTTTCTAGGGGCTGAGAGAGTGTGACATGCCCAAAGTCACCCAGTGGGCTTCCATGGTGCCTCATCAGACTGCAAACCCAGGATTCCATACGATACAGTCATGGCAATTAAAGGAGAATCACAGTTCTATAATTATGCAGTGTGAAAGGGCCCCATGATAACAAAAATGGAACTGCCTCTTTGGGGAGAACATTCCACAAATGAAGATGCATGAGCAGGCCTTGGGAAAACCAAAATTTTCCAGAAGCACACACCCCATCCTTATCAGGAAAATTTCTTAAGGGGAAAGAACCCACCAAAAGCTCAGCGAAGATTAAGCATGCCTTAGGGGAATAGAATACTAGTTGAGTTTTGAAGTGGGATGGAAAATCAAACAGAAGAGAAATGGAACTGAAGGGCTGGGATTTTCATAGAATCATAGAGCTGAAGAAACCAGTAGGGCCATTAAATGCTAGATCCTGTGCTGTAGGAATACACCTTCAAAGCACAGACGCTCATCCAGCATCTGTTTAAAAACCTCCAAAGAAGGAGACTCCACCATACTCTGAGGCAACATACTCCATGGTCCAACTGCTCTTACTGTCAGGGAATTCTTTCTAATGCTTAGGTGGAATCTCTTTTCCTATAGTTTGAAACCATTGCTCTGCATCCTGATCTCTGGAGCAGCAGAAAACAGACCTGCTCCATCCTCCATAGGACATCTCTTCAAGCATTTTGAACTTGTTCTGTGTCGCTTTGTTGTAGACCCCACTAGTATTTATAACTGAGCTGGTGGCCTGTGACAGGGAAGAACTCTACACTCCAGAAGAGGTATGGGGCATAAAATTATATTAGGCAGAGGAATTGATACGGTTCCTTATTATCGGAAGACTTTAACATCTATAGTCGCGCAACGTAAGGCAGCGTAAATAGATACTTCACTCCATTACTAGATGCATCTCTTATGAAACCCTTTGATGGTAATGAACTGTGATAGGGAGTCAGACCTAATTATGCATATTCCATCACATTCCCCAAATGATACACAAGAATATTTCTATGCGTGTATATCTGAGCACATCTTAATGCTCCAGCTCTGTCTAAAGATAGGTAAATCAGAAATCATAATTAGGTAACTTGCTACTTCGACACTTTAAAATCACCAGAAAGATGGAATACGCATTAGCTCCATTAGTTACAAGACTCAGCACTGCAATGGATTATTTACTGCGGCTTTACAGTATTTACGCTGCTGATGCAGTAAAGGAAAAACACACCATGAAATTCTCTACATCTGCAAGTTTTAATTGGTTCAACTGTTAAATCTGCCCCGCCTTTAATCAGGAAGGGCAAATTTCAACCTGAGGGTTGTACATTAAGGGCATACTTGTTTATTTCTTTAAATCTGTTTTTTCTCAGGCAGGCTATGACATAAGCAGCAATAATAATAAGAAAAACAGGAGGAGGAGGAGGAAAAGAGGAAGAAGAAGAGATGAAGAAGAAGAAATAATAATACTAATATTGATTTTGAAGGGAGATTTCTTTCCAAACAAGGAATTGTAACTTTTCTACATTTACATTCTTTAAACTCTATATAATTTAAATTTAAACTTCTTTTAATATCTCAGAATGGTGTGTTTCAGTGATAGGCAAATTAATTTAAATTTAATCAATTAATTAATCAGTTGCAAAGCAGACGAGTCATCTCATTTTATTTTTTTAAAAAACGGGTTGACGGACAGTTTTGGCCTTTTAGCGCATTTTTGAGCAAATGAATTAACCATAAGCTTTGCTGAAAAGAAATCAAGCTTTCGGATATAGACCCAGTGCGCTCTCACCTTCCATCCTGCCGACTGATGGTGTAACCGTAATCGCTGTGGTGTTGGAAACTCACATTCACCCCAACCAACGGCGTTCCATCGACTGCTACCACCTGTCCTCGGACCACACAAGCACGCCTGTGTTGAGACACAAGGAAATGAGCTGCGATTAAAGGAAGATGTTGAGGGATCTATATCCTGTATGATATTTATACCGTGAAAGAGCCAGCGTGGAATAGTGGTTTGAGCCCTGGAATCGAATGCTGGGAAACCAAGGTATAAATCCCTGCTCAGCAATGCAAACCCATTGGGTGAGCTTGGGCAAGTCACGTTCTCTCAAGGTTACAGGAAGGCAATGGCAAACGTGTCTGAATAACTGAGAAAATCCTAGGAAAGGGTTGCTGTATACCAAAATCAACTTGAAGACATATAACATTTCCATCATAAAAATGTATTTACCTATTAATGTATTGCAACATGATGACCTCTGCCAGTTTTCTATACGATGCTCAAGAGCCAAACTGTGATAGAAATGGTACAAATCCAGGTCACCTGCTAGCAGCCCCTACCAGGGGAAAGACAGTGGAATCTCCTGAATCCCAATTACATCCACTGCGTTATCTTTAGTGTAAAATACTTTGCACATTCCAGTACATTCTGTTTTAAATACTGGAAGGATGTTGCATTTCAAAAACTGAAAACATAGCGTTCATTGTACAGTTTGAGTCATACTTTAATTGTGTTTTCATTCTGATTTGCTTTATTGAAATTCACGAAAGCTCCTGCTGAGATAAACCAGTTAGTATTAAAAGTCCTGCCAGATTCCTTCTCCCTCCCGCTTCCCTTTTATTTTTATTCTGTATCTTTTTTTATTTTAACTATAACACAACAAAACAAAAAGAATAACGTTACAAAATAGCACACCCCCCAAAAAAATAACAATACCAAGTACAAAACAATACATATTAATATTACACAACACTAATCTACTGTCACTAGTCTAAAACAAAAGAAAATACACACAATGAAAAATTAGTTCCTTTCCTTATTGCAAACAACTCCTCGCATACTAGTTATGTTTAACCTTCCTTTAAAAATTACATTTCATCCAAATGGTACGTTGCTACTTTTATATTTTATCCCACGCCCATAAGTAATGTTATGCAATTTCTACAAATCTCATTTCTTACCTACTAGAATAATATAGTTAAATCTATGACATGATCAAATCTTTATTGATACAATTCTTACGTAACAATATTACAAAATCTTAGATCTTCTATTAGATACTCTAAATCTAAAATTAATTAAAAGACTTAAAATCATAAAAGTCTTAAAATCATAATCACCTTAGACACACAGTAAAACAATACTACAACACTTGTGAGAAAAAAGTAACAATCGAAAATAATCTAGCATTACACAGTATCCTACTCATGCTATATAGAACTAAATGATACTAATATGTTAATATATTAAAAACCTACCATGACTGTTCCATATGCATGGTTAGTCACTACTGCCACAACTGTAACCATCTTCCAGGCTACTGCAGGGGGAGAAGGGAGTTCATTCTTTCAAGGATTGGCGCATGAGGCTTCCATCAGATTTTGGAGGGGAACTTGGGCCAGAAGGGGTTACTTAGTTGAGTATATTTTGTTTGCTTCAGTACTTAAGTAGCTGATGCAGAATACTAACATACACGCGCACACACACATACACACACACAGAGTCAGCCCTCCACTTCCACTAGGGTTAGAGGTGCAGGCAGTCGAGCAGAGGTGTGGGGAGGGCGGTTCGCCCTGGGCAGCAATGTTTTTGGGGCGTCCTGGCCCGTAGTCACGCCCCCATGCACCACAGCGACGCCCCCACGCACAGTGGTCACGCCCCTTGTGCCGTAGCCGCTCCCCCCACCTCTCCACACACTCCAAGCTCCACCATGGGGTGCAGGACTCTTGCAAAAGTGGAAAAATAGCAAATATCAAAATGTGTGTGTCTGTGTTTGTCTATGGGGAGTGGGATAAGGCATGGTGGAGAAAATAGACACTCAGGGTATAAACCAGGTTGGAGAAAGGAAAGGGAAGAGGGGCTGGGTCAGCACGGTTGCCCTATACTTCCTCTCTTGCTCTTCTTGTTCCTTGGGTGTGTGTGGGGCATTGGGAGAAGGCTTGTGATGCTGAGAAATCAGGCTGTGAGCCATCCTTAGAGGGCCAGGCGGCGGCTGGTGGAGGAGAAGAAAGAGGAGAAGCAGAGGTGATTTCTAAAAGGGCTGCACTGCCTGGTTGGAGCTGCCAAGAGAGAAGGTCCCTCTAAAAGAGAAGCACCTGAGGTGGGGGGACAGGAGTTGGAGAAACTTACAAATTATTAAATCTGTGAACATCTAACCTGCAAATGTGTAGGGTCGACTGTATGTATGCATGCATGGAGTGTGTGGGAAAGAGGAACTGTATACATATTTTTTCCTGGGCCCAGAACATCTGATTGGCAGCCCTGAATACCCTTTACGAAATTCCCTTGCTGGGCTTTCTTTCTTTATTACATTTTTTGAGAGTGTCAGCAAGCCTGGGGATAAGGCAGATCCTGCAGACAGTGTTGACTTGGCCTTTCAAAAGGCTTTTTGACAAAGTCCCTCACCAAAGTCTCCGGAGCAAACTTAGCAGTCATGGGATAAAAAGAAAGGTCCTCTTATGGATCGATAACTTGTTAGAGAACAGAAAGCAGGAATAAATGGACAGCGCTTGCAATGAAGAGATGTAAACAGAAGGAATCCCTGAGGAGCTGCATTGGAAGCAGTGCTTTTTTCATTTGTTCAAAAACTCTCTGGACAAGTGAGGTGGTTACATTTTCTAAGAACACTAAACTATTCAGGGTAGTGCATCACATATTCTCAGCCCCAGAAAACCCCACGATAACTTTGCCTTAGGGTCACCATCAGTCATAAACAATTTGAAGGCACATAACAACAAGAAGTGTGGTATAGTAGTTTGAGTATTAGATTAAGGACTGCTGGGGAACAGGGTTCAAATCCTCACTCAGCCATGAAAACCCCACGAGGTGACCTTCGGAAAGTCATACTCCCTCAGCTTCTGGCAATGGCAACATTCCTCTGTAAAAATCCAACCAAGAAAACTCTATTATAGGGTCACTATAAATCAGAGTTGACTCGAAGGGACCCGACAAGAACTTAACAACAGTAAGTGCTGAAGAACTGTAAAAGCCTCTCTTCATACTGGACGAATTGGGAATGAATTTAAATTGGCAAATGAACTTCAGTGCAAGCAAATGGGGAATGATGCATACTGGGAGGAAAAGATTGCTAAGTTCATATATGTAACTTGAGCGCATGTTGGCTGACAAGGAAAATAACTTGATTTGGATGGATCGCTCAGTGGTAAACTAGTATACAACTGGTGGATGGGAAAAAAATGAACGGATAGATAAGCACTTTTAATTTATTTTGTTGGTTTGGCACAGCTGGAATAAATTTTACAGTCCAGCAATTTCACTATTAATACCAAATGTTAATGTGCCTTAATGTGCTTTATCCCCTAATGTGGGATAAAGAACTCAATTTTGCATATTAGAGAAACCATGTTTTGTACAGGTTGCTCCACTTCTTTCCAAAGGAGCCAGATGTACAAACCAGCAAATTAGATGTTCCCAGAAACTCCACACCTGTGGTTACAAGTCCATCAAATATTATATTAAAATATATATTTTAATATATATATATAAAAAGCAGTAATCCAACAGACTACAAGTGCACTGACACAGTTTGAGATATTAGCATTAATACATAACTAATAATGTAAGGATGCAAACATATACAGCCAACTACTGGGGTTAGATATAACAACTTAATGGGTTTAAGATAACTCTAGGAATACCATTTAATGTTTGTTATTGCTGTTAATTACTATCAAGTTGACTTAAGAAGACCCAGTGAATTGAGACCTACAGCTCTCTTTGTTGTCAACATCCTTGCTTAAGTCAGGAAAGTTCAGAGCCATGGCTTCCTTGATTGAGCCTGCAATGTGGTTTTCTTTCTTTCCTACTACTTCCCATCTTATCAAGCACCACTAAGTCCTGTCTTCTTATGATATGACTCGAGGATTATTATTTACTTGCTTGCTTCACTACTTTTCAGCTTTGTATGTTTTATGCCATTGTTTCCTTCCCCAGCTTTCCAGAGGATGGCTTGGAGCAGTGATTCCCAAACTCTGGTCTTCCCGGTGTTTTGGGCTTCTGGGAGCAGAAGTCCCAGCTGTCTTGACTAATGATCAGAGATTCCAGGAGCCAAAGTCCAAAACACCTGGAAGACCAGAGTTTGGGAAACACTGGTGTACAGCCTATGTGATCTGGCCATGGACTCTGCGTTCAAGCAGAATGCCACGTTCCAGGGGATGGGGTGAAATCAACCGTGAAACATCACTTTCTGCCTGCCAAGAACAGCGTTCAGGTCATGGCACCTTTCTTTTGGATACTGGAGTTTGCAACTGTGACCCAAAGTGGACAAGTTTTTGACTGCTCAACAGGTGACTTTCCTTTCAACTGATGCTTTACAAATCATCAAGATAAGACTCAGGCTCCTAGCAAGAAATATAGTTTTTTAACATGTGCTTCCAGCCACATTCTTTTTTCACCACCAAGTATTGATTTTGGGTAATCTAGCCATGTATTTCTCTGTGAAAGTAACATATTGTTCGCATTCATAAATTAGTGCCATTGGGCACTTAGATACCCTAAAAGTGGGGTTCAGCCCTACTGGAGTAACCAGCCCCCAATAAAGAAATGTGTCTTCTCTCCTCTTTCTCATATAACAGGAATTCAACTCCATTTTTTTCTCCAACAAGTTAGCATTTTTATTTTCTTCAAGCATAAAACTGAAGGCACGTAGTGCATTTGCAGCGACAGCAACTTAAGGACTTAAAATCCCTAGCAAAAGCCCAATAAGCTGGCCTAAGGTAATTTCTGTACCTTTTCAACAACCGCCATCGGCACTCAGTTCTCCGCATATTCTGAAGATCATAAAAATACCTTGGAGACACTGCTCAGCATAATCTTCCTATTGTATCTGGTACCTCGCTTATTTAAATGGTAACAGGAATAAGCAACTGATCAGCAATCTAAGTATGGGAATTTTGCTATTTTTTTTTCTCAGTCATATACATTATTGTTACAGTCATGGGTTTCTCTGGCAACCGCCCAGAACTGACAATAGCCGAGAGTGTTTACTGGAAGAGTAGTGAATACAACTGACACATGTGGGGTGTTTGCAGTTAGACCCAGTCATTTCCCCATGTCCATCATGCTAATCCTTTCAGCCCTCTTCCTTTAATTTCTCACCTATGATTCCATGCTCCTTCCCATTTTCTTTAAAATAACATACTCTGAAAAATCCCCATTCCTCTTTCTTCCAAATGGAAACAAACAAACAGTTCATTATAGAACAATGCTTTAAGAAGACATACACTGAAATCCGAATGTGCTCTTAATGATGCAGGCTGAAATGAACTTGAGTACACTCAGATCCTCCAACAGTTTTGCAAGTGAAAACTGGGACATGTGCGGTCAAGCAACATCACAATGAGGGTCAAGACAGCAAAAGTGATGAATGAGGAAGAACAGCCAAGCTAGGAGAGGCTACAGCAGTTTGCTTCTGCTTGAGCCTACTGGGAAGGACAAGATGCCTCCTCTCTCCTCCTCTTTCTGCTGGTCACTTAATTGGGCACAAGCTCCCTTTGCACTTGGAACTCAGCTGGGAGGAACTGAAGTAAACTGAGGACAAAGGGACATCATCCTGACCCAGCAGCTTTCCCTCTCCTTTCCCTGACTTGGTTTGAATCCTGGGTGCCTGCCCTCCCCACCATGCCTTGCCTTCTTCCCATAGACACACACACATTTTGATAGTTGTGGTTCTTCCACTTTTGCTGGAGTCCTGTGCCCAAACCCTAGCAAATACAGTAATTATTGCAGTTAGAGAAAAGGTGAAGACCAATATGCAAAAAAAGAATTGGGATAGGATTTTGGGAACCAGGAATGTGGGCAGAGTTCAGGGAGCTCATGTTTAACTTATTTGTTATATAACCAATATTTACTGTTTTTATTTTTCTGGAATTGTGTCAGATTGCTTCCTTTAAGAACTGAAAGAGAAGACTGGCCACGCTTTGCCATACTGAACCGACTGATCAGCTTAGCCACTTGTCCAAAATAGCAGTCACCTTGAGGCCTGAGTACCAGATCCAGGGAGGGACCTTAGGAGTAAAAGGGCAAGGTGAGTGAGAGAAGACCAAGGCTATTTCTGCATTACACTGTTATAGTGCTATTATTCCACTTCCAACATCCTATGGAATCAAAGGCCTCTCTCAAAACTGCAAAACCCAGGATTCCATAGGATGTTGAAAGTGGAATAATAGCACTATAACAAACTAGTGCAGAAATGGCCCAAGGGCTGGAAAAGCAGGGCCACCCTGGAATGAGGATCTGTCGCGCTGCCTGTCCTGAAAGAGTGAACTTGGGAGGGGGAAGATGCAAAACCCAATAATTGCAATATCTACAGCAAGGTCTGCTGCAGATGGTTATGAATGTACTTAACACATTTTTATTCTATAATTTTTTAAAAAAGACACTGAGGATGCCTTGTAATATAAATCGGAGTGGAAAAATCACCAATACAACAAACATAGTAAATCAAATGATTTACTAGGTAGTAACAGTGCATCTGCACTATTATGATTTTTTTTTCTGTAGGTCTACCTTTCCCCCTCCTGTTATTTTTTCCCTGTTGTTTCATATATAAATTTCCGGTCTTCACCAGCCAACTCCAGATAAGGCATTAACCTCTGAAGTGCACTCCTGATAGGAAAACTACCAAATGGCCATTTTAGTTAAAAGGTGTAATTTATTGTGTTAAGGACTCCATGGAGATAAATCAAGGGTGGAGGGAGAGGGTTAGAAAGGTTTATCCATTTCCTCCTATTGACAATGGCTGCCTTGGAATAATTTTGGTCGTACGTGTATAAAGCTGAGTAAAGCTAATTGCTAGGAGTATCTTTCTAAAAGCCAGTAAACTATTTTAATATTTATACCCTCACTTCAGGGCTACAGCATAAACATTAGACCAGTGGTTCTCAACCTGTGGGTCCCCAGATGTTTTTGGACTTCAGCTCCCAGAAGCCCTGAGCATTGACCATAGTGGCTGGGGCTTCTGGGAGCTGAAGTCCACAAACATCTGGGGACCCACAGGTTGAGAACCACTGCATTAGACCTTTGCATGCTGTAAGCAGGCTGCCTTCTTTGGTTCAATTAAAATATAACAAAAATGCATTTGATTTGTGCCTAACTTACAGGTGGGTGTGGAGGTTTATACAAGAAATGTGAAAACAGTGGATCTTAACTCTTTCTCAAATGTTAACCAAAGCTGGCCAACATTTAACTTTCTGAAAACAGCAATTAAACAAGATGTTACAAAAAGTCTGAGAGAAGATTCTGTTCATTCAACAATGGGTCCAACTTTGACCCAGAGTTCTTCTGAATCCTACCTTTCTTCTGTATATGTTGTTTTTGTTGTGTGCCTTCAAGTCTTTTCTGACTTATTTTAACCTATCACGGGGTTTTTGTGGCAAGGTTTGTTCCAGGGAGAGTTTGCTTTCCTCTGAGGCTAAGACAGTACAACCTGCACAGTGGGTTTCCATGGCCAAGTAAGGATTCAAATCCTGTTCTCCAAAGTTGTATTTTCTTGCAAACCTCACCTTGCCAGTGGGCATAGTCTTAGGAAGTAAATCTTTGTAAATTCTGTTGTCACAGGCAGGAACAATTTCATGGTTTTTTTCTCCTCATGGAAAGAAACTAAAGGACTGTGCAGTTTTCAAGGATTATTTGCAGTTCAGGACTTATTCTGTGGAGAAAAGGCATGTGCCTTTTTTTTATGTGCAGAAAACAGCAGAAAATAGGTTTCTTGCACAGAAATGTTTTTTTTAACAGAAAATTCTTTTTTCTAAGCCCCACCAAATGCAGAATGACTTTGAACTGAGAAGATTCTCACCCATCTAGGATTCTCCTCGTCATGATTTCCTGACACTAAAGAGTCCCAATTTTGACCATTTTTCTAATATTTTCCAAATATTCTTTCCATCCCTAGTACAGACTTTATGGTAGCTGAGATCCCCTCAGCTGCATCAAGAGAACCTGGATAATTTAACAGAGACCCATAGGACAAAATCAAGGACATGGGGATCACGTTGGTGGAGAATAGGTAGGTAACTAGATAGCTAAAGTGAGATTCTTCCTCGAGATAGTGGGGAGGGTCTGGACAGATTATGAGTGGAAACTATGTGGTCCTCTTGATGCTGTTGGACTCAAACATCAAGAATTCTGCACCATCAGTTCTGTTGGCTAGGATTTCTGGGAAGTGTTGTCCAACACCACATGGAAAAGTATATGATTCCCATCTCTGGGATAGGTAACCTAAGTAAATAGAGAAACACAGAGCTAGAAACTGGACTGTCCTCTTGAATATGTCTCATATCCACCAAGAGACATGCTGGAGGACAAATCGTAAGACATTTAAGGGCCAACTTCTGTCTCCATGGGCATTTGAAAGATCATGGCCTTCAAAAATTTAGGGGAACCAGATACCCCAGTTCTCTTGTAATTGAAGTCTTGGTGTCATCTCATCAGGGATATGAGTAGGTGCCTCACCTGAAGGCTCAATTAAACAATAATAATCTCTTGGAACAGCCATTAATGGCTCCTGATCTAAGAGAATTGTGGGATGCTGGGGTGAGTGTGGCAGCATTTCAAGGATTTTAACATCAGAACCTGGACTGGTCCCAAAATGAAATACAATGCAGATGTCAAAGCACTATGGATATATGACCATACAATACAAGCCCTTTTCCCATTTTCTTCCATTAAAATCCATATTGGAAAAAAAAAAAAAGAATTCTCAGGCACTTGAAGCCTTTCCTCGTATCTGTAAGACACCTTAGTTGGTCCCATTTCTGGTCTGAGATATCACGTGTTCATGGTCCCTGAAACCCTCTCAGATTCTTTTGGACCACTATTTTTCTGGCAAAAAGGAGAGCCTTCTCTCTATCCCACTAGCTTTACAGGTATATCTGGTGGGAACATGGGAGAAGGCCTTCTTGGTGGCTGCTCCCAGACTTTGGAACCCTGACAGCACTCCTTGCTATCTTTCCTCAGGCAGGCTGAGATTATTTCTTCCCCTTCTTCTTTTTCATCTTCTTCTCCTTCACCCTCCTCCTCTTCCTCCTCCATGGTAGGCCTTAGAAAACTGACTGCTCAAAGGGACTGGGCCCTGCAGAATTGTACTGTTCTTTCTACCTTTGTTTTGTCATTTTTAATAGTTACGTTTTAAAACTAGCTTGAATGTTGTTGTTAACTGCCGTCAAGTCAACTTATGGCAACCCTATCGATATGAGAACTCCTGGTCACCTTATCCCCCACCACCCGGCTCAGGTCCTACAGATTCAGAGGTGTGTCTTCCTTGATTGAGTCTATCCATCTGTAATAGGCTCTTCCTCTTTTCCTACTGCCTTCCACTTTACCAAGCATTATTGTCTTTTCTAGTGAGTCAGGTCTTCTCATAATATGGCCAAAGTATGACAGCCTCAATTTAGCCTTCTTGGATTCTAGGGAGAGCCCAGGCTCAGGTTTTCATGGGTTTTGATGTTATGGATCATTTAATAACATTCTTCACTTTTGTATTTGGTGCCTAGTTGTACTTGTGCTTGTGTGTGTGTGTGTGTGTGTGTCTTTGTTAACTATTGTAAGCCACCTTGAGTCCCATACTGGAAAAAAGGTGGGAGACAAATAAATATTATAATGATAATGATAACACTAATGATAATAAGGAGTGAATTACTTCTGCTAGACGATTTTAGGAGTAGAAGTTAACTTTTTAAATATGTCACAGCCTGCCTGAATGATTTATCATCAAAAAGAACCATGAATTTTTCAAAACCAGAAATGGATTTCTGGTCCAGATGTTTTAATTTCTTTTTGCTGTTCCATGAAGCTCCCAGAGGGGGACTCAGTGACAGATAATTTCTCCGCATACCTGCCAAAGCTGCACACTCCTGACCCATAGTTATATTTGGTTATTTCCCCTCAGTGGACCAACACAACTAACACCACTCAATGTTCTTTCTTCAACGCTATGAAGTTTAAGAACTACAGATTTAATTTACAGGCCAAAGTACATGAGAAACTGTTAGACATTATAGATGATCTGTGGCTGCCAACACCAATACATAAATTGTAGCTGCCTGAGATGGGATGCTGTATAAAAATATTACAGGACACTATATTTCAAACGTTACTCTGCTTTTTCAGGAGGAAAATATATGTAATCTTGTTTTCAGAGCATGAAGCTACTCCTCCACAATCAATACTTCTTCTTCTTCCTCATTGACAAAACCCGCTACAAACTCACAGATATGTCATTTGTTCTCACAGCCACCCCGGTGAGGTAAGGCACTTTTATTTTTCTGGGTAAACTGAAGTTATGGAGCTTGGCTCATGATTTCTTTACGAGTTTCTGGCTCAATAAAGCATTGCGAGACAACATCTAAGATACAAGTGTGGCTGGCCCAAGACATCCCCAGCATCTTTCTATTGGAAGACACAATTTTCTGGTAAAGGGAAGTTATGGAATTTGGCCTGGGATTTCTTTATCAGTTCCTGGTATCCCATCATGCAAAATTCCAAGCGTGGTTGGCCCAAGACTTCCCTACTCTCCCTCTATAGGATTCCTCCACTTATCTGACAGGCTAGGGACTCGAACACTGTCAGAAAATGAAACTGGAAAGTAACAAACTCATTTCTCCATGTTTTCCCCTTTTATCTGTCATCCTGATATTTTGGGAAAATGATCAAAACAACAAATATTAGCATGTGGCTTACTCTGGATATTTAAACCCTTCCACACTTCTAAAACTAGATAGTCAAAAAAGGGAATATCTAGGTTATGCCTGTTTAAATTAGTTATTTTAGGAAACTTAGTATGTTGTCTTAACTTTGTGTGGACTATGGACAGTCAACAATATGGAACTTAAAAAAAAAGTTTGCACTATTGCAAAATGAGTATATGATCCAAGTACTTATACACTATCTTTTGTACTCCTGGTTCTGTACGAAAAGACATTTTCTCCTGTGGTTACTATGCTTTTTACACCTTTTGCACAGCCACTTATTTTCAAAAGAATCTGCTTACAGCACAACTTGCCTCAAATCCATTCAAAGTTGTATATTAATTCTCCAGTAAAGAATTACAATTAATCTTAAAAAAAAAAAGGAAAGAAAATGGAATTGGCTGAAATGTGGGACCCATGCAGTGTACTGTAGAGAGCATGAAGGATTTAAGGAGGCTCACTTGGGAGTGACCACATTTGCTTGCAAAGTCTCTCAGCAAGTTTAGTGCTTTTTCCTCCCCTCTTAGCTCACTTTGCAAGCAGCATGCACATCTGGGCATTTCCAAGGGAGCCTCTGTAGGAAAGAACTGATGAAAGAGAGGAACCCCCATCAAATTAATGGAACTTGTGCTTAATTTTGGAAGCATCAAACAAGCAAGTCATCAGGTAATGGGGGCTTCCTGTATTCAGAAATCACAGTTTTCAGGTAAATGGAAGAGATGAAGCTTGCCTAGGGATATCCTTGTTTCTGGGTCAATAAAGAATTGCACCATATCGTCCAAGAACCAAACATGGCTGCTCCAAGACGTCCCCAGCACATTTCTATTCAGAAAACATGGTTTTCAGGTAAATGGAAATGATGGAGCTTGCTTTGGGATATCTTCATTGCCGCATCAGTAAAGAAGTGCACTACACCATTCAAGATTCAAGTTTGGCTGGCCCAAGACATCCCCTATTCAGAAAGCACAGTTTGGTGGTTTCAAGAGAAGAAAGGCGCTTACCTGCTCTCGAATGAGACATCTCCCCGGATTACATGAGTGCTTTCTTTGCCAATCAGAAACTTGATTCTGTCGTAAAAGAGCCTTGGAGGATGCTGTGAGAAAGGAGGCTGGCTTTGCTGAATGAGGTCAAGGGGATCAGGGGACCCTTGGCAGAGAGGGCTGGCGTAGCAAGTGCTTTGCTGACAGCAATCAGGATCTACACAGTCTGTCAAACCATCTGAAATGGATAAGACAAGAAAGGGGTCATCAACGAGGCAAAGGGAGGTCTGTGTGGGAACGCGGCAAGCCAAGCAGTTAGCCAAACGAGAGATATGGATATGGTTTTCTGTTTCTTTGTTTGAGTTAAACCCTGCCTTTCTCCCCAGGTGGGATCTCACAACATTAATGAAAAAGGTCCAGATAAAAGCACCAAATAGGTCTAATATTAAAACACAGTTAAACAAGCCATAGTATTAAAACAAGGAGTAAAAGCCTTTTAAAAGCACATCAATAAAAAAGGACAGCAGCTGCTCATCAAATGCTCCTTCCTCAGGGACCAGTCAATTGCCAAAAGCTGGACATGATTAAATACATACAAACGTACATACATATATATATATATATACACACACACACAAACACAAAGGTCTTTGCTTGGCAACAGAAAGACTACAGGAAAGGAACCAGCCTAGCCTCTCTGGGAAAAGATTTCCACAGCCTGGCAGACACCAGTAAGAAAGTTGAACCTTATTAATATGCAAAAGGTTTAACCAGCTTAACAAAAATAGTGACATCATTAAATTACAGCACAGAATAATTAACCAATATCAATGTTACTTTACATACCAGTGATTTTTTTTAACTCTAAAATAATCCCCCAACTACCTCAATAGAAGGAGTATAGAGCAATTTTTCTCTGGGTTTTGCCCTCCCTGAGGGTATTTTAGCCTTTCTCAACAGAAAATAAGCCAGAAATCAACCTCCAGATAACTTCCTGTGGAAAGTAAGGCCTCTCTTACGTCCAGAGAAGGCCAAACCATGATGAAATTTCCCCATGCCCTTTAAGTGATGCTGGAGTATTTGGGGGCATTTTTTTTTTTTTGCACATTTGTGGCTTTCCCAGGTCCCCTGGGCAGCCCATCAATCCCTGACAGTTCACACTCAGGCCATTTCCGCACTGCACTGTTATAGTGCTATTATTCCACTTTCAACACCCTATGGAATCCTGGGGTTTGAATTTTAGGGAGGGCCATTGAAACGGCCAGGGTCTCAGCCACAAGATGTACCAGGGGCAATTTCCCCCTAAATGCCAGTTCTGAGGGGGATGCTATTACACTCATGTCCTGGGCTTCCCAAAGATATCAAGGTAGCCACTGTTTGAGGAAAGTGACCAACTAGAGAAGTATCTAATCTGTTCCAGCATGGCTTCTAATATGTCATTATTGGGATGTAATTCTTCACTGATTTTCCTCTCAAGGAAGCAATAAGTAATCTCAGCAATTTTCTTCCTGCCGCAAGAAAGTTTTTGAAAATTGCACAGTATTAGAAGCATATTCACAATCTGGGAGTTATTCTGCACAAAATTCACAGGCACCTGTTTTGTGCAAGAAGATATTGCGGTTCTTTTTCTGTGAAAGACCCATGTGCCAATTTTGCATAGAATACCTTTCAAACTGTGAAGATTCTTGTCAGTCCAGGATTATATTTATTAGGGTTTCTTGATAAAACAAATACATAAATAATGAAAATTAAATTTTCATTAAAATTAAATAATGAAAATTAATGAAAATTTTTAAAAAAGGTTTTGACCATTTTAAGATCATTTTGAGAATCTTTTTAGTTTTGAGGGAGCTATGGTAGGACAAGGCTGTAGGTCAGAGCTTTCCAAGCTTTTCATGTTGGTGACACACTATTTTAGACATGCATCACTTTGTGACACAGTAGTTCAGTTTTACTAGCAAACCGGAGGTTAAAGTAACCCCTTATAAGAGCTACAGATGCATACATAAATTGAAATAACAAAATGCATGGGGATATCTCATGAAAATCTTTCATATATTTTTAAAAATATATGATTTATAAATAATAATATACATTTCCAAGACCGTAGGCGACACAGCTACACGCTTCAGGTGACACACTAATGTGTCACGGCACACTGTTTGGAACGTCTTGCTATAGGTACTTTCGAAAATCAGGAACATATATCCAATACCAAATTGGTAATGGAATCAGTAAAGACAGAAGTAAAGAGGAGAGACATATTGGACTTCTCTGCCAGATCAGTAAGCAGAAGCATTAAGGGCAGAGATAAGAGGCTTACAAAGCAAGACAGAAGATCAGAAAATAATACAGTGCAATAATCTATACGTGAAGGAATGATAAGCTGAATGAAAGTTTTATCTGAATCAGTAGTGAGAAAACAATTGAGAAATAGAGAGGCCAAGGCCATTTCCACACTAGACTGTTATAGCGCTATTATTCCACTTGCAACATCCCATGGAATCCTGGGATTTGCAGTTTTGGCCCTTCCCGTAACTGCAAATCCCAGGATTCCATGGGATGTTGCACATGGAATAATAGCGCTATAACAGTCTAGTGCAGAAATGGCCCAAGAGAAGAGAATGGGCAAGACACTGCTTGACACAAACATCAACACAGAGAAAGAGGGTAATGACTTTGCTTCACACTTGAGAAGGGTGAGATTATCAAAAGAAAAAAAAAAGGAAGAGAAAAATGATAATGGGGTTTTGGGAGGAAAGGCAGAGGAATTTTCCTTTTCTGCATATTAAGTCTGAATTGGTGACCTGACAAAGAAAGAAATGACAGGGAAAGTAATGATGATGTTAGAACAGAAGGAGCGAGAGAGAAGACAGAGATGGAGTTGATGTCATACACACAATAGTGATGTTGAAGGCCGGAAGCTCTAATGAGGCTACAAAAAAGAAAAGCCAGAAGGAATAAAGAGGATCACCAAGAACAGAACACAAAACAAAAAAGGAAGGGGAAGAGAGAGAACCATCAGGGAAAACTCTGAATACAATTGGAATCAAGACACTGTGGGATCACAAAAAACCCAAATGTTGACAATGTGAAAAGCGGAGGACCCACATGTTTCCTTTGCCAGGCAATTATGCCTACAGCAAGAGGAGGTTGTGAAGGGAAAAGCTAGGATGGTGCCAGCTGATCACAGCTCAGGAAATGTTGTAAAGGGGCTCCGTTGGTGGGAGAACACAAAACTGAGGCTTGTCTCCAAACAGAAGGCCGGTAGGGAAAGGATTGGAGAGAGACAGTGAAAAGCTGCAATAGAGATAGAGGACAGTGAACCAAAATGAAGGACTGAATAGGGTTTTGGGGAGCTACAAATGATTAAATAATTGGAGGTTAATGTATGATCTGAGTGTGCATTAAACTTCCATATTTATTATTTTTTACAACTATGTCTGGCTGTTCTTGTTAAGTTTTAATAGAGGGTCTGGTCACACTTAATGCTATGAATCCATAGAATATCACATCTGCTGGTCCATATAGGGATCACCTTGAGGCCCAAATACCTGATCCAGGAAGGGATCTTGAGGGGAAGAGGGTCAAGGTGAGTGGCAGCAGCCCAAGGGTTTGGCACTGCATGGCCAGTGTGTCACTGGATGATGGACTGTCTCCTTTAAAATTAACAAAAAGGGTTTTTCAGCTAAGTCAAAGCAAGAGGGGGTGGAAGAGAAGGATCTACCAGGAGCGCTGCCTTGGCTTTTCCCAGTGTGCTGGCCTCAGGAGGAAAGGAGAACCAGCTGTTGACCTCAATTAAAGCCTCTGGAGGGGAGGGAAAATACAGAAGCTGCATGCCTGGAGAGTGTTTTGGTGTCCTGTTGGTGTGTGTGTGTGTGTGTGTGGGGGGGTATGTAGAAGAGGAGAACCTACCAGTAGTAGCTTCTTAGTTGCCTGGCAGATAAGGTCCTTGAAGAGAAAGATAGACAGAATTCCCAGAGAGAGGCTGGGAAGGAGCTGAAGAGAATGAGAAGGACACACCAAGGAGCCGGTGACCAGTGGGCTGAGGGTAGTGAAGCACCCTTTGTGTAGAAATGTTCTTAATATTGAATTGCTGATGATTCTGCTGCCTCCTTGAGACTTCAGAGATACCTGGCCATCTCAGCTTAGGCTCTTCATCCCACAGCTACCTAGTAGGGTTTGGCTATGTTCAGTATCCAGAAGATAGTTACAGGGACCTATGCTGCAGTCCCTTTACATGACAGAGGGAATGCTGGGAGTTTGTTCTTGCTGGATGCTTTTGAGTCATTTCTGAATTATGGCTACCCTAAGTTGAGCCTATCATGACCTTTCTTTCTTTTTCTTTCATTTTTTCCCCCAAGATTTGTTCAGAGGATTTTTTGCCCTTGCCTCCCTCTGAAGCTGAGCTATTGTGACTTGCCCAAGGTCAGCCAGTGGGTTTTCAAGGCTAAGTGGGGATTTGGACTCTGGTCTCTGTAGTCATTGTCCAACGCTTGAATCACTATACCATGATGGCTCTGTAAGTCAAAGAGGAGACTTACTGAATCAGTGACATTTTCCCAAATGTTGATTTACCATCCAACAATTGATTCAGGGTGCTATCACACTACACTGCTACAGTGCTATTATTCCACTTAAACTCCTGGTATGGAATCCAGGGATTTGTGTTTAGAGAGGAGCATTTAGAATTCTCAACCAGAGAGCCCTTGGGCCTTACTAAACTACAAATCCCAGAATTCCATAGAATGGTGCCATAGCAATTAAAGTGGAATAACAGCGCTATAATAGTATAGTGTGATAGGGTCCTCAACGGATCTACTATAGTTGGAAGTAGTAATTTGGAAGAAGCTTTGGCTTAACAACATCAGTGGGGCCACAGATTCCTTATCCCAGTCTCCTGGAGTAATTTGTAATTGTACTTCTTAAATATTTTCCTTAGCAACAGTCTTGTTATCTTCCAGTTCCATTTGCAGCTGTACAGATGTACTATTTACAAGATGTTCCCTTTAAATTGTGTTTAATTTGCACTGAATAAACTGCCAAAAATTAAATCTTTGATCCCTCCACAGAATGATTTTAATTTTCTTTTCTTTTGTTGTATGCGTGCATGCTGAGTGTTCATCCAAACTGTTTGGCAGAAAATAATAGAGAGAGAACAGGGAAAGCAGCACAAGCAGAACGTTCAGAAGCAATGATGAAAATGGGATTGCAGGCATCTCATTTATTTCTTTATTATAAAGAGGTCTGAGTGGGTAGGTCAGATGAATCACACCACGGTGACGGTAGGCAGCAGGTTCTATGCTTTGTCTTTTGAAAACAGCTCAATGGATTGGCCTGAAATATGGCAATTTAGGAGAGGTCAGTTTGAGAATGATCTCTGCAAGATAAGTTAAGAAAGGCTTGGAAATGTCTTTGTTCAGAGTTTAAGAAGGAACCTCCAGCAGTTTGATATCTATTGTCAGTTTCCCCTTCTTTCATACAAAACCTTTCTGGAGCTTTGTTGCTGTTTCTGCTGAGATTGCCTTCAACTTATTCTGGAGATGTTGCTATCAAGCAGATGTAAGAGCTATAGTTAATTGTGTGCTTTCCTTTTTGTTTTTAAGGGAGTGTCCATGGAAGGGGGGCATATAGCAGGTGGCATTAAAAAAAAAAAGAGCTGCAACCCTTTTAGCAGCAAGGCTGGGGCTCAGGTTCAATCTGGGATGCTTCTGATCCTGTCTAAAGCCAGTTGGCATAGTTTAAGCAAGACTGGTAAACAGAGTGAATTTGTGCTCGGAGGCTTGGACACATCAAATATATGTCTATGCAGAGCATGGTGCATTGCGTACAGGAAACTTAAAAGTGAAATGATCTACACACAGCCTGCTCACAATCTGTGTTCTTGTTGCTGTGGTTGGATTTAAGCAGAGCCATTACTCTGGGCCCGGAGGCTCTAATCAGAGAATATCAGGCCTACAGAATTCAATAGACACTTCTGTCAATTCTGCAGAACGGTTGCTGCTATTTTTACTTAAACAATAGCCAGGTCAACACCAGCATTTTAGCTAACCTAAAAGGCCATTTTAGATACCCAAAAGTGAATGGTGAAAGTGGTAGCCATGTTATTTCATTTCAGTATGAAAGAAAAAAAGGAGCCTTGTGGCATTGTTAAGGCTGAGAGATTTATTTTATCATGAACATTCAGGGATTGTGAACTGCTTCCACAGAGGCATGGCGGAGTAAAACGTGGCTGCCCTGTAATGGAGCAATGGGAGGCCGGGAGAACAATGGGAAAAATGAAAGAAGAGAAAATGATGTGGTAATCTCACAACCAACTGTGAAGTTCATGCTGCAACGGGCACCTGCCAAAGATGTTAGCGTTATCCAAGTGGCACCACAAAGCTCTGCCAATATGACACAGATGTTCTCCACAAGCTCAGATCAGCACACCATGGGTACACATCTGCTACACCATTTTAGTTTGAGAGACATTTTGGGCAGAAAATATTCCTTAATATTATAAAAATGATGTTAAACACACACACACACACAGGATTTGGAGGTGGGACTGCATACCTTAGAGGTGGAATTCTATGATTGGACTGAGTAAGGTACTGTAGTGTGGGCTTTGTTTTATTCTATCTTAATGTTGCCTTTTTTGGTCCCATGTGGAGACCGCACACTGGCTTACATGCAGAACATAAAAAACCAAAATCCAATAGAAGCAGTCTGGAATCAACTACAAACAGCTCAGTATTTCTCTGCTGCCCTGCCAGCTGATATGCTCTCTAATCAGAGAGCATTAAAAACACATATAGCAATCATTTCTACAATCGTTTCTGCAGACAAAAAGAGAAAAATGAAATTTCTGAAGTAGTAAAATCCAAAGGCAGTGTGGTGTCGCGGTTTTGAGCATTGGACTACAACTCTAGTGATCAGGGTTGGATTCCTCTCTTGGCCGCAGAAACCTACTGAGTGATCTTGGGTACATCCCAATATGTCAGCCCTGGGAAACTCAGTGCTAGGTCTGCCTTAGACTCATCATAAGTTAGAAATGACTTGAAGGCACACAATGACAACACAAAAGCCAGAGCCTAGTACTGCTACTGAGAATGCCCAGCTATGACACTCATCTAGTCATGTTTCAGATGGTAGTGGAATATCACACAGTACTTCCTCATATCATTGTAACATGAAGAGAATGATCATAGGGAGAAGATGGTCTTCAGAATCAACAGACTCAAATCATTGAAGATTCTAGTAATAAGAGCTACCATTTTGCCTTTGTCTCCACTATGAGAAAATCTTTGAAAATCGGTTTTTGAAGGCTATTCGCAATTAGGGACTTATTCTGTGCAAAATTCACAGGTGGTTGTTTTGTATAGAAAACAGCATTTTCTGCACAGGAAACAGCTTTTTCTACATGGAAAATAATATGTCAACACAGAAATATTAATTCCTGCACAGAAAATGTAGTTTTCTATGCAAATTAGCATAGAAATTTCTGAGTGTGTGCTCCCTTTCTTTCTTGATCTGCCTATCTGCTCTGGAAGACAGGGAACAGGAAAGGAGCAGAAGGAGCAGCCTTGGCAGGGATGAAATGAATTAGCAGGGATGAGAAAGAATCAGGGGATCAGAGTAAACAGGCAGGTCATGAAAGAAGGGGAACACAGAGCCCAGAGAGTCTATTAGACTAGATGGTGAAACAAGATTGATGGTGGCTTTTGTTGTATGCCTTGGCCCTTCTAAGAAGCAAGACTAGGAAACCAGCCTGCAAACTCAAGTATGCAATAGACCTTAGTTTATTAATTCCTGGTATTTAATACTGTGCTGTTGTCTTTCTCAGAAAGTTGTGCAAAATTAAACAGTCATGGCCAGAGGCGGGCCTACCACTGCGCAGTTGTTCTTCAGATTGTCGCACGATTCTGAGTAAAACTGTATGCATTTCTTGAAAACGTGCTATTTTTAAATGTTGCAGTGAGTTTTCCATCCTTTGTGAGAAAAAAAACTCCCAAATGTTCCAACCTTATGGGAAGAAATACTGATGCCTTTTGCATGACTTCTGTCAGAAAGTGGGAAAACTGAGAATTTCCAGCCTGAGTTTAGCCTACCACTCCCATGATACTTTAACACTGGCCATGCTTGCTGGGATTTTGAGGAAATGAAATGCAAAATATATGGTACACTAAAATGTCCCCACTCGACTCTAAAATGATATAATACGTTACCCTGAACAGCCACAATCAATAATCAATACAGCCATAATCAAGAGTACAACAGCCATAATAAGCAAGAGCTTTTGCCTAGATATGCTTATTGGGAAAGTGAGGACAAATAACAGAACAAAACAGAGAATGCATCAGATCTAATTATACAACATAATACATGGGGGGGGGAAGTAACTCCTTGACTGTACCTCCATCATTATCGGTGCCATCTCCGCACATCATTTCCATGACAACATTGCATCCCATTCCACTCCAGCCCACCTGGCAGACACAGTGCCATCCGTTCTGGTCAAGGGTGCATCTCCCATTACCATAACACAGACCTGGGCAGCCATCTAGAAAGATACCAATTAAACACAGCATTGCAAATTATAATTGCTTATTCAAAAAGCACACTAGCTCATCATGAAACTTGGTTTAAGCTTTAATATATGCTTCTTTACCTGCATGAAGCCCAGTTTATCAGAGCCAGATACCATTGAAACACCTTTTAGGGCTACTGCAAGAAAAAAAGCCATGACTAATGGAGTTTACCATCCTAGCTTTACACAGTTTTTGGGAATATTTTGTGATTTTTTTTTAAAAAATTGCCTCTGTTTAAAAAAAAGGTAAATTGTGTGGTAAATGTTTAATATATTTATTTGTATGCTGGTGTTTTGCAATTAACTTCTTTTTCAATCATTAAGCTTTTCTTCCTCTGAAACTGGGAAGGCAGTTTTCAGGCCTAAATAGGGGGAGAAGGAATCCATACGGTCAAAAGTCTGATTGAACATTCCAAAGCAGTTTATTGGTGCTGAATTTTAAACAAAGCAGTATTGTAGAATGGTTGACTGCTAAGAAGCGGATTGGTTGGTGAGTCCTTGCAGTTGAGCATATAAATACCTCTCCTCCGAAGCTGAGTTCAGCTGGAAGCTGAAGAAGTTCCAAGAAAACAGAAATGGCACTTGAGTCTGCTAGAAGAAAAGCGTTAAACCAGATAGCCAGCTAGAGAGAGATTGGAGATCATTAGGGACCAGAGCTCACGGAGGTCTGTGGAAGAAGATAGGAAGATGCCTGACACAGTCTTCAGAGAGAGCTTAAGCCTGAATGACAGCTGGTGGTGGAGGCATGAAGAAGTAGCTCCCGGAGTAGATTGAAGAGTTTAGAAAGTAGTTAGAAGAAGCACTCTATACAGTTTCAGCATTCAGTTAAACGAGGCAGATTGAAGATGGCATATCAAACCTCAGTGTAAAGCCTGTGAATTGACCTAGGTGGACTCTCATAGGGGTATTGGCTGTTGTTCGAGCAGGGAGTTGAACTTTGACTTCCATAGCTATTATTGTAAGGTTATTGCAATAGGAATATATTGCAATAGGAATACAAGAGACATTATATATGGCCATTTCTGCACTAGACTCAAAGGCCCCTCCCTAAGCTGCAAATCCCCAGATTCCATAGGTTGTTGAAAGTGGAATAATAGTACTGTAACACTCTAGTGCAGAAATGGCCTATCTATACATATATATTAACTGAAGAAAGCAACTGACAATACAAAATATATGTGTCTGTGTATGTCTGTGTGTAGATAGACAGAAATAGAGATACGGATATATTTTAATGCAATATATTTAATAGTGACACAGCCACCCCCCCTTTTTTTTACTATATCTATGCCTAGCTATAAAGAGCACTGAAGACTAATAAAATACAAAAAGTGTTCATTTGTACAGTGGTAGTGGGAAGTTGGTAAGGTATTATTTATTGTTGCCTGTGACATATAGTGGCAGCTCTGGATTAATAATGTCGAGTTGGCTGCCGTCATACCAACTATTTAATGTGGTTTTCAGTGCATTAAATGATACATTAAAGACAAAAGGAAAGTTCTAAGATTCCAGACAACTGGTTTGAAAAATGCTAAATTATCATTGTCAGAGCTAGAGCTCCTGGAAAAAAAATTATTACTTAATTGTTAATTTCAGGTTTTGTTTTCAATTCTGATACTGAAATGACTGGGAATTTGTATTCTCAGTGGGATAAGTTTTATTTCATGGAAAGTTCCAGGGACCATTGGTTGAAAGAATGGATGGAGAAAATTGCCATATTTGATTCCCCCCTCGGCATTTCAGATTTATGAAACCTCATTTTTTTCCATCCCAAATATGAAGAAATTTGTAAAAGTTCTGGTACATTCTTGAAGATCAAATAAGCAATATTCAGCACAGCTATTCCCAGCCTGAAGATGATCATGTTGCACTTCCCTGCTCTGTTGTTGCCAAAGATGACAAGCGTTTCAGAGAAAAAAGGTGGCAATCCTAACTCAGTGACATCATGGTGGAATAAGAGTTAAACACGAGTCTCGGCAGACAAATCTGTCAGTTTTGGTTTCCCCCATATTCGTTTACAAAATAAAGATTAAAAAACCCCCACAACTTCTTCCCTTCCCAGATAGGAAAAAATGAATTTTTTTACTATTATTATTCATTTATTCCTACCTGAACGCACTAAAAGCTTTCTAAGTATTATTCATGCTAATAACTACTGCAAATGAATGCAGCCTGCAAGGAAGGCTGCTTCATATGTTCTAACTAGGGGCAAATGATTTGCATAACACACAGCTTAATTAAAGACATTAACTCTGTAGGAAGGCTCACTGTCGTAAATGGGACTTACTCCAAGCAGAGGTGCACTGTCCAGGGTGTGCCAGACAATATAAAATACACAACATTTCCACCCAGCAGGAATTACACTTCCCATCCTTTGGCAAATAATGCTAGGGTTTGTTGATATGTTTAGTTAACTACTACTAAACTACTAATCTTACGTGAGCTCAAAAGATGTTTTGTTGTCATTGTTGCACACCTTTAGGTCAACTTGGTGGCTTAGGGTTTTCTTGGCAGGATTTATTTAGGGAAGGTCTGCCATTTTCTTCTCTGTAAGGCCAAAAACCTAGGAGGAAAGGTTGAGGGAGCTGGGCATGTTCAGCTTGGTGAAGAGAAGACTGAAAGAAAAGACTTCATTGCACTCTTTAAATATCTCAAGGGCTGTCACAGGGAGAAGAGTACAAGTTTGTTCTCTGCGGCCCCAGAGGGCAGAACAGGTCTAATGGCTTTAAGTTACCAGAAGGTAGGTTTCAACTGAACATTAGAAGAACTTCTTGATGCTAAGAGAGGTTGGACAATGGAATCAACCACTTAGAGAGGCGGTGGGGGTCTCTTTCTCTGGAAGTCTTCAAAAAGAGGCTGGATAGCTACCTTCTAAAGGAGCAGATGATGATGATGATGATGATGATGATGATCACCACCACCACCACCTTTATTTATGTCCTGCGTTTTCTCTTGAAAGGACTCAAAATGGCTTCCAATACTTTAAAAAAGAAAACATAGTTAAACATTGCAACATGAAAAAGTTAAAGCACAAATTAAACAAGCAGTACTAATTAAAACAAAGCTAAAATACCTATTAAAACAAATATCAAATCACCATTAAAAATAACCAGCACCTTTCTTCAGCCAAGCAATGATCACAAATTGACTGCCTTCCGGAATAAAAATGTCTTTACTTGTGTATGGAAGGAAGGAAAGGAGACTGGCACCCGCCAGTCTGACCTCTCTGGGAAGGGAGTTCCAGAGCTTGGGAGCAGCCACTGAAAAGGCCCTCTCCTGTGTTCCCACCAACTGCACCTGTGAAGGACAGAGAGAAAGGCCCCTCCAGCAGATCTCAAAGTCCCGGCTGGTTCATAAGGGAAAATATGGTCCTCTAGCTAGAGTTTTTGCACTGAGCAGGGGGTTGGACTTAGTAGCCTACGGGACCCTTTTCAACCTTATGATTCTATGCTCCAGAAGGTATATCTGGTTCAGTAACTGAAGCACAGCACCAAGGTTTAATGTCCCCAAAATTCCAATTAATTCATGATAACTCATGGCTTAATTTTTTCAATTTTTTTATTTAAAATATTTAGACTAGTTATAATTTCTCCCACTTCTTGTTTACTGCACAAAATTGTCTTATTTAAACAACAAATTGTTCCTCTAGTTTGCAGGTTTTGCGATCTACATTTCTTTTTGTAGCTTGCATACACACATTATTTGAAATTAACATTTTAATTGGATAGATTGCTGAATGTTTTTGGAAAATTTTTTGTAACACATACTGTTTTAGTTACTTTGTTTTAACTTCTCTGTCAAATGAAGAATTTATAAGCCACTCTGGGAGCCTTTCTTTGCTGAAAGGCAGAGTATAAATACTCTACATACATACATACATGCATACATACTTCTATTGTTAGCTGTTTCTCCTATATTGGGAGCAGAGGCAGAATATAAACCAAATAAATAAACATGCAAAAAGTGTAAATCTAAAATAACTGTGGATTATCTTGTCTGTGTTTCAGTCTTACAGTCCCACGCCACTTACTTGGGAATAAGCCCCACTGAAATAGCGTGTGTGTGTGTGTGTGTGTGTACACACACACACACACACACACACACACACACATTTCTGAACAGGTATGCAAAGGGTTGTACTGTTTACTCAGAAGACAATCCTACTGTCTTTAATGGGCTTTACTCCCTAACTGGGTGTCCAGGAGTGCAGCTGTAATGCTATAAATGGTTTGGATTTTCCCTCTTTCCATGACATGCTCTTCACAGCTTGAGCTCCAGCCAGCCGATGAGTTCAAACGGGACTTGCCTGAAGCATCCTGAAGCTCCTTAATTATGTTATATTGATTGGTGAGCTTGAATATTGGCAATAAATTCAGAGCCAGCAGCTGTGTCTGAAAAATACAAGTCCTTCGTCTCCCTGCTGCACTCTTAGCATCCTTTAGCAAAAGGGGGCTAGAACCAGTTGTAGCTGCAAGGATGTAAACCCAAGTGGCAACACACAGAGTGGGTCAGGTCTGTAGAATCACTGCAAGGACACTGTTGGGGACAACGAAACTGTTTCTGGGGGGGGGAGATACTACCTATGTTACATACAAAATTATAATACACATTGAACTAGATCAGATTGTTCAATGCAGGTTAACAGACAGCAATGTCAAATACCAAAAACTGATGTTGATATGTCCTTCCATTTGTACTTTAACACAAGGGAGGGTATACATTGTTTAAGAGCAGGGATGAACAACTGTGGGAGGCTGGGGGTGGCATTACCCATAGCAGACTTCAAGGGCCATAATCCTCCACTGCACGCACTCCCACCAAAAAACAAAAATCAATATTTGGTCCTCAGATGGAAGACATCCTCATCACCTTTTTCCCCCTCCTGGGCCACTTTAGACTAAGGAGAGGTCTTTTTTAAACAATAGTAATCGTGGAATTTTAGTTAGAAGAGACCACATGGGCCATCAAGTCCAACCCAGTTCTGCCATGCAGGAATACGCCATCAAAGCATTCCTGACCGATGGCCATCAAGCCTCTGTTTAAAAACCTCCGCAGACGGAGGCTCTCCCACACTTCCAGGCAGTGCATCCCACTATTGAATTACTCATGCCATCAGGAAGTTCTTCCTAATCTTTAGGTGGAATCTCTTTTCCTGAAGTTTGAAGCCACTGCTCTATGTCCTGGTCTCTAGAGCAGCAGAAAACATTACTCCCCCCCAAAGATCTTGGAGGGCTGCACCCCACTGTACTCCCTACAAAAAAATGAAAATGTTTTGCCTCAAATGCCCTCTAGGGAGCATTGGAGCACTTTGCCATTGTGACTTTTTAGGCTCAGATGCTTCCTGTTTTAGAAAAAGACATCAACTAGTCCCAAAACAGCCTTCCCCCGTAGACGAAAATGCCCCCTCATGTCCCATAGAAAGCATTTAGGGGACAATTAGAGGCAAAAAGGAATTTTCTGCATTTTTTTTAAATTTAAATGCTGAGAGTTTAACAGAGGAGAAAACAGGACTGTGATCAACTGCCTAAATAAAAACCCACAAACCTTTCAGCATTAATTTGCCATCTGTTGATTAAGATAAAGTGCCTTTACTTTATTTAAAATGGGCTATTTTGCTACCTGTATGAATGGCAGTTATCATTACTCAAATCTCATTATCTAAGTAGCCATTAGGAAACATTTCCACCAGTAACAATGTACTAATTTTGCATAGCTACTGTTTTCTGTCTAGAAGACATTTTTTTCACACATGGAGCTGCTCATATGTATGAGGTACCAAAATATGATGTTCATGATGTGCACATAGAGCAGCTGGATGTGCCGCATGTAGCGCTCTCTGCTTGGAAGCATGGCTGAGCTTTGGTGCTATTTCAGAACAAAAGGAGGGTGATATGCAAAATGATTCCCACTCCCATTCCTTGACTGATATTCATTATTATAGCTCTGCTACTGCTGAGAGGGACGATGTTGGACTGTGACCCTTGAGACCAGGGTTTGATTTTCCACTTGGCGATGGAAACCCACTGGGTGACCTTGGGCACATCATGTACTCTCAGCTCCAGAAAAAACCCGTGATAGGTTCACCTTAGTGTCACTGTAAACTGGAAATGACTTGGAGGCACACAACAACAACAACATATTGAAGATGGACCAACTTTGTTGTCTGCTGCCCCAGAGACTAGGATATAGAGCAATGGCCTCAAAGAAGAGGGCAAAGAGATCCCACCTAAACATTAGGAAGAACTTCCTGGTGGAAGAGCAATTCAACAGTGGAATACGCTGCCTCAGCATGTGGCGGAGTCTACTTTTTTGGAGGTTCTTAAACAGAGCTTGGATGGCCCTCTGCTGGGAATGCCTTCATAGTGTCTTCCTGCATGGCAGAATGGGGTTGGACTCAATGGCCCTTGTAATGTCTTCTAACTCTAAAATTGTATGATTTCTGTTGTTAAAAAAAAGACCTCTCCTTGGTCTAAAGTGGCCCAGGAGGGCCAAAAACATGGTAAGGATGTCTCCTCTGCTCCAGAAAGCATTTGGCAGTGGCGGCGGTGGGGGGGGGGGCAAATACTGATTTTTGTGTTTTTTTGGGGGGGTGGAAGTGGGTGCAGTGGGGAGCGGCAATAGCAATAGCAGTTATATTTCTATACCACTTATCAGTGCAAAGCACACCCTAACCGTTTTTCATGTGTTTAGCTAATTGCCCCCAACAAGCTGAGTACTCATTTTACCAACCTACAGAAGGATGAGTCAACGTGGAGCCCTGCAGGATTGAATTCACAACATTGTGGCTGCAGTACCAGCATTTAACCACTGTGCCACCAGAGCTCTTGGTCCTCTAAGGTCTCCTATGGGTCATGTGGCCCCTTGCCTCCCCATAGTTGCCACAACTGATTTAAGGGTTTTGGCTCCAAGCTGTTTAGAGCTTTCCTTTAAAGGTAGTCACCATTGCCTTAAACTGGGCGTATAAACAAATAGGGAGCTAACACAGTTAATTTGGGATTGAGGTAAAATAGTTTCATCTAGTCAAAACAACTGATTTTTTACTCAGAAGGTAACCAAGAGTGCCAGAAAGAAATGTTTAGGGTTGTTCAAAATGGAAATTTAGTAATCAAAGATAAAATATGCCTGAAAGTGAATTAAGCAGAATGTATTATCTTTGCAAGGCTCTGGTATCCAGCCAACTTGTTTGTATAAATTAGGCATCCAAGTTGCCTGCATGCAGTTAAAACATTTCAAATGGGAACATCTAAATGACATTTTGCCAGGTTTCACTATTAGACGTCTTGGAGAAAATGTATCATTTTCATTAAAATGTCACAATTACATTTCTACTAATGCGCAGCAACTTCTGAAAAGATCTGTGAATTCTAGATTCTTATTAAGAATATCATTAGAACTTAGCCTTGGGGTGATAAGAGGAGAGAGGGAGAGAGAGAGGAGGGGCATGTCTAATAACCAGCAAATATTTAAATCCTATAAACCAAAGGTACAGGATATAGAAATTATTTAAATCATCTGGTCTTAGTCTCACTAGAGCTTCTGTTAAATGAATCTGAAGTAGGATGTATGTTTTTTAAAGATTATGTCAGTATTATATCACACAGAGTCAAAAATGAGCTTAGTTGGGGCAACCAGGAACAAAAAAGTACAGCGTTTTTCCCCCCCTGCATTAAATAATTTCCTAGAAGGCAAATTCCACTAGGTGCAGCTTTTCAGACCCTTTTCATTATAAAGTACACCTAGGGATGTGTAGAAAAATAATTTCAGTTCATTTTAAACAAAGTGTTATGAAAATTAACACATTTTTTTCATATTTGGGACTGAGAAATGGGAGATGATGAAGGTAGGACAAAATGAAACAGATGGAGGCCACATCCTATTAGTAAGTCAACCTTCACAGGTCTCTTTTTGGTTAATGCTGAGGTTGGTATTCCCCTGCTCTGTCTGCAATCACCAAAGCCCCTGGGGGAATACTGTAGAGTCACTGCAGGCACCCCACCCCATAACTATTCTCTGTCTGGTGGGAATGGAGGGGGGAAATTGAGAAGGATCTGGCTATGTTCTTGTAGTACAATGTGAAATGATTATATCAGCTGCTAAGACCCCTGGAGGATTCCAGTGGACCTCAACAGATGATGTAACCATTTTGCATCTCACTACAGGGACATAGCCAGACGCCATGCCAGCCCACTCTCACCAGGCATGCAATGGCCACGGTTCAGATTGCAGCAACTCTATGATAGGCTTGACGACTGGTGAACGCCCAGCTGTAGCACAGTTTCACAAGTGGAACTGCTGTGCTATGCTGGTATTGCAACCAGATTCAGCCAGCCAGCCCCAGCGTTTAACTTTGAAAGTCTCTGTGTGAAGCTTTGTGTATTCAAGCATGTTAGCTGCTGCTCCTTTTGGAGGCTCTTTATCTTTAACACATATATATGGTAGGACGATACAACATGCTCCAAATAGATTTACCCACTGAAGCTGGGCAGGACAAACTTGGATAAGGTTAAAGTTTGCATAATTTACCCACATTTACCAATTTCTTCATACCAAAATGGAAAAGACCCAAGATTTTTTTTTAAAAAAAATTAATGTGGGAGAAATAAAGATGTTAACTCTTTACATATGAGAACAAGAAGCTGCAATTTTTGTTCTCTTGCCTGCAAGACAGGCAAGATATTTTCTGTTGGGCTTTCAAGGGTTTTTGCATTTCTGAGCAGAATTTTTGTGCAAATTGTGTAAACAGCATGAAATGTGAGGCCAACTGGGACAGCTGTCATCTTGTTATATGAAATCTTAAATATCAGAAAGGACAGGATGATCTGATCCAATAGCAAATGCTTCCATGCTTGCTTGCTTTGTGTGGAGAGATATTCTTATGCAAACTCTGAGCTAAAAGTATTTTAGTCCCTTTCTGAGCGAAAACTATTCTGTTTATACTACTGAAACCCAGTGTAAGGTTGTGTGACTCCAGCAAAAAAAGCTTCTACAATCCAAACATGAACTCGGCCAAAAACCTTGGGCATGTTTTTTTCCTCTAGAGACCTTCCTTTCACCCAGACAAGCGTATTTGGATTAGGAACACATATATCTCACCAATGGTACAGTGGTCTCCTTCCCATCCAGGGCTGCATTCACACTTGCCATCCTTGCACTGCCCATGTTCAGTGCAGTGAGAATTACACGTACGCTCTTCACAAGTCGGACCGATCCAGCCTTCTTCACATTGACACATTCCTCTGGCACACACACCATGGCTACCACAGTCCAGTGTGCAGAGCTCTGTAATAAAGAAAAAAAATATCAGTTAGTCTTAAAACACACACATACGTCAACTATTAATGTATTTGACTTTGGCCACACTTCTTGAAAGTGAGACTCAGTTTGTTCAGCTTTGTCTAATAGAGCTCTATGAATGTAAGCATCATAGAGATAAAGAGTATGAAGAAAACCTGGGGTTCAGTTTCTGGCGTCTGAAAGGATCTGGGAAGCAAGTGATGGGAAAGACACCTCTCTGCTTCAGAGCCTTGAGAGATACTGCTAAGTACAGTAGGAAGTGCCAAAATAGAAAGATCAATAGTCTGACCTATTAAAGCACTCCAATTCCGCCAAAAGACAGTTAACTCAATTGTAAGGAATCACTGCAGTTGTATCATTCACAGCAGTCGTGCAATGGTAGCCATGGTTTGTCATGGAGTATTCAAAAAAGTAAACCAGAAAGCCATAAAAATCCTATAGGTGAATGTGTGTCTGTATGTGACTTCAAGTTGCCTGTCGACTTATGGTGACCCCATGAATTTCATAAGATTTTCTTAAGCAAGGAAGTCTCAGAGGTGGTTTTGCCAGTTCCTTCCCCGGAAATTTGGCCTATAGCACCTTGTATTCACACAGGAATGATAAAGGCACTACAGAGTCAAATCCATATTTCATTATTAGCACAATTAAGCAGCATTTATTGATGCAGAATTCCTATAGATTGTGGCTTATTATGTTGCTGTAGATCATATCGATGGTTTTTATTTATATGATGCCTTTTCCCTTGTCTGGGACTCAAGGCAGTAAATTAAAAACAAAAGTTAAAAATTCACAAAATACCAAAGTGATTCAACTCTCTACCAAAAAAATTAAAACCAGTTGAAAATATAAACCATACAAAACACAACAGCACAATAAAAATATCAAATAGAAAATCCAGCTCATGGTACAAGGCTCACCTGACTCAACAATCAGTCCTCAAAGGCCTGTTAAAACAGAAAAGTCTTTGCCTGTTTGCAGAAAGAGAGTAGGAGGGGCGCCAGTCTAACCACTCTGGAATTGGAGTTGAAGAGCCTGGGTCGGTCACTGAGAAGGCCCTCTCCCACGTTCCCATCATACATGCCTGTCAGTGTGGTGGGACAGAGAGAAAGCTCTCCCCAGAAGATCTCAAAACGGGTAGATTTGTAGGAAAGAAAGTTGTTTTGCATTGCTGTGTGCCTTCACGTTGTTTCTGACCTACGATGACCCTAAAGTGAGCCTCTCATGGGTTCTGGGGGAGACAGAGGTGGGATAGAGAGAAAGCTCTACCCAGAAGATCTCAAAACATGGGTAGATTTGTAGGAAAGAAAGTTGTTTTGCATTGCTGTGTGCCTTCACATTGTTTCTGACCTACGACGACCCTAAGGTGAGCCTCTCATGGGTTCCGGGGGAGGCAATTCTTACATGCGCCTCTTCTTGGCCAGAAAAAGGTCAGTCTAGGAGAGTCTAGGTGGGTGTCAGGGCTGCAAAAACATTCTTAGAAGATGCAGGGAGCCCCAGGTCCCATGGCTCATCCCTGCCCTGACGAATTCCAGAATATATAAAACATTCCCCCAACATCTTTGTGAACACAGTCACTTGGACTTTCAAGTATTTCTCAAGCACCTGTCTCTGTTTAAATGTATGCAGGTAGGGATAATAAAACATGATCCCCAATGCTATCTAAAAATCGCTTCGCATAGTGTTACCTATTTTTAGCTCCAGATTTTGCAGCTGATAAATGGAAGCATCTTATAAAGGCTCAGGAGAGGATCCCAGCCTGTAAGATCCAGTTCTCAGTTCTTTCTAATCATGGACAGGGATATTTAAGTTCTCTTTCCTCCTTAAACATAATATAGGTTACTTTTTCCTTTTCCAGCCTGATGGTCTTTGGTCAAACAAACACTGGTAAATTAAATTCAACTGAAATACTTCCATTCTGAGCCACAGTGCAGCAGTGTTTGGAAGCAGTACTAACAGAACTCCAGATAATTTTCTTAAGAGGGCTGCTACATTAGAACCACTGCAAATTTACATATTTAGAAATGCAATCAATGGTTTCCTCCACATTTCTTCAAGGCTTAAAAATTATCTGGACTGTAAAACTCCCTTCCTCATTAACCTATCAAAACCTCAGACTGCAAGAGAAAGTTAAATTATTAGTGAATATCATAATATGTCTGTGACTTAACCAGGTCAATCATATGCTTGTCAATGTGTATCATTATTTCTATTATTTCCAAAGGCAGCAGTGTTGTTTTTGAATTGGCTTATTAACAAACATTCAGGTTTTCAATATCCTCCCAGGTCCTATAATTATCATGTGATAATGAGATGCTGTTGCCTGAATGTAGTAACAAGATACTTTGTGACTTGTGATGGTCGGGGGGAAAAAATTGCTCACTTTTCAAAATATCTGCAGCACTGCTGATGTAGGAAATGAACAGGAAATATGACAATATCTATGCCAGCCTCATCACTCTTGGGAGCAGACTAAAGATCAGGACATCATCAGCTTTTCAATAAATGAACCAAGAACAGCTGTGGTTGAAACTGGCACAAGACAATGAAGACTAGAGACTTCGTTTGCTACTGAAATGCTGAAAAAAATCATAGGTCTGTATTGATCTGTGCCAGTCTCAATCATAGCTGTTCTCGGCTCATTGATTCAAAGGTAGATAACAAGTCAACAAAAATCTCCAAATGAATGGTTCTTATTTTTAATAACATGCTTAGGAATTAGCTGGAATATGACAAAACCTATTATTTCAAGTTAAATGCTCTGCCCTGAACTCTGTTTGCTTTTTTCTGATAAATTCCATCCTGGAACTGAATTAATCGAAATGTAGCACAGAACTTAGCAACTACTGTCAGTTCAGTAGCCTCTCCACTTTTGCATGGTTAAGCGTGTGGAACCCTCGTGAAAATGGAAAAACTGCAAATAACTCCCCCCCATGATCCCCCTCCCATTTCCTTCCAGGGCTCCCCCCACCCATTCCCTCGCTTTTTGTGCACTGAAGCCAAATGCAAGGGACTGGGGGACCTCTGGAAGGGAGAAGGAAGGTATGCATGTGCCTCTCCAACCCCAATTTCCTTGGATTTTGTCTGGGCACTTGCTTTCCTTCTTCATGACTGGCAAAATGCAAGGGAAAGGTGGGAAAGGCACTTGTGCACCTTGCAAACAATCAAATTCATGAAGATCAAACCTGCAAATGTGGAGGGAGGACTGTATGCCACATCAGCTACTTAATTACGTAGAGTCTCGATTATCCGACATAAACGGGTGGACTGATAGTCGGATAGCCGAAAATGTCGGATAGGGCTATCCTTGCCTGTCGTGGCCGCCATGTTTGGGGGCGTGTCTGGGGCGTGTCTGGGGGCGCAGAAATGCCTACAGTCACGTCCCCAAGCACCTGCGACGTCAGATAATCCGGAATGTCGGATGACCGAAGGACGGATAATCGAGACTCTACTGTATGTGTAACTATGTGACATCCTCTGGTTGTCCCTCCAGTCCACCTTAAAAGCCAGCACTTGGATCAGGGGAAGGAAGTCTGTTCAATTTCCTATTGGAAAGCAAGGAAGATGACATTTTCACTGCCCTCCTGCCAGCAAGCAAGGCTCCACCAATCAAAAAGGGGACCCCTGTTGAAAATTCTTGTTGCAGCCCTGCTTGCCGGTCAAAGGGAGTAGACATGCCATCTTCTCTGAGCTGTGTTTAGAAGCTGAATGGACCTATTTTAAACAATCTGGTTGCTGGTTCTTAAGATGGTCTGGGAGACCATTTATGTAGTCTTATAGTAAGGGCCTTTCTGCACTAGACTGTTATAGTGCTGTTATTCCACTTCCAATATCCTATGGAATCCTGGGGTTTGCAGTTTAGAGAGGGCCTTTAGAATTCTCAGCCAGAGAGCCTTCTGGCCTCCGTAAACTACAACTCCCAGAATTCCATAGGATGTTGAAAGTGGGATAACAGCACTGCAACAGTGTAATGTGGAAAGGCCCTAAGCCAGTGGTTCTCAACCTGTGGGTCCCCAGATGTTTGTGGACTTCAGCTCCCAGAAGCCCCAGCCACTATGGTCAATGCTCAGGGCTTCTGGGAGCTGAAGTCCAAAAACATCTGGGGACCCACAGGTTGAGAACCACTGCCCTAAGCCTACATAAGAATACAGAGTACTTCTGGGTCCATTGCTGTAGGTTAAGAATCCACAATAACAATGCTGAGTGCCAACCATCCCCTACAAGATTTATGGATCTTATAAATTTGGAGAGTTTATCTCTATGAACTTTTTTTAAACAGGGAAATTATATTGGCTGTCTTTTTATGAAATGTTGCAACAAAATAATTTCCACTGAAGATGATGGATTACTATGAAACTGTGAAACATCCAAAAAAGGAAAAGGGCTAGGTTCTGACAGATAAAGAGGTGCTCAGCTACAAGTCATTTGATGGGTGGTTGTTAAGCATCACTCTACCCTTGGATTTCTTCCTAGAAGCCATAATATGTCTGTGCCTATAAATTAAACCTCATAAACGGAGCTTGGAAAAGTTACTTTTTCAGGCAGCAATTTTCAGAATCCCCAGACAATATGGATCAGAGTGCTGGGAGTTGCAGTCCAAACTAACGTTTCCAAATTCTGCTCACAAGTCACCAGCTGAATCCTTTTTATTTTCTCACTGTCACCATTCATGGGTGAGTAGAATTAATGTATGGTCTTCTGCTTATCAAGAACATCCCTATTCTTATTTGCCTACAAAGGGCTTTAAACATCATTATGGGGATCCATTTTATCTCTTGTGCCCATACTGTGAAATATCACTCTTGTGGTCCTAGCCATTTTATTGTCATTTTCCTAAACATCACTTAGGTTTGTATCAGTTACCTGAATAATAGAAGATGTGGCAGTGTACGTAACTGGTTAAGGCCACAATGCTTTACAAATTTGTTATTGTGGTTGCCGTTGTTGTGCTTTCAAGTCATTTCCGACTTATGGTAACCCTATCATGGGGTTTTCTGGGGCTGAGAGTGTGATGCACCCAAGGTCACCCAGTGGCTTCCCATGGCCGAATGGGGAACTGTACCCCAGTCTCCAGGGTCGTAGTGCAATGCTCACACCACTACACCATGCTGGCTCTCTGTACATACTTGCAAGACCTAAATACACTGAAGGCATCAGATCTTATCCTGTCAGCCTTCTCCACTGTCCAGCTTTCTCAGTCATAACAGGAAAGCTAAGCATGGTCAAGGTTGGTTAATATTTGGATGGAGGATTGCCAAGGACCACCAGGGCCTATAGGCTTCATTTCAGAGGCAGGCAATAGCTAATCAGCTCTGAATATTCCATGCCTAAGAAACCTTGGAAATTCATGAGGCCACCATAAGCCAACTGGCGACTTGAAGGCATACACACTCACACAATAACACACACATACACATATTTACCTGGGAATTCAGTGCTGTATATACTTACTTTGTAAGCCCATTGAATGGAACAGGACTTGTGTGTGAGCAGATATATACACAATTGTTTTGTAGAGGATTTGTGCAGCCTTTGTAACCAACAGCAACACAACAGAGTCTGAAGGTGGATACAATTATCCTAAACCACTTAAAGAATTCTTTGCCTATTACAGCAAAATCTCCATCAAGACTTTGAGAAAGCTACAAAGGAAAAGGACAGTGTAGCCACTGATTCAAATGGCGGTGAGAATTCTTGACCAGGGACAACCAAGGGTAGGTTTCACACCTAACCCATGAGCCTCTGATGTCCTTGACAGCAAGACACCCCTACTTGTAAGGGTTGTAGTGGTTTGAGCATTGGGCTACAGCTCTGGAGACCAGGGTTTGAATCCCTGCTCAGCCATGGAAACCCGCTAGGCGACCTTGGGCAAGTCACATTCTCTCAGCCTCACAGGAAGGCAAAGGAGAATTTCCTCTGAACAAATCTTGCCAAGAAAACCCCATGACAGGTTTGCCTTACCGTTGCCATATATCATAAATGATTCAAAGGCACACAACAACAACAATGGTTCGGGATAATTATAACTCTCCCATCATCACTTCCCCACACTCTTCCATGCGTCGTCTAACAATAAGGTACCAATACAATTCACTTATACGTGCAAAAGGAGTGCTATGACTCTATATTTAAGAAAAGGAGGTGAGAAGATCCAGGCGATTAGAGCTCAGCTAATTTCTTGCACATGACATCTAATTAAAGTTTAAACATTTATTTAAAGGAATTATACAATGAGTTATCAGACACAAGGGATATGGACTTGAGGTTGGTTTTCAAGCAGAAAGATTGATTTGCATTATGTTCTGGATCATTTCACTTTTAAGGCAACAATCCTGTCTCCATTTACCTGGTAGTAAGCCCCATTTAGCAGAATAGGACTTACTTCTAGGTAGACCTCTATAGGCCTGTGCTCCAAATATGAAACAGGCATCAACAATTCATTAGGAAATACTTCAAGGCAAGCTTCCTTTCACATTAATTACAGTTGAATTTAGCACCTTAACTTAAATATTTCTCATCAAAACATTATGTATTGTAGTAGAGGTAAATAGCGTATCATATAAAAATATTATATACTATTCTAGAGGTGCAGATTTTTTTGATCACCGAGAGTATAGCTACAATCCCATATCAGCAAGCAAAGGGGATGCTGTACCAAAGTGTTCTATCGGAATATTTTATTCTTTAATTTGTATGCAAATAATGCCACAGCAGGATTACAGGCATCTCCCTGTTGCTGTCACAGATTGCAAATTGTACAGATGATGGGTATTAATAGCTCATTCACAAATAAATCTTATGAAGTAATTAAGGATTTCTTTTTGAAGTAATTAAACACCAAGTTAGCCATAACATGTGGTCTTTACTGCACTGTGCTCACAGGAAAGGTGGTAATTTTGTCTTAAATTATTTTCAGACTGACACAAGTAATATATGGGGGCAGAAACTGAACTTGAGCCAAACTGGGATTCTGTGGAATCTCAACTGCTTGCCATGAGAACCTTTATGTTTTCCATCGAATAATCCACCATCCCTCCTAAGGGCAAAGCCTGGGTATTATCTATTGTACCTTAAACATATTTGGAAAGTCAAAATTAATTAGTGACTCATTGTTCTAAGAATGGGAGATGGTATAATTCAAAAAGGAATGGAAAGACAGTTTAGAATTCTGTTATCTAGTTGAGCTTGCAATAAATACTTGTTGTCATCATCGAATCACCATTACCATCATGGGTTATGAGACTAAAATGTGAAATGGATTCATTATCCCAATGACATGGAAGCTACCAGCTGCCACTGCAGCCATCCATGTAAAATTAACATATGTGGGGTGATAGAGGTCACAATCACTGGTCCCACCCTTGAATTCCACATAGGACCTTTTCGCACGGCATTTTCCATGCGAAAGGGTGCCTGGAGCATTATGTGATTGTGAGGAGCGATCTGCACAATGCAATCACATGATGCTCCAGGGCCGCCAGGTGCCGATCGGCACCTTTTCATTTTCAGCTAGAAGCCGAAAATGGTGCGCAATCGCACATTGCTCCCGGGCCCTGCGCACACTTACCTGGCGTACGGAGCCTCCGGAGCTGCACCAGTCATGCTTACTGCCCCAGTGCAGCTTGGGAAGGTCCCAGGCTGCACTGTAGAAGGAAGAGGTGGGGCTCTCATGTGGGAGGCAGCTCATGCGCAGCTGAAGGACCCCGGACATGAGTGCCTCTCGCCAGAGGCTGCTCGCACAATCCCCGCACCCCAGCACCAGAAGAAGGTAAGGTGCGGAAAGGGCCATAGTTAAGGTCCAGTGTGCACAGAAGCTGAGCATAGAGGTTCCTATGTATGTGACTCAATGGAAGGCATGAGATGCCTGTCAAAGAGTCTATTTAAGGGACGGCAAAAGTGTTGCCCTCCAGATGTTGCTGGGCCACAACTTCCATCAGTTCATGCCTGCATAGTCAACAAACTGGCCACCTGTGGCCTACATACATTTAGTTAAAAGCATGACTCAATCTGAGCTGCTAAGAAGAAAATCAACTCATTTGAAATGTGGTGCTGCTGGAGGAGAGTTTTGCAGATATGATGGATGGATATTACAGGATGCCAAAATACAAATAAATGGGTTAGAGAGCAAACCAAGCCTGAATACCCCTGAGAAGCCCAAACGATCAAATTGAGAACGACATACTTTGGACATATCACGGAACAGAATTAGTAAAACCAGAAGCTAGAGCTCCCAGTACTGGAAGCAGGGAGGTATCAGAACTCATTGCACTAATTTTAATTCCTCACGAATGATTGGCAAGAAAGAATAAATCAGGGAATGAAGCAAGTGGGAAGGGCCATGCTTTCTAAAAATCCAAAATGAAAAACCAAAAAAGCATAATACTTCCTTTAAAAAAAAACTTCCCTACCCATGATCTTTCCAAAGTTATGTTTCCTAAAAAGAGAGCTAATATGGAATTGAGACCACTGCAGCAATTTGATAAGCTACCAAAAAAGTGTGTGTGTGGAACTCTAAAAGAAAAATGCCCCCCCCACCGAGTGCAGAAACTGATCCATCATCCTTTCTCTGCCAGCATCCTTGCAGATTTGGGCCGGTCACCAATCCTGCAACTGAAACTATTTTGCCTCTGGGAAGTCTAATGGGTCACTATATAAGAATTCTGCCTGTGTTATTAGCCTGGCAGCAAGCATTAATTGGTTGAATGATAGATTCCTCCATTAAAGTTTCAAACTGATTAATCAATGGGGGGGGATCTGAATTGGTGTGGCAGGGAGTGAAAGGCAAACCTATTTATTTTTTAGACTACTTGGGCTCTTGCGCGTTACTTAATATCGAACAAGCTTGAATTAAAGATGGCCTTTCTTGCTAATCACAATAGCTTTTGCTTATTAAATTCTAGCTATTGAAAAAAAAAAGCATGAGTGAGTGTTGGTAATATGCAAATTTACTCAGATATAATCGATTGAGTGGAAGATACTCGCAACATGGTTCTATCCAGGTCTATTCTGGAATAAATCTTACTGAATTTAGTCAAACAGACCAGTACATTCTAGATGGATAGATAGCATTTTGTGTGCATGTGAGTCTTTGCACAAACATATATACCCCTACCTGGGAAAGTATTTAGAGGAGAACAGAATTAATGAACTCAAATTTGTTGGGTGCATCAGTGGCTCCAAGAATTTAGTCAAGGCAACACTTACAGTTGATTAATCTATCAACTAAATTTTGATGCTTTAGCTATCATAAGCAAATATGAAAAGAGGAGCTTCGCAGTGTAATTCCCAATTAATCACCAGAAGCTTCTTTATTCTTCAGCTCATCTGCCAGATACCTATTTCACTACTGTTTAGTTCAGTCTAAAATAATGATGTCTTTTTTGATTTAGGGAGTCAGGTTTGGAGATCTGGCAGAGGACTTTTTTCTTCCTCTCTCTCCTTGTCAGCAACAAATGTAAAATAATCATATTTTAACACCTGCACGGGAAAAACAGCTATTTCATGTACATACTACATTCTTTAGAAATATTTGAAACAAAAACCTGTTATCAAAGTGTTTTTCCCTTCCTGGCTGATTTTGTTTACACAGATGGCACTCGCACAATAGAAATAAAATGGGAAAACAATATAAAAGGTGCTGACAGCTATGCAATTTCACGCCATGCATCATTTTGTTTTTTAAGAATCATAAATAGTAATATTTCCTTCACTGGCACTCTCTATTTATTTGCAAAGAAAATATATTAATGCAACAGGCTGTAATTAAATGATGGAAATGCGTGCCAGCGTAAGCAACCATCCCATCCTTTGCCTCTTGTATCCTTCTATGTAGGAATGTGAAATTTATAGACAAGCTTTAAAATTCACTTGAAATAACATGCATTTTATATGTGTGACTATGTCAACATAGCATACCGCTGCTGTAACTCAATCTGCAAGATGTGTCACTCCTATTATTATTTTTTTTTCCCTTTTGTTGTTGTTGTTGCTCCTGTGTGCTTTCATGTCATTCCCTAAGGAGAACCTATCGTGGAGTTTTCTTGGCAAGATTTATTCAGAAGGGGTTTGCTTTTGCCTTCCTCTGAGGCTGAGAGAGTGTGACTTGCCCAAGGTCTCCATGACTGAGCAGGGATTTAAATTCTGGTCCCCAGAGGTGTAGCCCAATGCTCCAACCACTACACCATGCTTGCTGTCATGATTTTTGCCCAGCAAAAACCTACTTTTGCTTGGCAAAGAGATTTTTTTAAAAAATTAAGAAGTACTCTTTTACAGCTGTTCTCGCCCAAGGCTGATGCTCAGCTTTTACGTCCCTCCCTCTTCCCTGCTTTGCTGATGTAATATAATGTTTAAGTTGCTTAATATTTAATGGTTCAGCTGCTATTTACATAAACATTTGCATCAGCATATAACCAGAGGGAGATCCAGGTAATTCTCTGGATGGCACGGAGGAGCAATCCACTACATTTGGGTTATTCCTTGCATACCAGCAGCCGTAGCAGGAATTTTCTTTCCAAAGCCTACTCAAGACTGATCACCTAAATAATATCTATAGCCTAAGGAATAACCGAGTTGTGATGGATTGCTCCTCTCTGGCCATCCAGGAATGAATATTCACAGTACGTACTAGCCTCTCATTCCCTTCCCTGGGTTTTGAAAGAGCGAACACCATGTACACATTTATTTATTGGAGTTGCTGTTATGCGCTGCCTAATCACATTCAACTCATGGATACCCTATAAACAAGAGACTTCCAAGACACGCTGATATCAACATCCCTCCTCCGGCCCTGCAAACACAGGGCTACGGCTTTCTTGACTGAGTCTATCCGTCCTTGGCTGAATGTAACCCAAATAGGGTAGCTAGGTTGACTACAAGACAAGATTCTTCTTGTTTTAATATTTAACTGATCTTCAATCAGGAAAACTTACCATAAAGTTCTGTCTGGAAGAACTACAGCACCTCTCCTTCCTCATTCCTCTGAATCCCACCTTTTCCCAACAAGTCTATTTATTGGTTAGTGGAAGGGGGGTTAGTAGGAGGGAAGCATCACAATCTGTTCTTGTAGAATCACAGAACCACAGAGTTGGAAGAGATCACAAGGGCCCCCGAGTCCAACCCCCTGCCATGCAGGAAGACACAATCAAAACGTTCCCAACAGAAGGCCATCCTTCCTCTGTTTAAAAACCTTCAAAGAAACAGACTCCACCACACTCCAAGTTAGCGTATTCCACTGTTGAAGTGCTCTTATCCTCAGGAAGCTCTTCCTAATGTTTAGATGGAATCCCTTTTCCTGAAGCTTGAAGCCATTGTTCTGTGTCCTCAAGAACAGCAGAAAACAGGCTTGCTCCATCTTCCATGTGACAACCCTTCAAATATTTAAACATAGCTATTATGTCACCTCTTAGCCTTCTCTTCTCCAGGCTAAACAAACACAGGTCCCTAAACTGCTCCTCATGGCTTCCAGACCTTCTACCATTTCGGTCACCATCCTCTGCACATATTCCAGCTTGTCAATATCCCTCCTGGACTGTGGTACCCAGAACTGTAGACAGTATTGCAAGTGGAGTCTGACCAAAGCAGAATAGACTGGTACCATCATTTCCTCTGACCTAGATTTCTGTTGATGCAATCCAGAATCACACTGACTTTTTAAGCTGCCGCATCACATGACTGACACATGTTCAGCTTGTGGTCTACTAAGACTTCTAGATTTCTTTCACATTTGCTGTGGTCAAGCCAGTTGGACTCACAGCCACAGGAATCCTCCATGACTGTCAGAAGGTCTTCAAGAGCTTCCTGAGGTTAATGTCATTGCTGTGCATTCAGCTGTAGAACAAAGCTGGATGCTTCTTCCATGGCTTTAGACTAGTCAGTAAATTGCCATGTTGAGAAGCAAAAGCTCCATCAGCTAGAAGGTTAGGTTTGGGGTGGCGAGGGAAGAGAGGTGTTGTAGTTCCACTAGGCATCACAGCGAGGTAGCTTGATAAATACTGATAAAAGTTGATGCCGAAGAGTGGCAGAGTTATGCACTCTTTATTTTCTCAGTACTACCTTCTACTGAAGTTGTGAGGAGAAGTGCCAGGCTAATGAGCAGCCACCATTTTAATTCCACTATGATAGCTCTGGTCCCATCATAGATGGATGGTGTGCTGGGGGCTGAAGCCAGTGGTAGGAATAAAAAAGGTAGCTGTGGCCACTTTTCCCAGCACAGCTCCTCTCAACACTTGGCCTAAATGAAATCATGAATAAATGGATATGTGGTATCTGTTGTTCTCACACCCGGTCTGTCCAGAGATGTAATTACCCCCTCTTGGTGATTAACGTGACCCTCCTCCATTTTAATAATATGTTTAAACTGTATCCTTGGAAAGCCAGTGTGATACTGAGTTTGAGCACTGGAGTCTTTGGTTAGACCTCATCTTGAATACTGTGTCCAGTTCTGGGCACCCCAATTCAAGAAGGACATGGTCAAACTGGAGCAAGTCCAGAGGAGGGTGACCAAAATGGTGAGAGGCCTGGAAGCCATGCCCTATGAAGACAGACTTAGAGAGCTGGGAATGTTTAGTCTGCGGAAGAGAAGGTTAAGAGGGGACGTGATAGCCATGTTTAAATATTTGAAGGGATGCCATGTAGAGGAAGGAGAGGGCTTGTTTTCTGCTGCTCCAGAGACCAGGACAAGGAGCAATGGATTCAAGCTGCAGGAAAGGGGATTCCACCTGAACCTCAGGAAGAACTTCCTGACGGTCAGGGCTGTCCGGCAGTGGAATCTGCTGCCTCGGAGTGTAGTGGAGTCTCCTTCCTTGGAGGTTTTTAAGCAGAGGCTAGATGGTTATCTGTCCGGAGTGCTTTGAGGGTGTTTCTACACAGCAGGTGGTTGGACTGGATGGCCCCTGGGGTCTCTTCCAACTCTACATTTCTATGATTCTATGATTCTATTATTCTATGAGTCCATCTCTGGAGACTGGAATCTGAATCTGTGTTCAGCCGTGGAAACCCACAGAGTGACCTTGGGCAAATAACACTCTCTCAACCTCAGAGGAAGGCAAAGGGAAACCCCCTCTGAACAAATCTTGCCAAGAAAACACCTTAGGGTTCTCCGTAAATTGAAAACAACTTGAAGGCATACAGCGACCTGCCTATACCATTAGGGAAGCTTATTTCATTTTGTGTTTTGAAAAATTCATAGTAAATAACATTTTTAAAGAAGAGGAACGAAATGAGCCCTTTCAATTTTAATTTAAGTTCGAACACGAACTCACATGGATTACGTGTTTAACTGGTGCTGTTATGTCATTACTTCATAAGCATTCTCAGTTCCAGAAGCTAATCAATTTTATATCAATAAGATAAATACGGGATTTGAAAAGTTCATGCCTACGTTTCTTTCTTTCTTTTTTCAGAAGAAGAAAAAGAACATCATAATTTTTTCCTCTACTAATTTCAGAAGCATTAAAAATTCAGTTTGGATTCTTTATTTTAATTACCTAAGTCAACAATGAGTCTTCAAGGGTATATTTCCCATTAATAAGTTTCTACCTGTGTAATATATGACAAGTAAGATGAAAGCCAAACATTTCATTCTTCTGACAGATAACCATTTCCATGCAAGAAGAGCACGTTTCAAGCAGAACATTTTTTTAAAAGTGCACGTAATTTTAAGTACAAATAAAAATGATCTTTAAAAAGCAATCAATATACATCTTGTCATGCTGAAAAAGGAAGTCTAGGGCGCAACTACCCTTTTACCTTTTTAATAGCATATTTATAGGTTTTCTGTGTATTTTTAACATGTAATTTTGAGGAAGGTTAGAAAATGATACAGTCCAATATTATCCAGTTATATTCAAGCAAAAGGAACAGCGTCCTTTTCCCTTTAACTTGGAAGAGGAAACCAGTATGTGACAGATCTCCTTGGAGAAATGTGGGAATGTCTCTATAGTAACGTTGAAAGATTAAATGCTGAATATTGTTAAGAACCTTTAATTTACCCATTCTAAAGAATTTTTAGAGTAGGACAAGTTGTGAATGATTATTGGATTGTATGATCTTTTCTTTTTTTGGTTAAGTAACTGTACTTATACTCATTACAAATAAAAAGAAAAAACAACCTTTGAAATCCCACATGGCAACAGTAAAAATTCTAACAACAAAGACTAATAACTATCCCTAGTAATGTTAAAATAATGTCATCAAACTCGTGGTACATATCTCAAGATATAATAAAATAAGTCTACCATTATAAAATGTTATTACTTATAAGTAAGTCATACAACTTATCCTCTATATCACTCTCTCAGGTATATTTATAAAATCATTAACAAGGACTTATAATCTAAAACAAAGTATTTTCCATATGTCTAAAGGAGAAGGATGGTTTCCTTGATTTTTTCCCCCACTAGGATTTGATCAGGGCAAAGGCTATAACAGGAATGGTCCAAAATCCATCTAAGGTTTTCACGGATATTCTTTCCTGTTCCTTCAGTGACACCACTTTTCCGACTGATAGCTAAGCAATGGCCTTTCTTGACTTGAAAATGCTCAGACCGAATTGGTTCATCTAATGTTGTCTTCAGTGGAGTAGCAATAACAGTATTCTCAAAACTTCATCACCAAGTGGAAGAGGGTCTGGGCCAGTAATCACAGGGATGTCTCTCCCACTCCTCCCAACAGTATATAAATCAACAAAACACGTAGACAAATTGATTAGGAGCAAAGGAAAAAAAAAAGGTGCAGGTAAAAAAGGAATTGCACTCAAATCAGCAAATAAACAGGCTCCAAGGTCTTCAAAAAAGTTTGAGTGAGTTGAAATAATTTGCTTTACTTTTTTAACCTTCCCTCTTTAAAGAAGTGACAAAAGCAGCCTTTTTTCTAATTAAAGACAAATCATGATGGGCTTCCTTTTCATTTAAAGTACAGAGATTATTTCTCAGACTACCAGACAGGGTAACATGAAGCACTCTTGGCTGGGGTTGGGACACCCACCTCAAGCCACTCTTTAGCACAGCAATGACAAATGCATCAAATCTTGGGGTTACCCATCTACCCATTTCTTCCGTCTTTTCCTTTTGGACGGGTCAAGAGGAAGGAAACTGAGGCCCAAGAGCTCTCTGGCTGAGAATTCTAAATGCCCCTCCCTAGACTGCAAATGTTGAAAGTGGAATAGCAGCACTATTAACAGCGTAGTGCGGAAACGGCCCTTGTCTCTGGAGCAGCAGCAAACAATTTTGCTCTGTCTGCCAGCTGACAGTCATTCAAATATTTAAACCAGGCTATCATGTTACCTCTTAATCTTCTCCTCTCCAGGCTAAATGTACACAAGAGTCCTAAAAACATGGTAGAATGTTCTTTATGGGGGCATTTTTTAATTTTTGTTTTTTCCAATGTGTTTACTGGAGGGTGCAGCCCTCCAAGGTATCTTTGCCCCCCCCCCCAGCTTTTCCCCTAACTTTCCAGAGTCATCCACTCCTACGCTAAAGCATGCTAGCTGTCTTACGGAATACAAGAGGTACAATCAACACTCCACTGATGGCTATAGCAAAACATCCAACAGCATTGTTCTGCTGTCTCTTGCACGAACCTGCCCAAATATTCAGCCACTCCTAAAGCCATTACTAAAGATCCCCTGACCCTTGGAAGCAGGGTGGTTGGTGACCAGTGCAAAACAATAATTCGTCCAAAAGATAATTGAAATTCAGTCTGCAACTCAAGCAGAAATGTTATATAAGTAATTCAAGCAGAATTTAGCACACCCACCACTACTTCACTGGCTGAATTCCTGTGTGATTCTCACTTTCTGCCCAGCAAAGACCCAACAAGAACTGCCTGAGGGTTTGATTAACAACTTAATGAGTAACACTGCCTTCTTTGTCTGGTTGCCCTGGCAATATATAACGCAGCCGGGGGAAAAATCAATCTGTCTTTGTTCTGTGTACGCCTATCCTGTTAGGAAAACCAATTGCTGTTTTGGTGCAAAGCACCAACAAAGAACCTTGTGGCACCTTGAAGACTAACACATTTATTATGACCTAAGATTTTAAGGGCTGCAAGCCACTTCAACAGACAATCATGGCATATAAATGTTTATGCCTTAGTAGCACAGAAAACTTAATGTTGTAGTAATATGTACCTGCCTGGTATTAGATTAGATAAAGGAGGGTACTGCTTCGATGCCCTCCATGGCAGAGTCCAGGGTTCTCTGTGGTTGGCATTTGGTGCCAGAGTGCAGTACATGAGAGGACGGGGTGCTAGACTGTAAATTACCTGTGCGCTTCTTTGTCTGCCTTTTTGATCACCTTCACTTGACTCACTCACCTCCATTACAGTGTGAGCTTTGCTGGTCATTTCTGGGCCTGGAAGGAATTTTCTCCCCTTCCCCCATCCCTTTTTGCCTATCCCACACTGTCTTTGGGGGACTTGGGGCATTTGGTTTTGGATAGTGTCATTAAATAGGTTGTCATTGTGCACATAGTAGGGGGAACAGTATAAGGCCATTCCTCACTGGACTCTTATAGTGCTATTATTCCACTTTCAATATCCTATGGAATCCTGCGGTTTGCAGTTTAGGGAGGGGCATTGGGAATTCTCAGCCAGAGAGCTCTTTGGAATTCCCAGGAGGTTGAAAGTGGAATAATAGCACTAGAACAGTCTAGAGAGGAAATGGTCTAAGACTTTGGTGTATACCTTTGGTACCCTTTCAGCATAGGGCAGTGATCTGGAGCTTCTAGCTTTAGGGTTCTGAGGCCTAGGGGTTGGGGAAGGAGGTTACCCTTGAGGTTAAGTGGGGATTCTGGCTCTCACTTTCTAGAGTTCCTAGGCTTAGGTGGGGGTCCCTTGGGTTACGTTCCAATTACGGTTGCCAGGGAAGAAACCCAGTTTCTGGATTGTCCCCGGGGCTCAGGTGTGTCACTCAAGGGAAAGGAACATTTTTGAAGATGTTCAGAGAAGGAGACCCAACCACCTCTCTAAGCAATTGGTTCCACTGCCAAATCACTCTTACGGTTAGAACAAGTTCTTTCTAACATTTAATGAAAATCTACCTTTCTTGTAACTTAAAGCCATTAAACCCATTTCTGCCCTCTGAGACAGCAGAGAACAAGCCTTTCCTCTCCTTTCTGTGCCAGCCCTTGAGGTGTTTAAAGAGTGCATTCATGCCACCCCTCAGTCTCCTCTTCACCAAGCTGAACATCCCAAGCTCCTTCAACTTCTCCTCACATGTTTTGTTCTCCATACCTCTTATCACCCTCTTTGCCCTTCTCTGAACTCACATCTTTCTTAAAACTAGGCACCCAAGCTGAATGCAGTACTCCAGATGAGGTCCCACCAGTGCAGAATAAAGGGGAACTACTGCCCTGACTTGGAAACTACGCTCCTATTAGTGCAGACTGTTGTGGAGCCTCTGTTCTTTGCTCCTCTTTGGGACAGAAAACAACAACTTTGAGTTTAGGTAAATGTTTTGGCTAGTGCCAAAACATCATAAAAGCTACAAGTAGTTCACATTAAAAATATCTGTGTGATGGAGTATAAAACCTAGCTCAATGTTTCTCATGTTGGTTCTTATCAAAGATAAGGTTGTTTTCTCTCCATAAACCATTTGTGGTGAAAAAAAAAATATATGGTTGGATGCACATATTTAAAACACTCTATTCCCTGTCAGAAACCAAGTCTCATCTTGATCTGCGAAGCATCAATTAAAAGGAAACCTACCGGTTGAGCAGTCGGAACCTGTCCACTTTGGATCGCAGTTACACACTCCAGTATCCAAAAGAAAGGTGCCGTGACCTGAACACTGTTCTTGGCAGACCGGAAGTGATGTTTCACAGTTGACCCCACCCCATCCCATAGAACAGTGGCACTCTCCTTGAACGCAGACTCCGTGACCGGAGCACATCGGATCTAAACAGTCCTCTGCAAAGCAAGAGGGGGAAAACAATGGAATTCAACATCCACAGCTGAAAAGTGGTGAAGCAAGCAAGTAAAGAAATAATAATGCTCAAGTCAAATTGTGCTTAAATCAATAAAAATAATAAAGAGATAATGCTCTGGGGTTGGTTTCTAATGTTTATGAGTCTAATTTGGTGAAGGGTCAATCCCAATCAAGTTAAAGTTTACTTGCAATGACCACAAATGTAATATATACCAAGAGACATAACAAACATAACAGCTCAGTAATACTAATGCTCTAATAACTGAAACAATCTTATTTCTAAAATACGCTTCTTGTAATAACCAGATATAAACAGGTCCTACAGCTTTGGTTCGAGCTGAGGTTGGTTTGTCTACCATTAAATCTCATATCCATTTTATTCTATTTAATTACTGGAGAACTGTAAAAGACTCCTCAGTCAGGGTTTCCCCAAGTTATGTTTTGAACAGATAGCAAACCGCAAAACCTGGAGTTCAAGATATATGTTGCTAAACTTGTATCCTACTTTACATGACAATTTATCTATCTTTAATTCAAAAGAGAAACTTTGTGAATATTTTTTTGACCATGGTGTCCAACTGGACAGACAGGTTATTAACCACTCTAAGTTTTCAAAAAGGTTACAGATTGTGTAAATTTGAACACCGAAGGGCTGTTTACTTGACAAAGCTTGCACACTCAAAACTTAGGCAAGCTTTTACAGCCCTTCATTTCCAAACTATGCCTACAGCCATGATGGATGGCAGATATTTGTATTGAAAGTAAAATGTGAATGTTCACATGCAGTTCTTTTAAAAAATGCAAATTAATTTTTTATTTAATAAATAGTGGGGAAAAAACTGAGAAAAATATCAAGTTAAATATCAAATAATTATCACAAAATAATTATCACTTTAATAACCCTCAGGGATACAGATGTATACATCTGTAGCATCTGTGAATCGACTGAGAAATTCAAAAAGCTGGACATGCATCTTTTATACGTTACGTATTAGTCTTGTCCATACATTGCCATGTGATTATGAATTAAATAAAATACTAATTACAAATGCAAATTAACAAGACGGCGGGATGGAGTGATTCTAGGCAAACACATGTAAAAGTGACACAGCTGGGAAAGAGATTCATCCTTCGTTATAAATATGCTCCTTGCTGAAGCCACTAAACCCTATACTAACTACACATTTATATACAGCACTGTGATTCCACTAGTTTAACTGCCATGGTTCTCTCTTATGCAGCCTTAGAATTTGCAGAATTAGAATTCTCAGCCAGAGAGCTCTAGCACTTCATCAAACTTAGAAACCCCAGGATTCTACAGGATGCAGCAATGTCAGTTTAAGTGGAGTCATAGTGCTACAAATATATAGTGTGAGAGGCTCCCTGGTATAAAGTATAATTATTAAAGAAAGAAGAAAAAGGTAGGATTTTTTTCTCAGTTGCACTGGCATTGCAAAGTGCTTTTTACCATACTCTGAATTTTCGGCAATTTGGGAGAAGAGATGCCACAAGAGAAATAAGTGGTACCGACCTTCCTCGCATATCTCTCCTTTATATCCAGGGACGCAAATGCAGATTCCCATGATACAAGTGCCATGGCCGAAGCAGGTGGGGTCAATGCACTGCTCTTCTGGGACATCACATTCGGGCCCTTTCCATCCATTGCGACACACACAGTGGCCCTTCTCATATTCCCCGTTCCCACTGCATAACACTGGGCAAGAATCTGCAGGAGGCACAGAGAAGACAATATTTGTGACTCCAATTAGAGGAGTTCATCAGCCATAAGATTTCGTTTGGGCCCTAGTTTGGGGATTAAATGAACAGGCTGATTTGCTCCGGACTGTCTGAATCCCGTCTCATTTCACTTGGGCATTAATTTTTTGGCCCTTTTGTTAATGGGGTGTCTTTATGTTTAAAGCAAAATATGTGCCTTTACATCACACGTGGACTTGTTATGGCTCCATGAACTTAGTAAGGTTTTCTGAGGCAAGGAAAACTCAGAGGTGGTTTTTCATTGCCTTCTTCAAAAGATAACCTATAGCACCTGGTTTCCTTTGGGGGTTCCCCATCCAAGAATTAGCCAGGCCCAACTCTGCTTAGCTTCCAAGATCAGATGGGATCTGGTGCCGTCAGGGAATTTAGACCCTCTAGTCTGCTACTTATTTTCTTATATACTTATTCTAGTTAATATAATAAACTCCCAGGTTGTATGTGTGTATGTGCTTTCAATTCACCTGTTAACTTACAGACATCCATGAATTTCATAAGGTTTTCCTAGGCAAGGAACACTCAGAGGTGGTTTTCCATTGCCCTCTAAAAAATAGCCTATGAACCTCTGGTATTCCCTGGCAGTTCCCTGTCAAGTACCAACCAAGCCCATCCTGTTTAAATCCCTAGGTTAGATGAGATCTGTCGGATGAGGTCTGGTGCCTATAATGTATACCTGACTGTATTAGAAGGGAACTGCAGTTAAGACACTTAGACTCAGGAGCAATAGGAGGATTCCTACAACAAAACCATCAAACTACCCATATAGCACAGTTGCTTTTGCTATTAGTAACAGAACAAAATTGCATTAGGTGGACCATTGCAAAAAGCACTCATCTTGATGTTATTTCCCTGAACAAACGCCAAAGTGCCAACCCCTAGCTTGTTGGCCATCATTCCTGCTTACTAAAAGCTGTGAATAGCTATTAGACTATTGCTGTTGTTTTAAATTATAAATCCCTACCTCGTGCACAGTCCGGACCAAGGAATCCTGGAAAGCAGTGGCAGTGGCCAGAGATGCATTCTCCGTTACCATTGCAGTTGGTGGAACAGTCATCCATGACTTCTGTTCAGGAAGAGATGAGGCAAAAGTTAAGATGGAAAGTGTAGCAGAAAGTGAAAGAAACACTTCTGAGATAGGACGCAACCAGCGGCATAGAGATTTGTATGTACTCCTCAAACAACAATAGGACAAATCATAGGCACTGAAATAAAATATCTGTCCAAATAACTGATATATTTATTGGCTGTTTATTCATGCATGCAGCATATCCATTCCCTTTGGGATCCTCATGCAAGAGTCAGCAGCTAAGTAAACCAATTATAGCTTACCTGTTATTTCACCAGAAGCTGTGGCTCTGGTGAGCTCTGCCCTTAACAAGCCATGATCATAAACCAGGACATACTCTTGGCTTATGAATCCTGGTATATTTGGGAGTGGCAAGCCAACAGCCCAGATTCAGACAACATGCTAAGCAAATGATTCACTTCTGGCCCGTTAAGCTGCTCACATGGAAGAAGCCACAATGGAGGGAAGAAATCATATAGTCCAACACACAGTATGTTTGGTAAGGCAAGCTTTCTGTTCTGTCTGAATTAGGTTCAGCTTTAACATGCTGGAACAAGAAGCGGCATTTCATTCTTCAATGGAAAATGTTTACACTGAGGAATCACATTAAATTTCCTCCACACAATCATTTAAAAAATGATGTATTTACTGGGTTACTCTCAGGGCAATCCATATTTTTTTGCTATTTCAATAATTTGTGTAAAATCTAGGATGGAGATTTCAATCATACATTGCATTAAAATCACCTTTTTACTTTGGAAAAGCATCCTACTTTTATAAAATATAAATAGCATAAATTAACATCAATAAATAGTGGAATTCCACCATAAATAGGCAAAAGTTATGAAAATCAAATGTCCCAGTCTGATGCAAGGTGGTAAATTTTAGGAGCTTTGCGGTTAAGCTGTTCAATGCATTCAGATTTCTGTAAGAGTTGCAGTGACATGACATAACTGAAGGTCATGAAACTTCTTGAAGAAACAACTCTTCAAAATGATCCAGAATTCTGTTATGGGAATTTTGGAGTATCACACACTGTTTGGAAATTCGTACTAATGTGATGTAAGATTGGGAACACAAAGACTGTTCAGCATACTCACTTGGGCTGGAGTTTGACTTACAACAGAGGAATCTAGATTTGAATCAATACTTCAAATGTTTGAAGGAAAAGCATATGGCTCCATTGATTATTTCTATAATGCAAGTTCAGTTTGTCACCAATTTAGTTCAGACTGGGTTGCTACAGAGCTACAGGTAAGTCTATTTAGGATTATTACAAAGAAGTCAATAACCTACTGATTTCTCCACTATCAGATCTCACCTATGGCTGTTGTCAGCATAAGCACTTGTTCCATTTTCTTGCCATCGTTGTAAAACGCCATGTGCCAAGCCCCCTGATCCATGAACTCAATGAAACCGGTTTCTTGCATGGACATTAAGATAAGATTCCGGGGGGCATGCTGAGGCTCCTCAGAATGTCGTGGCTCCTGCTTAATTAATTGTTTCCCATCCATCAGTTTTACAAAATCAAACTGGAACAAAAAAAAGGTGCTATTGTGACTAGTTTTGTTTACTCTCTTTATATGCAGCATACACTTTACCTTTTCCAACCTGGCAAAGTTAGTTTTAAAAAATAGTTCAGGAACTTTTCCCTTTCTTACATAGACCATTTTTAAAAAAGAAAGAAAAATGCTATTCTAGCATTCTCTGCAAATGCAGTGCCAACGATCTGTCTGGAATCGAAGTATGGATGTAATTACAACACCTGGAACAAGTATTTTAATCGGCTGGCAGGTTGGTGCTAAAATGTAGGTAATTACACAGGCAACAAAATACACCCCTTAAGGTAATCATCTTAGCTGGTCATTAAGCACAGACAGGCACAAGGGGAATTGTGAGTGAACTAACACACTCCCATCTTTAGGGGAGGGCTCACAGCTCACTGTCAGTGCAGGGCTTTTGCACGCAGAAGCCCCAGGACTCAATCTGGGGCATCTCCAGATCAATGGAGACTGTTGTAGCGCTACTATTCCACTTGCAACATCCAATGGAATCCTGGGATTTGCAGTAGCTGGCCCCTCCCGAAACTGCAAACCCCAGGATTCCATAGGATGTTGCAAGTGGAATAATAGCGCTATGACAGTCTAGTGCAGAAATGGCCTGAGATCTGAGAGAGAGCTACTGCCAGAGCAGGCTGTTGATCTAACCCAGTGGCCTTATTTTGCATAAGATATGAATCCATATCTCACCATAGTCAAGGAAAGATTCCAAACTGAATACATACAACATCCAACCCCTCAGTTCACAGCATCAGAGCTGCAGTGGAGTCAGGCCCAGTGTTGAAAGGGATCTTTTCATACTGCACATACTACACTCTCATACTACTATTATCCCACTTTTAACTGCAGTGGTTCCATCCTATGGAATGTTAAGGCTTCCAAGTTAGGGAGGGTTATTGAGAATTCTCAGAGAGAGAGACAGAGATAGAGCGCTCTGGTCCCCCATTAAACTATGGATTGCATGATTCCATAGCATGAAGTCATGGAAGCTAAACCGGAATCATAGTGCTACAATGACGAGGTGTGAAAGGGCTTCTAGACCTTTTGATTCATAGGGATGAAAACATCAGCTGGAATGCTGTTGGGATCTTATGCTTTTGCAACCAGCAAGTTTTGCAAGTAGTTGGACTTTTCAATGACCTGCATCAGGAAGTGTTATGGGTGCTACTCCCTACTCATCCTAGAAGTCTGGACACCTGGCTTCCCTTGGAAACTTGTGGGCTTATGCTTGTGTAACATTTCAGTACACTGGCTATTGACAGGATCTTGTGAACTTCGATCAAGTTAAGTGGATCTTTGGATTCTAATAAAAGTGGTCCAAGCCACTGTGGTGCAGTGGTTTGAAATGCCTCAGTTTCTCTCTTCTCCTACTACTTTCTTTCTTTGACTGCAGCTTACTTGAGTTGTTGCAAACTGAGTTCAAAGTGCAGAAGTAATTAGCTTGGGATGTGGGATAGGTTAGGAGGTGGCAGAATCTCGCCCTTCTCTGTAGGCTCAGGCAAAAGCAAACTACTGCACCATCTCTCCTAGCTTCCTCATTCCTCCTTCATAACTTTTGCTGTCTTGACCACACTCTGATGTTGCTTAGTCAGTTTTCATCTGTGAAACGTTGAAGGATGTGCAGAGGTGGAGCCATGGGAAGGGGAGATGGAAATGAAATTTTACAGAGAGGGAGACACTGAAAACAGTTCATGCCTAGAACTGTTCTGTTTACCATATTTCCATTCCCTCGCTTAATTTCCCTGCTCCTCCCCTTTTTTTGAAGGCCTAAACTGTGCAAAGAGCCATCACTGTGTAGTGGTTTGAGCATTGGATTATGACTCTGGAGTCCACGGTTTGAATCCCCACTCAGCCATGGAAACCCACTGGGTGACCTTGGGAAAGTCACACTCTCTAAGCCACAGAGGAAGGAAAAGACAAACCTCTTCTGAACAAATCTTGCCTCGAAAACCCTGTCCTAGATTTGCCTCAGGGCTGTCATAAGTCAGAAACAACTTGAAAGCACATGTGCTTGCACATACATGTGAATCCTGGGTGCTTAAAGTCTGCCAGGATGTGCTACACACTGTTGAGTTTCCTTTCAGTCCTAAATAACTATTACTATGCGCCAGTTATTTTGCCATACATACTATCACTGTTTCCAAATTTTCCATTTTTTTGAGCTGCTTATGGGTGACTTGAAAATTTGTGTAAGAGCCAGCCATTTTCTGAAAGAACAATTGCAGAACAATGCAACTGATTATGTTATTTTGTCAACAAAGCCGAATCAATGTTCTCTTTGAGAGGAAATATATCTTTGGCTGCTGTAAACACATGTCAGCACAGTGAGTTACACCTCTGACGCTGTGCATTTGTACATGGACAAAACTTTCATTGTGTTCTTGAAGAGTACCCCTCTGGTGTCTTGCTGGCATTCAGTGACAAAAAGGGATGATGAAGACAGAAATCAGCGGTAACAAAATCAAGCTCATGGACATCTATCCCTTTGTGTAGAGGTAAATCAAGAGAACAACAACAACAACTTGTTACAACCAAATACTGGAGAAATAGTTGTAAAATATCTTCCTCGCGTCTGGCAACCATTTGTGATTGATAAGAAATTCACAATAAATCTCCTACTTGCTTAATATAAATTGATAATTCTAAATTGCAACAGAAGAAGGCAAGAAATGAGGATGAGGTAGAAATGGAGAACTTTGCTGGTCCAGAAGAGGTTAAAAAAGGGAGGCTCATATCAACAGATCAATTTGACAATCAAAATCAACATACACAACTCTTTCTGAAAGTTATCACACAGTCATGAAACTGCTTAAGGTTTACAACAACATCAAATTAAAATACCTGTGTGTGAGTGGGAGGAATGTTGCGTCTGCCATAAATCCCCAGCAGAGAATCCTTTGCCAGCGAAACATTAAATTTCAGGTACACTGGATGATGGATCATGATCTGGAAGCGCCAAAAGAGGCCTGGGGGGATTGTTTGCATCACTTGATCTCCAATTTCAATTTCTCCCGTGTCTATTGCCTGTCCTTTCTGAAACACTATTTCTCCAAAAAATTAGAGAGGGGAAAAAAAAAAAGATTTGCTGTCATTTAAAAGGCATGGAAGGAGCAATCTATTCTTAAATACTGATTCACTTCTTGAAGGAAAACATGTAAAATACAAACTTCACATATTTACATGGAAGCTATGTAGCTACACTAAGGAGAGCTTTGTATGGCTGGAATTCTAAGGCCTTCTAGGTTGAGTCTATACCAGTGTCAATGGGAACTTTCTTCCCAATGCAAAGAGTCTGTTGCTCGTGGTGGTGGTGGTAGAGTTTCTTATCTGGACTGTAGTGGCTTCCTCTCTCCTCCTGCATGAAAATCTCACTCTGGTTTGGCCACCACATACCAGCTATTTTCTGACTGAGAAACAAAAATGCAACACAGAACCAAAATGACAATCTTCATATTCAGTTTGAATTTTTACCTGCAACAATGGCATTACTTAATTGGCAGCTTTGTAGCCAGGTGGGCTTCTGACTACTGGACAAGCCCTAAAGAGTTTATGGAAAACAAGTGTGTCTGTAGGTGGTAAGGAGGCTGGAGTGAAGCCATATTTAATTTCTACAGTTAGAAGCAATGAAACACTCTGGAAAACCAAGGAATCAAACTTGTTGGTGTTCTACTCGTTTTCTCCAATTCTTGAACCATTGCAAATAGAGTCCATGTTTGGTGGATACTGGGCCCCAATTCGAAGCAGGAGCTTGAAACTGTCAGTTTAATTTTTGTTACTCCCACCAGCATTTACAATCTGTCCAAATTTTGCACTGAAGCACAGTGGTTATTTGTGCTTATTTTATTACACATTTCATTTTAACATATGTGTTTGCACCATTTACTGAAGCATCTTGGTACACATTTTTCAAACATAGCTATCTTTTCTCACGTACATTAGCTTGCACAGAATTTGAAACAGGGAAAAAAGGAGGCTTGGATAGTTGTGGTTTCCTTCCAGTGAAGATGGGAAGGAAAACAGGAAATCAAATGATATTCACATGCTTTTGTCAGTACACCTCACAGGTCGTGGACTGGATACATTTGTAAAACACATGATGTAGTGGTTTGAGCATTGGACTTTGATCCTGGAGACCACGGTTTGATCCTGATCAGTCATGGAAACTCACTGGATGATCTTGCATGCCACACACTCTCAGCCCCCAAAAGCCCCATGATAGGATCATCTCATTTCCGCACTACACTCTTATAGCGCGATTATTCCACTTTCAACATCCTATGGAATCCTGGGGCTTGCAGTTTCGGGAGGGGCTGGCTGGCCCCTCCCGAAACTGCAAGCCCCAGGATTCCATAGGATGTTGAAAGTGGAATAATCGCGCTATAAGAGTGTAGTGCGGAAATGGCATTAGGGTCACTGTAAGTGGGAAATGACTTAAAGGCACACAGCAACAGCAATAGTCTTCTAATGTATTTTAATATTTTAAATATGTGACGTTCTTTATAAATTCACTGTATTTTAAAATTCTATGTTTATACTTCCATGAAAGTTTCACATTATTTTTAATTCGCCCTGTTTCAAATACGTTGTTAGCCACTTTGAGCCCCATTTTTGTGAGAAAGAGGGATATAAATGAATAAAACAACAACAACATGTTCTGGAGGGAAATATTTAATCGGGATCAATTAATGCTCCAGCTGAGAATTCACAGCCCCACTTTTTCTATGTAGTCGCAAGGAAAAAAAGACAGGTGCCTCTCCTTCGAGTTTCAAAGACGTATAGAAACACCTACAGAAAACAATCTCCTTTTTTTAGAAATCATTACCCATAAGGCCAGGCAAAATGCTAGAAGATACATTTTGCTGATATTGACATACAGTAAGCAGCATCAATTACATTGTTTTAGTACAATAACTCTAAGGTCAAGGGCGGAACAATGTCTTTAAAGGTAATGGTAATGCCGGTCAGCAATGATGGCCTTTAAATGAGATTGCTAGTGTCTCTCTTTAAGCCTGGATCTCCCAGGAGATGAAAAATATATTGTAGTATCAGATGATATTATTCAGGCATGACATGATGCTGTTATGGAAATAGTGCCTTCTTGGCAGAACTGTCCATCATGCGTCCTATTATGGTAAATGTTAGTACTCTATAATTGTCAAGTAAAATGCCTAAATGTTCTCTATAGGGTGGTTTATATAAAGGGAGAAAAAGATTCTATAGCACAGATGGGAAACATGTAGCCCTCCAGATGCTATTGGATTACAACTCCTACCATGCTTCACCATTGGTCACGCTGACTGTGGCTGCTGGGAATTGCAGTTTGACAACACTTGCAGGCTATCTCATCCCCCATCCCTGCTTATTATAATCGCATACCTGTGCACATGCTTACGGGATTCTCAAATTGATGGGTCACTGATGGTAAAGCTGTTCAATATGTAGCATTTTCCAAAGCTGGTGCTGACCTACAAAGGTCTATATGGCTCACTTTATTTGAAAGACTGTATTCTCCCCTTAAAGAGCCAGAGTGGCACAGTGGTTTGAGCACTGGATTATGACCCCAAAGACCAAAGTTCGATTCCCCACTTGGCCATGGAAATCCACTGGCTGGCCACGGCTGCATTACACACACCCAGCTCCAAAAAAACCCATGATAGGTTTGCCTTAGGGTCTCCATAATTTGGAAACAACCTGGAGGAAGACACCAACAACACAATTCCTCCCTATGAACCTACCCATATTTTGAGATCTGTTGAGGAACCACTTCTCTGTCCCACCCACTCTCATAGGTTCATCTGGTGGAACACGGGAGAGGGCCCTCTCGGTGGCTGCCTCCAGGCTCTAGAACTCCTTTGCTAGAGAACCTGAAGACCTTTTTGTTTCAGCAGGCCTTTGAAGCAGGCCTGATGGTTTAGAGAAGATGAGGATGAGCCTTGTATAGTCTGCTGGATTTTCTACCTGAAATTTCTTGTGCTTATGTGTTTCTTTTGATAATGTTTTTAACTGGTTTTAACTTTTTCTATTTTGTACTTTTTAATTTTTAACTGTCTTTTTTAATCTACTGTAAGATGCCTTGAGTTCCAAACTTTGAAAAAGATGATGACGACGATGATGATGATGATGAAAAAGAAGAAGAAGAAGAAGAAGAAAGAGGAAGACAACAGCAACAACTCCAAGGGTACTTGTTGGATATGCAATAATTTGGGTCAACAGAGCTAGTTAAAGCACGAACTCCATAAACAGAAGGCATGAGGTTCAAGCCATGCTATCTCCTGTTAAAAGGTTCATGTAGTAGATGATGGGAAAGACCCTTTCCTGAGAATCTGGAGAGCTGCCAGAACTGTTCCAGAGTGATTGCCACAAGGGCTTTCAGGTGGCCCTGGCAACCTTCTAGTTGTTCTCCTGGAAATTGCTATTGGTTCATTTCCACTGAATTACTGAGCTGTATATACACCAAACAGCCCGTCCTTGGTCCGATAACTCTGTGTGAGTGAGGTGGAGAACAGATCCCATTTACGCAGTAGCAGCTGGCCATTTCCATGTCAGGAGGGCTGTGAATCTGCTCCAAGTTTTACTTTTAGTGGTGCTGAACCCTGTGCCAAAACTTGCTTCATAACTTTGGACAGCGTCTTTAATCTTCACACTGAAACCCACAGTAAATTGACCACTCCACTGATAGAGGGCCAGCAGGTGTCAAAGTGTTCAACTAAGATTCACAGGCTGCTCCAATCAGCTTATACATGTTGGATGGGAAGGGAGTATCAGCTTGTCCTTCATCTCAGGGAGAAAAATGAGAGCTACTGCCTAGCCATGTAAATTCTCAACTATTTTGTCCTCACAGGTAAAGATGAATAACTGAAGTAGTTTCCTCCTGACTGTGGGAGAAAATGGATTTTTTGATCAGGAAACAATGATTCCTGCTCAGAAAACCCATTTCCTGCTCAGAATGTAGAACATTTTTGCAGAAGACCCCCATGCATTTTTTTTCTCTGCAGAAGAACAACTCTAAACACTTCAGGATGTCAAATAGGAGGAGAAAAATCTACAAAATTCTGACTGGTCTATCATTGTTCCCAATGGGGTTTCCCAACTGTCAAGAAACCTGCTTATTTAATTGGGAGCATATAATTACAAATATTACTTCCCTCCCTACTGCTGCCAGTTAGTTTTAGGCTATAATTATACACATACACACTAGAAAGTAAGATAGGTTAGGATTTTCTTCACAGTAAATTTAGTAACAAGCTCAAACTTTGGTCTGCTTACTTCATTACTGCCTATACTGGACTAGAAAATAAGGCTGCATGGGGTCCCATCCCTTTTTTGGCAACTCCCCTCCGAGCCTCCCAAAGCTTGTTGTGGTTCAGGTTGACTACAACTTACGGTGACCCTATGGATGAGAGATTTTAAAGCCATTCTATCCTCAATTGCCCTGTTCAGATCTTGCAGGTTCAGGGTCATGTCTTCCTTGACTGAGTCTATCCACAGATTCAAGCTGCAGGAAAGGAGATTCCACCTGAACCTCAGGAAGAACTTCCTGAGGTTCAAAGCTGTCCGGCAGTGGAATCTGCTGCCTCGGAGTGTGGTGGAGTCTCCTTCTTGTGAGGTTTTTAAGCCGAGGCTTGATGGCCATCTGTTGGAAATGCTTTGATGTGTGTTGCTGCATAGCAGGGGGTTGGACTGGATGGCCCCCGGGGTCTCTTCTAACTCTATGATTCTATGATTCTATCTGTAATACAGTCTTCCTCTTTTCTTACTGCTTTCTACCTTACATTATCACCTTTTCTAGTGAATCAGGTCCTCATAAGGGCAAAGTAAGACAGCCTCAGTTTAGTCATCTTGGCTTCCAGGGAGAGTTCAGGCTTGATTTGGTCTAGGACTCATTTGTTTGTCTTTTTAGCAATCCACAATATCTGTAGAACTCTTCTCCAGCACCACATTTCTTTTCTTCCTATCAGCTTTCTTCACTGTCCAACTTTCACAACCATGCATACAAACTAGAAATAGACTACAGACTTCAGATACTGGAAATAGCTTGTAGGTCCCCTTTTTATTTTGGAAAGTGAAAAACAAAACAAAACATGACCTGTATTGCATTGCCTCCAACTGTTCTGATTTAGCAGGGACTGTCCTGATGAATCCTTTGTTGCCCCACTTTTTCAACTGCCTTTGAAAGCTCCCAGTTCCACTTTCCTCCTCCCAACTGAGTTCAACATGCAAAAGTAGCTTGTACTCAATTAACTCGGCAATGGGGAAAGGACTTTCCCTGAAGGCTCAGGCAAAAACAAACTGCTGCAGCCTCTTCCAGCTTCTCTGACATTCCTTATTAGTAAATTTTGCCATCTTCACCACTACTCTGATATTACACGGCCAACCAGGTCCTGGTTTCCATCTATGAAATATTGGAAAGTATAGTATAGTGTTATATGTTTAACCTCTGTCCCAAGTTTATTTTACATGGTTAAAAAACCCAGCCATGAACAAGTTGGAAAAACCAAAACAAATCAGGAATACTAGAAGTTACTTCCTTGTTTCCTCCAGGTCACTTTTTTTTCCTTGTTGTTGCACAGGGCAACAAAAATTGGTTCCTGCCCAATGTAGCTGTTCACTCCTGATCTACAATGGCTGTCCATATTTGTCTGCTTCTTTTATAGCCCTACTAGAGACTGAAAGCAGGATCTTTTGCATACAAAACACGCATTCAGGGATGGAACAACAGGCTTTCCAAGCTTGCAGAAGATTGGGCCTCATGTCTGATATTTCAGGGAGGCCACATGCCCTGCTGATAAATGATTGCTGGAAATGATTCTCTTCTTTCAAGTGACAAGTGTTCCAAGGCAGTAATGTTTAGCATTCTCTTGACATTCTCCTTGTCACTTCAAATGCATCCTGCGCATGATTTTAAGAAAATATTTTAACCCCCCTTTAAAAAAAAGCATTTTTATTACAAACATATTCTGCTGCTTTTCTGCGTGTCATTCCCTAGCATACTGACAGCCAAGACAGGCTCCTAATCACGGATCTCTCATGGCTTCAAGAAATTGAAAATCCAAGCACTGAAGCACCAATTATCCTCCCAGGGAAGCACCCCTGTGCAGATCATCACTGATTCCTGAAACAATCTAGCTCATTATGCTCCTCCAGTAAATTCCAACCATCGATAGGATGTCTGGGTTTTTTTTTTTAATCCTAGCACAATCTATTAAAATAGGAGTGTCTCCATACGGCAGAGTGCCCCGAAATGCCCCTTCAAACAAGCCAACCTCTTCCCAGTGTACCAAAATGGGATTGCCGTTACAACGTCTCATTAACACAGGCTGATTTGCTCCAAGATGGGGAATCAACATGCAAAAATGCCTTCCCACCACTTTCTTCTTAACAGTCTGAAATAATGGCATCCAGGACAAACTTTGCTGGCTTATTCTGCTAAGTATATAAAGCAGTCCATGGCAATTCGGGGGTGCTGAAACCATCAGAGCTCTTTGAAAAAGTGATCAAAGCAGCCATCAGATTCTGGGCAGATGAGAGAGGAACATTCCCCAGAAAGTCTAGCAGTTATATTTAACTTCAAAAAAGGGGGAAATGTCTCAAAACGAAGGGATTAGAGAAGCTGAAGGGGACACTGCTGAGGGTCAAATCCGTTTGGGAAGTTTGGAGGTCATTTAAATCCATGGAAGTAGAAGTTCAAATAAAATATCTATGACAGATTTTTAAAGGCACAATTAAAACAGGTCCCCCAAAAGACGATCACACCAAACATGGCTTCCCAAGGCACACATCTGTCAATGGGATGTGAATGGAGGCAGGAAGGTATTCATGAAGATGCGTCCTTTTTGGTGCCTCCAGTTCCCATAGGTGAATCCCACCTTCCCTCAATTGTTTTTGTCTCTAGCCAAGCTTATTCCTTGTCCTGGACTCTGTTGTTATATGCCTTCAAGCTGACTTGGTGTTATGGTGACCATAGCACAGGATTTTATTAACAAGATTTATTCAGAGGGGATTTGCCATTGCTTTCCTCTGAGGCTGAGACAGTGTGACTTGAAAAGTTTCTATAACTGAGTGAACATTTGAACCCTGTTCTCCTATAATCCTAGTCTAACACACAAACCATTATGCTATGATAGCTCACAGCTACAGCTTCCCTCTTAACTCAGTTACAGAGTGCCAGAAAACTTAGTATGAAAACAACCACTACCTTTTGATCGTGCAATCCATGGCGAAGTGAGGATTTGAACCTCAGTCTTCCAGATTCCTAGTCCAATGTCTAAGTCACTACACTGGTACACTGGTTCACACATCCCACTGGCTCTCCTTGGACCCTCATTATGAAGGAATTGGAAGTCACTAAGAGGGGAGTTCTGAGAGCCGGATAAAGTGTTAAACATCCCCTTGGCTCTGATTTTGCCCTGCAAATGTCTTCAAAGCTATGTTCGTATAACAGGCAAATGTAGGCTTAGAGCGAAGAGCATTCATCTTTGCACATTCTGGGATGGATAAGTAAAGGAGGGACAAAGCACCAACTGATCTTCTGGCTCTCAGAATCAGGATGTGACTTGGGAATGCACAGATATACAAGAGAAACATCACAAGAGTCAAGGAAAAGAGAAGGGGACAGAATTGAATTATATGTTCCATTGACAAGTCTTTTAAGCTATTTGCTATTTCTTCTATTTTACTTTGCAGCATATCCCAAAGGAAAAGTACCCATAGATTTTTTTTAAAAAAACTTCAATGCCAATTAAAAAGAAAACTGTCCATAAAATAAACTCATAGCAAAAAAACACAGTATGCAAGCACACATCACAAAAGAGGTCACAAAAATGCCAGCCAATTAAACATTCATTGAGTTGAATATCCATTAAGAGAAGCAGCACAGTGGAGCAGTTTTAGTGTCAGGCTAGTACCCTGGGAGGCCCGAGTTCAAATCCCTGCTCAGCTGTTAAGCCTACTGGGTGACCATCGGCAAGTCACACTCTCCCAGAGAAAGACAATGGCAAATCCATAAATGTTGAGAACTACCATGATGTAGCTGAGCATTGAAGTATGACTCTGGAGACCAGGATTTGATTCTCTGCTCAGCCATGGAAACCCACTGGGTGATCTTGTGCAAGTTACACACTCTCAGCCTCTAAGGAAGGCAAAGGTAAATCTCCTCTGAACAAATCCTGGCTGGAAAACTGTACAATAGGATCGTCACACATCAGAGTCAACCTGAAGGCACATAGCAGCAACAACCACAACAATTCATTGATGCAAAAGCCCTCTTCAAGTTTTATAGTCCAAGTGATTACAAAAAGACAGCATTACAAACAGGAGCAGAATTGGAAGGATTTCCAGATGCTGAAAAGAGGTATTTATTTCAGATCCGGCCTGTTTGCAAATATTTCACAAGAGTCAAACTCACGAACAGGGAAGGAGAACTGTATATGTAATAAATTTGTAATAAATATGCAATAAATAAATATGTAACAAATTTGAGATGGGATACTTTTTTTCTTCGAGATGTTTTGGCCTAAAATTATCACCCCAAATCTAGCATGGGCTTTCATATGATGGTTGGGGGCAGCTTGAGCTGTGCTGCCCACTTGATGCCCTGGGGGCGGTGGTTAAATGCTGGTACTGCCGCCACAACGTTGTGAGTTCAATCTTGCAGGGCTCCAGGTTGACTCAGGCTTCCATCCTTCCTTAGGTCGGTAAAATGAGTACCCAGCTTGTTGGGGGCAATCAGCTAAATACATTGCAAACCTCTTAGCGAGTGCTTTTCACTGATAAGCGGTATGGAAATGCAACTGCTATAACTGCTATTGATGTCAGAAACAAAGTGCCAGTCCCTAATTTCCGGTGTGCACAATAACACAGCCAAACAATCAAGCCAGTAGCACAACGGTGATGAAGGCACTGGCCGCAGCCCCGACAGAGGAGGAGGAGATGGTTAATAGAGCTAATTTGTGAATTCCTTACTGTCAGGGGTCTTATGAGAGAGGTTGCAAGGGAGATCACTTGTGCCAAGGTTTCTCATACTCCCTCCCACAGTGCCTTGGTTCTGCTAGGGTTCCCAGATCTCAGAAGCTGTAGTTTCTGCGCAAGGCAAGAGCACTGCCTTGAAAAAAAAAGTGTGTTTCTTGTTACTTAGACTTTAAAAAAAAAACAGCTGTGAGGATTCTGGGAATCAGCTCCTAAACAATGGAAGGGCCAAAAGTTTCCCAGTTCTGAATTAAACAAAATGGCAAAATTTCACTGTGTTTTCTCAGCCCTTTTCTCTTCTTTCCTCAAAGGTTGATACACGTATGCAAAAGGGAGAGATACCTTTCTTTTCTGTTTTATCGGAAACTTTCCCTCCAATTGGCGAGTAAGTTGTGTCCAGGGCTTCCGTGCCCTTGTTTCCCTTGCTGAGCCCGTTTTCGTAAAGCTGCCCTTCAACAGGCTGCAGTTGCCACGTTAAGCCAAACAAGTGTACTGCTGTTGAAAAGACAGGGAGGGCAAGGGAGAGGAAGAGAGGGATAGGGAGGAGAAAAGAACAGCAATTAATTTATGCTTCATTTCATTACATGAAGAAAGAAGGCAGCAACGCACCTTTTGCAGAAGTCAATTATTTCATGCCTATGTTTGGAATAAATTGAAATTCTAAGTATGCTAATTTCACCTTAAAAACTAAATGTTTAATTAGTTTCTGCATTTTCGCTTGGAGATCAGCCAATACTGAATGATGAATTTCCCCAGCAATTAACAAAAACGCTTGCAATTCAAAGGACACAATGGCTTTATAAGTGAGAACCTGCTTGGAAACTTTTAACACTGTAGCTGTGGGTGGATCTGTATCCATTAACTCAACCATATATCCTTAAAGCCCAGAGGCTGCTTCTCCCATGCAAACTTGAGGATCTCAGTTGGTATGATTTGCATTTAATATGTTTTGGGTGGGAGTGGAACTAAGGTGCTTAGCCTTTCTGGCTCTGGAGGTGTAGCAGTAAATTCTGAGCTTAGGCATTCATCATGACAGTCTCCCTAGCAGTGTTTCCAAGAAAAGTCCAAAAAGGCAGCATCTGTATCTATCCATATCAACAGATCAGTTCTTGGCAATTGCTCTGTTCATCAGGAGCAGGTCTTTAAGGTGAATGGGCCTTCACTGCTCTTTTCAAGGCCAAATCATCCCAAAAGCACTTTGCATGACAATAGAGATAGCTCAGAGGAATATATAGTGGACCCTCAACTTTTGTAAGGGTTCGAGCGCAGAACCCTTGGAAAATTAAAAAAACAACAACCCACAAATACCTCCCCCTCACTCAAGTGAATGCTCCTCCTCCCATTCACGTCCAGCCTCCTCCCCCACTTGCTTGCATTTTTCCTGGGCGTGCTGCCTTCCTTCCAGGTGCCCAGGCAATAGGCAAGCAAATGGGAAGGGGCAGCCACGTGCCTGGAGAAGTCATGTGTCTGTACCTTCCCCCCACCATTCATTTGCACTTCACCAGGGCATGCTTCCTTCCAGGTGCCTGGGTGATAGGCAAGAAATGGGAGAGGGCAGTGATGCGACCAGAGGAGCCATGCGTCTGGGTCTGCCCCCTTGCCATTCACTTGCCTTTTGCCCAAGTTTGTGGAAGGAAGACATGCATGCCCAGGCAAAAGGCACGGGAATGGGAGGGGGAAATTGCAGGAAGGCAAGAGGATACCTTGCAAATAATCAAGTTGGCGAAAGTCAAACTCACAAATGTGGATGGAGGACTGTATTGCTGTTGGGAAATTTCCCCCCGCCCACCCTCCAGTTAGTGGGGACTGTCGTTAAAGTCAGAAGAAACAAGAAAGTTGAGGTGTGAGGGTGAGATGTAGCGTAACCATGTGATATAAAGGACAGGGCTCCTGTTCCTTTGAAGGTGTTTCAAAGAGGGAATTTCTGCAGATGCTGCTAGCGTAACAAGCAACACTTGCTGAAATGCCCTGTTCTACACAGAGGAATAAAAGCTCTATCTCTTATTGCACCTGGCAACCTAGGTGAGAATTGACATTATCACCCCTGCTGATCAAAACATACTGGTGCTTCACTCTAGAAATTATCTTAACTACACCCCATCTTCTAGAAGAATTTTTTTTAACATCACAAACACAGGTTTAGAACCAGGGCTAATAAGAAAACTAGTTTTGTTCCTGAAATACATGAATGAAAATTTTCAAAACTTTCTCCCTGCCAGTGGAGATTACTGTTCTGCTCATTTTTCAATTTCTTTTGGCTTCTGGATTTTATTTTATTTTTATTTTTTGCAGGATGGAAAAAACTTGGGTTTTTTTGAGGAAAAAAATCTAGACAGAAAATTATATCCTTTGCAAAATACAGTTTTACGTGCAGCTGTTGTATTATTTTTTTTTTAAATAAAACTAGTTTTCTTTCTCACAAATTGATGAATTTTGCACACAAAAGTACCCCAATGCACAAAATCTCCCGGAGATTGTCCATTTTCTTGATAGAGTGCCTTCATATGTTGAGAGACATTCTTTGTTGTAAAAGATGAGGAAATTCACAAGTATCATGTTGTAGTGTTATGATGCTGCACTACAGCCCTTTTTGCCTGGCATTTTCCATGCCAAAGAGGGCCTGGAGCGTCACACGATTGTGAGGAGCACTCTGCACGACACACTCACAATTGCGCGACGCTCCAGGGCTTGGCAGGCACTGATCAAGCACCTTTTCATTTTCAGCTAGAAGCCGAAAATGGTGCGTGATTGCGCATTGCTCCCGGGCCCTGCGTGCACTTACCTGGCGTGCGGAGCCTCCAGAGCTGCGCCAGTTGCGCTTCCTGCCCCAGTGCAGCCTGGGAAACTCCCAGGCTGCACTGAGAAAGGAAGAGGTAGGGCTCTCGCGCCAGCAGGCAGCTCGTGTAGAGCCGAAGGACCTCGGATGCGAGAGCTTCTCACTGGAGGCTGCTCACGTGATCCCCGCACCCCAGCGCTGGAAGAATGTGAGGTGCAGAAAGGGCCTACAACTCTGGAGACCAGGACCATTTCTGCACTCAAGTGTTATAGTGCTACGATTCCACTTGCAACGTCCTATGGAATCCTGGGGTTTGCAGTTTCGGGAGGGGCCTCCTGGCCCCTCCCGAAACTGCAAACCCCAGGATTCCATAGGACGTTGCAAGTGGAATCGTAGCACTATAACACTCGAATGCGGAAATGGCCCAGGTTTCAAATCCCTGCTCAGCCATGGAAACCCACTGGGTGACCTTGGCAAGTCACACTCTCTAAGACTCAGAGGAAGGTAAAGGTAAACACCCTGTGGACAAACACTGCCAAGAAAACCATAGGATAAGTTTGCCTTAGGGTTGCTGGAAGTCAGCAACGACTTGAAGGCACACAAGGACAACAAAAATGTATAGGAAACAAACAGGTGGTATCAAAGAAGGGTATGAAACAAACAGATGGTATCAAGGGCACTGAGGTGAAAACCAGCCCGAGGCATCAAACTGTTTTCAAAAGCTTTTGGACTATAAATCCTAGCCCCGATTTAAGTAGACAAAACTGCAGACTTTTTGCCTCTATTAACTGATTGAAAATTCAGAATTAGAGCAGAAACTGCCAACTTTCTTTAAACAGTGGCAGACAAGGCTTGGGTACATATTTGCTTCTGTTTGCAACTCACAGGGCTCAGGTCTTACAGAGTTAGGGACATGTTAATTCAAAGTTTCCCTGTGGATAGTCATTTTAGATTACTTGGAATATACAGGCATACAACAAAACCATTTCATCCAATGCAGCTTGGCTCCAACCATCTGCTGCTTCTCCAAACATTTTCAAGCCATTCTGCTCTGAATAACATGAGCCAGAGACGAGGAAGGTGATTCACACACATGGACTTCACAGAATTATTGAATCTGAGAATAAGAGGGGGAAACGGTCACTGCAGTCTTTGGGGTTTCAAAACTGGAATACTGTAAAGGTTGTCTGATGTAAATTTCCTTGGTCAGAATGATCCCCATGCCCAGTCCTATCCACTGCAAGGTGCCTCCATAGCCAAAATCTGCTGAGATGCAGGTGGGAAGCAGGCTGGAAAGAGCCAAATCAACAGGGGTATACCATGATGAAGAAGTAAAACAGGCTTTTCATTTATGGCACTCTTGTTTAATTCCAGTGTTGACAAAGATGCAACAATCTACACTTAGTCAATTTGCTCTTCAAGAAGGGATCTTTCCAGCTGGTTGAAGGAAACCAAAGAAAACATGAGGCAACCAAAGGCAATGAAAGACAATCTGGAGGGTAACAAAAGATGCACAGTTGCCAAGCCAATATGACCTACGAGATCAGTCATTCCTTCCTTCAAATTTTATTTTATTGCAGAAAGAAACAGTGACTGATTGCTTCTCATGCATGCAAATGATATTACTCTCCTATCCAATCAAGAATGAATTTCCGCTAACAGTAAACTCAATCAGTGAGTGCTAATACAACCACAGATTAAAAAAAGGAAATGCTGGGAAAGGGGACATATTGGAATTCTTAGGGAATCCCAAGGCACAAAATATCTTTGGGGGAGGGAAACCAAACCACTACCACTAATAAGGGCTGATCATGCTTCTTGGCCATAGGACACACCAGGTTGAGTGGGGTGACACGACATTTTGGATTTCATGAAATGCTGCAAATGGCTAGTTATTAATTTAGAATTCCAATGGAGAGGGCAGAGGTGTTTATGGGGCTTCTGCCTCAGGTACTAAAATGATGAGGCCATCCTTAGGTAATATGTAACTTGAATTGGAAACAGGCTCTAGTTGCTGTTCCACCTCAGGCAGCAAAATATATGGGACCATATCTAAATTAATAAATACCACATTCACGGAGAAGTCTTTAATCAGGTGAGACCACACTTGCATAAGAACTAGGAGCCCTTCCACACTACACAGTTACAGCAATACAATGAACTTTAAGTGCCATGGCTCCATCGTAGGGCATCCTGACATTTGTAATCTGGTGAGGCACTGAACTTCTTTGCCCCGAAACTCTAAACATTCCTCCCTAAACTGTAGATCCCAGGATTCCACTGGATGGAACTCAAAGTGAAATCATAGCACTGTAATGGTAGAGTGCGGAAGGGCCTTAGGCCTTCATATCAATGAAACCAGGCCCTTTCCGCATCTTACTTTGTTGTGGAGGTGGGGGGTGGCGTTCCAGCGAGCAGCCTCTTGTGCGAGGTGCTCACTTCGCTGCTCCTTCGTCCCGCAGCTGGCTTGCCAGTCACGCGAGCGCCATGCGAACGCCCCACCCCTTCCTACCGCAGCGCAACCTGGGAATTGCAGGCTAGCGCTGAGGCAGGAAGCGTGACCAGCCCGCTTGTCCGACGCGCCGCAGGGCAGGTAAGTGTGCGAGGGCCCCAGGAGCCTTGCACGACCGTGCAGCATTTTTGGCTTGAAGCCGAAAATAAAAAAATGCATGCACGGTTCGCGTTAGGCTCATGAGCGTCGCATAAATGGGAGTGCATCGTACGGACCGCCACTCCCATTTACACAACACTCAAGGGGCCCTCTCGCAAAAGAAACTATGTGTGAAAAGGGCCCAGGAAAGGGAACTGAGCAAAAGCATTCTATGGCTTCCTAGTTGAGCCACTAACCTCAAAGGAGATGACAAAGGAATAAAATCTGTTTGGCTCCACTTCACCTTACGTTATGCCTTTACATCAGAAGCTATGGAAAAATTGGGCACCTTTATGAGTGGAGCTCTTAAATTCTACCTCCTATTTTAAAGCACGATTGGGTTCCTTTTGCTTTTCACTTGACAGAGATAAGGCACTAGAACTAGGCAATAGGAAGAAATAACTGCAATTATAGTGTTTTTATGAAAGCGGGGGGAACCCACCTGTCACGTCTTGATAACAGATTATTTATCTTGCAATTTGTGTTTATATTTGGAGAAGGGATCTTAAAAACTGTACATCATTTTTGGGTGTTTGTGTGTGCGCGTATGTGTGTGTACGTGTGGAGATTACATTTTGTAAACTGGATTAACCCACCATCTGCTACCAAGCCAATGATTAAATTGAATTTATTCTTATCTACCTTCTGTGTAAGCACAGCTTGTCAACTTGTGTTCTGCAAAGTTTGGCACTAAACAAAATATGAACCTTGGCTGAAACACAAGAGACTCCCTACCAGTGGATCTATGTATTGAAGAAGAAGGGGGGGGAGTGCATCATGTATTAATCAAATCAATCTAGCTTATCATCCAAGTGAATGGGAGAAGTCCTACTGGTATGAAGAATTCCCAAAATAAACAAGTAGGGTAAATTTATTCTCATCTGTTTTTAAACTTTCCTCAGTTTAGGAAAAGTCACTAGGAAAAATCACTTTCTGCAAAGTGGGTCTGCATATCCCATACCATGGGCCTTTCCACACTATACTGTTATAGCACTATTATTCCATTCGCAAGATCCTGTGGAATTCTGGGATTTGTAGTTTACTGAGGCCAAAGAGCTCTCTGGCTGAAAATTCTAGATGCCCCTCCCTAACATCCAGGATTCCATCAGATGTTGAAAGGAGAATAACAGCACTATAACAGTGTAGTGATGAAATGCCCCACGTATAATCTTACTCCCCTCTCCTGTTTTTAACTAAAGCTAACTAACTGCATATTTAACAGAGAACATGGAAAAGAATAGCTTGACAAGACTTGCCTACCATTCAGCTCTAGCTGATTCCAGCTGAATGTCACAGCAGGACAACCAATGGATTTATGCACAAAAGAAAACAATATACAGACCAAGGCCTCAGAGCCTCTGCAAACAGTGGCTTTATGTCTTCTAACACTATAAGTTTTATTTCTGGTGGCGATAACATCTGTATACAGGGCTTCAGCAGTAGCAGTATTATCGGTGAATGAGAATGTATATCAATTTTCAGGAGAAAAAACTCACACTAACTTTGGATCCAGTCTTTGTTCCAAAGATATTATCCACATCTCTTATGAGTAGGGTGTCATGTTTGCTTACAGTCTGCTCCAAACCATCTCACCTTCTTGAAAAATGCAGGCATACAGTGGGTCCTTGGCTAGGGTTTGGTTCTAGGATCGTTCGTGGATACCAAAAATGTGTGGATCCTCAAGTCCCATTATATACAATGGTGTAGTAAAATAGTGTTCCTAATATAAAATGGCAAGACCAAATTTGCGCTTTGGATTTTTAAAAAAACATTTTCAAGTCGTGGTGAGTTGACATCATAGCGGTTCCACTCCTGCCCCATCCCCGGCCATTGTGATTGCGCTGTATACTGTTGGTGGGAAAAATCCAGCAATGGCCTCCCTTCACGCAATGATCCACAGCTATCAAGCACTTCCTTCCTCAGTACAGCCCAAGAAGAGGCCAGCTGTACTGCAGAAGGAAGGAGCATGTCCCAAATTCTCCCCATCTGCTGGCAGCCAGCCAGGTGTGGAGGGGACCTTTGGGTCTTGCTCCATCCCAGCAATGGCACTGTTGGGAAGACGCTGGGATGTTGTGGGATGAAGGTATGGTGTGGAAGGGGCCTTAGATTCCTTTCCCAATGATTCCCATGGCTTTTCCGTAGCAGCCACATACTGGGTTGGCCTTTGCTCGGAACCATTCACCCTCCCCCAACCTCAAGACTAGAAAGTACGCCTTTCCTTTCAGAGTAACTATTCCGCTAATACCCAAATTGTACGCTGATACAATCAATTCATTTAAACTCATACGATTAACTAAGATGCATTTAATTAGAACACAGCTCTAACAGGATTACATTTCCCCTCCTTTTAGCTGGGCATGTCCTTATTTATTGTACCAGCCAAGGCACATTTTAAAGATGCTTTTGATTCAAAGCATGGCAATACTTGAAAAAGATTTCTACAAAGGAGATAAATTTCTCTCTATTACAAGACAGACACACGAAAGGGATTTAAACTACAGAGAAGTAATTTTAGATCAGATAAAACATCTTAACCAAAGGAGGAGTTATCCAAACAGAGCAAGGTGCTCAGGGAAGATGGAGACTTACTTTCCTTGGATCCTTTTATGAAGAGCTTGGATAAAGATTTGGTTTAGGCACAGCAAATCCTGCCTCAGTTATGGGTCTGCATTGAAGCAGATTATCTTCAAGGATCCCTTGCAGTGTTCTGTGTCTTGACTCTTAAAAATCTTAGTCTAATATACGACTGTGGCTCCCCCTCCCATCTACCCACAGACACAATGCTGCTAATCAGAAAAGCAAAAACTGCTTTGCCAAAAAAACACACAAAATCAGCCGGTTTCAGATCTTAGCTGCATGTATCTCTCTCTTCTTGTTTTCCATTTAAGCCCAGAGCGGGCAAATTCTAGAGGTTGAAGGACCATTGCTTTGCCAGTGGTCATGCTGTCAGGCCTCTACGGTGCCCAGTGTCCTCCCACACCAGAGGGACCTGACAGTACATGGAACAGAAGAGGAGGATGTGTGTATGTGCCTTCAAGGCACCTGCTGACTTTTGGTGAAAATTCATAGGAGTTTTCTTAGGCAATGAATATTCGGGGTGGTATTGCCAGCACCTTCCTCTGTAATAGAGCCTACAGCACCTGGTATTTGTTGGCATCATCCCTCCAAGTACTAACCAGAGCTTAATCTGCTTAGTTTCCAGGATCAGAGAGAACCTGGTGCCTTTAGACCCTGTAGGGACCACAAAAATGGTTGAGACTAGCTGCAGTTCACATGCTGCCGCACTGACTTAAAGCAATTTTCCAAATGTAGCATAGGCTATCCTTCCAATCACACTTTCAATTATCTCACCATAGGCCATTTCTGTACTACACTGTTATAGTGCTATCATTCCACTTTCAATACCCTGTGGAATCCTGGAGTTTGGAGTTTAGAGAGGGACCTTTGGAATTCTCAGCCAGAGAGCTCTTTAGTCTCAATAAACTACAAACCCCAGAATTCCACAGGATGCTGAAAGTGGAATAATTGCACTACAAAGCGTAGGGTGGAAATGGCCCTAATTTGAAGTTAGCATGATCTCATTTTTATGAATATCCTAAGCTATAAACATCTAAAGCCAAACTAGACATGATACAAATTGTTGTTATAGCTGTTTTGGAATTATACCTTCAGGCCATGGTCCTACACACTTTGCTTTCCTGATTCAAGCTGCAACTTGGGGGAAGGGTTTTGATAAGATGACAACAGAGGAGAATGAATCTCTCTCACTCACTCAGACGCCTAGTCATACAGGACAATAAGCAGGCATACTGGCAGATACACAATCAGTTCCATCAGAAGGGTAGTGTAACACAATCATTGTAACTACATACAAAGTCACTGTAAAATAGACATAGCCTAACACAAAGGCATTGGCCATATAGATGAAACAAGGCAAGAAAAACTGGAATGCAACACAAGAACACTTACCAATGACATAGGCAAGCAACAACGCCAGCGTGATGGTAATAGCTGTGGCACTCAAGGCGGTGCATTTCCAGTTGCAACATCTATAAGGTTTGTTAAAAGAGAAAGCCGGTCTAGAAAAAGTACTTCTAGGAAGTGGCCGGGGAGGTGGCGAGTAAACGGTATTAGAAGTTAAAGGATAGTTCTGACTGGCTGCGCTGAAGATGGCTGACGAACCAGATCCATGTTTAAACAGGAAGTGCCTAAGGGGGAAAAAGACAGCTGTGTTGTAAAGCCCAATAAATGTGCCGTAACAAATATAAGGTGTGGTTGGAACACTTCTAGCCTATATGAAATATTAATGCAATAGTATTAATAGTCTGGTATGCGTACTTGAAAAACCGTATCTTCCTGTATGAACCCACTAGATCTAAGATCTGCAGGGGAAGGCTTTCTCTCGGTCCCGCTACCATCCCAGGCTCGGCCAGTGAGGACACTGGAGAGAGACTTTTCAGTGGCTGCTTCCACCCAGGGGAACTCTCTTCAGTGGGGGGCTAGGCTGTCCCCCTCCTTGCTTCCCTTTCAAAGGTGGATAAAGACATTTCTTTTTAAGCAGGACTTTAACGGGTGAGCAGGAGAATGTTTTACTTATTTATGAGCTGTTTTTAAAAAGATATTGTTAGTTTTATATGATTTTATATTTTTTTATGTTTTTAACTGTTTAAATTCTTTTAAAGTTTTTTTTTAACTTTTTGGAAGGCGCCATGGGTCCCACTTTGGGAGAAAAGGTGGCATATAAATTCAGTAAATAAATAAAATTACTTCCATTCTTGGATGTTAGTCCCAGTGGGGCTTACAGCCAGGTAAACATGAGCAGGATTGCAGACCAACGATACACTTCTATACATATTTATTTAAAAATAAGTTCCATTGTTTTCAATGGGTCTTACCCCCAGGGCAATTACATTTAGGAGGATGCTCTGAAAGCTATAAGGTCCCTTTTTGGCCTCATGATGGATTTCTCCATAAACACAGGCCAGGCTGAAGGCAATCAGTGTACCTTTTCATGGTAAAAAGGAAAGGAAGATCCATTAGGATTTGAAAAGTGTATTTAACCTGCCAAGTTAGTACTTGGAAGAGGGACCTCAAAGGTGAAGGGGCAGGCCTGTTCTCTGCTACCCCAGAAGGTGGAACCAGGTCTAATAGTTTCAAGTTAAAGGGGAGCTGATTTTGATTGAATACTGAAAGGAACTGCTTGGCAGTAAGAGCGGTTTGGCAATGGAACCAATTGCCTAGAGCAGTAGTGGGTCGCCTTCTCTGGACATCTTCAAAAAGAGGCTGAACCTGCTGCTGATGCTTTAGCTGGTGATCCTGCATTGAGCAAGGGTTGGACTCAGTGGTCCATGAAACACCTTCCAGCTTTAGAATTCTATGATTCATCAAGGAATAACAGGTGCTGTAGGCTGTATTTCAGAGGAAGACAGTGGCCAACCACCTCTGAGTATTCCTTGCTCTACTAAATTCATGGAGTTGCCGTAAGTTGACACACATATTTGACCAGCAATACTGCAAATGTATATTTCAAATCATGTGACATTCTTTCACGTGGTTCCAGGGCTGAATCCCCAGACAGGCCTCGGATAACAAGAACTCTGCATGTTCATGCTATCATTTCCCAGTGATGAGTTTTTAAATGTGCACCAAGAATGGATAGGGTTTTTTTAAAAATTCCCAAAAGCTTAATGGTGCTAATATAGTATGTTTAAAACTGACACTTCCAAGCAAACTCCACCACTGTGAAAAATCAGCAGAAAAAAAAGTGCTGTACATAACAGCGTGTGAAATTCCTTCTTATATTTCGTGCAAAACACAACTGAACTCAGTTGCAGCCTGATCCTAATCCTTTGGATGGCAATAAGTAGATTCTCAAAGCGGCTTTGGACTTTCCACAGAAGTGCCACCAGCTGCCCGCTCAAGTCTCATCCATAGTTGTTTGCCAGGATTGGTTTGTAATATCTGGAAAAGACTCCAAATGTAGTTGCAAATGCCCGTAGTTTTCACAGTACATGGTAAGGAGTATTCTTACAACTTCCAAATGTTGTGAATGCTTTTGGTCAGAGACGGGAATCATGTAGCTTTCCAGACAGTGTTGTACTGCAAGTCCCCAGCAATCCTAGCCAATGGGGGTTACAGTCCAACATCTGGAGAGGCACATGACTGCCACCCATTTATGATAGTCTCAGATAACGTACACACACTGAATCAAATGCTGAATGGTGAGTCAGTGGGTCTACTCTAGCTGTGACTATCAATAGGATTCCGAACAAAGTGTGCATCTGTACAAGTGTGTATGTGCCTTTCCGTACAATCACTAGGAAAGCGAACCACTTGTCAATTTGGCTTTCTCTCCACATTTGATTTTTTTTAAAGTGTTTTTCCATCTTCAGTACGAAAACATTTGAATATTTTGCTAAATTCTATCAAAAACAAGCTGAAACTAAATCCTCCTTTGTTCCCAACCAGCCAAATTCAATCTGCACAGTGATTCTTGGCATCAGGATTAAAATGCAATTCTTCCCTCTTTGCTTTTAAAGACGTGAAGCCTCTCTCAGAAAAAAAGAGGTAGCAACTGCAATTCAGCACTAATATGGCTGACTACACAGAGATTCAAACCCACAGTTATAAAAATTAAGTGTCCAAAGCCCTGCACCTAAAGATGTCAAGTTTCGATTGTTTCACCTTCAAATATTTTAAATTTGGAAATCTACCATGAACAGGAAGCAACTTGCCATCTCTTTTGTTTGTTCATATAAAAAAACTGAATGGAAATGGAATGCTCACCCATGCCTAACACATGTACAAACTCACCCTGCATGTAATGCAGGGCCAAAGTGTGGCCTCATGTTGGACATCTGAACCCTGTTTTGGTGGCCCTAGATTTTTTTTAATGCACACTGTGGTTTGCTGGTGAAATTTGGTGACTAAAGGGCTCAATACACTACAGCAAATGGGAAAAGAAAGTAAATGAATACACTAGAGTCAACAAGAACATCCATATTATGGACATTATCATGGCTAATGTCAGTTTTGTCCGTTTCTATTTTATTACTGGCTCCTTCAAAAGGTCTCTTTTAAAAGCTGACTTCCTGGAATTTTCCCTCTTACATCGACTACAAAAAACATATATGATTAGTTGTTGCTTGGGACTGGTTGGAATCTAGCCCATCTGGGAACTGCCAAGTTGGAGATGACTATCCCATGGAAGCATAGCATCTCATCTTACAAACTCTTCAATTCTGTTTGCCTTTCTTTTCTTTCTACTCCTGCAACTTCATTTGCTCCTCAAATACCTTGCTTGTTAAGGGAAATAGTTCTTTGAGCTAAAGGGCACCGATCCACTGCAAGTGCAGCACTAAGTTGATAGACACAAAGAGTTTGATTCAGTGACTCAAAAGTGGAGAACTGTTAATCTGAAATTGTTGAGAGTCTCTGAGAATTTGAAGAATTTTTCTTTTCTTTTCTGAATGGCCAAATTACTGCATCCAAATTTCTGCCTCTTGACTCCAAGCCAAAAAAAAAGTAGCCTTTAAAGATCAATGATGGAGCATAGGTTTTGCCACAGAAGCCAGAAGTACCAAGTACAGTCTATGGCAACTGAAGATTTAATGTTCAGATATCTAACAATACCACTTTTCTCTTAACGTTGGCTGCATTATATAATTAGTTTTGGAGTTGTTTCTTCAATATATTTCACAGCAAAATGCCTCACAGGAAAATTTACAACAAAAATATGGATACCCATTGCTATCTTTTAGTTCAAAACTTCTCCTAAGGTTGACCCTTCTATGGCAGTATGTTTGGTTAATCTAACATTCCTATTATTATTCTTTTAAGGTGCTAACAACATCACACAAAGCAGGCACTAAGACCACACCGTGGGCCACGTTCCAACATATTCTTGCCATCACACCGTACAACTTTCCCTTCAGATTTCAAGCTGGTGAGCAGAATTCTCAGGCCATCATATAAAGTTGCAGAAAAAGAAGAAAGAAAAGAACCCCTGCTGTTGAGGGAAGGCTTTTGCAAAAAAGAGGCTCTTACATTTCGCTTGGCACGAGGGAAGAGACATGGTCCTCCTGATTTCTGGTGGAAGGCTTTTCCACAGCCGAGGGCCAGCAAATCCCCCACTGACTTCTGTGGGAGCGGGATCAGGACCACAATGTGGAATAAGGAAAAAGGATATAATAAATTCTTGTTTGTCTTTGTTTCCCATTCACATTTTTAAATTACTGCAACAGATTCTCCATAAAAGACAGCAAAACTGTTTAAGTCTCTCTTCTCCTTTCTAAAACAGGAAGCCTATTGGATTTTTAACCATCAACATAAATAGTTTGATATTTGCAACGAAGATTGCACTGAAAGAAATCACCAGAATTAAAAGGCAACAAAATACTGAAACCTGTTATTAGGGCTACGGCAATCAATAGTTAGCAATAATTAGAGAAGAATTTTAATGTCTCAGTTCACAGGTGAATGGTAAAAGTTCAAACAGAGAACAGAATGGCACTAGAATGGCTCAGGAAAACATGAAGAACTGGAATCAGTTTGATTTATATCTTTAAAGCAGAGATTTCAGCATGCAGTTAAGCAGATTTAAATGGATCATTTTTAGAAAATCTAAGATGGTAATTAAATTCTGCCACCCAATGATTCACTGACAACAGCCAACTTCACAGATAAGGACACACCATATTGTGGTTTGTCGAAATCTGGGTTGCTGTTGTGTCCAAACAAACAATGGTTTGTTAGCCATTTATGATAATAATTAGAAGACATCTTTTTTTGATGCTGTTATTTTTCAACTCTGGATTGCCTAAAATATGACCTGTCATTCCTTCTGAATCAAGAACTATAGCTTTTCTCTGTCTTGTTTCTCTAGTTTTCTACCCCAAAACAGAAATTGACAAAAAGGGCAGGACAGAAACAGACCATACACGGGGAAAACAAACTGTGGTTTATCTGAATTTTCAGCATGATGATTGGTGAGTATACATGGCTGGCATAAAACCATGGCTTAGTAGAATGTGTGGATGCATACAATCATTTACTACAAATGGCTTCTTGGTTTAACACAAGTATTCCATTCTCAAAACAATATATGTTGTTGTTGTTGTTGTTACTCTTGTTGTGATGTGCCTTCAGATTGTTTCTGACTTATGGTGACCCTAAGGCAAACCAAAACAATATGACCTATTCTCAAAGTACTGGATACATGAAGGTCCTTGCTATGGGACAACGAGATTCTCACAAACTGGATGATCATTCATTTGGGTTGTCTATAAACAATACTGCTAGCAAAGGCACTACGGGCATATTAAAATGTTCTTATCAGTTGGAGAAATTGTGACTCTCTTTCTACTGAAAATTGAAGCTCAGAGGTTTTCATGTTTGGCATGTTTGAATCCTGACTAGTGAAATCAGCTGCAACCCATTAAAAGAAAAAGCTCAAAGACTCCATAGAAGCTGATAAAATTATAAAATGACTGATAAAGATAGGATAACAAGAATAGGAGAAGGTTGTGAGTACCTTAGCCTTCATCTCCAGCAGTGCTATGGCATGAAAGGATTTCTGTGGAACTCTAAAAGTCTTCTTTTCTCCCTTTTCTCTTTTGGTGTGAAAGCATAACCACCGGCTGATGCCCAAACTACACATCAAAGGAATCCAGAGAAAGGGGCACCAATCCGCAAAGATGTCTCTACCCTTGGAAAGAGTGAAATAACTTTCTCAGCTGGCAAATGCTAAGGGACAGTAATAGCAGCTTCCCAGCTGTTGTTCATGAATCTCTTGAAATTTCTCCTTTCTTTGCACTCCCTAAAATAGCCTGTGGACTTCTAATGCGATGGAGATTCCTATCCCATTGCCAGTTGAAGTAAGGTTCAAGTCCAGTCCAAACAACGTCATCTGAGTGTCATCTGAGTCCTTTTCCTCAGGCATCAAAATACCTTGAGGGATCTACATCTGTCTGTCTGTCTGTCTGTCTGTCTGTCTGTCTGTCTGTCTGTCTATCTCTCTCTCTCTCTCTCTCTCTCTCTATCTATGATCTAGTTCTAGATTCAAGAAGAATATAGACAAGCTGGAATGTGTCCAGAGGAGGGCGACCAAAATGGTGAGGGGTCTGGAAGCCATGAAGCCCTATGAGGAATGGCTTAGGGAGCTGGGTATGTTTAGCCTGACAAAAAGAAGATTAAGAGGTGACATGATAGCCATGTTTAAATATCTGAAGGGATGTCATGTTGAAGATGGATCAAGTTTGTTTGCTGCTGCTGCAGAGACTAGGTCACAGCGCAATGGATTCAAACTACAGGAAAGGAGATTTCACCTAAACATCAAGAAGAACTTCTCGATGGTAAGAGCTGTCTGGCAGTGGAATATGCTGCCTTGGAGTGTGGTAGAGTCTCCATCTTTGAAGGTTTCCAAGAGGGGCTGGATGCCCATTGGCTGGGGGTGCTCTGAGTGTGTGTTCCTGCATGGAAGAATGGGGTTGGACTCAATGGCCCTTGTGGTCTCCTCCAACTCTTCTATGATCTATATCTATCTACATCTGTCTTTCCTTTGCAAATATAAATATAACACAGTTTTAAAGACCCATGATGATTCTATCTGGGCTTTGTTTTGCAGGCCTCTGTAGTTGCTCAATTGCAACTTTTTGACACACAGGAAATGTGCATCATCGTAACAGAGGAAAACCACACACAGATTGTTCAGTGATGTGACTGAAATTATTCACGTGGATCTATTTTGATTGTTTACTCAGGTATTATGGTGTGAAGACTCGGATCAAGTAGTTCATCAAGACAGCACTTTGGGAAAAGGTTCAGGATCCTACCCACCAAAACAACCAGGAGAGCCCCCAAACACAGCAGGGCTGACTTAGAATACCCTGAAGTAGGTTAAGTAAGTAATGCACACATATACACAAATACACATACACACACACACACGTGTAAACATCTCCTGATACAAGACCAGAATGTGAAATTATCTCTCTGTACTACTAATGGGGATACAAAATACCTGTATTCATAGGGACATATTTCAGAATGGTTGAGAAATGGCTGAAAAACATGTTTCTCAAGTGTCAGGAAACTCTGATGGGGAGAAACTTGGACTGATGAGAATGTTTGCACGTTGAGACTTAGTCTGCACAAAATTTGCACTTTTTTCTATACAAAGCATTTTTGAGCAGAAAATAGTAATTATTTTCTGTCTCAAAAAACTGCTTTCTGTGCAAAAAGCAGCTATGTGTGAATTTTGTGCAGAATACATCATCAACTATGATATTTTCTGCCCAAGAAACAGCATTTTCTGCAGCGAAAATACTACTTCTTTGAAGAAATATTGCTTTCTCTGCAGGAAAAGCTGCTTGCTATGCAGAAAAAGCTTTCCCCCCACCGCACAAAAATATCATGTATGAATGTCGTGCAGAATAACTCCCAAATTGCAAATAACTTGAAAAAACTGCAGTTTTCTAAGACTTTCTCATAGCAAGAAGAAAACTGCTAAATTTACTTGTTCCTTCCTTCAAGAATGAAATTAGCAAAAAGGTACATTTCTAGTCTGGAAACAAATAGTTCCCATCAGATGCACAGCTGGTGATTCACCAGTCACAAGCTACAACCTGGATCTTACCTGGTGACTATTTCCAGTAACGCGTCTCACTATACAGAAATTCCCAATTCCGTGCATATAAATGCAAGGTTTTCCATAGTCTCTCATTTCACAATACAATACCCTTTTTGCTTCCACGGCATTTTTCTTCAGTATGACTGTAGTCACATTTATTTGGAACCATGCTCCTTTGTTTCTAGCCTTATTCCCAAGTACTCATGCTCGGAACTTCATTCTTTGTTAAATAATAACACTACCACAACTGGGAACAACTTCTAGTGAACCTTGATCATTCACATAATATATTTGATGGATATATTATATATTAAATAATACATAATATAATATGATGTAATGTAATATAATATATAACATAATATAATATATATTGAAGAGATATGATGAGTTGCAAAGGGAACAAGCCACGAAAGTACCACCAGATTCAAAAATACTCTGCTTTTCAAACACCTTCCCCAGAGAAATATGAACCGTGTTATGGTTTGCTATTAGAAGAACAGCAAACTATTCTAGGAAGGAAAGATAGTTTATGTACAGAACTGGCTGGAGATATCAAAACTGTGCTTCATTGTGTTGTCTGACAAATCTTGCCATTTAAAAAAACTGGAACATCTACTATTTTAAAGGAAGATTCACATTTACAAATTTTAGTTCATTTGTAACTGAGGCCTTTGAAACGTTGTCACTTATATATTAAAAAAAAACAAAACTTCCTGTTGGGTCGAATAAAAAATCAGGAGCAGAGCTATTGAACTGAGTTTCTAAGCGTTGGCATTTTTTTTTTATGTGATGTGCCCCAAGTGAGGTTAGCTACTGTTTAATAAGGAAGAAAATGACACATACAAGAAGCATGTCAGAATAACAGATACTGAACCAACGGAATTGAAAAATGAAGTGGTGTTACTTTTTTTTCCTGAGTAATAAAGAAGACAAAAGAGAACTCAGGAGAAATGACTCATTAACTTAAGTGTCATATCTGCCTGATAATTGTCTTCACATTTCCTGGTTAGAAAGAGGGTTTTTCCCCCCCAATCTTCCTGCTTTAGGTAACTCAGTAGATCATGTCTGCTTCTCTCAGACAGAGATGGAAATCTGTGGCTGTCGAAATGCTGTTGCACTGCAACTCCCATAATCTTTCACAACTGGCCATTCTGGCTGGGCCTGTTGGGTAATTGAGTTATTTAATGCCTTTTCTGTCACTCTATACCAAAAGCCTAAGTGGAATGGAAGTGGGACTAGGCCATTGCCGCACTACACTATTATAGCGCTATTATTCCACTTTCAACATCCTATGGAATCCTGGGGTTTGCAGTTTAGGGAGGGGCCTTTAGAATTCTCAGCCAGAGAGCTCTTGGGCCTCAGGAAACTACAAAGCCCAGAATTCCACAGGATGTTGAAAGTGGAATAACAGCACTATAATGGTGTAGTGCGGAAACGGCCAGAGACTCTGTAGTAGGAACTGGCACTAAACCAGCTGTTCTATTTACAACTGAATTCTGCCTTCTACTGGGCATTTAACTAGATAGCATCTTGACAACAGTGTCCAACTTATGCTTTGCAAATTAAAGCAACAGGGAGTCTGAGAAGTACATTTTTGTCTCTTCTGCTGTGCAAGTTGTCCCATTTGACTTGAGTTGTGACCAACTGGTCAGCTTTTAATTCTATTGTTGGTTTAATTCTATTTTTGTTTTTTTTGCATGGTACGCCTGTCAAAGCTGTTTCTGTTTTAAGCTTTGTAAGCTGCCCTGGGCCTTGGACTAAGTAAAAGGCAAGATATAGATTGGTGATGATGTTAAGCAAAAATGAGGAATATGTACCATTATGAGTAGACTGTAATTCCAAACACCCCTAAATATGGGCTCATGTTATCTAGAGCAGATGGGAATTGCACCTGAACAACATTTGGAAAGCCACACTTTCCCCTTCCCTGTGTTTGATCATTCTCATTCTCTTAGAAGCCACAACAGTGGCAATTAAGGCCATTTCCACACTAGCCTGTTATAGTACGATGATTCCACTTTCAACATCCTCTGGAATCCTGGGGTTTGCAGTTTTGGGAGGGGCCGGCCGAACCCTGCCGAAACTGCAAACTCCAGAATTCCAGAGAATGTTGAAAGTGGAATCATCATGCTATAACAGGCTAGTGTGGAAATGGCCTACAATAGAGGGAGGGGCGTTCACCAGCTCCTGGTGCCCAGGCATAGCAGAGCTGTGCCCGGCTGCTCTTCTCTCCCTCGGAATCCAAAACAGTGGCAGTTGGAATGTAAATAAGAGTTCTCGCGAACTCCTGGAGCTGTGTCTGACTGGTCTTCTCTGCCTCAGAAGCCACATAGGAAAGTGGACAATCTATGAAGGGTTGCTCCACTGAAAACTGCTTGTTGGGGAGCAGGACAAAAATCTTCCCTCTTATTTTAAGTAATTCCTGCAAGGTTTGCCCCCTCAACAGCAATCTTGCCCTAGCTTTCAAGCAAGCCCTTGCTTAAACCAACTGGGCTCATCTATTGAGTTGCATTTGGATTGGAAGTAGATTGGGATTGGGAGCATTTGGATTGGGACCGGAATCAAGGTGAGAAGGTGAGAATTGTTTGCGACAATTTTAATAAGGATAATTGTACAGCCAGGCATAGCCAACTTCTTTTTCCTAATTCATAATGTGCTTTGCTGATCTCTCCCCCTCCCGATACATGCTGTCATCTGAACTAATTGAATAATGATGATAACTGCTTGGTTTGGTGACTGGGCGTCATCTTGAACATTCTGAGATTTATTAAATAAATGATATCACCCTATCTGTCTTGCTATCTGTTTATATCTCTAGTTGTAGGAATGTTCTGATCCCCCACTCCCTGCTAAAGCTAGTTGCTACGAACTGGTGCAACTGAAGAATTAGAATGAGATTTTGTTGGATATAAGCACTCAACATGTGCATTCTGAATTATCTCTAGTTATTATAGTAGAACATAAATTAATGCCTCTAAATCTACTTTGAGATTACAAATGTTCCAAATAAAAAATAAATAAAAATCGGCTTATGACTATTAGGTAGATTTCGGTACTATTATACAAGAAAGATTTAGAACAGTAACACAGCTGCTGCCAAACGTGTCTGATTGTATAAGAGCTCCCCCCACTACATATTTTCATGTTGCTTTGAAAAGAGAAAGAGTGATGGATATGTGACCCATTGATTTCCTTTCTCTTGTTAAACCATTTGTTGGAAGTAACTGGAGAAAGAGAAGAATTTATCCCGTGCCAAGGCTGGAGGACATGTGGCTCTCCTAATGTTTTTGGACTGCAGCTCCCATCATTCTCCACCAATGCCTATGCTGGTTAGGGCACATGGGAGGTATAGTCTATCAATATCTGAAAGGCCAGATATTCTGCAGCCATGCCCTATGCTTTGTGCAGAATTCAGAATGCTGAATTTGGACACCCCTCTGGAATGAGAAGACAAGTCATTTAGGAGAACATACAATTATCAAGTAACTAAGATCTGCCAGCACCATCTTTCCTCTAAAGCAGGTATGGGGGAAGTATAGCCCACGGGCTGCTGCTGTGTTGTGTATCTTCATGTTGTCTCCGACTTACGGTGTCTCTAAGGTGAACCTATTATGGGGTTTTCTTGGTAAGATTTGTTTAGAGGAGGTTTGCCCATGCCTTCCTCTGAGGTTGAGAAAGTGTGACTTGCCCAAGGTCACCCAATGGGCTTCCATGGCTGAGCAGGGATTTGAACCCTGCTCTCCAGAATCATAGCCCGAAGCTCAAACCACTGCACCATTCTGGCTCTCTACATGTAGCTGTAGTGGACTTATATGCCCCTAGCCTCTCCTAGAAGTATTTTTTTAAAAAATTGTGATTTTTTTTTCTTGGCCTGAAATGCCTCCCTGTGCCAAACTAGTACTTGTGGAGAAACAGTTTATACTTTTCTAAACCACTGAACCACTGCCCCCTTCCTAAAAAAACCCAACCCTCTTTAAATCTACCCTATTTGAAACTGGAGGTAAAAACCAGAAGTCAATGGCTGGTTTCATTTTCAGCCAAAATGGTTGTGTGGGCTGGTTTATCCACCACAGTTGTAAGATCCTTCTCCAAAGTACTGGACTAGGGTTAGCTAGATACAGGTTCAGTTTCTCCACTGAGATCCAAAGCTTACTCAGTTGGTTTAGACTCCTTAAGCTCCTTGGAAGAAACCTAGAGCTTGTGCATTCCCTTTGTGATCCCTTCTCATAATTTAAACACATTTCCATTCTCTATGTTTGTGCACCAAGAGAAAGCATGGCTTATTTTAAAGGGAAACTGAAAGCTTTTGTCCTCCTCTGGCTCAGGAAAGAGGAGGGAGAAAGTATCAGAAACCCAAGTTTCAAGCTGGTTGGTTTGCCATGATTTCCCATCACCTCTGAACTGGTCAACAAACTGATGTTAAAGGTTACAAGACAAGCAAATTTCACCCTGCTGAATCCTTGACCATTAGGCTTCTCTTGCTTATTTAGCTATTTGTTTCTTTTTCTTTATTTGCTAGTTACGTATCTGCTATGACCCATGGCTGTCATTCAACTGAAGGTGCAGTAGAAGATAGTAGACTGATGAAGTTGAGGTTTGGGGGGGGACAGTATCCTCCACTTTGGCCACAGGAGATGGACATGTCATTCTCTTGTAGAACCTTCCTCTCCTTAGCCTTGCAAATATCTAATTCAAAACCTTGTAAAGGCTCATTAAAGGTCCACCCAACTCCACCAGAGAAGGTGAACCTGACCACTCTGTTGAATATGGCTGACTACCTAATGCTTCAGTTGACCTTAACTTACTGCTGAGACAGCAACCTTCTATTGTTCCAATAGATCAATGGATCTAGCCAGTAAAGATTGCTCAGAGCTCTCCATAGTCCTATTTTAGCTGCCCTTTACACAAGATGATCCCTGTCTCTACTTATCCTCTCAAGTCTGACATGCTTACCCTGATCAGACTCTGCTTAGTATATGCAACCTCGCTTGCAAACACTTGATGGCTCTACCTGCACTGGACTTTCTCTGAATGTGACCCGCTCAGATGCCACTGGTTTCTCCTATAAAGAGCAGCAGCTGGTGGCTGCGTTGTCCGCGGGGTGGTCAATTTTTCCCCTGAGTTGCAATCTGGTCTCTGAAGGAGTTATTGAAAATACTGAACTCTATCCTCTAACTTAGTTCAGCACTTTGGATAGCTGCTTTAAAGTTCAAGATTTACCACTCCACAGACACAGAAACCAAGAGCCACCAGTGCCTGGGAGCCTCTTTTAGCCACAGAATGGGACAGTATCCTGCCCTGCCTTTTCCTTCTTTGGTCCACATCTACGCTCCATTCATATTCAATGAAACAGCCATGTTAGTCTGTATCAGTACAAAAAGGGACCTTGCAGCATCTTTGAGACTCAGAGAAAGAAGTTAGTAGAACAAGCTTTCATAGACTCATTGACATCTCCTAAAGCTTATGCTATCTTGGACGAAGTGGATTGAATCTACAAAAGCTTATGCTACAAACATCTTTCTTTCTCTCATTCTCAAAGGTGCTACAAGATCCCTTTGTATACATTCCATTAAGTTTATGAGAAATAAAGAGCTCTGGCAACACCCTACAGATGTGAGGCAGAAAAGAGACAAAGACCATTTCCACCCTACACAGTTATAGTGCTATTATTCCACTTTCAACCTCCTGTGCAGTGCAGTGCGGAAATGCCCCAAATCTCAAGATGTTGAAAAAAGAGAGGATTGTTTTTCTTTTGAAAATAACCTAATGTGTTTCAGCCTAGGGATAGTTTTATGATCTCTTTCAGCGGATTCACACTTTTAAACTAACCTGCAGGGATTCTAAACATATTATCTCCAAAACTAATTTTGATTTTAAAGTTGCAATCTGCTGAAGGTGGTGGCAAAAGTACTTCCTGGGTGAAATAGGTTGAGCTATTTTGAAGAATAAAATCAACTTTTTCTTTCAACATGAAGAGACTTTGCTTCTTTTCCCACATCCCGCTTAGTTTATGAACATGTTCAGACAGAGCTTGTCGTTGTATTTTTACCTACCTGGTCTCCAGCGGTATATTACTGTTCAGGACCCAGCTGTTGTGGAGATGCACTGAGTCCTGGGTACTAGTCGGTGGCAGTGGAGCGGCTGGGCTAGGTTGGCTGCGGGTCGTCATGGACCTGCCCTGGAGAGAGTCAGCGGTTGAAAGTGGCTTCCGACTGCAGGTGCACGCGTGGGGTGGCGGTGGAGGTGGCGGGAGTGGTCGAAAAGTAAACTGGTTGCGTGGACTTCCTGGCATTTCTACATTCAGAAGGAAAAAGGAAACAGAGAAATAAAACAAACAAGAGAGTCCAGGTTATTATTGTAAGCAGCAGCAGAAGAGGAAAGCGTCTGCGTCTAATAGGATTACAACATTTGTCTGAGGAACGTTTGGGTCAATCCGTCACAGAAATGTAATTGTCACTCATGAGCTCACGTAAAGCACAGATGCAAAACAGAGAACATCCACTGGATTTGAATCTATATGCAAACCGGAGAGAGCTCAACCAAGATAAAATAAATGAAGTGACTTATGCAATTTGTCATAGGTTCTCTGTTTTGCTTTCATTTTTTCCCCATTTTGGAATAAAGACAAATCAATCACAGGCTGAGTGTACGCTACAGCTCAGATGCAACTTGATTTCATCAACTGGAAATCCTATTTAGGAAAATTGCTGTGAAAGGAACAATCATTCTGCGAAAATAAACATCTTTCATGTTAAATCAAAGTAGGAGAAACCACCCGATTCTCTTAAACTTTCTTTCAATATAAACTTCTCCAGTAACTACTCAGTTCCAAGGCACGAGGTTATAAGGAGGATTATGACTGTGTTAGAGGAATCAGATATATACAAATATATATTCTAGGAAAGACTCCCATGAAAAAATCAATCATCAAGAGAATGGAAAAGAATAGAAAAGGAAGTGGTTATCAGAGGACCTCTTGAACCAAAAATCTCCTGTTGCCTTGGAAGACTCCAATTGACCACGCTCATATATCTTTCTGTTAGACTTCGACACTACAGCGATTAAACACTCTGATTTTACAATTAAACCTGATAAGGATAAGTTAAGACACTTTTGTTAATCCCAGGAACAGTTGTGAAAATATATTCCTGATGGTGGAAGTGCTTAGTTAATGAAGAATGATACTTATCAAGTCCCAACAGGGAAAGAAGGAAGTTTAAAAATTTAATATTTTAATTTATATAGTTGAAACCATACTGAATTTTGGTTATAGATGTTTATTCATTTGTTTATGAAGAAAACAATATGGTTCAATGCAGTGTATCAAGAACAATGTTATTATTTTCTTTGTTTATTTTTCCCCTTTCTTTATTTAAATAGACACAGATACAGATATAAGACTCCATCATTTCTGCCTTGCTGAACCATATGTTTGGAGCTCCCCCCCCAATCACCCTTCTAACTTCTTCAAAAGCCACTTTGTGAGAATGAGGATTGAGTGCCGGACAAGAACTCTGAGAAGGCAGGGTTTGCATCCAAACTTAGCTATGGAAATGCGTGGGTGAGAGTGGAAAGTCACACTCACCCAGGCTGAGAGGGAAACCATGACTTTGACTACGAAATGACCTAAATCTTACAAAGAAATCTTACCTAGGTAGAGTTGCCCTGGTTTGGAGTCAACTTGAAGACACACAGCAACATCAGTAGCAAAGACCTCTAGCTTGCAAGTCCAGCTACAACTGAACCTGTAATTGAGTCTGAGCATGCCTAATTGAGAGAGTCACCATGATTTGAGCACTGGACTACAGTAAACAACTGAACCACAAGGATCCGATTAATTTCTTTCTTATAAATGCTAGATTGGAAATTGCCTCCAATTGGAAAGTAGGCAATTTCTCCATCAACAGATGGTGGGGAAGAATCTGGGGTACATGGCTGGAGGAAACGCTGGCGCATAATGGAAGGTTAACAAAAGGTTGCACCACACAGGACAACTTTGAAAAAATATGGCACCCTTTTGTTGATTTTATGAATGACACACCGTACTTACACCGGAGCTCTCACCGTGCGGTTCAGAACTCTGGTTGAGCACTCCATGGTAGTGATTCCTTTTGTACCCATTTTCTACTTTGTATTGTCTCTGTACTGTGTTTTACTTTGTATTGTCCTTTGGAGTTTTTAATAAAATATTAAAAAAAAAAGCATTGGACTACAAACCTGGAGACCATGCTTGGCCATGGAAACCCACTGGGTGTCCTTGGGTTCATCACTCACTCTGAGCCCCAGAAAACCCAGTAATAGGTTGCCATAAGTCAGAAATGACTTGAAGGCACATAACAGCTACAGTCTTTGAGATAGCCAGCACGATGTAGTGGTTCGAGCCATGGACCACGACCCTGTTCGGCTATGGAAACCCACTGCGTGACCTTGGGAGCGTCACATTTCTCAGCCCCCAGAAAACCCTATAAGAGGTTCATTTTAGGGTCGCCATAAGATGAAGATGACTTGAAGGCACACAGCAACAACAATGCCTACAAACATCTTGGACTAACTCCTCAAAGGAGTTATCACACTGAGCTAAGGAAGGTAGAAACACTCAGAAGACCATGGAAAATGAGGATCTTGTTTCTGCACATGATATAACTAGTATTTAAATACCAATGTATGCATTTCTACAAACCATATCTCCTCAAAGCAGCTTAAAATCAGTAAAGAAAAAAAAGACAGAAAGATGTGCCAGGTATTTTTAGAAAATTAGGCTAAATATATGGGCCGTCATAAAAACACAGAATTAAGTATTAAATATGTATTAAGCTCACAGACACTTCCTGCTTCTTGTTCTATATTATTATATCTGATTTAAAAAAAAATGATGGATAGGCTTTTTTTTTGCATTTTGTTAAATTAGATTTTCTTTGCTTTTATAACTTTTTTTGCCAATGCTGTATAATCAAGGGCCACTAATTCAAATAACAATTCCTTAAATAAATGATCTTTGTTCCTCTTCAACAGAAATACTAATTAAAACAGAAAGAGTCCCTCCAGCAATTAATTAATTACTGTTCCTCACACCATTTGCAGTTTATTAAATGCAAAATTATTTGTAAACTTGGCTAACTCTGTAATGGAGTTATTTTCCAATCAGGTTTGAAGAATTTAAGGATCACTACATCCTCTGTATCCACAAAACAAGAAAATAATCAAACTGCTTCATCATTTCCTGACAGAACTATAATACTGCCAGCATTGTTCATCACTGAAGTTGCATATTTCAGAGAATGTATTAAAAAGTGATGAACTTCACAAGTTTTGCATTTAATCTGCGGGGCTCTGTAAGTGTTCTAATTCACTTCTGCCAACAAATTCATTTTTATTAGTATTTTTTTCTTTATAAAATACAAATTAATATCCGTTATTGAAGGAACTAAAAAGCAACACATCATAAAAGTGAAAGGGATGGGAAATGAGTGTGTACAGCTCAGTGTATCTCCAGCAATCACTCTGGCTTCATTGAAACATCACAATAACAGTACTAGTCATTCAGTAATTTAAGTAAATACCTAGGGAGTGGAATAGGTCAATCACATTCTCTTTTGTCATATTTCCATTGCTCTCCTCATACGGAGAGCAAGATCCTGAAGAGCAGGGCTTCCTTTTGTGTGTGAAGCCCTCAAAAATAAATAAATAAATAAATAAAAAATCAGAGCTCCTGGTTGTGTGGAAAGCCTTTACACCAGTGGTTCTCAACCTGTGGGTCCCCAGATGTTCATGGACTTCAGCTCCCAGAAGCCCCAGCCACTATGGTCAATGCTCAGGGCTTCTGGGAGCTGAAGTCCACGAACATCTGGGGACCCACAGGTTGAGAACCACTGCTTTACACAAAGAAGAAGCTCTGCTCTTTATTGCTACTCTCCAAACCTGGAGGCCGGAATCCCATTGTTTAGTTCTTCTAGAGTAGTTCCACCAAATCTGTTGCTTTTCTACATGTACACACATGCATGCACACACAGTTTATTAGGTATTTAACAAGAAAAGAGAAAAAAACAACATAAAATGTGCATAAATGCACAATATACAAATAAACATCTACAAACATTAACAACAAACCAAAAAAACCCACTAACATACTAAACTAGATTATATACATGAATCAAACAATTCAGACATTAATTAAGAAATTAAACAATAACAACAAATAAATCTAAACTAACAAATACAGGTAACTAATTAATAGGATGGGTACTAACACACACAATAAAAGGTGGTTCCCCCCCCAACTATCAGCTACACATAGTCTTTTATCTAAACCAATGGTTCTCAACCTGTGGGTCCCCAGATGTTCGTGGACTTCAGCTCCCAGAAGCCCCAGCCACTATGGTCAATGCTTAGGGCTTCTGGGAGCTGAAGTCCAAAAACATCTGGGGACCCACAGGTTGAGAACCACTGACACTAAACACTAAACACATAAATCTAACCCAACCAATCAAATTTAACATTGCTGCTTAATCATATATCTATGATTCTGTAACATAAAATATTTGAACCAATGTTTGGATTAAAGTTAATTATTTCTTAATTAATATCTTTTCTACACAGCTAAATAAGTTAGTCATCCTAAAATATTTTGACATCTAATATAATAAGACATATATAAAAACATTAGAAAATAGCAACAAAGTAATATCATCCATAGTTTTCTTAACTTCTGTTGCATGATGTCAAATTATAAATTCAGCTATTCAAAACAAAGCAAGATACTAACAAGTTCAGGCCCCCAAAATCATAGTCCACTGAATCTGTTACTGAATGGTGTGTCAACACATGGGCAGATCAAATGGATTTAACATCTCTACTCTAGTAGGGACTAACAAGAACAGACCGGAGAGTGACAAAAGAGGGGATGGAGCGAGGGTACCCCCTCCTCTTACTTAAAGAAGATTACTGAATGCCTGAAATGCAATATAACTGTTTGTTTGTCACAGTGGGAAAGTGCATTGTCTTCCCATTCCCTCTTCTGTGGCGTCACCACAAAGACATCAAAAGATTAGGTTCCATTTTCAATTAATCACACTTCAGCAAATGCTAAACTCTAGCTAATGCTAACTGATTTGTTGAAGGGACAAGCTAGCATTAGACTTTGGCAGTAATGTGGACTTGAGTAAATTGACTCAGACTCAAGTCAGACTTAAGTTGTTTCAGTGACTCAACTTGGACTTGACTCACCAATAAATGACACACTGACTTGATTCGACTTGTGATCTGTATATTTTTATGACTGACCTGTTGCTGACCTTGGTTCAGTAAACATAACATATTCATCTAGAAACCGTAGAGCTTTGAACAACACTTCCATTTCTTTTTGTCTACTGGTCATATGATGATCTATCTCAAGTCCAAAGTGTGGGTGCATTTCTCAGAGGAGAACAGCAACTGGGTGAGGCAATGGGCTTGAGGCTGGGTTCAGGTCTGCTCAGAAGCCTGTCCTTGCTGCATATAGGAGGAACTTTCTGAAACTTTTCCTAAGCGCAGAAGGCAAGACAGAACAAAAAATGTGTTAGGCAATAGGCCTGAGGAGGTAGGCTCCTTCTTTATAAAGCTTTTGGAGCTTCAGTAATGGGGAGTAAGAAGGATCCTATTCCTCCACTTCCAAAAAAAGCCTCCAGCTTCAGAAATGGGAAAGGAAGGATCCTATTCCCCACTTCTGAAACTTCAGACTCTTTTATGCCCATTAACACAAAAGCCTCCAGCCTCAGAAATGGGAAGTGAAAAGTATCGTATTCCCCACTTCCAAAGCTGCAGATGGCAAAACCACAAATGTGGAGGGCTGACTCTACTTAAATTATTAACATTTATTCTAGTCTGTTCAGAAATTCCAGAATATAGATTGGGTATAAAGTTGGCTCCCAGACTTGAGACTTGATCTGAAAGTATCTTGCAAGGACTTAAGACTCAACTTGAGACTGGAGTAAAGACTTAAATACATCACTGGGATTTGGTCTGTCTAAAACAAATCACTGTTAAGACTAATGAAAGAGTATTCTGTGGTTAATTAGAAGAAAGGCTTCCAAATGACTTCTTGTGGCTATGCTCATTTTCTCCCCATGAATTCTGGTTGCCAGCACTGGTGTTTCCTCTAATCAATGAGCGGCATGGATTTAATTCCATGACAACGTCTCTAGAAGTTCTAATAAGTGCTGCCATATCCTGGCATGTCACTGAATGGCATTAGATTGGGACATCTCTGAATACTGTGGGACAGTTAAAGGACAACACTGAGCTGGCCACTGGAACACATGACAAAAGGTGAAAGAATATGCACTGAGGGAAGCCTGCCAGGATGTTGCTGGATACAAACGCCAAATGCAGTTAAACTCATTTCCATGTTTTGGGAAATTTGTTGATAGGGTTTTTATAAGAAATGTAAACCGTGGGATGGTAACTAGCATAAAGTACGTGCCTTCAAGTTGCCTGTTAATTTATGACAATCCCATGAATTTAATGACTTTATCCTCTCACAGAGTTTTCATAGGCCAGGAATACTTAGAGGTGGTTTGTCATTGCCTTCCTTTTACTATAGCCAACATCACCGGGTCCTCCTTCACATCAGACAAGTACAGTCCTATGGATTCTACTTTAACTCCATCCTATGGAGCCCTGGGGTCTGAAGTTATGGGAGGTTCATTTAAAATTCTCACATGGAGAACTCTATTGCCCCACCAAAAAACAGGGAGTCCATAGGATTCAGCCATGACAGTTAAAGCGGAATCATATTGCTATATTGGTGTAATGTGAAAGGGCCTCTGGTATTTGCTGGAAGTCTTTCTTCCAAGTATCAACCAGACTGGATCTTGTTTAGTTTCCAAGATCTTGTGCCTTCAAGGTATTTAGGCTGTAATACCTTTGTTGTTGTTGGTTGTTGTTGTTGTTGTTGTGTGTCTTCATTTCTGACTTACAGAGACCCTAAGGTGAACCTATCATGGGGTTTTCTGGAGCTGAGAGTGTGTGAGTGGAGAACTGAAACCTGGTCTCCAGGGTCATAGTTCAATACTCAAGCCACTACACTAGGCTTGTTTAGATAGCCCCCAATATTTTCCATACGAATGTAAATTTATGCTTGTAACTACTGCATTTTCATGCTTAGAACCACTGCCTGGGCTCATACCACCACCATCAGCCCACAAAACTTGATGGCCCTGAAGGGCTTCTATTAGCAGAGCTGTCTGAGAAACAAGTTCAATCACAACATATTAAGAACAAATACTAGACATGGCTTCTATTCAGTGTCATATAAAATTATTGTAACAAATACACAGAAGTGTCCAGGGAAGCATAATGTTTTTTTTCATACAAAGCTAGCCAAGAAAATATTTATAATGAGCACACATCTATTAAAAGAATTCTCAAGATGCTGTAATTATTATTCATTTCTACAATTGTGTCACCATGAAGCTTTATGATCCTATGGGGATTAAGTGTTTATGTATTGTGACGATTGCATTGACTATTAAAAAGCAATTTGGCTGACATCTTAGGTCTTTTGTTGCTAGTTTTAATTGGATTGTTCATCAAGCATCAAGTCTCCTGTCAACTGCAAAAACTACAGGCCAACATCAGTTTATAGTAATGTCTGTTTAATGATTTTCTTTTGTTGGATGCCAATTTCATAGGGAAATATGCATGCTTGGTCTCATGTAGAGATTGACAATTAGTTAAAAGAAGACCTAATAAAATGCATACATATTTCATGGAACACTACTTTTAGAACAGAATGAGAACTGATCATCTATTATTATTGTTTTTATAAGCTATGCTTTCAGTACGAGTTCAAATTATGCCCCTGCATTGAAGATGATGGAAGCTTTGAATAATGCCATGCTGAACCTGCAACTTGCCAGAAATGGCAGCATTAATAACCATTGTGAGAATTAGAAAACACTTGCAACTTTTCCAGGAAAGATACTTCTTGTTAATTACTGGAAGTGGTTTGCAAGGCTTCAAGAATTTCCAGCATATTCTCTCCCCACTCCCCAGGCAATTCCAAGATAGCCTATGGGCTGTGGAAAAAAATGTATGCATGGTTCTGAATGTCATACATATTTTAAAACACGATCAGTTCAGGTATTCATATTCAAAAAGAATTAATTTGTCTTCATTTTGTCAATTTATTCCTAACCAGTAGGCTCACTCATGCCCTTGCACTTCACTGGAGGCATATTTTGCACATGACTGCAAGGCACTGATGTACATTAAAACCATATGCACATTGGGTAGAGAAGAGCAAGGATCATAGCAAAATCATAGAAGTATATGATTGGAAAGAACCCAAAGGGCCACTCCTTCACCAATCAGGGAAGTAATTCTTCACTAAGTTTCTTCTCGAAGGAAGCATGAGTAGTTTTGGCCATTTTCTTCATGCCGTAAAAAGTCTTCAAAAACACCTACACAGTTTTCAGTGCCTATTCACAATTCAGAGTTTATCCAACCAGGGGTAACAAATGTGTCTTTTGGAATGCATTCCCCTCATCCCTGTCCAGCATAGACAATAGCAAAAAATCAAGGAAGTTGTTATCCAAAGACTTCTGAAAAGCCACACAGTTGCCACCAAGGATTCTGAAGCTGTAGCCACAGATTTACAGAAGTGTGGGACATCAGAACGATTATCTCTATGCACAAGGATAAGTAGAATAACGTGGCATGTTCCATAGCCACACAAATCATTTCCCCAGAGATCTGTCAAAATCCTAACATTTTGACCTTGTTCATATTGGGGGCTCAGAAGCTTGCACTGTGATAGAAAGGATATTCCTTTTCTTTTTTTAAAGCATCTGTATCCTTCTTTTCTTAAAAAAAATAAATAAATCTAATTTTAGTAAGTCAATATACGTGCACATATTTAACTTGCAATTACCTTCTTCCAACATTCAAGATGCAGGTGTGGAGAACCAGACATTTAAATCTGTATGCTTTCTGTGTGGGCTAATCTGGTCTAGCACATAGAGCCAATTTAACCCTGGCAGCCATATTCAACATAGAGGTTATGTTTGGAGATGAGCCGGTCTCCTCCGCAGAGACAAGTGCAGTTGGGCAAATGAGAATAAGATGGAGTTTCCATGCTCAACAAGTCCTTTTTCTTTTAAGAGAAGAGCCAGAGTACAACTTCTTCTTCCAGCTTTCCCCAGTCATTTCATTTGGCTTTAGGTCTATTAAATCTAATGAGCTGGATTTACTTTATGACTTTTTTTTAAAAAATAAGTAGCATGGTATTTCAGACTATAACACACAAGTATTTTAAAAGAACTTAGTAAATGTAAATTGATAAAACTTCTGGGCCCTTTGTCACTCATCAGGAAATCAGCTATCATGACATCTACCTGTAAAACCATGCTCCTTTTTTTCATGAGATGCTCCTTCTCTATCTCCTTCTTAAAAACATAAGTTTCTAAGAAATGCCAGCTATGGAAAGAGTTTGTTTTGTTTGAGTGAACAACTGCAATCAGAAAGTACTACAACCAATAGTGAAACAAAATGCAGAGACTGAGAAAGTTACTTTTTTGGGACAAGTTCCAGAATCTGCTGGTTGAGGAACTCTGGAAGTTGTCTAAAATGTAAGTCTTCCAAGCTTGGATTCAAAGCCAACCAAACACACATTGAGGTGGACCCAGATACTGATGCGTGTAACCTGGCTGGCAGAAGTAAATTTGCTCATCCTTTTCTTCTCATGAGAACCACCCCAGACCCCTGAATTTGTTGGACAAAAAGTGGGGAGAGCTTGGTCTATTGGGATGCAGAATTCTTATTTGTGGGAGAATGCCCTCAAGTCTGGTGTTGAATATATTGCCTTGGAGTGTAGTGAAGGCTCCGTCTTTGGAGGTTTTTAAATGGAGGCGGGATGGTCATACCTTGGGAGTGCTTTGATCGTGTATTCTTCTATGGCAAAATGAGGTTGGATTGGACGGCCCCTATGCTCACTTCTAGGTCTGTGATTCTGTGATTCTCTCCCCGATAGTTATAGCCCTGAATATATTACATTTTCAGAAATGGAAGATACAACCAGGCCCTTTCCGCACAAGGCTGATACACTGCAGTAGCGTTGTATTGTCGCTTTTACATCTGCACATTAAACTGGTTTGACATCATTCTGTCCTCCGTGGACCCGCACAAGTTGAGGTCTTAGCGCGATTAACATCGACGTTAAACTGATGTATTGTAAAAATGAAAAACTTTGATGTAAATCACCAAAACCGTTTCTGCTGTGTTTTTTTCTTACATTCAGAAGCGTTACATCGATTCACACCACTTGAGCTAAAATGTAGCATCAGTTTCTACAACGTTCTTATTTATTTTTTTAAATTGACCAATCAGTGGCGGCGGGGTGGAGTGAGTGAGGGGAATAGGAATTCCGTGAGCATTGACGAGCATTGTGGAAGCTACAAACAATTTTCTCTGCTTTTCTTCAATAGAAACCAGAGGGTGTGCCGATAGGAACTGGGGTAAGTAGTAGTAAAAACACCACTCGTGACAGGTGGTGAAACGCCCCTCCACTCTAGTGCGGAAATGGCCTCCGTCTCTCAAGACGCAGTCTGAATGGACCTTAGATGCGTAGAAATGCAACGGCACAGTAACCATCTGCTGTAAAATACCATTTTTGTGTGCTAAAAGCCACAAAGTGTCTCCTGACACCTTAAAGACCAGCCAACACATTACGGGATAAACTCCCGCGTGTTTTGTTAGGTCCAACTGATGAATCAGACCTCTGCCACAGTATGTAGGATCAGTCCTAAAGATTCTGCTGTTGTTTTGCCATAACGTGGCTACTCCATTAGAAACACTGAACACTTGCCCCTTCAAAGATCAACCTTTTTGAAAAGTAACAACCAGCTACACACAGTGCATTTGCACATACACACACACAAAATCTGACTCATGTAATTTTTTTAGGCTATCTTGAACCCTCAATGAACCGATTAGGATATTACACAGTGATTGCAAATACTCTTTCAGTAACACAAACATTCATACTTTTTCCTTGCCATACATCATTCAGAATCTGATTGAAACTACAAATAAAGTTTTATGGGACATGAATCACACAGGGTTTGAATATCCTATATGGCAGTGTAGCTATATTTCTGATGGAAGGCTATAGTAGTTAATCATATTTTTTTCCTCTGGAAATCTACTGTTTGGGGTATATAAATACATTTTATCCCTCAGAGGAAATACATTTATCTGGAAATATTTCAGACTAAAATCATAAAGCAGAAAATACACCATTTAGGCCAACTTATATGTGGTAAAGTTTCTCTCTGTCCCTCAAATATTCACAAAAAGACTGGGAACCAAAGCTAAAGAAAGGCTGTAGTTCAAATCAACACGGAGCTGTACAACAACAATGTTGGGGAAGAAGACACATGCAATAGTGGAAAGTGTACTGGAAGATTTTATTGCAGGTGGCATCATGGGCCAACTGAGCAAGGCAAATGTAGATGGAAGAAAGTCCCGAAGGATAAATCTCAAATACTTCTGGATATGCACAGCCAACTCCACTGCTGATATAAATGTGTAGTTGTCACCATCACCCTCATCCCCTCTCTATGGGTTTATTTGTTGGCAACAGTGGTGGATGGCCATCTTACTTTCTCACAATGTTCTCAGTATTGGGTATTCAAAAGGATGATGGGGACGATTTGGTCATGGACCTCTCTCAGAACAAGAATTTGAGAGAAAATGTGTGTGCGAGAGAGACAGAGAATGAGAGAGAGACAGAACCAGGGAGAAAGGTAAAAGTTCCCCTTCATTACTTGCACACGCCATACTGGCTTCCAATATCTTGGCTTTCAGTACAAAGTGAATCCCATTGTTTGGTTGTTTGGGTACCTACTGGAGCAGATGTACTAAATGATTCAGTCAAAAGGTAGGGAAATATCATTGATTTGATGGATCTGGTAGAATTCAGGCTTGTTGCTAACGCTCAGCATCCTTTTCATTCCTGGGATGAAATCCTTCACTAATTTTCTTTCTGAAGGACGTAATTTTAATAATTAATAATAATTAATAATTTAATAATTTTCTTCCCACTATGAGCATTTTGAGACTTACTCTATATAAAGCCCACAAATGCTTCTTTTGTGCAGAAAACAGGATTTCCTGTGCAAAAAATAAAAACAGTATCTCTGCACATAAATATTATGTTCTGTGCAGGAAATGCTGTTTCCTGCACAGAAAATGTCAGTTTCTGTGCAAAACAATCATGTGCAAATTTTGTGTAAAGTCTCAAACTGCAAAGATTTTTGTCAGTCCAGTTTTCAACACCTGGCCAACACATATTTCAGCTATTTTTTTAAATTTTTTTAATATTAAAAAATAAATTTTATTATACAACAAATTCTTTCAAATCACAATACATAGAACAATACATACACAAAATTTACACTTTCATACAAACATACATTAAAATCCCACATACAAACACAAATACAAAAACCAATACCTACCCAAACCTAATCACACTTCTTCATTTATCTTCCTAGATGATGCATACTTCATATTTCTCCTATATCGTGCATCATCTTCTCCAACCTTAGATAATTTCTTACCTTCCATTTGTTCCTTCATACATAACCCATTCTTCTTCTATCATACATACCTTGACTTCTTTTATTTATCCACTGAGCGTGACCTTCCCCTTCTCTACCTCGTGCTCAGCTTTACTATCCTTTTTCCAATTACTGCAATTCCTACCTTCTACTCTGCTATCCTCTCTCTTTCTCTTCTAAACCTACTTTATCTTTGTCTCTATCGTACCTCTCTCATGATATTATTACTTATTTATTTAATTTCTAATTTCTAATTTATTATTTATTCTTTTAATATTTCCTATTATTCTAACTATTCTTTAATTATTTTATACAACTATGTTTACCATTTTGGACTAAATTTCTGATCTTTAATAATTCTTTTATCCTGATCTTAATTAACTCACTTTTTTTCCCCTTTCCATTCTTCCTTTATTCTACCTCCATCATATTCCAATTCCTCCTAATTCATTTAATTATACATACCTATCAACACATTTTTACCCCAATTCTCTTCCCACATTGGCGTTAATATATCCCATTCTCAAGTAAATGTTTCCTTCGACTTATTCTGTAAATGTAAAGTTAATTTATCCATTTCGGCAAATTCATATACTTTCTGAGTCCACTCTTCTATCTTAGGTATATTCTCTGTCTTCCAATATTTTGCTTATATAATACTTGATGCATAAATCATATAGCATATAATTCTTGTATGTTTTTCTCTAACTTTCTTATCTATCCCTTCTAGAATATTTAAAAAATATATTTCTGGAGAAATTGTAAATTTAATCTTAAATACTTTTTCTATTTGTTTGTGTATCTGTAACCAAATTTTTTTAGCTTTTATACATTTCCATCATATGTGGAAGAAGGATCCTACTTCCTGACATTTCCAACACGCAATAACTTTTTTATTTTTATTCATTTTAGATATTCTAACTGGGGTTAAAAACCATCTATAATACATCTTATAAAATTTTTCCTTTACATCATAGCTTCTGGTAAATTCTTGATTTGTTTTCCAAACTTTTTGCCATTGATTTAAAGTAATTGGATGTCCTATATCATTTGCCCATTTTATCATATTTGTTTTGATTATCTCTTGTTCCAATTCTAAATTTAGCAACAATTTATAAATCAAACTTAAGGGCCTTTTCACCCCTGGTTTTATTATTTTGTCAAATTCATTTTCTTCCAGAGCTATTCCTTTATCCTTCATATCCTCTTTATATTTTCCCGCCAATTGTCTATGCAGTAACCAATGTGTTGAAAACCCTTCTGCTATTAATTCTTCCCTAGATTTTAATTTAATATTAGCCCCTTCTTTTTTAAGTATATCCTTATATGTTAACCATTCTTTCTTTCTCACTTTCTCTAACTTGTAAAATGCTTCATGTGGTGAGGTCCAATATGGCAATTGTAGATATAATTGTTTCCTAAATTTTAGCCAAATTCTTAAGATTGCATTCCTAACATAATGATCCCTGAATTCCTTATTACTCTTATATTTATCATACCAGACATAAGCATGCCAGCTATGATACAGATTAAATCCTTCTAAATTTAGTAATTTTACGTTTTTCCAATGAAATCCATTCCTTCATCCAAACTAACGTAGACGCTTTCTAATATAATTTTAAATCTGGCATGCTTAGGCCTCCTTTCTCTTTTGATTCTTTTAAATATTTCCATTTAATTCTGGGTTTCCTTCCATTCCACACAAAATTACTAAGATCTTGTTCCCATCTTTTAAAAGCTTTGTCATTTGCTAATATTGGTAAATTTTGAAATAAGAACATTATCTTGGGTAAAGTGTTCATTTTTATTGCGGATATTCTCCCCAGTAGGGATAAGTTTAATTTCTCCCATTTTTCCAATTCATCCTGTATTTCTTTCCAAATTTTATTGTAATTATTCTCAAATAATTCTGAATTATTTTTCGTTATTGTAATACCCAGATATCTTACTTTTTTCTATTTTAAATCTTGTATTCCCTATTAATTCAGCTTCTTGTGATTGCCCCATATTTTTTGTAATCATTAACGATTTATCTTTATCAATCCGTAAACCAGCTACTTGTCCAAATTCTTTTAATGTTTCCATAAGTAATTTAACACTTTTATTTGGGTCTTCTAAAATTATTGCCATATCATCTGCGAATGCTTGGATTTTAAATTCATTTCCTTTAATCCTCGTTCCTCTTATCTCCTTATTGTTTCTAATTTTTATTAATAATACTTCTAGAAACATAATGAATAGCAATGAATAGCAACTCTTCCTCTCTTTGTACTCTTGCTAATTCCTCTTTCATTTGTTCTTTTTTCGTTTTCTTATCCAATCCTTGAATTATTTGTATTTCTTCTTCTCCCTTTTCTTCTCGATATTCTCTTGTTGGTTCTTCTATTCTATGTAGTTCTTCCTTATACCTTCCCATGAATTCTCTTGCTTTCACGACTGTATTCAGGACCAATCTTTTCTGTTTCCAAGTGAAGGAAATTCCCTCTGTTCTTTCCCACATATATCTAATTCCAGCTTCTCTCAATGCTTGGGTTAAAAAGTTATACTCTCTCCTTCTTTTAAGGAAAGTTGGATGTATATCTTTAAATATTTTCACGTCCGTGCCTTCTATCACCAATTTACTAGTATAGCTACACTTCAAAACCAGGTCCTTCACTCTTTCCCTTAGAAAATATATCACGATGTCCCGTGGTAGCTTCTTCCTCCTTGCCACCACTGAATTTACACGAAACACTCTGTCAATCTCTAAGTCCAATTGTTCCAGTTCCCACCCTATATAATGTGCTAAGGGCGTCATCAGTCTTTGATACAGATCCTCTTGATCAATTTCTTTCAATCCTCTTATTTTAATCGACTTATTTCTGCTTCTTATGTCCATAAGTAACGTTGTCCTCTCCAGTTGCTCAGTCTTTCCCTCCGTCTTTACCACCTGTTCTTCCAACCTCATTGTCTTCTCTTCCATCTGTTCTACCTTTTCACTCATGTTTTTCAATTCTTTTGAGATGTTATCTAATTTTCCATTAAAGACTTCCAATTCTTTCTTAATATCTGTTTTTATTTCCGTTCTCATATGCTTCATTTCCGTTCTGATTTCTCTCATTTCCGTCTTGAATACCGTTGTTAATTTCTGTAATTCTTCCATTACATCCATTCCAAACTTTTGACTCGTCCCTTGATTTTCCATAGTTGCTATCTTCATTTCCACCGGTGGTGCCTTGATTTCCGTCGATGCTCTCCTTTGCAAAAGAGTTTGTATTTGCGATTGTGACTGGGCTCCTGCTCCAGCCCTCCTTTTCCCTGCCGCCATCATCTCGTCTCTTTTCTTTTCTATCCTATACTATCCTATACTATTCTATATTATTTTAATCTTTTATCAATTTGTTTATTTATCCCACTATCAAGCTATCAAACTTCCAAATTATCCCACTATTTATTTACCTATTAATCTGATTGTCTATTTATTACCTACTTATTCCACCTAGACCCTCTCTGATCCTTCCTTCTTCTTCTATTATCAGCTGCTTATCTGGGTTAGGTTTGATTTAATTTAATTAAACAGACCTGTTAATCACCACCAATCTTCCTTGAAATAATTCACAGCTATAGAGTTAGTTAATTCTCCTCACTAAATTAAACAATTATTTAACTAATTCCAAACAAATAACCAACAATGATTTCAAGTGTAAACATTATCTCAAAATTCACTAATTATTTAATTGTAAATACTTCAAGAACTATTATAATCAAAAATTCTATTCAGATCAAACCATATTGAATTAATCAATAGATAATTCAATTAATTAGAAATAAATATTCACTCAATAGTTTGCACTTTAGCAGCAAGGTCAGCAAGATTAATCAACAATGCAACAATAACAATGTTTTAACAGCTAGACCCTTCACTTGGATGTTTAGGTTTCTATTTCCAAATTGCAATTTATAATTTATACTTTATAATGTAGTTTATAGTATACTTCACTGTATTTTCTTTCCCTTCACCCTAAACCACCCCACCATTCACAGTTAATTCCAAAATAATTATAAGTGTCTCTTACCTCCTTTCAAGATTTCTTCTTTCCAGAGACCTTTAATTTCTATTAATAATATTTTCAATGTCAACCCTCAAGATTTCCCCCCTCTCTCTCCCCTTCAGTATCTTTTGCTCTCTCTCCGCTTCTCCACCTCTCTCTTTCTTATTTCCCCCCCTCTAACCACCCTTCTCTATCCTCTTCACTTATCTATCGTCTTATTCCACCTTCTCAGTCCTTCTGTTATGTCCGTCTTCCGTTTCTACTCCCTCTGTCGTCTCCACTCTCCCCTCTTCTCTGTCCTTTGTCCCTTCCGTCAGTCGTCTCCTTCCACTTCTACACCATCCGCTGTCTCAAATCTTCCGTCGTCTCTAAAGGTCCTTCGTTTCTGCACCCTCCGTCGTCGCCACTCTCCCTCCTTTACCTTCCTTCATCTCTACTCCATCCGTTGTCTCCGTCTGCCTCTATCCCGTCCGTCTTCTTAATCCTTCCGTCATCCCTGTCCTCGGTATCTTTTCTCTCCGTCGCCTGAACTCTCTCTTCTTTCCCGTCCTTCATCTCTAGCCGCTAATTGTCCCTTTTTTCTCTCCGTCTCATCCGTCTTCTTAATCCTTCCTTCATCCCTGTCCTCAGTCCTCCGTCTCCACTCCGACTTCCCCGCTCTCTCTTCTTCTTCGTCCTTCTACTCCACTCCGTCAGTTGTCTCTGTCTCTAACTGGCTCTACCCCTTCCGTTGTCTCAATCCCGTCCTTCGTCTCTATTCGTCCGTTACCTCTCCTTCTTCCTCGCTTTCTCACTATCTTTGCTGTTCTCTCTGCCTCCAACTCAGTTCCTTCTGCTTATCATACGCTCCCGTCACAGTTAACGCTTCTCACCACCACTTCTATCGCACTCTCTCTCTCTTTTATCTCACTCTCTCACACAACTCTTTCAGCACAGTCCAACTCTGGAGCACATTATAATTACAGATTGTTGATTTTTTTTCTTTCTTTCTCCTAGTCTTTTCCCACAATTAATGACGTATGCAGAAGGAAGTGGATTCACTCCTCTCCAAATTTTTTATTTTTCCAATCCAATCCAATCCAGTCTAGTCCAGTCCAGTTTTTTAGTCCAATCCAATAGCCTCCTTAAATTTATATTTAGTTTGTTTAGTTCACACTCTTTTACTCTTTTATAAATACTTAAATATTTTAGAGACTAAGAAACTCTCTAGTAGGGTCCAATGTACTAATTCAGCCACACAGCAGCAATATCTTTTCCCCTCCTCCTTCTCAGTCCCAGAGTTGGTTTCCCCGGGATTACGTCTCTCTTTTTAGAGTTAGAATCCAGCTCTGATCCTTTTCTTCCCCAGTAAAAGTCAGACAGAGAAGTAGCTCAATGGATTTCTTGCTTTCCTACTTACTGGGTTATGTAACAATGGGGACACGCCTGTCCCATAAAGGCTATCCGACACGATAATGGCGGCTCTACGATCCCATGACCCAGACGTGCCTTTCTCCTTTCCCCTCTTCTTCCAGCACACTGGGCTCGGCAGATCCCCGTCGAGCCTCCTCCGTGATCCCCTTTAATCCAGGGATCAATTTCCTCTAAGATAAAAGTCCTTTCCAAGGAAATTCCCTCTCGCGTCAGATGGAGGAATCTCACAGCTCTGTGGATTCCACCCGTTCGGCGTGTCTCCTCCACCGGAAGTCCTATTTCAGCTATTTTTCAAACAATCTTCTCATCCCTATTTACTGGCTTCTGCAAGTTCTAAGTCCCATATGAATTTAGCAGGCGCTCCAAGATTTCAGCTATCACTATATCAATGAGTGCAATGAAAAGGAAAATATTCATATAATTTCTATAGTCTGGTAACATGTGACAGAGTCCATAGCCTCCTCCCCACTCAACTCTCAACCTCCAAATACGTTATTAAAATCTGTGATATTAAACATGACCAAGTAATTTGATCTGTTAGGTGTGGCTAAAGTTGATATTGGAGAAGTTATCCAGCAGTCAGTTCTTCAAAAGCACGCATCACATGGAGATTAGATTCAGCAGCCAACTGTGAACTGAGTCAGGATTGTACAAGAGAAGAGTATGCTACCATTGGAAAATGTCATTGCAGGACCAACACAATACATTTTTGTTTGCCTGACTTGACAGGCAAGATGGCAAATACAAATACCAGCTGGACACTGGTCAGGAACATTTGTGGAGTCTGAAGATACCAAACACCAGGAAAACACAAGCCAAGTCAAGTCAAGGTCCAGTCTGAAGGTTCAGGAGGCAGAGATCCATCTGGAGGTTCAGGGAACAGGAGACACAAAAGCTTGCTAATAATTTGCTGCAAGCAAGGAGCAGCCACACCAGCAGACTTAAATAGCCCCCATGAGCAGGTGGTGCTTGTTTCCTCAGCCTAGTCTATGCAGCCTCCCTCTGAGCAGCCCGTTTCAGCCTTCCGCGTGATTGAGGGCTGATGGGCACAGGAGGCTGCAACTCCTCTGCATCACTGCTGGTTCCCTCTCCGTCATGAGCTGGCTGGGGCAACTCTGGCTCTCTTTGACCTTCCAGCGCAGGGGATGTTTGCAAGTTGACTTGCTCACTCACTGGCTCGGCCCCCTGCACAATCAGTTGCTCCTCAATCACAGCATCATCTTCTATCACAGACCCTGAGCAGGCTGCTCCATCCATAAGTCTCTTCTCTAATAACACGTAGCAGCCTCCCAGGATCTGCCCCTGATGTGGCCACCTTACTCTATCCAACAGGTAGTGCTAAGCCTGGTTAACTCCAAAGGAGGAACATGGGAGTCTCATCCTGTCAACAACAGCTGGTTTTACTGCAGTGTTGTGACCACGGTGGCAGTACAATCAGTTCTGGATGGGTTGATGGGGCAAAGGGAATGGAAGTAAGCAGCCTACATGGGCTGCAAAAAAAAGTGGGCTAGGCTTTTGAGTCATAATAACTATGTTAAGTTTATCTAAGTTAAATTTAGGTATTGTACAGATGCACAATACATTATTTTGTAGAACACATTTTGCAATGAAGTTCTGGGGAAGTGGCTGTCTGGAGTGCCAAGGCAGCCTGGAAGCAGGTTGCTAGGCAAACAGAATAGCACCTCAGGAGAGAAACCCTGCCCAGTAGCCTGAGGGAGGGGCTTGTGGCTGAGAGAAAAAGATATATAAAGCCAAGTACCTGTGGGTGTTTGATTTGCTTCCGTGAGAGCCTAGAAGGGACCTAGGGAGTAGAGTCCCTAAGTCAGCCAGAGAGTGTGGCTGTGTTGGGAGTTCTCAGTGGAAGCCAAGTGAGAGGCAGAAGAGTAATTGAACCCTAGTAGGATCTGTCCACAGGGGCCATTTCTGACTGTTACAGTGCTATTATTCCACTTTCAACATCCTATGGAATCCTGGGGTTTGTAGTTTAGGGAGGGCCTCAAAGGCCCCCATGAAGCAACCCTCAAAGGCCCCTCCCTAAACTGCAAACTCCAGGATTCCATAGCACGTTGAAAGTGGGATAATAGCACTATAAGTCTAGTGCGGAAATGGCCACAGTGAGACTAGGGGTTAAGACTTTGGTAGGAGTCTAGCCAAAGAGCTGTTATATGATCATTGTGCCTTTTGTGAAAGTCTAAAGGTACAACTAAACTGTTTCTGAGCAGGGAGTTGTCCAAAAAGTGCACTGAGCAAATGGACTAACCCTGACCTGCATATGAAATCTAACACACTACTTTAATTGTTATCTTAATAGATATTACAGTTTATATTAAACACTCACTTGGCTTGAGTTCTATAGAGTATATAAAGTTACACAGAAAACACGCTGCTATAAAATTAGTAAGTGGTCCTAAATAAACATTGAAAACTCTCACCCTTTCACACAAAGGTGGTGTTACGAGGGGGAAGACAGACCTGTAACAGGGCACCTTTTCAGACTGGGAACTGCCATACCAATCTTGGCGTAGTAGGGCCTGTCAAACGTTTACATACTGCTATGTGGACAAAACGTTGAAGAAAATGGCAAGAGCAATGCCTGAAAATCAATATGGGATAAGTGAAACTGAATTGTACATACATCGAGATGTCGGTGCTGCAAGAACATTACGTGTTACCATACCAGTATCTAAATGTGATGAAAATAACAACTGATTTCAGCAGATGTTGAATATGAAATGCCATCAATTGTCAACTGTCATACAGCAAATATCACTGAATATTATCTTTCAGATGTCTTCAAATTCTAAATGTCAGCTATCAAACACAATAAAAATAAATGGTGAATATCAAAATTCCTTGGTCATATGTACATAGAGATAATTTCTGGCAAACATCCAAAGCATCGACTGAACTGCTTGAGAACTGCTGAGGACAGAGATTAACAAAAAAGAAACTTCAAAGGGAAGGAGAGTAAAAGTTAGCTCTGTATGGAGGCAACTTTAAGAACTGGCCTTATTAAAGGACGTAAATTTGACTCTGAGGTCACTTAACATCCCTGCACTTGATAGAACATGAAGAGTTCTGCTACCTGATCCATGAAACTTGTTATTGGTAAGTTCAATTCACTCATCTTTCATCTATGTCAGCCCGTTCCTTTTATGCTGTCTTTTCTTCCACCTTTTAGGTTCTAACCCAGCTAGAACAGGCAGTAGGCATGGATATGTTGAATAAATAATGCAAGTTTCTAATACAATTTAGTATGCTTATACATCTTTTATTTCATTGTAATTACTATAAACCAATTCATTTTCATGCAGTTCTCAGTCTACACTCACAGGGACTGCCCTCCCATCTCCATTCACTTCCTAATCCTGACTCTCGCCCGCATTCCTCTCATTTCGTCATTATGAGGGCACCTCTCAACCTCACTCTCTCCACCATCACCATCAAGGGGGCTTTCCATACTACTCACTTAAAGCACTATATCTCACTGTCATGGCAACATCTTAAGGAACCCTGGGACTGGCACTTCGTTGTTGTTGTGTGCCTTCAAGTCCCTTTTGACTGACAGCAACCTATGACTGGGCTTTTGGGGGCTGAGAGTATGTGACACACCCAAGGTCACCCAGTAGGTTTCCATGGCCAAGTGGGGAATCAAACTCTGGTCTCCAATCTGGTGGCTCTGAGATTAGCAGTTTAGGGAGAGCTTTTAGTACTCTTAATCAGAGAGTACTTGGGTTTCACCAAGCAACGACCTGTAGGATTCCATGGGAGTTTCCCATGGCAGTTCAAGTGGAATATAGTGTTAAAACTGTGTAGCAGGAAACAGCCTATGTGCACATTCACTCCCTTCAAAATTCCACATCTGTCTTTTAAGCTGCAGAAATCCTTCTGACCATATATACCCTATACTACAAAATTCGTATAAAATACAAGAACACACAAACTATGTTTACAAATTTTTTAACTAAATGCAGGGACACTACAGTACAGGGTTCTAGAGCTTTCTGAATGATATGGGCAAATGCTGTTTCACTTTTGCAGCTCAAATATGGAAGGGCGTTTTTCAGTGAAACAACAGTTGGTGACCGCCTCCAAATGTACGTTTTGGGCTGCAGCTCCCATCATGCCTCACTGTTGACTATGCTGTCTGTGGCTGATGGGAGTTGAAGTCCAACATTTGGAGGACCAAATGAACCCTATAATAGTGCAACACCATGATACTGGGTTGCTCTAAACTTGGCTTTGTGGGAGAATATGGCTGTTAGGTTGGCTAGTATTGACTACAGTTACTCTTAGTCACTTCAAGAGGCCAGGAAAATTTGTGTGAAAAGAAAGTGAAGTTTTAAAACAGGTTTTGACACCTCTACTTTTTGCTGACAATTTCTTCCTCTGAAAATGTTTAAAATCTTACTTCTGAAAAAGGAACCATTTGATTCCACTTAATGTTGCCCATCCAACCCTCTAAAATAAATGAAAAAGTGACATGAAAAATGTGCAGAACAGTGTTATTTCTTTCAAAAGCCACATACAAAAGAAAAAAAGAATGCCTAGTTAATTCTGGACACAATGACCTGCCCCAGTCTGCAATACAAAAACGGACTTCATTATATTATGCAATCTTTGGAAATATGTATATTGCTAAAAGCATATATTATATCACTACAAAAGGGGTACTTTGTCCCAATTTTACTAACATTTGCATACTTTTTCAGGCCCATTACTGTGTTTTAACTATTGTCATGCACCAACGCGTCACTTACAATCATGAAGTTCCTGGTAATGGACCTCATTGAAAGAGGACAAAAGAAAAAGATCAGATAATGCCTCCAATTATAAGCCATCCAAAACCTGGTAGATTAAACCCCACTCAACTCTGTATTGCTATCTCATAGCTTTTTTCTGTTTTTCTTTTTTCTTTTTCTTTTAATCAGACGGCCTTGGCAGAATGCATTTGTATCTCCTATCATTAGAGTATGACATATATGACAAATGCAGAAACTCAATCATTTTTTTAAAAAAATCTTTGACCCGACAAGGTAGATTGCATTGAAGCATCATCTTCAAGGACTGAAAATCACACCTCAGTGCAAACAAACGGGACCTCCCTACCAAGTTCCTCATCTTCATTTTCCGGACAATGTTCTGTGTCTGCTGACATGATCATTTTTTACTGGACTGTATGGGGAATGAAGGGGCTAGCCCCCTTTTTCTGAAGGGTACTTTTTGTACTTCTGTAAACCTCAAGGTTACCCCAAGCATGCCAGGACATTATTTTTTTATGTTTTTATGGTGGTTATGCTTTGGTTCCATTATCTGAGTTTGATATTAGAGAGTGCGACGGAGAACTTTCTCCCAGTCACAGAAGAAAACGTTGAACCTCCACTGAACAAATCTTTCCAAGAAAACCTCATGATAAGGCACCACGAATCTGCACACAGGACAAATTCCTCCTTGAATGTGCAGCTTATGTTCAAGGCATTATAACCATTATCATGAATTTTATCTTTATTTATATACTATCTTTTCCCCAAAATTGAGACTCAAGATGGCATGCAATTTTAAGCAGCTACAGTACAGCTAAAAACATACCAAGGCCAACACTGTCATAGAACTAAACTGTCCACAGTATTAAAATGATGTCAAATAAACACTTGCAAGGAATAAAAAGCAAGACCCTCTCCATGAAATATTATATTCCATAGTTATTTAAAATGATGAAAGTCATCCCTGTTTGTTATTGATATAGGTGCAATGAAAAAAAAACAATAATAACTTTGAAACAAATTTTAGAAGGGTAATTGCGTTACTTTTTTACAGTGTAAAGAAAAGTGAAACAACAGTTTCCCATCATTAAGTCTGCATACTTTAATCATGATACGTCAATGCATTTTGTCTGAAATTTGGCTATGACCACTGTATTTTTTAAAGTACACACAGACACAGACATACTGCTGAGATACAAACGGATTCCAGGAAAACTAGGAAAATTGTGTTATTTTCTGTTATATTATTAGGCTGTTGTCATTGCAGGGCAGGAGGAGACTTTGTGTGTTTTTCAACAAACAGAAGTAAAGTAATAAATTCCGGTCCATTGACTGTCACTTTTTGCTGAAGAATTATGACTTCCAGGATATCAGAACCTCCAAAGAATGAAACTTTCTCCCATGTGGTAGTCCATAAGGCAAGGCTCTCTAGATTTCTTTTCTAAATGCACAAGGAATAGCAGCAGCAATGCAACATACACATGAATTTTAGTTGACAAAGAAGTGGTGTGTGAGAAATATTACAAAGCACTCCATGTCATGAAATCCTTATAGAAGTGATAAAGTATTTTCTAACCAGAAAATAATAAGCAGGTAGAAAAACAAAGAAATAAACAAACAAAGCCTCCCAATAATCAATCTATCTTTACAGAATATACACGCTTAAACTTTGCATTTTACATTGGGTGGGAACCATGCAGCTCTCAGATTTTTACATGGACTACAGTTTCTAGCACACCTTATTATTGCTTACGATGGGCAAGGCTGCTGGGATTTGCAGTTAAAAAACAAGACCACACAATTCCCATCCTGGCCCTTTAGTTAAAAAAAACAAATTGTGGAATGAGGTCATTTACATAATTTGCTGAAGAGTTCAAAACTAGTGGGATTGTAACCGATAGCACAAACTAGTGGGATTGTAACTAATAGCACAAGTTTGTCTACTCAGAAATAAGTCTTATTTGATGAGTTTTACTTTGGCCATTTCCTCACTAGATTGTTATAGCGCTATTATTCCACTTTCAACATTCTATGGAATCCTGGGGTTTGCAGTTTAGGGAGGTTTGCAGTTTAGGGAGGTTTGCAGTTTAGGGAGGTTTGCAGTTTAGGGAGGGCCCCTCCCTAAACTGCAAACCCCAGGATTCCATAGGATGTTGAAAGTGGAATAATAGTGCTATAACAGTCTAGTGTGGAAATGGCCACACTTCGTTAGGTGTTTTTTTTCGGATTTCAGCATCAAAGTTCTTTCTCTCTCTCTCTCTCTCTCTCTCTCCCTTCCTTCTTCCCCACTAACATATACAAGATCTGTCTGCTTGGAGTGGACAACCCACAACCCACTGGAGTTCTGTGCCCTACCATTGCTGCCCCACAAAATTTCCTGCTGTAAAATCTCACCCTGTATCATTCTTTGAAAAGCAAGTGTGCAGGGAGTATGATTCTCCCTTTAAAGCATGAGAATATAAATCTGAATTAAAACAATTAACTATATGCACACACACATACATAAAACATTGATTAATTGTTGGAACAGAGGCACCAACTGACTTGAGGGCAACGTTATCAAGTAATGCTTTGAATGTGTGAATGCACCCTGAGCTACCAGGGTATCACCTAAACTGGGCTCCATTCACAGTGACCAGTTTCACAGCTTGCCTCTTTGATCCTCTGCCAGGAATGTATGTATATATCTTTGCTTATTTTTTTTTTTCTGAGAGCAAGAATGAAGAATTTCAACGATTTCCCATCCAACAACAGAAACAAGTTTTAGGCTGTGGTGCTAAATGGGGTATTTGCCTATCCTAATCTCATTCATTTAAAAAGAACACTTGCTGGATAAGTACTCTGATGATCAGGCTATTTGGGGTATTTGATGTAGCATCTAAAGCACAGAGGACACTAACTGTTTACTCCACAGTAGTGCTGATTTGGAGCAAGGCATTTATTCAAAACATCTGGGAACCGATGATGATGATGAACTTAAAATTGGACTAACAAAAGGAAATTCCCTTGCTCCAGCTTATCGCATTACAAATGCAAAGAACAATAAGGCAATAATATCTCTTATTTGACTTAATTTTCCATATTCTTCCAGCCATAAATGAAACAATGATACTCACCAGGCTATGAAATTGTGGAAGGGGGGGGAACATCTTTCCCTGTCTAGGAGCCCTTCATTGTCCTCCATCTTTGGGAAGTTCTGCCAAGGCAGAACAGGGAATGAGAGAAGCATAGCAATCCTGCCATATTTTAGTCCTGAGCCTGCTATGACTTCACATACAAGATGGAGGGGTTTTGCACCACACTTCTCCTTTTTCTTCCTCACTTCTAGCAGTTCAATTATATGTTATAGGGAACACACAACTCCTTTGCTACAATTGATTCCCTGGCTACCATTCTATTTCAAAGTGCTGGCCATGAACTATAAAGCTCTATACAGCCTTGGTCCATCTTCCTATACAACCTTACTTAGCTTTCAGATCTCTTGGGGAGGAACTTTTCTCAAACCACCACCACCCCATCCCCAGGCATGTTTAATGGCAATGCAAGAGAGGGTTTTCTCCATGCTCCTAACGTTTTAACTCTCTTCTTAGGGACACCAGACTGGCTCTCTCTTTCCTGTCCCTTCACCAGCAAGTAAAAACTTTTCTATTCCAGCAGGCTTTTGTGAACTGACCATTTAAGAAGAAAGGGGTAATCTTCGTGTGGTGCTCTTTGCTTTTCAATCAATGTTTTAAATGGTTTTCATTCTGTAGCTGATTCAATTCTATCTTAATGACTTTTTGTTATGTTTCAAGCCATATATGCTATTACTTCTATTTCTTTTTATCCTGTAACCTGCTTTGAGTTCTAGCTTTGGGGGGAAAAAGTGAGGTATAAATAAAATAGTACACAGGTAGGTAGATAGATAATTGCCAGTGTGTTCTGGGTCCCTCCTGTTGCGGGTCACCCATGTCTTGCTCTAAGAACAAATGCATTTCCATCATCGTAGCAAAGGAGCCCTCAACAACCATAGCAAATTGTGATACTCCCACAATAGCATATGTTAATCACCAGATATCTAAGATCTAAGTCCCATGTGGGTCACTGGAGATGTTACCAACACACACACAATTTAAGAACTGAAAGGCAGAGACAGGCACCTTCAGGAGGGGGGTTGGCTTCATACTGGACATCCTCCCATCATGGAGAGCAGTACTGTCCAAAAGTAGTGGTCCCTGGGTAACTGTCAGTCACTGAATCATTGGTGTTAGTCCAGAGGAGAAAGAAACCATTGCAGTCAATGGGCACAAATATGGTGCCAGTCCCTGGCACATTGGGAAAAAATAATAATTGCTGGCCTCTCACATCATCTGAGAAGTATGGCTCTAGAGGATGCACTGGTAATGCATCCTCTTATCAGTGTTCACTGAGGATCCTACCACTGCTCCTATTGCTGTTAATATCTGATGAGATCTGGGGTGGCATTTGATGATGCAGAAGGACTCATAGATGTCTCCTGTACCACAAAGCCTTGCATAACGGGAGAGTGTCCTTTTCTCTTCTAGAACAAAAGGGATAGAGGGAAAGTCCTTATTTTTGCAATAACACCAATATTTGGCAGGTTTTTTTTTTAAAGAAATGTGAATATATGGGACTGGCAAAGCCCCTAATAACAGTTGGGTTGGAGGAAACCATATGTGGCCCATGGGGCACACATTCCTCACAACAACCTAGGACAGTGGTTCTCAACCTGTGGGTCCCCAGATGTTCGTGGACTTCAGCTCCCAGAAGCCCTGAGTATTGACCATAGTGGCTGGGGCTTCTGGGAGCTGAAGTCCATGAACATCTGGGGACCCACAGGTTGAGAACCACTGACCTAGGAGGAGGCACAGACATTGTAACTTTAGCATGAGTTGTGTCATTCTAATCAGAAGGTCACCTAGAAACATGGATGGTTGAGATCCTCTGGAGGAGGATCTGGATGGTTGAGATTCTCTGGAAGATACAAGGAACTATAACCCTTTTTTAACAGTAAGAGTGAGCTTTCTGATTCAGAAGTGGGGGAAGATGACCTCAGCTATGAGAAGGTTGGGAAAACAGTGGTTTACACTGTAATATCCCCAACTTACACCACATCCTATAATATGATAATCTAACAGGCTGTTACTCCTCATTGCCATTTTAAATGCTTAAAGTACCTCCGGGTATGTACATCCTGCCTTAGGGCTTGTCTTTGCTATCTAAACAATAAAATGTTTGAGTCACTACATATAATAAAAGATGCAAAGAGCTATCATCAATTTTTAAAACTGTTTTTCTTTGCACAATATGTACAGTTTGGAGATTAGTGGAACCAGTGGGTGATTTAACTCATTTAAACACGTATTTCGGCTTGGTGTAATTAAAAGGAAGGAAAACAAAGCCATTTGTAGCATCAATATAGGGGACTATTTTTGGTCTCCATGCTGTGCCACTACAAGATCATCAGAACCCGATTATAGAAACCATGGGGAGAAACATGATCATAATAACTTTGCAGAGCTTACGGGATACCTTCAACAGTGCAACCTAAAGACAGATGCCTCTTCCTCCATCTCGCACACCTTTGCACATAACTCTTGCTTAGCTGGCTGTATATCATGTTTTCTTACTCAACACAGATTTTCCGGCATGATTTACAATTCAAGAGTACAATGAGTAACATGAGAATAAGGCAACGCATAGGCTATACCGCTGCACCCACAGGTGATATCACCCCATTGTCTGTGCATTCAAAGCCTGATGAGATCATCCATCACATGGGTACATTCATATAGCCCCTTTTACATGGAGACCAAATGCACAGAGGGAGGAGGTGTGCATGGCTGCCATATCCATTGTCAGGTCCAGATTATCAACGGTTCAGTTGGTAAAATTACTCCAGTAATTACTTCACAGTGATGCAGTGCTGAAGGAAAAAGGTAAGGCTTGCTTCCTCCTCTTCCCTGGGTCGCTTCTTCGATCTTCGTGTCTTTCTAGCTATTTCTACACTAGACTGTTATAGCGCTATTATTCCACATCCTATGGAATCCTGGGATTTGCAGTTTGGGGAGGGGATGGCTGGCCCCTCCAAAACGGCAAACTCCAGGATTCCATAGGATGTTGAAAGTGGAATAATAGCGCTATAACAGTCTAGTGCAGAAATGGCCTCTGTTATCAATAACATTTTGAATATTATCTGAGTAACCACGAATATGATACGAAGAAAATCAACTCCTCTGAAATGTGGCGCTGGAGAAGAGTTATGTGGATACCCTGGACTGCTAAAAAGACAAATGAAGGGGTCCTAGAACAAATCAAACCTGAACTCTTCCTAGAAGCCAAGGTGACTAAACTGAGGCTGTTCTATGTTGGCCGTATCATGAGAAGACTTGAATCACTACAAGATGCAATAAGATAGACAGATAGAAAGCAGTAGGAAAAGAGGAAGCCTGCATCACAGATGATAGACTCATTCAAGGAAGTTACATTCCTGAATCTGCAAGACCTGAGCAGGGTGGATGAGGATAGAGTGATCTGGAGATATCTCATTCATAGGGTTGCCACAAGTTGAAGTTGACTTGACAGCAGTTAACAACAACAACCAAGCAAAAATGCATGGGATCAGGCTGTTTTAGTCTCACAAATGGGTTCACGTATCAACATTCATGGTGTTATTTTTATTTATATAGTGCCGTCAGTGTACATGGTGCTTTCCATGAGTGGTTTACAATTTTGACAGTTCCTTGTCTTCAGGTCTACAACCGAAAAAGACATGAAACACAAGGAAAAGGGAATGGTGTTTTTGCAGGTATGTGTACGTGAGAGAGACAGAAGTCCAGAAGATGCTGGCTGCCATTCTCTCCTTCTGAGGCCACAGCGGTGGGAGTTGGGAGGGATGGGGGGCTTTGATCTGCTGCCAGACCTTGGTATGATAGAATTGTAGCATATTGTTTTTCTGTATTTCACTTTACGAAATTAAATATTTTCTGCTTGGCTATTTAACTTCTGTGGCACTAGTTCTAAAAGGTGTGCACAAAGGGGACTCCATTTTGAAATGGGTCCAGGGCCCCTGTCCAACTTAATCCAAAAATTAACAATCAGCAGAACAGCTACAATGCCTCACACTGTGGCTGACCTCATGTGTTTCTTCAACAGTGGTGTGTGTCTGGGGCAATATTTGAACCAAAATGAATACCACGGGATGGCTGTGTCAGAGAGAAAGCAAGCTCCTTGGAAGACTGACAGGACTAAAATACCAAGAGAAATAAAAACATTCATAGACTTCTACAACCAAACTGGGTATATTCGGGACTGCTGAGATTCTGACCCAGTTTACTGTGCAAGACAATTTTGATTTGGACAACTCCCAAATCTATCTGAAATGGATGCACTTTGGTTCAAGATTCATCCGTATACAAAACATACTCTCATTACCTTGTTATTTTTTGCATTCAAATGTGTGACCTCCTTTCTCAATAAGGCTGTATTTTTAAAGTATGCTAACGGCTTTGCAAAGAAACTCTCAAATATCCCAGGTGGAGGAAGGATGGAAAACATCCTCACCAAGACTACAGCTATGCCATTTGGCATCCGCCCTTGATTCAGTAATTTGAAACGATAGCACAAAGCCCAAGAGGCAATGCTGTACAATTCTCTACATTCCTCACATATCAAAATCCTATTCCATGGATCTTCTACATGAAATATAGCCTTTTGGTTATGAACAGCAGCAGCAGCAGCAGGAGGAATGAGATTTGCTTTGGTCAGTGGCAGTGGATTCTTTTCATAAAAAGGAGATAAATGCAGTAGAAAATGTAGTGGGGGAGGGGAAAAAAAATCCATTTTTCAACACAGAATTAATGTGCTGGACAGTTCGCCTGCTCAGCTTTAGAGCTCAGAAGCAGAAATTCCAGCTTCCAAATCAGACTCTGTGAGACGGGACCTGTTTCAAGCATTTATTTAAAGGGTTATAGAGCCATTCTGGGATTACTGGTCATTCTTGCTTACATAAAAAAATCAAGCTAATGGCATGTATTAATGTGAAAAACATCATGAGCAAACATGCACACACAAAGTGTTTTGGATAACAACTGGTTGTGCAGAATTATCATGTCTCACAGGAATAACAGAGCTTCTGTCCAATTCAGTTTTGCTCTTTCAAGGATAGTACTGTAGATAAAGGGATACAATTATGTGAAGCTCTTCATACAATTTATTTTTACATAAAAAACTTTACCGAGAGGCTATTTCTACACATCCCCTCCTTCCCATTAAGAGACTCTGTAATTCTCTATATACTTGTATGAAATCTGAGGAACTTACCTTCAAGTAAACCCATTTATATACTTGTATGAAATCTGAGGAATTTATTTTCAAGTAAACACATTCAGGTTGTGCTGTGACAAATTCATTCATACGTTCACTATAATGACAGGCTCTGAAAACGTGTCAGGTTTATTTTGTTGCATTTCACAAAATCTCACCAGTGCTCTCACCTTGTCTCAGTTACACATCAGCTTATAAAGAATGAGAATGTATGTATATTTTCTCCGCATTTCCCCCAATGCATACAGGTTTGGATGCAGTTTTTCCTAATCTATGCGTTTTCATTTTTGACCAAAATATAATTTTGTGTGCATTTTAGAAATACACACATTTTTGGACATTTACTTTTTTTTTCCTTTGCTGAAATGAATAATGGTAAGGTGGCGTGTATGTGTGTGTGTATAAAAAACTAAATAAAAACAAGATTGGGTTTCTCCTATTACCAATCTCAGAAGATGTGAAACAGATTTTAACAAAAAAGGGAGAGCAGATATATACAAATGCAAAAATAGGGAACGTAGGAATGTGTTTTCTGAAGTCTTGTACCTGCTACTCCTATTGTCTGGAAGTCCAGCTGATATGGTTAGGAAGGCATGTACTAGGAGCACTTAATACACGATGCAGCCATGTAAAGCAAACACACCGATCTATAAAGTATGAAAGAATATACCAAGAGAGATGTGGCATAAGACCAAAGGCCTATTTAGTCCAGTACTCTGTTTCCATGGTGGTGAAACAGATGCCTATGGGAAGCCGCCAAGAAGGGCATCATGTGCAATAGTATTCACTATCCAATTTTCTTTTTTTTAAAAAATGTTGTCTGGCATTCTGTATTGCAGGTATGGATTTGTAACCTAGGTTTATGGATGCACTACTGTTCCATATTCACTAACACTACACAGTTACAATCATGGCACTATTACTGTGACCATACATGTCCTCCCAAATCTACATCACCTGGTAGTAGCCCACTGAGAGAGAGCCAGCATGGTATAGTGGTTTGAGAAATGGACAATGACCCTGGAGACCAGGGTTTGATTCCCCACTCAGCCATGGAAACGTGCTGGGTGGCCTTGAATGTGTTGCACACTCTTGGCCTCCAGAAAGCCCTGTGATCGGTTCACCTTAAAGTTGCCATAAGCTGAAAATGACTGGAAGGCACACAACAACAACGCCTCGCTGAGAGATGGAAATCTGTTCAGCCGGTGACCAGGGTGTAGGAAGATGCTATTTCCATCTTCCTCCACACCAGTGAGTGAGGCTGCGACAGTCAGAAGTAGGAACCCTGAAACAATTGTCTCAGCCTCACTTGCTGATGGGAAGGGGGTGGAAATGGCATCTTGCTTTACCCCAACCATCAGCGGAACAGATCTTTATCTCTTGGTGCAGCTACTGCTTGGTAAAACAGGGGGACTGGGTAGGAGACACTGCTAAGTTACAAATACATAACTAACAAGGTGAAGTAGAGTACGGCCCATCATGGTTACATCAATCTTTTCAATACCCTGAAGTACTCATTTGGTAGATCATCCAGTTCCAATATTCTCTAATGGGGCTCAAATTTATATTTGGCTCTCCCAGCAATAATGGGGCTTCACCCTTAGCAACACCACGATGTATGAAGAGATCCAAAGCTGCACTACAAAATGGATCCGTTATCCCTTCCATTTTATGGCCATTTCCACACAACACTCTTATAGCACTATGATTCCACTTTCAATCTCTTATGGAATCCTGGGGTTTGCAGTTTCAGGAGGGTCCGGCCGGCCCCTCCCGGAACTGCAAACCCCAGGATTCCATAGGAGGTTGAAAGTGGAATCATCGCACTATAAGAGTGTCATGCGGAAACGTTCTACGTCTTGGGTAGTTCAGCATTTGGCGTCCTTGTTTGTTCCACCCTTTAGCCTTATTATTGGTCGCTCAGCCATTTCACTAGAGTTACAAGGTGGCAAACAACAGACAGGTCAAAGAGATAAAAGTGCGGGTGCCCGATAATGTAGTCTAGTCACTTGTGTAAACTCAGTTAAACATTAATACACTGCAGCACAGTTAATATGCCATTTTACTTTCACATTTCGGCTCCACTTCTTCAGCCTGCAGCGAACAAAGGCTGCATCTGATCTTCCGTCTTGGTTTCAAGGTGATTTAAATTTCTCCACAGGCAGATCAGAGAGACGACACCATAGAATATGGGCAAGAGACATGAGACAAAGTGTCGGAAAAAGGAAGGGTGGTCCTTTCAGGCTAAATTTACGTCAAAAGGAAAGTTAAATATGAGTACAGTGAGACAGGCAGAGAGAGGCACAAATCCATCACAGGGATATGGAAGTGCAAAGAGCCCTTTCTGCTGTGAATCTCTAAAGGCCCTACTCTGTGTCAGTAGCCAGCTTGTAGTAAGATGAGTTAGGTATATAAGAACATGGGAAGTTGTATCTCATAAACAAAATGTTGCCTTATACCAAGTCAGACCACTCCCCCATCTACCTCTCAGTATTCTTTACGCTGGCTCTGTTTGCAGGTGGGATGTAATTCTTCATTTCTTTCATCTCAAAGGAAATAATAAGTTTAGAAATTTGATTCCCACTGCAAGAAGGTCTTCAAAAACAGCAGTTTTCAAAGCCTATTCACAATTCAGGATTATTCTGTGCAAAACATGGTTGCTTTGTGTAGAAAACTGCATTTTTTGCACAGAAAATAATTTTTTTATGCTTCTTCTTGCACAGAAATTGCTGCTTCTGTCCCAAACCACCACATGCAAATTTCATGCAGAATAAGTGCCAAACTGCAAAGATTCTTTTCATCAGGGCTTCTTGACATTAGAAAAACATATTTTTCAACCATGTTTCAAATATATTTGAATGTTCTTTCTGTCTCTAATTTGTAGGTAACAATAAGCCAGAATTTCAGGGATTTCTGTCTTACTGTTCATTAGCAATATTTTTATGTATTATTGACTACTTCTGCTTGGCTTCTCCTGTTCTCTTCTGACTGCAAGCTCACAAGAAAAAGTCAGCATTTTTTTTCTAATCTCTCAACAAACCAGAAGCTCAAGTCAGAGTTGGGAGTCAGCTTCAGTTCCTGATTTAAGACATTTCTGCACTACATTCTTATAGCGCGATGATTCCATTTTCAACATCCTATGGAATCCTGGGGTTTGCAGTTTCGGGAGGGGCTAGGTGGCCCCTCCCAAAACTGCAAACCCCAGGATTCCATAGGATGTTGAAAGTGGAATCATCGTGCTGTAAGAGTGTAGTGCGGAAATGGCCTTACTTGGGAGCAAAAAGCTGGGAGCTGGGTTCTGGTTTTTCTTCCTGCTTGTTCAGCTGCTCTTGCTGATGGGAGAAGTCAAGTAGTCTACTGGTCATTCATGAATGATAAGCCACGATTCTCTGGACTATGCCATGTGAAAACATAGCCACTGACTACCATCAGTTCTTCAGATAATTAGGTGAGAGTCTTTTCCAGACCTACATGAAGATGCTGTGGATTGAACCTGGGGCCTTCAGCACGCAGAGCTCTACTATTGAGTGCCACCCCTTCCTTTACGTTAATTTAGTCTTGGCTTCTGATAGTCACAAAGAATGATCTAGAGCAGTACTTCCCAGGCTATCTGATGCAAGGGACTGGCAGTTTTTCCTCAATGTGTCAGGGACCAGCATAATACTTGAGCTCATTTGCACTACAATTGTTTCTTTCTTTCCTGGAAACTCACTAAGGACCGGACGCCAAAGGCTCAAAGATTGGCACTGGTCCAGGGAGCATCCATGGGAAAAGCACTGATCTAAGCAATACTAAATAAGAATACATATATTCACTTGCCAAAATACATGGTAATAAAGACCAGTTAACCTTCTTCCTTTGTATGCTTTCAGAAGCAAACATGGGGTGCAGAAATTTAGTAGTTAGGAAGAACATAGATCTTAATACAAACACTCAACAAGCCATGATGCTCCCTTCCCTTTAGCGCAGCCTTCAAACAAGTAAGCCTCAGTACAGTCAACAAGCTCTAGGGTGCAAATGACCTCCTTTCTGTGGAGCTGCATGATGCCTTTTTTCCCCGCTGCTAACTGCACAGGGTTGCTTTTATATCAGGTAAAATATTAAAATCTACCATCATCATATAGTCCACTGCTTTAAAACACACAGCTACAGTTAATATGCACTTACTAGACTTAAATAATTGAGGTCTTTACACAAAGATGTTGGTAATGAAGTGTGTGCACCCATTCTCTGAACTCTTGACAGTACACTTCAATAGAGGTGGGAAGTATCCTAAAGGCAGGGGGTCTTCAGAACCTCTACAGGGAATCACATTTTTAAATAGCAAACTCAGTGGGCAAGTGCCATCTGGACAGCAGCCAAAACAGGGCTACTCAGAAGCAAAAGAGGAAGTATTAACATGCTTAGGGAAAGGCCTTATTTTGCAAAGAACAAAAATGTATTTGAGGAAAAAAGGGTTTAAGGGAATAAAAAATGAGGCAAGTGTGCTGTTTTGGAAGCTAGCCAGGGGCAAGCCTCTAAGCAGGGTCTGTCAGACAGCAGAGACAGTGGAAGCCCCAGTCGTATGCGGGAGCTTACCAGCTAGGCGATTATTGGAGTCCAGGCAGTTCAGGTCAACGAGATAGGGCAATAAACCCAAAGCATCAATCCAGGGGTAACACAGTCAGCAAATGAAGCAAGGTCCAAGGTTTTATGGAAATACAAGCCAGGAATCAAGAGACAAAAGTGTTGCTTCCCCCAGAATGGTTGGTTGTCAGCAAGGAATTTCCTGAGGGAGGTGATGGGATAATTTTGATCTCGGCAGCATCTTGCAGATGTTGTCTGACTAATAAGCATTCCATATTTAAGTGTTCTGAGTGTCATAGTCCCTCCTTTTGTGTTTGACTGCAGTAGGTATTGCCAAGTCCATGTCTGTGTGCTGTCGCTGCTGGGAAGTGTCACTGTCTTAAGAAGTGGCACGTCCCCCTGCTCTTCTTTTTCACTGTCAGGGTCAGAGTCTGAACCTCGGTCCTGGAAATGGGGCATGAAAGCAAGAGCTCCAGACCTTTCTGAAGATGTTTGAACCTGGGACTTTTAGCATGGACTACTACTGGGCACTGCTTTTCCCTTTCACTACTGTAGTATTGGCTTTCAACAGTTAAACAGTGATCTAGATTATAACTGGAGCACTCACTAGATCTGAGAGTGATCTACACTATAAGAAGAAGGCAATGAGAAACCACTTCTCACAAATCTTGCCATGAAAACCTATGAAAGGGTCACCATAAGCAGAGTTGATGCGGAGGCACACAGCAACAAAAGATGAGGGTCATCTATATTTAATGGCCACAGGATGGTGAAGGATGTTGACATACATGGGGGTGGACATTTAGTATTATTTTTGTCCAGTGCACATTTCTAGTGAATATATTTGCATCCTGTGACTCAACTGCTATCAAGACCTGACATGCATGAGGAATGTGATCTTTTCAAAATCTGAGCTGATCACCTAAAGTAATGTGTAGACTGGAGCTCAGTACTTCCTCAACATTACAACATATTTTTCAGTTTTTTTAAAAAAACTTTATCAAAACACATTTTAAAATACATATTTTAGCCTAGGTCCAACTGTTAATCCCAGCTGAAGAATCCCCCTTGAATCATTTGCTATATGGCACGTCAACACTAACTCTCTCAAGTTTTGGCCCTAAAATCTCAAAGCTTGGCGTAATCTTGACGTGGAAACTCTAGTTGTCTATGAACCAAAAATGACAACTTTCTATATACCAGTGGTGTGGAACCTAAGTTCTTCCAGAACAGATACCACTGAACAGCCAACCACCACCACCACACCTCCATTGCTATTTCGAGATCTAGAGTCTCGAGATCTGCAGGTTCACCAAATGCACAGAGAATTGTGTAGCTATCGGGAATTCTTAGGAATATTTTTTTCCCTTAGAAGTATTTTAAAAATACAATACCAAAAGACTGAAAGGAAAATTGTTGATTTCTTCCATCCCAGAATTTCTCATGGTAACTGGGAGCAGCTTAAAATAAGATAGAAGGTATTTAGAGGTAAATTGGGTAAAGGAAATGTGTAAGATGGCCCCTTCTGAAGTGAAAGCTATTGTTTTTCTTCTGCACCTCCCTCATGACTGTAAATTTCAGGAATGGTTATTGGTTTATCGTTCCACTGAAGGTGACCCAGGAATACATTTCTAGCTAATCCCCCAAGGAATTCTCAGATTAGTAGAGATAAGACATACTCTGGTATCTGAGATAAAAGTCAAGACATTAATTCAGGGGTGTGCATTTATCAAATGGCGTGATATTTGGCATGCATTTAATATTAAATGCTAATCAAATTGCTCTATGTAAGCTGTGGCTGCTAGTTATCTTTAACCTGTCAGTTGCTACAATGGTGTGACATGAATTACAGGCAATGACATTAAAAAAAAACTTTTGAAAAAACTTGCTGTCATCTGTCAAGTCCTAAACACTGAAGGAAATCAAGTTTGCTTGTTTTTTCAAAAGAAGGATTACCTAGGTGATTCGATTGCTGCTTTCATGCAATGTCAGTCTCTTTAAAAACATCTTGTCCCTTCTACTAAACTGTCCACTGCTTCCAAAGCCCTGCTAGCATCTGTCACCTAGGGCAGTGGATGTGCCTGTTCGTGTGTGTTTATGTGTGGGAGACTTAGGCCATTTCTGCACTGCACTGTTGTAGTGCTATTATTCCACTTTCAACTTCCTGTGGAATCCTGGGGTTTGCAGTACAGGGAGAGGCCTTTAGAATTCCCAGCCAGAGAGCTCTTGGGCCTCAGGAAACTACAAACCCCAGCATTCCACAGGATGTTGAAAGTGGAATAATAGCATTATAACAGTGTAGTGAAGAAACAGCCAAGGAGGGAGCCATCTTAGTCTCCTGAGGGAGAGACATCCAAAATCTGGGAGCAGCCACCAAGACATTATTCACTGCTTCCTTCAAGAAGGCCATTTCCGCACTGGGAATTTAAAATGGTGCAGAGCGACCTCCAACGGAGGTCTTCTGCACCGTAGAGTGGACTGGGGTGGACTATTTTTTGTAGTTCCACACCTCAATCCACGCAGGAGCGACCGGAACTAGCCACGTGGCGTGTTTTTTAAAAACCTCTTTTTAGAGGTGCCGCTCCGTCGCCCAGCTCAGAAGCAGATTTGCAGGAGCGCGTGCAAGTGCGTGCCTGCAGATCTTCCGGCGGTGGGCTTTTGGCTGGCGAGCTTCTCCAGTTGGTGGAGATCCTCCACCAACCGGAAGCTGCCATTTGGGATGCCGGAGGACTGCGGAGCAGCGAACTCGCGCTACTCCTCGTGACGATGGACTTGCCCGGCCAGAACACAATGCCGGTAAGCTCCATTTTCGGGCATCGCCCCCCCACATGCGGAAAGGGCCAAAGACAATTAGGGAAGAATTACTTATCTATCTTCAGCATCTACTCATTGTTCCCAAAGCTATCTGCATAAAGAAGTCTTTTCCTAGTGATGGAAGGACAACTGAGAGGGGCCACTTTAATGTACAAATATACATTAAATAAAAGGAAACATGGTTAAAGAAGATTCTTCCCCCAGGAAACACACATAAGTAGTAACACAATGTATCTACCAGACAGCAGGTACATAGAAAAGTTGTAGCTCAAGTATTTACTAGATGGTAAGTATAAAGGAAGGTTGTAGGTCATCAAGTACCTCAAAAATTTGAAGTGAATAAAATGAAAGAATTATATGGGGTAGAGCAGAAGAACTTGTGGACACTGAGAGGAAGATGAGATTCCACTGAAAGGAATGCACGGATCTCACAAGTAGACTGGAGGCAGGCTCCTGAACACAGAACGAAACATCTTCTTCAAGAAAGTCTGATTGAATTTTTTTTAAAGGGAAAAGTCTCTTAGATGGAAATAGCACAGCCGTGGGAGGTACAGAAAAGACTCAGGCCATTTCTGCACTAGACTGCTATAGTGCTATTATTCCACTTTCCACATCCTATGGAATCCTAGGGCTTGCAGAATGGACAGGAAAGGCTAGGGATAGAATCCTACATCACAAAAATGAAGAGTTTTTCAATGCGTTTCGAATAGGTACATGTGCAAGGAAACTACCAGGTCTGATAAACCTTGCACAAGTTAATTGTTCCTTTAAAAAAGTAAAAATTAAAATAAAGACTGAACCTTCCACAGACCACTTGAAGGCTTCTTCCAAAATGCATTCAGCGATGACTTTTCCATTCACCATCCTCTAATATTCTTTGATTACCATTTTGGACAAACATATAGACCCATGTTTTCTTAACATGCTGGGAGTAGCTGGAGAGGAAGGCTTATCTGATTTCCCCTTTTCTCTCTGTTTTGCTGCTCATGCAAAGTCAGTAACAGAATCTGGAGGCACTTAATATTTACCTTGCTTCTTCTAGGCTGCAACACACAGCTACAGTTGAATCAAGAGTAGAATTCCACTGTTTTGCAGTTCAGACTTTGTTTATTGCATTTTTTTTTTTTACTGCAAACCCACTGCTGTAACTTGACACCAACAGTCCCTTTTCCTCCAGTCCTCCTTCACTATCCCCCCCAAAGCTGATGATGCTAAGAAAACCTTCCAGCTAGACAGAGATTGAGGAGGAAAAGGGGACTGAGTACAAAGCCTTCATGTAAAGGAACTTCATTGTCAGAAGATTTGTTAATGGGGGCACACCTTTATATGTACATTATTCAAGGGGTGGGAATCATGTGGCCTTCTAAATGCTGTTGACCATAAAGTTCCAGCAGCTCTAAGCAATCAATAATCAATGATCAATGGTGAAGAATGCTTGGAACTGTGCTCAGCAAAATCTGGATGGCTGCATGATTCCTACGTGCATTCCTGGCAAATAACAGCCACTCTAAAACCAAGCTCTTCCTTGTTTCAGCATCATTTATTCATGATGTGACCAAAACAAACAAACAAACAAACAAACAAAAACCAAACCAAAAAACCCCCAATCCCCCCTCAAAAAACTTCTGACTACACAGATCAAAAAACTGAAACAGCAGTTCCTCATCCATTCTACCAAGAACCAGGAGATCAGACCTAAACAATTGCCAACTATTTTTGTTATCCTTTAACATATGGGAGAAGAATTGAAGAAATACTGTTGTGGTTGTTTTACAATTTCAATTAGAACTTTTATGTATGCTTGGCATATATAAACACGTCAGGATGTCCTTGGCCAAGGGTGATAAAGTATTCCCTATGCTTGAAAAAACACTGACAACAGTTTTAATTGCCATTTAATTGTACAGGGCATTTCTCAACTTCCGACCCTTTTAACATTGTTTTGGAAATGGTATGTATGAAGGGTGTCATGAAACCATTTACTTTTGAGTATCAGATCTACAGTAAATCCTACACATATTTACTCAGAAGTAAGTATCTCTCAATTAATTGCAGCTTATGATAAGTTGCAAAAGGCTGCCCTATAATTCTTATACTCTTTTTTATAATGCCATGGTACTTCAAAAGAGAAACCCATAGCCCTTTTAGGCCTGTGTGGCATGTGTTTTATGGGATTTTTTTTTCTACCCTCACATAGAGGGTGGTCATTATTATTGTTGTATATTTTGATAGCATTCCACCCATGAATAAAATAATCATATGAGAAGCAAGAGCAACTGTATTTATCCTTTGAAATACTGGATCCTACTCAAAGAGGGAGCGAAATGGGCTAAGGGAGCTGTATTTTAAAAAATAATACAGAAATAGCAAGATCAGAAAGTAAAGCAATCCCTGTGTGTACTTCAAAGCCTTGTAGAAGCCAAAAAGGACTAAAATTTAACGGGTACTCACAGACTCATGCAGTACACCAGATGTTTCTTCTTTGAAATAAGAATAAACTAGGGAGTCTATTAAGACATACACCTTAGCAAAACAACAGACAGAAGCATTAATTTTCCCTGTTAGATGGAGAGACCATTCTTCGCTTCTACAAACACAGATATTGTTAAGTGCCCTCTTCATTTTATTAGCAACGGTGTGTCACAAAATCCAGACAAGTGATATATTTTTTTAAAGTTCACAGATGCAACAAAATCATGCGGCACCTTAGCTGAATAACGTGGCACCTAATGTATCAAACACAGCATCAGCTTTTGTTTGCTAGGGTTTGCATCAGCAGCTGCGGTAGAGTCTAGCCCATGGAAGCTTGTGCCAAAATAGTGCCACCTTGTATAGGTTTAGTCGGAAGTAAGCTCCCTTGATTTCTGGACTTACTCCCAGCCCTCTGTGAGAACAGAATTGCTGCTTTAATCTGCATTAAAAGCAATATACGACTTTGCTTTTTCTGTTGTTGCCTCCTGAAAGCTGGTGCATTTTAACCCATTATCAGCAGCCGTTGCTTCCTCCAAGTCAGTGAATCTGCTCTGGATTTAGTTCAAGGTTAAAGGAGCTATCCAAGGTACTGAAACTTATGTCCTGAATAGGATTGGGACCTCAGACAGATCCTTCAAAGCACGGACTGACTCCCAGAGCGGATAAAACACCCCAGTGACATGGAGTTCAATGACTAGGTAATTAGGTAAGAAGTAGATTGAAAGGGTCGCATTAGCTGGAATCCTGTCAGTGTCATACTCATGTTGAAATCCCCATACACATGCATGTATTCAGTTCGCGGTTGCACAAGTGGAGTTTGGCTACTGTAACTATTTCATATGCAAGAGTGATATAGGAGCTCTGCCCACAATTTAGGGGGTGTCCCTTCTGATGTCCTAAATTGAATAAACTGAAAATCAAATCTACTCCAAATTCAGGTAATTTCCTGCTTCCATCACACTCCTGCAACCTGTCTCACTGCCATCTTCTACCTTTGTAAGTTTCTTCCAACATTTGTGGGTTTCACTTTCATGGATTTGATTATTTGGTTATTTGCAAGTTCCTCCACCTCACGTGCTTCTATTCTGGGGAAATCTTCCCTCTCAGTGGCTCTGATCAGGCCACACAACCCTTTAAAAACCTACCTCTGGTCTTTCTTGACCTGCTTGGCCAACTAAGGACATCTCACAGCCCAATTTCAAGCATCACAAATGCCTTCCTGGTGCCCCTCCACCCAAGGAAGAAGATGGGTGGGACACATAGGGTGTATACCATACCAACTCACCCCTTTTCCCTTTCCTTTCCCTGACGTAGTTTGGACTCTGGGTGCCTGCTTTTCCCACCATGCCTTGGCCCCTTCCCACAGACATATATACGCATCCTGTGCTCCTAATCCTAGCAAATATGGAGGGCCGACTGTTTTAGGGAGTGTGATGAAACCATATTAGATGGCAGACACTGATGTTGGAAGAAAAAGCACTTCCGCAGCCATCCCTCCTAAGTCCCACTGCTTCCTTGAGAGGGCAGAGCTTGTATGTGTCACAGAATTGAGGATTTGTATGCTCTGTTTCTCCCAAACTACTGTGCTGTTCTGCAGTGGGGAAAAACACTGCCTGGTGTTGAAGGAAAAACAAACCGTCCATCCAATCTATTTCTTCAAATGGAATGGACTGGGCACCATCTTGACCACTGCCTCAGATATCAAAGTGCTTTGCACTGCCCCTGGACTCCAGGCTCCCAAGCAGAGCAATATGCCAGGTCCATAGTGGTTGACCTCAAAGCAGAGCTCTCAGAGCCTGGAGATGGAAAAAAATCCATTTGAACAGAAACTCCTAACAAGAACAAGAAGGCTCATTTTCTCCATTAACGAAACCTCCACATAGCTAAGGCAGCAACTCCAGTGTGAATCCACAAGCAATGCCCAGGGTTATTTAGCTTTATGTACTAGACATGAACTACACTTCTTAACAGGTTATTTGGAAATAGGTCTGGAGGAACGGTTATAATAAAAGGAGGAAGATGACAAACTGAAAATCCCCAGATAATTGGAAAGTGTATATCATAAACAACCCACCATGTCATTGTTCACTGACATCATTTAGAACTCTCTTTTAGTAATCTCGATGTGTTTGCTACGCGCTATAAGGCAGTAAAATGTAATTTCGCAGAAATGTATCTATGTCATTTTGCTTGCAATTGTGCCATTTTCATATGTTCACGAGACAGTTCTCTTTCTTATTTTTTTTTTATTTTCAAATAGAGCTATTGCATTTAATCGTTACACTATGATTAAGCCATGCTACTAAGGAGGAAAAATGGGCTGAGCTAGATAGTTAAAGGGCTGGAAATGATATGCTATTTCATGTCTGTATTAGGAAGAAATTGGATGCCAGAAGATTTAACATAGATGCAGCAAGCCAGGAGGATACTTAAGAGAGGCAAAAAGGGGAGACTGACTGGAAACGAACGATGTAAACAAGAATGAGTGATTGAAATAATGCAGGCCACTTCAGACATGGATGAGAAGCACTAAAGATCAGGAATAAATTATACCCCAAAGTGATTCAATAAAAAATCAGAATTGTACTGCGGTAATCAGACAACATATGGGGCGGGGGCAGGCAGCCTATAAAAAGCAGAACGGAGACTCAGACACTCCAGCACATTAGATCCTTTAGAGAAATCCAAATGTAGGGAAGAGGTGATAACCACCTAGCTGGATGTACTTTTCAGAGGAAGCAAATGACAGAACTGTAGTCCCAGAACAGAGAATGAAGCACAGACAAACATAAAAATGATCAATGCAATTATCAATAGAACTGAGACAAACACCAAACTGAGCAAATTCAATGGCTGTCTAGGGAAAAATGGCTCAGCCTATGCATGCGCCCACAATAAAAGAAAAAAGTCATCACAAGCAAATTAAAACACATTCCACAGAAAGGTAAAGCACATGTATACATACAGCAAAAAGGGAAAATCTGAGCTTCTTAGAGTTTAAACACAGGACTTTTATGCCACTCAAGAAATGGAAGGAAATCTATGCACTGAAGCTGTTTCATTTCTACTAGGTACCTGTACTAGCCACAAAACCACTGATGTTGCTGAAGTGGGGAGGCTAGGCCATGGCATTTCTTTGCACATAAGCATCGTGGCTTCCCTCAGCTTTAAAAGGAGAGGGACAGCTATTCCATCTGTATATGCAGAGATTCTGTTACCCAGTGCAAACTGGCAGTGTTGCTTGGTTGTGTTTGCAGCCTGAAGACTTGGCAACTGTGGTGCATTCTGAGTGTGTCTGGCTGAGTCTTCTCGGAGGCTAATCGAGGTGGAAAACAAAGCAGTATGTTTCCAAATCAGATACCCAAACAGCAGCAGATTCTGCTGGTGGTTCTTCAGCCTGTATTTGCTTCCTTCTTTTCTTTTCAGCATAATTCAAAGTGCCAATGATCACTCTCAAGAAGAGGCTGGGCCGAGGAAGGGAAGCATGCACTCCTATCCTTTCTCAGTACCACCCTGATCCATAGCCAGTAGAGGCCACATTTAAATTATCTGAAAACTGCACAGTATTCCAAGACTATTTGTAGCGTGTTTCTCTGCACCAAATTTGTGCTCTGTATTTTTGTGCAGAAACAGCAAAATGCTGTTTCCTGTGCAGACACTTCTGTTTTCTGCATAGAAAAAAATGTGCATTTTGTGTAGAATAAATCCTGAAGTGCAAAGATTCTTGTCAGTCTAGGATTTTTGTCTGAGGTTCTTAATATTTGAGAAACAAGATTTTCAACCATTTTTTTGAATATTCATCCCTATATCTCTTCCCTCTTTCCCCATTCAATATATTCTTCAGAGACTGAAGACATCTGTTTTTCTCTTTTGGATTTGATGTGATTCTTGATTCTGTACTGTAATAAGATGCTAGATTAACTTGTGACACAATGATTTTTTCATAGCTGTTTTCTGAATAATAAACTATGACCCTCCAGATATTGAAGAAATATTTCCTCCATTATCTCTCACTATTGGCCAAGATTTCTGGGGATGATGTGAACTGAGATGCGAAACCATCTGGGGAGTCACAGATTCCCAAGTCCTGGTTTGGGCTTAGTTATGCCAATTAACTACAGTAACTGTTTCATAGATATATGTTTGCCCGCATTTTTATGTTTTATACCCCCCTATATTTCAGAAATTAGTCAATACATAAGAAATCAAATTTAATTCATTTTTCATTGCACATAATTAAAAAAAAAAGAAACACCCAGACTGTAAAATGAAAGACATTGAAGAAAGCAGCAGCATTTTTGAACTCACAGTGCTGGAGGCAAAGGTCAGATGGCTGATGGAAAAAATAAATCTTATTTCTTTCAGTTCAAAATATTGTTTCAATGAAATCTCCCGTACAATATTAAATATTACCAGCAATTTGTTCTTACAGTTCCTTGTGCAGCTGTAGAACAAAATGCTCTGGTAAAGCAGTGGTTGTATGAAAGCACAAGAAAGAAAGGAAGCAAGGAAGCAAGCAAGCAAGCTCTTGAATAATGATGAAAACAGTCCATAATGCACTTGCGGTATTCTATGCATCCTCTGCAAAAGAAAAGATGCTGTTTCCTGTTTATGTGCATGAAATAAAGCAGAATCTGAAGTAGGAAACATTTTAAAAACTTGGCTCAGAATGCTTGCTGCATCTCTGAAGGACCTTGCTGCATGTGGTCATCCGTCAATCTTTATCATACAGACAGAGCTTGGGGTGAGGGGAACAATCATGCCATCCCTGTGAGCTACTGAATTGGCAAAGGCTGCATTCCTGCATCTTGTTATGCAAACATGTGCTCTGGCTCCTCTGATATAAACCTGACTTAAGGACGTATCACTTGGCACAGGAGGGCTTCGGAGCTGCTCTGGAGGTTTCCAGTGCCCACTGTTTTCCCCATCGCTGCAATCTGGAAGGTGGGAGTGTGGAGCGTTAACTCTGCATACACAACAAGGATTGTAAGCCCTGACAGAACCCAAAATGCTGACTCGCTTCCAGTCTCTGGTGCAGCTGCTTCGTGCTTTCGCTAAAAATACCAACTCTGTCTGTCCTGTCCACAAGTGATGCACAAATCTGTGCTGCAGGAAAGGGAGGGGGCTATGGAAGGAGAGGGTGCTTGTTTGCATGAGCTTTTGTTTGCTCTCCTCATTCCCCACACTGAGTGCTTATCATTCCCTTGTCTTCGGTCTCACCATCTCCCTCTTCCTGCCATGAATTTCTGTTACGACTTCTGCCATCTGTCTCATTTGTTCCACTCGCTGCTTCAGCCTGGCTTCTGCCCTCCTCTGTTCACTTCATTTGCTTTTTATTTTTGTACAAGATTTTGTTGTTGTCATTGTTGCTGTTTGGGGGACCTTTTTTGTTTTTGTTTTGAAAACTAGGCACAAAAGGTACCGATTGGAGAAAAGCACCATCTGAAAATTGGGATGCTTGTGGTCTGAATTTTGAAGACCAGGTTCATACTTCTCATGCTAGAATGTGGATTAAGATGCTTTCATCTTTCCATTTTTCCACTGCTCTGAATTTTGTGACACCGTTCTTGGCTCAAAAACCAACTAATCAACCCACCAAACCTACCAAGATGCATTTAAAAATCTGAATTTGCAGGTCCAAAATGCAACAAAACACATATCTTAGGGTATTTTACGGATTTTAATACGTGTGTTTCAGGCTCAAATGCAAACAAGCATGTTTATCGGGGGGCAGAGTTTAAAATAAACTAAATTTTCATGTATTTTTCAGGAAACTGCACATTGGTGGAGACACAGAACTCTGTAGACTTGCAACGACCCATACTTGGAACACAGCACACTGCCTATTCATGCTAATTCTAGATGAAAACCGGCAGTAGACAGTACACAGAGGCAAATTTAAACTATATCTTCTCCATGGAGCGAACACTCTGTGGGGGCTCTGTGGATCTCCATGGGCTCCTGGATCCCAGGTTAAGAACCCCTGGTGTAGAGCATTGTCTTTGCATTAGTGTTTTAAATAATAATGAGGAATTACTGCTGTCGGAGCACATGAGGATCCTTCCTGGCCAAGCTGTATTTCTAGTGAAAAATCATCTCCTTCTACTACATGTGGCAACCAGGCTTAAACAGAAGAACCCAAAGGTTGGCTTGGTATCAGTAGAAGGTCTAAGTCTATTTGTGGCAGGCAAAGATCGTGGCTACAGCAGTAGATACAGAACAAAGGGTAAAACATTCCCTGCCTGGACACTGAACTCCTCATGATAATAGGGGATTCTCCCTTTATATGTGGTGGTCCTGATCATGTGCGCATGACAGTAATGGGGAACTGCAATAAGAATATAATGGTAAAAACTGCTAGTATCTTATTAGACTCAATCGTTCCAGTTACACAAAATAATTCATCAGCAAAGAACAATGCGGAACACCTAGGTATATGATAGTTGCTGCTAATGTGGTATACACTAAGTAATGAAAAGTACCAGAAATTAGTTAAAATGCAACACAATGGATATCTGAAAGGTAGCATTTGCAACAATGGCGATATTAATTTACTACATATGAAAAAGACCAGAGGTAATAAGGAAAGACATTTAAGATGGGGCAGTTTTATGGACAACTGGCCACCAATAATTGAATTTCATAGATAGAATATATTCATGATAGCTCTCATTTATGATTTAAAATGAAATAATAAGTTAAGTACCAGTATTTTTAAAAAAATAAAAAAGGGGCAAGAACATAGACATAGGCTCGGGACATATCTAACACCTAATAAGCTACTCAATGATGCTGGTGTTGCCTTTCCTGAATGTAAAATATCATAGATGGGAATATTTTTAATACAAATTTTACAATGCTTTCAGCACTACATAATGCTAGAAAACTTTAAATTTGGCTTTCATATCCTAGGTGGTTTTATTTCTTTTATGTTTTGATCATATATATTTTAGTTACATCCCTGTTGGATTACCGTAACATGCTCTACATGGGGCTGCCTTCGAAGAGTGTTCAGAAACTTCAGCTGGTCCAAAGGGCTGTAGCCAGATTGCTCACTGGGGTAGGCTATAAGGACCACACACACCTCCCTTGTTGCAGCAGCTCTACTGCTGGTCCGTTTCCAGGCACAATTCAAAGTGCTGATTTTGACCTATGAAGTCCTATACGGTTCACAACCGGGTTATTTGAAGGCCCGTATTCTCCCTTACAATCCTACTGGGGTTTTGAGAACTTCTGGGAAGGCCCTTCTCTCTGTCCCATCACTCTCACAGGTACACCTGGTGGGAATGTAGGAGACAGGGCCTTCTCAGTGGCTGCTCCCAGACTCTAGAAATCCTTTCCCAGAGAGGTCAGACTGGCACTGTCAGGAACAAACCACAGTCATGGGTCTATGCAGGAAAACATAGTTTTCACATACAGAGGAAGACCTTTCCGTTTTGTCAGACTTTTAACGACTGAGTGTACAAGGCCTAAACAAACATGGTGGGTGTTTTATTTCTCATTCTAGTTGTGCTTTTTAATGGTTTATGTTTTTACCTGTGTGATAATGGGGCTTCCCATTATCTAGGCTTATCAAAGGGAGATACTTCCCTCTTCAGGTAAACCAAGGGTTAATGAGGTGTTGGGATTACATCAAGGGTCACAGGGTGAGAGTTGACCAACCAAAAGGAAAGGGTCAGCATCACAGGTCACAAGGTGAGAATTGACCAACCAAAAGGAAAGAGGTGGGCATCTTGGAGATGCTTCCAGATCCTTCCAAGGAGGAAAATATAAAACTTCTGAGAGGCCATGTGGCCAGAGAGAGAGAGAGAGAGAGAGGGAGAGCTGGGCCAGTCGAGCTGGCAGCATGCCGTGTCTCCTGGACCCCTCCTCTCTTCTCCTTTAGACCATCTAAGCCTATAACCTAATTGCGAGTAACTAGAAATAAGTAGTTAGTCACGTTAGGGATGTTGTTATTTTGGGAATTGGCTGATCTTAAGAATGCATCTGTGCTGTTATATCTGTTTTGTAAATTCTTGTAACTAAGTGTACCTGGGAGAGGGGAGTCTCCCAAGTGTGATATTGTTTATTTGCATGCCTTGATTAAAACACTTCTATAAACCTCCGTTTCTCTCCATTTCCACGCCAGGGTTGGCACACGCTACATAGGACCTCTCACTCAGGGGAAGGGGAGGTGGAAGTTCCTTACGCTTAGAGATTGGGCAGGGTCCCTCCTGTCCTGTCCAAATAATTCATAATTCAAGGGGGTGATGGCAGCATACCTGATAGAGTTGGGGAGATTGCCAGTCGTTCCAAGCGTGGGAATCAGCTTTGGGAGGCTGGCAAGAACCCTAATAAAACACTGGGAGGGAACTTCCAGTCTTGCAAGGCTGGAAGTCAACTTAAGAGACTGGAAATAAACCTACAGTGTCACAACCTGGTTTTAAAATTTTAGATTGCTTAATAACTTTTATATTTTGTGAATTTTTAACTATTTTTTTAAAATCTGTTGAGGGTCCGCTTGAGTTCCCAACTGCAAAAAAGGCAGCATGATTGATGACGATGATGATCTCTTCAACGTTAACGCTTTGTGAGTCCCATGCTTAAGAAAAAGGTGGAGCATTAATCAAATGAATACGACATGCATGCGACATATTAGATATTTTGTAGGGCTGTACGAGTATACTTCGCCCTCCATATTCAGTAGGGTTAGGGGTACAGGACCCTTGCAAAAGTGGAAGAATCATAAATATCAAAATACGTGTGTGTGTGTGCGTGTGAGTGTAAAGGAGGCTGAGGTACCCAGGGTCCAAGCAAAGTCGGAAAAGAGAGAGTGAGTTGGCAGGGTGACCCTATTCTTCCTCTCTTTCAGCCATCCCTTTCCTTGAGTGAGTGGAGCACCAGGAGAGGGCTTGCTGTGCTCAGAAATTAGGGTATTAGTCCCTTAGCTGGCCAGGCAATGGCTAGTGGAAAAGGAGAGTGAGGACTAGACATGGGTTTCTAAAGGGCTATGTGGCCTGATAGGAGCCACCGAGAGGAAAGGTTCCCCTAGAAAAGAAGCACATGAGGTGACACGGCAGGGGTGGAAGAAACTCACAAATAATCAACCTGTGAAAGCCAAATGTGCAAATGCGGAGGGCTGATTGTACATACATATATATATCAGCTTTCCCAATCCTGCCACAATTCCTGCCATCCTCAGCCTGTACACAGCTACAGAGCCAAATGTATTTCTTTATATTGAAATGTTTGCCAAATATGCTGAGAAAGTACCAGTATAGTATACACAGTAGGTATGCATTGTATACATGGTATACTTATGCCAGAAGAAACTGGTGCAATAGCGAATTAATACTGTGTTACTATGTGTTGTAAAAAAAATTAATAATAACCCACACCTTTTCTCCTATGCTTACACTAAACCGATCTTGCTGCACAACAGTTACTTCTATAATTCAGCTGCTGCTGACATCCTGAAGCTTTACTGCCAATGGGTTTTTCCCCCCTTCTTTTTTAATCACACATTGCATTGCATGTTTATTTGGGAGCAGAGATCTATTTATAGTAAAGCTGGATGGGGCAATGTTTTCTCCAGGAAAAGAGTCATTCTTTATCAGCACTTAATAATATATATTTTACTCAGCTTCAGGAACCACTGATATCAGCTTGTTCTCTAATAAGCCACGGCCCGGTTCATGCACGTTAACATCCCCGCCCCGGCTTGAAGAATGGTTCCCTGGCCACAGCTGAATGAAGAAAGGAATCAACACAACCTCATAGATTTCTGGAGATGATTGCTATGAACTTAAGAAAGAAGTATAGAGGCCCTGCAAAGGGGAAAGCACTACCAAGAAGGTCCTGTCAGGTTCTTTCTCCCATCTGTCATGCAGCTGCAGCTAAGTGAATTGATGTGCTTGAGAAACCTAAGCACAAATTTTCAGTCCAATGCCCAATTTAATTTCTGGTGGGATTGGGGAGGATTAAATTTCAGGCTGGGCACAATGGCAAAAGGGTGGCACCAGAAATACCAGCATATTTTCTCTTCTGGCTCTAACCACAAGCAACAAAATCTCAGGAGAGGCATATTTACAATGTGGGGTGGGGGTGGTGGACAAAAGTTGAGGAGCCAGCAAATAATAAAGTCATGGAGGATGATGCATAGCCACTGGTTGTTTCCTAGGTTGTTTCCTAAGGAGAGCCAGCGTGGTCTAGTGGTTTGAGCCTCGGATTACGACCCTGGAGACAAGAGTTCGATTCCCTGCTCAGACATGGAAATGCACTTTGGGTACATCACACACTCTCAGACCCAGAAAATTCTGTGATAGATTTGCATTAGGGTCATCATAAGTCAGGAGTGACTGGAAGGTACGCAAAACCAATAACAGAGGACCCCCTTTCTGATAGTGCAAGGACAGAGCACATTGTTGTACCTTTCTGTGCAAAGTGGAACAAGGCTCAGGGAGCAGTCCCAGTATTCCTGTGCTATTCACAAGACAATGATATATTGCTCTGCTGAGATTTGCTATTGGCATGTTTACTACTTCTTCCACCTACCTTCTGACAGATCCCTGATTTCCGTCATTACTGGGATATTACTCTTTCATCACCACTGAGAAGTCAGAGTGGGAAACTATTCTGCAACCCACAGGGGAATGTTCATTCTCATTTGCTCGTTTGTCATGAGTACCGATGAGGGATAAATTAGTGCTAGTTTCACTTCTTTCTGGTCTTTTTGGATACTTTTACTTTTTTTTTTTTTTAAAAAAAATCCTCCTTGTGGTTTAAAATATGGCAGTGCAACAGGAAAGAAAAATGGACAGATTTTCTCATCTCTAAGCAGGAACAATTTCCACACCCCTGTTCTCACGGTTTCCTATGGATTTATGTTCTATGGCTTTAGCACCTGCATGCCATACACTGTTCTTGTGCAAGTGCCAGGGCCCCAGCATGGCCCAACAATGATGCCTCTCCATGTTATCTCCTTCTTACTGTCCAGGTTATTTCCCAGTGCTTCTTGGTGAATATTTTAACCTACCCACCCTGTCCCCAAGCAACAAGCTTATCAGTAGCATCATGGAAAATAGAAACGATGGTTATGAAAGCACAGCTGTGGCATACCCTCCAGCTATCCCACTCTGGCAAGGACAGTCCTGATTAATCCTGCCATCCCACTTTTTCAACTGATTCTAAAATGTCCCAGCTGCTCTCTCTCTCCTCCTCCTCCTTCCTCCTTTTGTCCTTGACTTGCTTTCCACTGCATCAAACTGAGGCCACTTCCCCATTACACTGTTATAGCACTATTATTCCACTCTCAATATCCTGTGGAATCGTGGGGTTTGCAGTTTAGGGAGGGGCATTTAGAATTCTCAGCCAGAGAGGTCTTTTGCCTCTCTAAACTACAAACCACAGAAGTCTATAGGATGTTGAAAGTGGAATAATTGCACTATAACAGGGTAGTATGGACATGGGCTGAGTTCAGAGCTCAAAAGGAGTTTGCCCTCAATTCACTCAGCAGGGAGAGATGAAAGGAGGGGGCTGTATCTTGCCCTTCCCAGTAGGCTCAGGCAAAAGCTGACTGTGGGTTCTTCCTTTTTTTTGCCCTCTTGACCAATGTAGCTCAAAAAGAATGCTCACTAGCTGGAATGTGTTCAGTGGAGGGCCACCAAGATAGTATAAGGTTTGGAAATCATGTCCTAAGAGAAACAGCTTAGGGAACTTGGAATGTTTAGCTTGAGAAAGAGAAGACTGGGAGGTGATATGATACTCATTTTGAAATATTTCAAGGGATGCTACGTTGAAGATGGAAGAAGTTCGTTTTCAGTGCTCCAGAGAGTGGAACACAAATCAATGGAGTCAAATTGCAAGAAAAAAAAAGATGCTGCTAGCATTAGGAAGAACTTCCTGACAATAAAGGTTCTTCCACAATAGAAGAGACTGCCTCAGAGGGTGGATTCCCACCCTTTGGAGGTCATGAAACAGAGGTTGGACAACTGTCTCTCAGCAGTACTCTGACAATGTGCCTCCATGGCATGGGTTGGAGTAGATGGCCTTGTGATTCTATGAGGACCACGCTCTGGTGTTGCTTGGCCACATCTGATCTTGATTTCGTCCATGAAATGTTGGAGGCTAAGCCGTTTCTCATCATCCACTATTGTTGTCACTAGGTCTTCCACCAGGATTCACTGACATGGGATTCACAGTGCTCGACTTACCAGTGGACATTTCGATGAAAGCCGTCCCAAACTTGGAGCTTGAGTGCCAGCTGGAGGGGTTCTCTGGATTGTCCAGAAGCTCTTGATTAGCAGGAGTAGTATTTCACCATTGAAAAACAGAAAATGTGCCCTGGAAATAAAGACTGAAGCCTAACTGTGACCAAATTAGACTCAAGAGCTTACAGCCAGAATACTGAAAACGATGCCATAACAAATTACAGAATCTACCAAATGTTCTTCAGCAATTGCTGCTCATTCCCCCACACTCTCTGGTCACACAGAAATGCACTCTCAATGCACTTTCTGATGTCTGTGTTTGCTTCTGCAAAAATCTGTCTCATTTCCCAGACACAGAAATATCCTCTGCCCTTGGGGTATACACAAATTTTCTAGGCTTCCATTCTATGGCCTAGAATATTATTCTGGTAATTACATAGGAGGTTTCTTGCCTGTTGAGCATTGGCCAAGCAGGTGCAAAGCTAGGCTGTTGATGCAAAAATGCCTTGTAAATAAATTGTGAAAGGAATATGAGAACTGTGGGTAGTCATGCTCGTCCCAAAATAAAAAGACCATACAAAATGCATCATTCACAATCTACATCAACCTGTATCTTCCTAAATTCTCTTATAACCTTAAATATCTGTGGCGTACTGCCCTTGAACAAAGAAGGACAACTGTGGAACACATTTCAAATTACACTACCAACTTCACATATGACCCAAACTCTCCCTCTGTCAGAACGTATATAAGCCGAACTGTGAAAAAGGACATACATCACAAGGGTTTTTCCCATTCAGCTATAATATCTTCTACGCTCAGATCAGTATCAACATGCCAAACATTGCTGGCACTTCTCGGATTTATTTTTTTGATAATTTACTTTATCGTCCCCCCTGAAAATCTATCAATTGGTGTTTTCGTAGGCTAAGCTGCATATTTTCGGTACTAAACAGGAGATATTATATAACGCACATACACATAACTGTACTGCCCACAACTTCAGAAATCTTACAGATTGTTTCCTAAGGTACATTTTTGTTTATTCATCCCTGCCGGTCTATTTCTGGTTTAAAATTTAAACAGTCCTTCGTCTTAGTCCCAACATGGCCAAGAAGGGAGTGGCCCCTGCCTACACCGAGACCCCCCCCAGACCAAATGAGCTGTAACAAAGACATCTAATGCAAAATGTAGGCCTGTGATTCCAACACTGTCACCTTTCCATTCACTCTTTTCTCCTTCTCCCTTATGATTTTATAACATCTTTTGCTTGATAAAGAAGCCACTGGAGCTTTGAAAGCCTGTGTGCTTCATTTTGTGCATTTCGGTTGGCCAATAAAGGTATTGCTCTTTTGTGGGTTTTGGTTTTATTTTGCTGTCTGGCCAACAAGCCTACAAAAAATCAGATTCATCTGAAAGACTTGTTTTTTGAATTTTATATTTACATTAACATTATATATATGTATATTGCATATATTGCATTAAATGCAGCCACTGGATTACTGAAGGCATAATTTTATAGTATAATTTTTATATAATTAATTGTTGGGAATTATTTCTTATTGTTTGTATGAAGGGGAAATGATAATGCACCTATGGAGGAGAGGTCCCCAGTTTTATCTGAATAAACCCCGCCTAAGTATTACCGAATAGTGGGTTACACACACAGAGGTCATTTCCGCACTAGACTGTTATAGTGCTATTATTCCACTTTCAATATCCTATGGGGTTTGCAGCTTAGGGAGGGGCTTCAAAGGCCCGAGAGAGAAAAGAAAGACTTAAAGAAACCTCTGCCTTTGTAACCGGTTACCCAGGTTGCTTCATTACCATTCTCTCCATCGGACTTCCTTTCATGGTCAGTATCTGTGAGGGACAATGCGGAATTGGCACGGCTCGACAAACAGGAACTGTGCTCCGATTTCATCCCTGACATCCACATCCGCAAGGCCTGATCCGGGGAGGCTCCTCCTTCTGTCTCGGTGTCCACATCTGACCCCATCTCTATCGGATAGCCATGCTGGGACACGGTATGCATCTCTCCCTGGTAGCCAATGCACAAGTTGCGTGGAGTGTCACAAAATTCCATTTCTGGGGAAAAAAACAAAACAAAGAGAGAAACAAAATGGTCAAAATATGTGTGTATAGTATATTTCATGCTCTAGCCCACAGCTTGGAAAAGGGTTTTGTGGGGAATATTTTGGACTAAAACTCCTAGAATTCTCCAGCCAACATGTCTAGGAGTCACGACAGCTGAGGGTTCTTGCAGCTGCAAATTTTTCTTACATACCGTATTTACTGGCATACAAGACACACTGGCATATAAGATGCCAGATTTATATATAAGATTTATATGTCAGCAAATTCTATCTGACAGTGTATAAGACACACTGTCGTATAAGACACACCCGATTTTCAAACAATATTTTTCGAGGGGAAAAGTGAGTCTTATACGCTAGCAAATAGGGTATGTAAAAGTCTGGAAATCATGTCCTCTAAGGAGCAGCCTAGGGAGCTGGGTATGTTTAGCCTGGAGAAGAGAAGGCTAAGAGATGACATGATAACCATGTTTAAATATTTGAAAGGATGTCATAGGGAAGACGGATCAAGCTTGTTTTCCACTGGTCCAGAGCTTAGGACATGAAACAACAAATTCAAACAACAGGAAAAGCTATTCCCCCTAAACATTAGGAAGAACTTCCTACCATAAGAGCAGTTCGACAGTGGAATACACTGCCTGGGGGGAATCTCCTTTGGACGTTTCTGAACAGAGGCGGGATGGCCATCTGTCAGGAATGCTTTGATGGTATATTCCTACATGGCAAACGTTGGACTGGATGACCCTTGCGGTCTCTTCTAACACTATGATTCTATAAAAATACTGTTCCCAAGTTCTCTCTCAGCCTTCATTTGTTCTGGCCTGTCACCGTTCTCTCTTCCCTCCACCTTCCAGCCTTTGAACTTTCTCTGGAGCTAACTGTGCACACTCTGCCAGCTGGGTCCAAAGAACAAGAGCTGCAGGCTACCCTCTTCCAGGCATCTTTCTGCTGACGAGAGCTTGCCGGTGGGCTCGTGACTATTTGTTGTGGCAGGAGCTATAGGGAAACTCCAGTCCAGTAAATCAGGAGAATGCTAATCTGATGACAAATTTCCAAAGAAGCAGAATGCAGCCATCCAGCTGTATTTTAATTCTGAAGGCAGAATATAAACCCAGGACATGGTAAATAATATTCAAGAGCAAGTCTTTTGCTGACGCAGAGTAAAACTGTTGGGCGGTGAATGGAGAATGCTTTCCTCTCTGAATGCTACGTACTGTCTTCACAGAGTATTTTCTTAAATATGCATGCCTTTGTACCGTTCTAACTCCCATAGGATGCATTTTCTCTGAAGCTCTTATAGTGCCATAAATGGTGGGTTTTAGCTTTGCACATCTAACCTTGTTACCTACAATACTGCATATTCCCAAGAGGAGATAAAACTCAAAGTGGATTTCTCCTATTCTTAGGGTCTTTTCCCTCCCTCCTCCTTCCAGTCTCACTGTCTCTCACACACTCTCTCCCTTATACATAGAGTAGTGGAAGCAGCAGCTTGGGAAATGTTTCGATGTGATACAATGCCACATGTGGATAACATAACTGCTCGGGCAGGGAGATCTGAACATTCTCCACTTTCTCGCATGCCAGCACCAACACCCTGCAAAGAGGGAAGGTACCAATCAATTGAGAGATGTCACTAGTGAGATGCCAACAGCACAGCTAAGATCCAAAGCCTGGACCTTGTGCACCTTTTTTACATGCTTACCCCCAAAGCTGGAGTGAGGAGCATGTTTGGGATGAAAATCCCATCATCGTCTCAGTACTGAGTATGAAAGTCCTAAAGATCTACCAGCCTCAACATCCCATTTCCCCTGGTCTCCTGGAGTTATAATCCAGCAGTCAAGCTGCTACCCCATGCTGGCTTTCAGGAGGCATATTAGATTTGTTCCATTTACCATCTTGACAAAGGTGTAGGTCAGATTTGTTTTGTCTATCATTTCACTTCCCCCTTACCCACCCACCTACACATCACACTTGCCTACACACATATTGCACATAGTTCTTTTGGTCTTCAAGCCTTTGGAGAAAATTCTCATACAAAATGGCATATCTCATTTATATTCTGGTCTCTGAAAATGCAGCTTCAAGAAATATCGCTGCATAGGTGCTAAAGGAAGAGTAGAATAAACATTTGGAAGTCATTTCCACCACCACCACCACCACCACCATCATCGCTTTGCCACTCCAAATGGAAATGAGGAAGAACCTCGTTTATCAAGGAAGGCAAGCACGAAAGAGAGCCCTGTGCCAAAGGTATCTCTATGTCTGCTAGCAGCAGAATGCTCAAAGCGTACATGGGACACAGATGTTCTACACACCAGTTGAGGGCAGAACAAATGCTTGTGATACCTTCTGAGAATTTCATGTGTTTGCTCATATCTACCGTTAAGTAAAATTGAGAGATTCAATAGTAGTCCTTAAAAGACAGAAGTCCATTGCTAAAAGAGAACCCAACCTGTTATTGCAGGGATTAAGGACCTGGATGTTATTCTTTTACTTATTTCAAGTATTTATGCCACCTCTGAGGGAAACATGTCTCTGGCTGGCTTCCATCAGAATGACAACATAATAATAATAGTAGTAAGAATCATAATTCCACAACCCTAAACTAAGAACATTACAATTTCCAAACAGAGGCAGTTAACACAATACAGCACACTATCTGTTAAAGCAGTTTTTAAAGGCTTCTTAAAGGTCTATTTTGAAGCTTGCAGAGTAAAATTGAGATGTATCTCTGGAGACAGTTCCAAATATGGTGGTACCACTGAAAAGATCGTGTTTCTCATGCCTAGTAATTTAATGCATAGGATAACCTGTCATTGTCTAGCAATCATATTATGGTATGGATAAACAAAACCAAGGTTTCGGGATATGAGAACACACCTCCCAGAGCACCAAAAGCTGTTCCAAGTCTTTACTTTTCCAGCTACCAGATGTTCCATCTGAATTTTGTACGTGAAGGCTGGAGGATCAGCCTGAAGTGGCCCACTGTACAGGGCAAGTGTGGGAAGACTTCAGGCTTCTCAGATTTACTTTGTTGTTGTTTCTTGTTTTCACTGCAGTTCTAAACTGCATTACTTGGAGATAAGTACAAAATAGTCGCCAGCTAGAAAGGCAGAGCCAGACACAAAATGGTGGTTCTTGCAGTATCTTAAAAGTCAGACCCTGAAACGGCCTCCACATGTGTGTGTAAATCCATATCTGAGTTACTGCAGTAGACTTCCAAGGCCAGAGCTGGAAACATGGAGGTGAAAGGATGAAGCAGCTGCCTAGATTAAAGTGGTTCTTAACTTGGAGCCCTCACAGGGGGTCCGTGAAGCCCAGCTGCTGGGCACCACCAGCAACGGCAGCCACAGGGATGTGGAAGGAAGGAACAGGGATTGCAGACGAGGGAGCAGTTTTGGCACCTGTAACACACACACACACACCTGCTGTCACATCCATGATGAAAGGGACACAGCAGCAGGTGTGTGCGTACACCCACTCTATGACCCTAGAGACCAGGATCTGACAGGGTGCCCACAGGGTGACGTCAGGCAAATCACGTTCTCCAAGCCTCAGAGAAAGGCAAAAGCAACAAATCTTACCAAGTAAACCCTCATGATAGGTTCTCCTTAGGGTTTCCATAAGTCAGTTTTCAATGCAGAGACATAATGACTAAAAAGAACCTTTTGCTGTCAACAGCACTTTGTTGTTGTGTGCCTTCAACTCACTTCTGATTTATGGCAACCCTAAGATGAAACTATCAGAGGTATTTTTGGCAAGATTTGTTCAGAGGGTGTTTGCCTTTGCCTTCCTCTGAGGCTGAGAGAATGTGACTCACTCAAGATTACCCACTGTCTGAACGGGGAATTGAATCCTAGTCTCAGAAGCCTTTGATAAATAAATATTTGGATAAATAAATATTTGCATAATTAAATATTTAAATCTTGAGTTAAGCCTTGGGAGACCCCAGCAACAAATTATATTAACAGGGGGGCCCCGGGAACGAAAAGATGAAGAACCACTGGCTTAGATCACGCTGCTTGAGTCTTACACCTGTAATTGTGATATGCCTTAGTAATGCACTCCTCACACTCAGGGTCTAAGGGCATTTCTGCATCTTACCCACTCCTGCTGATGCCCTGTTCAAATCCCAGCAGCACCTTTGCCAGGATGGGAGCATGACATGAACTCTCCTCTCTGCACCTGACCAGCTCCCTGCAGAAGGGAGTGCGAGTAACACCCCTTCCTTCTGCAGCACAGCCAACCTCTTTCCCATGCTGTATTTCCATCCCTTCTGTATGGCTGGTGGTGACGGGAGTGTTGTGCGATTGTGGGTGCTTAACGATTCAGTATGTTAAGTGAATATTCTGCAACTGCAATAGGTGGGGATGGGATAGCAATGGGACCACGATGACGTCACGTGAAAGCACGACTCGTGGACTGCTGCCATCCTGTCCCCATCACAGGATGGCGACACCATGAGGTCTAAGTTATGGTCAAGTCTGGTGTGAAAGTCCATATCCATCTTACCTGGCTCCTGCACAAAAGGTTGCTGCTGCTGTGTGCCTTCAAATATTTTCCAATTTACAGTGACTGTAAGATAAACATGGGATTTTCTTGCAAGATTTGTTCAGAGGGGGTTTGCCATTGACTTCTTCTGAGGCTTAGAAAGTGTGGCCTCAGTCAAGTGCAGATTTGAACACTGGTCTACCAGAGTCTTAGTCAAACCACTATGCCACACTGGCTCTTGGCCTGTACACTACGGCTTGTTAGTATTCTCAATTTATGTCCTAGTGAGAGCTGAGGCAGATGTTAGGATGAGATAACTCCAGTAAACAACAGCTGAGGGAATAAAATTAGAACATGTGGAACATCAAATGAATAATTGGAGCAATATCCACCATCAAATGATAGTATCTTTACCTCTGCACTGAGACATAAACTGAATTGAGAGGGCTCCAAAGTGGAGAGAAAAATCTATCTAATCGCAATAAGAGAAAAATGATAATGTGGAAATAAGGTATGCATATTTAATTTAATGAATATGTTATAAGAAAATGAATAGTAAATATTTTATCCAATCATCTGTGAAGCTGAAGGGTGGCACCCAATTAACAAAAGGTGGGAGCCATTTTTCTTTCTTTACTATCTGATATTGCAGAAATGCTTCAGCTCTGTATTTCTTTACTCCTTGGCATTTAATTTATTCTTACTTTTCACTGTGCAGTTAATAGTGAATTTGCCATTTAACAGAAAGAATTAATGCATTTTCCCATAAAACAGTGGTTCTCAACCTGTGGGTCCCCAGATGTTTTTGGACTTCAGCTCCCAGAAGCCCTGAGCATTGACTGGGAGCTGAAGTCCACAAACATCTGGGGACCCACAGGTTGAGAACCACTGCCGTAAAAAGTAAATTCAAAGGAGTTTCAAAAGAGCATTTGAGGATATCAGGGAAAACTTTTGCAGAACATGCATGCCAGAGTAAATGACAAATATGCAACAAAATTAATAACTTTGGTATTATTTGTGGTGCATGACATCAAGATGTGTGTACAACAGAGAGAGAGAGGTGTAGCTCTTCAGAATGTGTTACATGACTGTTTTCCAATCATAAAGTGACAGCTATAATTGATAATGGGACTGCTTTACATGTAATAACTCTTGCAGAAAAACTTGCAGATGGGGTGGGGGGATCAGAATATAGAATAAAATGGAAGAGGTCTGGAGCCAAATTCTAATTTTGACAAACTGAGATATTTTGACATTAAATAGTGCAGGGTGGAGTTGGAGGTATCTATTTAAAAGATATGGTGCTCCTCCTGGAAGCTCCCAAGAGAAACAACCCTTTTTCAAGAGAAAAAAAGAGAGATCTAAGGAAATCAGGAAGGGGCCCTGAAACTGTTTTTGGTTTTTAATTTCCCTTACTTACACATGTGTGTGTGGGGAATACTTTTCCCATTCACTGTCATTCAAAGATTCTTTAACAGGAAGATTATTATAAGTGCAGGGTGTACTCAAGACATGGGTTCTGTGTAGCTTCAAGCTGCCTGCCAACTTGAGATGAAATTTCACGAATTTCATAGGGTTTTCTTGGGCAAGGAACCCTTAGAGGTGGTTTTGCCAGTTCCCTCCTCTGAAATATAGCCTACAGCACCTGGTATTTGTTGGTCATCTCCCATTCAAGTTCTAACCAGAAAGGATCCTACTTAGCTTCCAAGATCAGATGTGATCTGGTGGCCTTAGGGTGTTGTGTGTATGTGTATGGGCCTCAAGTCACCTGCCAACCAATGAGGCCCCATGATTTTCATAGGGTTTTCTTAGACAAGGAAGCCTCAAAGGTGGTTGTACTAGTTCTTCCCTCTGAAATATAGCCTACAGCACCTGGTATTTGTTGGTCATCTCCCATTCAAGTTCTAACCAGAGAGGATCCTACTTAGCTTCCAAGATCAGATGTGATCTGGTGGCCTTAGGGTGTTGTTTGTACGTGTATGGGCCTCAAGTCACCTGCTAGCCTATGAGGCCCCATGATTTTCATAGGGTTTTCTTAGACAAGGAAGCCTCAAAGGTGGTTGTACTAGTTCTTCCCTCTGAAATATAGCCTACAGCACCTGGTATTAGTTGGTGGTCTCCCATCCAAGCACTAACTGGGCCTGTCCCTGTTTAGTTTCCAAGATCAGCCAGGAATGGGTGCCTTTAGGATAAAGAAACAATGCACAGGAGAGACTGCAGGCAGCCTTTATCATTTCTGGGAGGGCAAAATAACGATAGCTATATTAATATTTCTTACTGCTTGATCATTTAGTACACTTCTGAGCATACTGCTAGGAAGGTCCAACTACATGGGAGTCCCGATAGGACAATTGTGTCAGATGATTTCTCTCACCCATTTTAGGCAGGGCTTGAGCCTCCTCATTCTGGGATCTATGGAATTAGGACAGGATTCAAGGGGACTCAGAAATAGCCTTGGTGCCACATGAAGTCCTGAGGCCACATGTCACCAACCCTTAGGTTAGATCAGTGGTTCTCAACCTGTGGGTCCCCAGATGTTTTTGGACTTCAGCCCCCAGAAGCCCCAGCCACTATGGTCAATGCTCAGGGCTTCTGGGAGCTGAAGTCCAAAAACATCTGGGGACCCACAGGTTGAGAACCACTGGGTTAGACTGACAAACCCAAGGTGCTCAAGCACACATCTAACAATTAAAACCAATTCACTCTCATAACTCTAACTGAGAAAATGCTAATTTATCTACAGTATACTTTGACAAACAAAAGGCTGACAAGTAAATTATTCTGGTTGAAAAAAGAACTGACAGGCTTGCAGTACTGATGGCACTTATTAATTTCATATTTATATCCTGACCATCCATGACAACTGAACATTAAAGCTTGTATTAAAATTTCAGGGAAATTCCAATGTATCTTTGCTAAAATATTCAACATGACAATACAAAAACAGATTACGAAAACAACTGGAATTTGTCAATAAAAAGAAATAGTGGGTGCTGCTTCCAAAGCTGTAAAACAAGTTCCAGTTACAAAATGTTGCCTGTATTTCAGTTTTAACTGACAGAGCATCACACTTTCACAGCAGGCTGGTCTGTATGCCAAATAGTATACCATCTCAGTGTTCTGCAACTACCACAACTGATTTCATAACATGTTTTGTGCAGATTCTATGATGAAATCCAACCTAACTTGCACTTAGTTGTCATTCTGTAGTTTTTGGGCTTAGGTTTCAAATATATCAATCAATCAACCAATCAAAAAATGAATCAATATTTGGAATTTCTCCTTGCCTTCAAATTTCATCAGAATTGTTCAGCAGTATGGTTGCCAGAACAACTCTACGTTGAGGGAAAGTGGGCTTCAAGTCAGCTTGGTAGTCACCATGTATTTGGGCTCAAAGCTGAAATCTTCCACTAGTCATAGACAGATTTGGATCCAGCAGACTGAAAAACATTTTTAAAACATCCAATGGAATAAATTCCTCTTAAACAGCCTCAAAGCCATGGAAATTTACTTGGTTGTAATGACTGCACTAGTTCACACACATTACTCCTTGGTTCCTTTCTTGGTTTTCCATTCAACTGAAATAAAACATTCAGCACAAGATTCTTCCCAATGGCTCCAGCTTTTGCACGGATCAAACAAAGCGTTTATCATTCTACACTGTCTGAAAGCTTGACCCTTCCTCTGATTTAAACACACTCCCTCCATCACCACACCAAAAGTATATATACATGCAAGCCCTATATCCTTTTATTTCCTCCCCCACACTCATATCAAATTTTATCTTCCTGCTGATTTAACTTCAGTGGAATGATATGAAAGACATCTAGACACATCTGCTCCCTCTGATTAGGCAGATGAGAATAAAGCTTGTCACTCAAAGTTTCCCCCTCGGTCTAGTTTTAAGGGATCTGTCTTCAAAAGGTGAAAGCATGGGTTGGGCACGTGAGATTTGAATGTCCTTAACGGAAGAAAAGAAATAAAACGTCTCTCATTCGTTCATAGATTGATAGATATGAAGGAAGTTAGTAAGTTAAAAATAATTTTGAAATGGAATGCAACCCTTGCACATTCAGAAAAGCATCAAAACATTAGCATGGGAGATGTACCAACCCATAGGATCCTTTCATACTACACAATTAGAGCACTGTGATCCCACTTTAACAGCATGGTTCTACCCTACTGAATCCTGGGATTTGCAGATGAGGAAGCAGGATACAGTAAGTCTCTGCTAGAGAGCTCTACCGCCTCACCAAATTACAAGTCCTGGAATTCCATAGGAGGCACCCATAACAGCTGAGGAGGAAATACAGTACTGTAATTGTGTAGAGAGCCACAGTGGTATAGTGGTTTGGGCACTGAACTACAGACTTGGAAACTAAGGCCATTTCCGCACGAGAGTATTATAGCGCGATGATTCCACTTTCAACATCCTCTGGAATCCTGGGGTTTGCAGTTTTGGGAGGGGCCAGCCGGCCCCTCCCGAAACTGCAAACCCCAGGATTCCAGAGGATGTTGAAAGTGGAATCATTGCGCTATAACAAGCTAGTGCGGAAATGACCATAGGTTTGATACTCTGCTTGGCCATGGAAACCCCCTGACTGACCTTGGGCATGTCACACACTCACAAAAGAACAACAAATAACTAAAACTAAGCTGAGCTAAACTAAAACTATAACACGCTATCAAAATCTGTTACCATAAACACAACCTAACTAAACACAAAAGAATTCTGATCCGATGCAAAAAAAGAGCAACAAAACCATGTCATGAAAAAGAAAAACTGGGTTTTCTTATTCACTTCCTGTTTTAGAAAAGGCCCCTTCCTTGGCTGAAAATGGCCAGACGGGCCAAAAAATACAGTACGTATGCTCTCCACACCCCCAAAGGGGCGTTTTTTTTTGGGGGGGGCTTTTTTTGATCCTGGTAGGTCCTGTGGGGACAAAAATGACTCTAGGGGTTACACAAGGGCTGCTGCCTACATTTTTGGGCACTCTGGCTCTGCCCAGGGCAGCTGAGTATGGAAATGTGATTTCCCTACGGCTGATATACTCAGTACTCCTCAAACTGTCCCACAAATCGCCAGTGACAAAGAAGTGTCCATAGTAAGCAAAGAAACAATCAGCAGGAGAAGAGAAAAACTGGGACATTTCAAAAGTGGCTGGGAAAGGGGACGATGGAGAAGTAATTAGGATTGTCCTTGCTGAATTGGGACATTTGGTAGGGGTATTTCCTTTAGATATTAGGAGAAATTTAGAAAGACAGCCCAGATATTCAGCCACCTGGCGACAGTGGTGGTGAAGATCCAGTTGATGCCAGTGCTGTTAGAGTAGGGTTTTTTTGGGGGGGAGAGAGAAGCAAGTTCTAAATATCTGAGTTAACACTAACTTAGCCATCCAGATGAACAAGTCACAGTGACCTTGAACAGTCAAAGTGTACCCATGTAAAATAAATATATATATGTAAAAAAAAAACTCGTCTAGAATGTGCTAGACAAGCACAAGACAGATGGATAATGGATTAGGACGGTAGCCAGACAACACTTAGAACTGTCTGGTATTGGGTGACATGGGACTGTCAGGCAGGCAAAAAAGCCTGATCCATCACAGTCCCCTCTTTCCGCACTCTGTTCTCATACTGCCTTGTTGGCTGTGGCTTGCAAACTTGTAGTTGTCCCTCCCTTCCTATTTCTCTCTCTCTTTTTTTCCCTTCTGCAAAGGAGTTCTCTGATCAATGAAGCTTGCAGCTGCCAAGCAAAAGAAAGAAAGAAAAGGGGGAGAGACTACCCTCTTCTCAGCAGAAGACATGGCAGGCTGTACTCTTAAAGGAAATAAATCAGACCCAAAAGGGCAAGAAAGCTCACTAACAAATTAGACTGCACTAGTCCTATAAACTCATCCTTTGCCCTGCAGAGTAGCCTGCTGCGAGCAGATAAGCTAAAACCAGGAGTTCGTTATCACTAGCAATATTTTGTCCTACCTCATAAAAATTTGACACAGCTGGAGTCGAACTAATTGAGAGAGCAGAGATAGGGACATGGAAGGGATTTCAAACGTAATTAAAGAGGGATCCTAAAGGGGGTTCGCAGAAGGAAGAACAGCTCAAAGCTAGGAGAACACTGGAAGGTTCAAAGCTACTCCCCAAAAGTGACCTTTAATAAGGATGAGCAAGTGTGTATTAAACTAGAACAAAAGGCTCTTAAATGCTTTGATGGGAAGAGTCCACACAATCTTCAAGTTCAGAGGTATGAAAATGTGCAAGGTCTAATAGGGGCGTCCAACACTCCAGCCTTTTGTGCTGCTGTGTGTGTGGGTGTAGAACAGAATAAAAGATTGCTGACCTCATATTGCATCACAGTTTCACTGGAGGGTAAGCCTGGTGTTTTGGCTATAGTCACATGGGCTATATGGAACCAGCAGTAACATGGAGTGAATAATTTCCAGTTCTGTGGAAAAACCGTGAGAAAGTGCTCTTTTAATGCTGTTCCTGTGGGCCTCATAGTGGCATCTATCTGGCCACCATGGCAAACAAGAGTAGGATTCTTATATTCTTAGGCTGTAGAATCAGCAACCCATCCAGCAACGACATGTTCTTCAACTATTCTAGTTTATCAGGAGCAGTAATAATTAATCCTCTGCTGTCCCACTTTCTCAGCTTCTTAAAAATGGCCCAGTTTCTCTCTCCTCTTCCCACTTTTGTCTCTCTGTTTTCTTCAGTTGCTGCAAATAGCAGTGATATGTTTAAGTCTTTTACTCCAAGCCTCATGTCAAGTCTCAAGTCCCTACCTTCAAGTCTCAAGTTGAGTTTCAAGTCCTTGCAAGATACCTTCAGGTCAATTATCAAGTATGGAAGCCAACTTCTGAAGTGTGGAAAAGGATCCTTTTTATGTCCCATTACTGAAGCTTCAAAAGCTTTAGAAGGAAGGATCTTTCCCTGTGCTTTAGGGTAGAGTCTTGCCTTCTGTTGTTAGGAAAAGTTTCAGAAGGCTCCTCTGATATGCAGTGGGGACAGGCTGCCAAGCAAACCTCAACCCTGCTTCAAGCCTGTTGCCTAATGCATTTGCTATTCCCCTCTGAGAAATGGCCCAAGTTTCAGCCTTGAGACAGATTGCCACATGACAAGTAGGCAAAAAGAGATGGAAGCATTGTTCAAAGTTATAAGGTTTCCAGATGAATGTGTTATGTTACTGAACCAAGAGCAGCAAGACATTCACTAAAGATATACAAGTCACAAGTCGAGTCAAGTCAGTGTGTCATTTATTGCCAAGTCAAGTCCAAGTCTAGTTACTGAAATGATTTGAGTCCAACCTGAGTCCAAGCCAATTGATTCGAGTCTACATCACTGTAAATAGAGTCAAAGTGCAAAAGTAGTTTGCCTTGAGTTAATTCTACAGGAGAGAGAGGAGACTGTGGAGTCTTGCCCTTTCCAGTAATCTCATTTGTTTTATTTTGTTTTGTTTTGTTTTTAGGCTTCCCTAAACATAGAACATACATTCCATGGTTTTTCTGATTAAAATAGCAGTTCTCCATGTTCTTCCCCATTAGTAACTTCTGCCTTCTTGTTGCCTGGCCACACCTTTCTGACCACACTCTGCTGTTGCTCAGCCACACATGACCCAGTTTGCATCTGGGAAATGTTGGAAGACATGCAATGGAGCCTGGCTATATTGCAAAAATTACCACGACTCCTACTTGTTTGTCAATAGATTCAAAAAAGATGGAAGTACTTTGCACAATGTACAGCTCACTTCTGGAATGACCCCTCTCCCCAGCTATAATTAGCATTATGGTTTTGTTAGCACTGATAATCAACAGATTTTTCTTTAAAAAAGTCAACTTGGTCCTTTAAAAAAAAAAAGACCTAGAAGCCAAGATGACTAAACTGACGATGTTATATCTTGGACATACCATGAGAAGACATGACTCACTTGAAAAGACAATAATGCTTGATAAAGTAGAAGTTAGGAATTAAAGAGGAAGACAGACAGACTGACTCAATCAAGGAAGCCATGGTCCTGAATCGTCAAGACCTTAGCAGGGCTGTTGAAATAAGTTCTCTCATTCATGGGGTTGCTGTAAGTTGAAGGAGACTTGACAGCAGTTAATAATATATGATTCACTTCTGTCTAAAATAGCTTTTGCAATCACAGCTGGCAAAATTTGCAATAAAAGCTTTGCAGGAAGGAAGACGCAAATACAAGCAATTATGATTATTATTAATTTCAGCAAGCATACAACACATTATCAACAAAGCAAATGCATCTACTGGCTAGATCGTATTTATACTGAACAGTTTGCCTTTTCATATATTGTGATTGATCTCCATTTATCAATGGTATTGCTTTAACTGTTTTTTTCCTTTTATTTATAGCTGTGATTAATCTTGATAATGTAGCATTTGTAGAAAAGAACCATATTATTTACCCGTCTTTTTTCACCCAAAAATTTATTGTGCATTAAAAATGAAAGATAGTTTATGATCTGAAATTCCACTGAAGCTGTCATAAAAGTATACTGAGATATGCATATTTGTTTGTTAGCAATATTACTCTATTCAATCAACAGCACTGTCTTCCCATTTACCACAGTTGATGTGGCACAAGAGATTAACTGAGAGATTTCTTCTAATCCATACAAAGCTCTGGGAAACTTTAATAAACTGCAAGGATGAAGACTTTCAATTCTTATTCAAACACCCCAGTGCTCAATGCACTAAACTATAATATACTTTAATACTGTAGTTCTTCAAATGAGAGATGATTTCTTAAGGAGAAAATTTTAGGCTATGGTACAACTTCACGCCACTTGCCTAATGATTTCCACTTCAGACATTAAAATAAACACTTGCTTTCCCCAACTATTGACCCTCAACATTTGTGATGCTATAACAAAGGATTATGCCAGCTTTCTTCATCTCATACTAGAAAACTTTGATTAATGACCATGTTGTTTTAAAGGAGGAATAAGTCAGTTTCAAATCTGGTGTTGTATCCATAATCATTGCTTGTGTCTTGGCTCATTCAGTAGAAAAATATCCCAACAAAAAAAGTAAGCTGTTTATTTTTTAACACTGATTTCAGAGCTTTTGATTTTATATCTTGGAGCAAAGTAGAATCACCTTCCTTGGATAAAGAGGTAACTGCAGATTTCACTATAGTGAAACAGGTCTGCTGTAGTAATTTTTTTCAAGATGACGTTCTTTTCCCAGGATGTTCAGCAAGGTTGTGTGTCCTGTGATGGAAAAAATTGGCTTGGAAAGGTGAAGAAGCAACTTCAAGATAGGAAATGGGAGCAGAACAACAGCTCTGTCCATTTCCTTCTTATGACAGGGAGGTGGATATCATAAGATGTAGCCATAATGGTAGATTACATGAACTGTGTGCTGGTGGTCCAGGAGTCAGTTCTTAACATTTCAAATTAAAATGAACTGGTGGCTAGTAGCAGGAAAGACCTTCTACGTGCTCTAGGAAACTCAAGTTTTCACTGGCTAGAAAGCACTGGGCTTAGTCTGTATTGGCACAATGCAATTCCCCATGTCCCTGTTTTGCTAAATAAAACAATCAGGTGGGAACAGTTGATGGAAAACACTTTTGCTTAAAAGAATGGAGATCCAACTTCTTTCAGAAGGGTTGAGATGATCAGACATGGTAGGACGGAGCTTGAGGTTCAGGAAACCACCCACACACACACAAAGCCTCAAATGATCATTAATTAATTAAGGACCAGTGCTGCTTTGCTAAATGTGCCAATTTTATGCCAAACAGATTATGAGGTTGCTGTTCTGGAAACATCACAAGGAACTAAATTTTTAAAAGAGACTTAGTAAATCAGATCTGTTAACATCATGTTTGTCTTTGAAGGGAGAAAGCCCTACACACATTGCCTCTAATTTGTTTTAAATGCTTAAAGAACTCTTCAGTATTCACTTTGATCAGCAAGTAAGCTTTTTTTAAATATCCCTTAGGCCAAAAAAGGAAGGAAGGAGGGAAGGATGGAAGAAAGGAAGGAAGAACAGAGGGAGGGAGAGAAGACCTTGGAGCATTTACTCCCAATTTATCTTGCTGAAGTTCATGCTGTACATGTACCTCTGCATAGTGCCGTACACAGCACTCTGGTGGTAAATAAATTGGAGATGCTCTTCAAGAATGATTGTTGCAGCCAACTAGAGTCTGTAAATGCAGCTATATGTGTTGTTTCATGTCAAGAAATTCACCAGGTTTTTTTTTTGTTTTTTTTTGAGAGTGGTAAAGCTAGTGGAAGCCAGTGTGGTATAATGCTTTGACTGCAGAATACGACCCTGGAGACCAGGGTTCGATTCCCTGCTTGGCCATGGAATCCCACTGGGTGGGTTTGGGACCATTACTCACTCTCAGCCCCAGAAAACTCAGTGACAGGTTCACTTTAGTGTTGCCATAAGTCAGAAACAACCTGAAAATGCACAACTACAGCAAAGCTAATGGGTCTTAATTGACCATTACAGACAAAACCATTCCAAATACTAAAGTAGAGACAGCACAAACATTATAGCACTGCTAAGAAAATAGCTTTCATCTCTGAACCTTCAAGGATTGCAGCTCAGCTCAGAAGAAACAGGGGAAGGATGGCAGGTGAAATCATCGCTGTTTTTAATCAAAACAACCATGTGCCATGACGCTAAGAGTCCTAGCTCCACTACAACGCATGCGGATTGGGTTCCCAATGATGTTACAGTTGGTGAACATGAACTGGTGGGTCAAGGCAATCTGTTGGAGGCACATTGCTTACTTTCTGGAGAGTCTGTTCAAGGTTTCTAGAAAAGCAGAAACCATAATGTTTTATTTATGACAATGAAGATTGTCAAAATTAGACTTGTTATCACTACATGTTTACTTATATTTATCTATGTCTTGGGTATTACTCAAAGAAGCCATGTAATGCAATTTTCTACAATTCATTTGAGAAAAGACAGTCACACTTTTCAGCCGTATAATTAGGGGAAAAAACCTGCTGAGGATAAATTGAATGCATTAAGAAATTAGCATACCATTAAAAGACTGATCATTACAATTTACTGAATTTCCATTTCAAGGAATTCTATAAAAAGACAGAGAATGCAACACTGGTTATTTCTGGTTTTCCATCTGGTAGACTCAGCATTGAAAGAGGCTCTAATGTGAGAGTAAAACTCTTAAAATATTGCTACTGACTGCCTCAGTGATGTGTGATGAACTCTGTGAATTTCATACAAAGCCATCCACTGCTATCGAAGCAGGTCAAGCTCACAGACATCCATAGCTGATGCAAACAGAACAGATGATTGTCAATGCAGTATCTGTCTATACTGTATTGTGTTCCGCATGTGAAACCTCCAGCTGTATTTGGCCAAGTGAATGTGATAGCTCACAAACAATCCAGAGACTCATACCAGAACGCTGCCAAATTTCTCTATTTGTATCTGGACAGCCACGGTGAGGTGTTTCTGACAGAACTGATTTCTATTGTGATTCTGTTGGGGATAAATAATATATCCAAAAAGTCACAATGAAGCACAAAAAGATGAACCACACATTGACTGAGATCCTACATAGTGCAAATATCTCTTGGCGGAGTGACTTTACGCAGTCCCTAAACTGAATGTCAGTGTAGCACAATGCATGTGGATCAATGGTCAATGCATGTGGCTGGGAACCCATTATTTACCTACAACGCACTACGCGCAAAGGCAATGCATAGAGGCAATGCACACGCACATGCTACTCTGTGGTCTTTAAAGTACTACCACATACACAATGGTATCTCACACATGTAACTCTGCTTATGCTGCCCTCAGCTCCATATGAACATGGCACATTGTCCAAAAAAACCACTCCACAGGCACAGTGCAACTCATGCCTGCGTAATTCACTAACAGCCATTTCATTGATTTATGATCATGTGATTGATTAGCCCTTAGGAGTGACGTGGAAAAGCCAAGATAGGTGGATACACACATACACCCTCCCACAAATGTCTCAAGGGTCATGTGAATAGCCTCTGACAAAAGAAAACCACAAGAATTATATCCTTTTATTCATGGCCTCCCAAATTCTTCAAACAGTAACAAGTGTAGGGTATTCCTTTTATAACCCGAGCCATTCCAGTGGCAGCTACCTTCTGGCATCAGACTGGTTTCTTCCCAGAGCTCCACAAGTTTTGCATGTGATTTTTCTTCCAGTTACGAAATTAAGGATGACTGTTTATACAACCATTTCCCTGTTTTCAAAATGAAAATGGCTACTTTCAGCTAGTTAAAAAATGACATCTGAATGTTACAAGCTACTGTCCGCGGGGGGAAACACAGTCTCCGAAGTCTCTTACTGTCCAGACTCAACATCCATAACAGAGCACGAGGCAGGAACATGTGCCATGCATAACTCAGTATTTCAACTCTATGATATCCTACCTTTCCCTCTGTCATATGCCATAACCATAAAAATAACTTTAACTTCTAGATAACTGCAGAAAGGAGCAAAATTATCCCTGTTAAATTACAACTATAGGGTGATGTCATTATACCTTTCGTGCTGGGAAAGGAATTAATTGCAATGAACTACGTATTGGTGAAGAGTGCCAGCACAGTGGAGTGGTTTGAGCTTTGGACTACAATCCTGGAGAGGAGGGTTTGATTCCCCACTCCGCCATGGAAAACCACTGGGTGGCACTGGGGGTGTCACGCACTCTCAGCCCCAGAAAATCCCGTGATAGATTTGCCTTAGGGTCACCATAAGTCAGAAATGACTTGATGGCATACAACAACAACTTTATCGCTGAGTAGCTGTTTCCAAGGTTTGTGTTGGATTTAGAAGTCATCCCAGCCTTTTTACAGACTCCTTCTCTTCCCTTTAGAGGCTATTTGTGGCAGTCCCCTATATTTGGTTTACTCTACGGCTTGGGTGGAGCAGCATTTGCTCTTTGAGAGACAGAAGCCCAAAGCCCCCCTTAGGCCATTTCTGCACTAGACTGCTATAGTGCTATTATTCCACTTTCAACATCCTAGGGAATCCTGAGGTTTGCAGTTTAGGGAGGGGCCTAAAAGGTTCCTTCCTAAACTGCAAACCCCTGGATTCTATAGGACGTTGAAAGTGGAATAATAGCTCTATAAACGGCTTTAGACATGCAGGACTAGCAGCACGTTCCTTTAGATTCCAGATACTGTAAAATAAAATTAAAAAAAGGCAAAACACCAAGGGAATTAAATTCACCTTGGAGGTTTAGGCTTGCAGTGCAAATCTGTATGTACCAGTGTGACTTGACTCAGGAATTTTCTCAGTTGCAAAGGTTAGTAGCAGCATGAATTGATTTTAGAAGTTTAGCAGGAGCAGAGATTGATTTTTAACCGTTCTCATTTTATTATTCACTTCAACATTACATACTTGCAGGTCAGGCAAAAGTTAAATGTTCAGAGAATTGTACAGTTGGCATAAACGCTTCAATATTTCTCCTTTTTCGGTGGTCTGTAGGATGCTTCCTACGCTTCATCGTTCATGTGAGGCAACTAAGATAGTTTAGATGCAGACCTAAAAATGCAGAGTGTGAATGTGGGGGACTGGGGGAGATATCAGTTTGGTTCACATCTTTGTTCACAACTTTTGCGCTTTCAAACCCACACAAATTGAAACACCATTGTCCTTTAAAATTCACATTGCTCCCATACAAAGAAAAATTGCATACATTTGTGAAAATAAAAATACATTATATTTGGGAAATTGCTCACAAAATATGCATATATTAGGCAAAAACTGAAACACCACCCATCTATTAGGAAAAATGCAAAGAGGAACATATAATTTTCATGCGAACGTCAAAGTGTGGGAGGAACCAAACTTTATACTGGAAAAACAAAATCTCAAAGTTCGGGATGAATAAATGTTAGATTTGAAAAGAAAAAAAAAAGATTCTAAGAGAAACCCCAAAGTGATAATCATCCCTACCTGTAAACTCATTAGACTGTGGTGATTAGCTACAATTCCCTATAAAAATGTGTACATACTCTGCATTTAGATTATCAAGTCTTAGCTTAATTGATTGAGATACCATGAGCCTCTTGAAAACACAAATATATCTCTCTCCCGCCTTCACTGGCAAGGAAAGAAAATTGGGAAGCTGTAGGAAACAGTTTCTTCCCACTACCTCCAAACTCAGAAATGGTGGTTAATGGCCTCCAAATAATCCAGGATATGAAGCTATGGCTTGAAGCTGGCTTCCATAACCTGGCTAACGAAAATAGTCTCCTGGTTCAGGAGCAACAGGAGGCTGCAGTTATCTGTAGTTTCCTGGCTTTCTTCTTCATTCGCACAAATATAGCAACAGAGTCACTGCATGAAGTTTGTTCATATCTCACTTTAGTAGGTCCAGGTCTGATGATTCATCAGACATGGCCACAATATTTCAGACATATAGTTGATAGGACATTGTTGATATCGTCCAGTAATTCATGTGAAGTTTCTTCTTCAGAGTTGATATCACAGTTTTCTAAAAGAGTGTGTTATGTAAAAGCACTAGAATGAAAATACACATATCACTTTGAATTTAATTTCTACCTAATCACTTAAAAGATTACCTTGACATAGTCTGGTCTGCTTTTTTTTCCTTTTTTGAATTAAAAAAAAATGTTTCACAAGTATGAAATCAAGAAACAGAGGTATACAAAGAAATGCTACTAAAGAAAACAAAGATGTTTGCTTTTCTTCCCCGTTTTATGAAGAAGTCTTCACTCTACTATAGCCATTTCCACACTAGACTGTTATAGTGCTATTATTCCACTTTCAACATCCTATGGAATCCTGGGGTTTGCAGTTGAGGGAGGGGCCCCACCCTACCCCACCCCACCCCACCCTCAAGGCCCCACCCTAAACTGCAAACCCCAGGATTCCATAGGATGTTGAAAGTGGAATAATAGCACTATAACAGTGTAGTGCGGAAATGGCCCTTGTCCCCAGACCACATTTTCTTTCTGCGTGCTCGTTAGTCCATTGCCACGCTCCCTTTAGATTAGCTCAGACTTCTACCCCCATTTCTGACATTTCTTCCCAAAGCACTTAGAAGTGTCAAAATGTCTGCGTCCTTTTTTTTTTGGTTAAGTAATGGCACGTTATAGATTTTTCTGAGATCACTGACATACTCAGAGATACCTTTCTAAACCAAGATGTACAGCTTGGCTCCAAGCCCATAGTTCATAAGATTAGGATTATTGAAAAGACTCATTTAGAGGAGGGTGAAGGTTGCTGAAAGAATTTTAAACTAAGATGGGCTTGTAAGACCTGCCAGGGTGAACTTGACGTTGAAGATTAAGCTTTTTTTATCTGAGATGCTGTTTAAATTGGGTGAAATTTTTTCTGGCAGGTTTCTGTCTGCAGCGGAGGGGAAAATGTTACTCTCATCATGTCTATTGTTGCAAGTTTGACTATCAACCATCTGTTTTAGCTTCAGTGCCTTCCTGAATTGTTTTCCAGAAGTTTGTCCCTACAGAGACTCAGCAGAGAGAAAAGGGAGGACAGAGAGAATGAGAGAGTGAGAAAGGAAATATAAACAGAAGAGGAGAAAGAAGGGGACAGATAACAGTGATTGTACCCAAAACTTCTTTCTATGTCTTCTTTGCTCAGAAGAAAACAAATCTGAAGACAAATCTATGGATTCTGTGGCCTGCAAACAGTCATGTAGGAATGGGGGGGTGGAGAGGCACTTTGCCCCGGGCGGAAATGTTTTTGGAGCGTCCTGGCTCGTAGCATGCCCTGGTCATGCCCCCACACCCCATGGTCACACCCCATGCACCGTGGCCATGCCACATGTACTGTGGCCATGCCCGCACGCACCGTAGCCCCCTCCCGCCCCCCCGTCCACACACTCCAAGTTCTGCCACTGGTTGCAAACACTTCTTAATGGCGTTTCTGTCTAGAGTATCTATGGCATCAGAAAAAGAACAGTATGGCTTCTCCTTTTTGTTGTCCTGCTTGTGAAGCAACCACAATCTTGAGTAGAATTAAGTTATTTGTCATATTTGTGCCTTTGTACTGGAAAATACTGTTCCACCCAAACATTTTCTTCACGTTGCCATTAAAGCAATGGGTGCTTAAGGCAGTATAAAGCCTTCTTCCACGGATCTGTTCTATTCGCAGTGTTTCTCAAGATCCCTCCCCCAATTTGTTCAACCATAGATTGCAATGCATGGTTATCAAAAACGTATCTAGGCAATCAGATCATATGAAGCTTCCAGCTGTCTGAGGTCACACAGAGACTCCTCTCTGTCTCTCCTTCTCTTTTCCATTTTTCTTCAAGATGGTGAGTTTCATCTCCACTGAGCTCTTCCTCTAGCCAAAACTTTCTTTCAGGAATTCAGGACTTAGACAGACTATGTATATATGTTTAGAATGTGTGCTTCAATGGCAATAGTAATAGTTGTATAATTTGAATAGTTCTCGTTTGCCCTGTTTTATTGTTATCTCAGAGGGATACGCAAGAGCCTCAGGGCAATCGCTGCAAACTTTGCTAAAGGAGACTGACTGTTAATGAAATCAGTCTTCACCTTTCCCAAAAAGGGCTTAAGAAACTACCCCAGTCCAATGTTTTGTAATATGTTCCACCATGTCAGATTTCCTACTCCTGGGACCCCCACCCCAACATCTTGTGAGAATAATGTAAGATGTATTTCAGCCTTCATCATCATCTAGATATACTTCACTTACAAAGCCTCTGAGAAAAGAAGCTCCATTTTACAAAGGATTTTCCGGCTCGATCAGCCAACTCTTTTCCTCTTTGTTCTCTGTCCAGCTGGGAGTACTTTTAGTGGCATTGGGAAGATCACGAAGGAGGGGTGGCAAACAAACAGTCAGACACAAGAAGGCTCTCTCCTGTGTCCTCATTGCTCACGGCTGGAAGCGTGGTGGATAAGAGAGAAAGCCCTCCTCTGAAAATTGTAAGACTCCAGCAGGTTCATATGGAGAAATACAAATATTCAGGATATTCTGGATCCGAGCTGTCTAACACTTTACAGGTCATAATCAGCACTCTGAATTGTGGCCGGAGACAGAAAAGTTCATGGCTATTAGATCAAGATGCTGACTTCTCCCAAATACAAGCAAGTCCACTACCTCTCATTGACCAAACCTTACAATCCACCTCCCTCCGCTTCTCCTACTTCTATGTAAAGCAACAACAAGTAAATAAATGAGCATTGTTGGAATATTCGGTTGCTTGTGTAATTAGTCATTCATCTTGAAAGCTCTGAGACTTCTGAACAATATGTTGGGAATGAAATTACGATCTCAGCAGTAGCGCTGCTTTTAGGCTTACAGGATGGCTTAGATACTGTCACAGTAACTGACGATGGGCTTTCTAGTACCATTTGTGGATTTGGCAATACGAAGGTTTCATTGTTAACCATTACACGCATAGTCCCAACAGCGTGTGATCTTGCTATAGTAGCTAGAGTCTTCCATGCCTTTTTTCCATTATGTTTGACATTAACTCTTTCTCATTGCATTATCCATGGTAATTCTCACACAAAACTTCACCATTTATAAAAATGTCCATAACCTCTTTTACTTCATAATCTAAAGAAGCAACCTGGGGCTATAATCAATACCTATCTCTGGTGATGACATGCAACTGAAAAGAGCAATATGTAGGTCATCCTTTCTCAGAATTTTTTTTTCCCCCAGTTCAAAAATACGGGCCTTTCGCTATGAGAGCTTGTAAAATGGCTGGGCTGTTTTTCTCCCCAATTCTCCTTTCCTGATAGTTTCTGCAGACACATGAAAAGCACATTTTTCCCTTTCCAAAATGACTATCACAACACCATCTATTGTGGAACAGAGATCACTTCCTCCAAATTATTCCCCCATTCTCTTGGTTTTTGCAGAGACATGAGAAGCACTTTTTTCCCTTTCCAAAACGGATGCAACAACACCTTCTTGTGCTGTTTGTAGTACATATCATCTCCTCTAAGGTATCTCCCCACATTCATTTTGTTCTCCTTTTGATCAGCTGAGATTGCTGTACTATCTTTCTGCCTTTTTGAAGTAGCAGGTCCTCTAGCAGCTTCATTCTTTTAGAGAATCTTTTCACTAGGATCTGAAACACAAATCTCTAAAATGCAACTCTTTTTCTATCGCCAGATTCACTGAACCCAGCCTATTCATACAAGGCCCTAAGTTGTTCCAGGCTTCTGAGCTCTTTGAGAGAAGTAAGACCTCTTATAAAGCACTGAAAAGGGCCAGAAAACTACATGCGGTCCCTTCAGTGAAGGTAAATAGTTTATAAACACTGGTTGGTACTTCCTCTATAGCACAAGGCGCTGAACCTGCTTGTACTGTTCTCTCCTTTCTGCGGAGTTCTTTGGTCAGGCAAAAGCAAGCCAATATTTCGCTTCATTCAGGTCTCACGGGGAGATTATCAATGCTGAAGTCTTCTGCAAAAGGAACTTTGCCAGGTTCTTTCTCTTGTAACTTCTGTGGATTTAAAACGTACCATCTAACACCAATTCGTGGAACGTTCACAAAAATAAACAAGAAATATTAAGGGATAGTAAATTAAGTTGAACACCACCTGAGGACTAAATGATATAATCACATTAGCCACATGAAGAGAATGGAGACTCAAAGGCGGGGGGATAAACCTTTACCATAATCATCTACATCCAAGTCTTCCCCCTTATGCTCCCTTTTCCATGAACATGATTTTTATTTTATTTTTCTATTTGCATAATTTCTTTCACAGCAGAGAATCTACTGAATATCCATATAGTGGGTCCCCCGTATCCATGAGGGACATGTTCTAGCCTATGCTGTTCTAATGTTATTATTTCACTTTTAACCTACTGTGGAATCCTGGGATTTGCAGTTTAGGCAAATAGTTTACTGAAGCTCTTTGGCAAATAGTTTACTGAAGCTCTTTGCCCTCAGTAAACTATAAGCCCCAGAATTCCACTGGATGTTGAAAGAGGAATAATAGTGCTATAACAGTGTAGTGTGGAAATGGCCTTGGACTCACTATGGATGGCAAAAAATGCAGAAAATAGCAAATGCAATTGCTGTGTTTGCTTGCATCAGGCCTGGAGGAGCTGGAGCTGACAGGTGAGGACGCAGAGCCGTTGGCCAAGGCCTTCCAGCTGGAAACATGGCCGAGTGGGCCGTATACAAGGCTGGAGCGGTGCCACTAGAGGATTTGTGGAGTGCGGGTGCCGGAGGGGAAAGGCCATCTGGACGGCCAGTGAAAGAGGCAGCGGCAGAGCAGTTTGCCCTCTGCAGCTACCCAGCCTCTGAAGGGAATGCGTGGGAGCAAAAGAGGCACAGAGCCGGCATGGAGGGAGAACGATGAGCACCTTGCTTCTGGTATGCTGTGTGGGTGGGGAGAGGCAAGGCTGAGAGAGATGGGGAAGAAGAAGAAGAGGCAGCAACAAGGTGAGCAAACAGACAGCAGTAAACTGAGGGGACAGGGTGGCAGAACGGAAGCACAGCCAGCCAGCCACGCACTGCCAAAATGCTGGGCCAGAGGAGAGGGCGAAGGAGAGAGAGTTAAGTGCAGGAGGGTGGAAGATGGACAGAAATAGAGGCAAGGAAGACAAGAGAGGAAACTGACTGGAGACAGACGGAGGACAGGAATTATGAGGACAGCTGCCAAATAAAGAAGGAGGGTTGCAAGGGGCAAAGAGGGAAAAGGGGCAGGACTATATCACAACATGGATAACTGAAATTGCACATATCAGTTGGCCAGTTACGGGGGACCTACTGTATTTTGAAAAGCAGGCTTGTAAAATATCTTTTTTAAAACGGACAATTCCTTTGTACCTTTGCATAATGCATCCTAGGCTTGCATTGTTCACTGGTAATAATGAGACACAGAGCACCGTTTTTTGTGCCTGCTGCTAGCAAGTGATGGGGAATACACCAAGCCACATTGTTAAACAGGAATAAAAAAGAACGGTGTATGTCTGTTCCTGTTTCTCTCTCCCCGGTGCATTCTTATTCCTTTGCTTCTTTTGTTTTGTTTTTCCTGAAACACACAACTGTTTAGATCAAAGATGTTATCTGTAAGCAAGCCACAGGATTTCTGATGACTGAAATACAATTTTATTTAAGCTATGTGAAAAGAAAGATTGGGGAGGGGGGAAGGCATTATAAAACTGTTGCAGAAAATGCGCACACATGCATACCATCTTGATCTAATACCTCCTCTCTTCCTCTCTTGATCTTCTCCATAAAAGCTCTTCCTTGGCTTGTCAGCTTTTTACACACAGCAGAAAGTAAAACCCAGTGCTAATTGCCAAATCAGTTCAAGATATACATAATTAGAGACAAAACAAGCTCATAATAGCAGCATTACTATTCATGGCAGCTAGCATATTCTGACCTCCGTGTTCAATTCCTCCATCCTTTTAGGTAAGGTAACCAACAGGGCCGCTTTTATTGTGAGCTGATGTCCCAGAATACCTGAAAGAATTTTTACTGGAATCCGTCCTGGCCATAGGATAGCTAATCCCAACAACACATCCCCCTTCCAATCCCTTCCCCACAATGACAACTGTTAATAATTTTAAAAATCCATTGCACTTGATGTAGCACATTTAGCTTCACATCCAGTTGGCCCAAGGATGTTACGCTTTGCCTGTCACCATGGCTCAGTTTCCCCACAATAAACACACTTACTGCCCATGTAAAAGGCAGACAACACGCAGCCTGCCAGGGACAGATAGACTAAAATATTTCACTGCCTGAGATGGAACAGAAAATGGTGTCCGTTTCCCCCTTCGTGTTACTCATCCAAGTCAAGGAGCATAGTACCCAAAGCCAGCCAAGTTATTTTGGCACGGGAGGCAGAAAATTCCACAAATGTCTCTGCCCGTCCCTGGCAGTAGAAATACAATAATAACAAAGTAAATAACTGGTAATTTGCTGCCCTTTCATGACATCCAAAATCTGCTCTTCTGAGGGGGCTCCTTCATTCAGATTAATACTAGGGCTGACCCTGCAGCCTGGAAATTCCCTGTGTTTGTTCTGCCTGCCGGAGACATGGGTACTTCTTTTCGCCTGCAGTTCTGTTCCTACTGCCTGTGGAGGCATCACGCTGAGACAGGCTGCAGAGATACAGGGCAGAAAATTGTCAATCATTTCTCTCTGTAGGTTTCATTCATCTCTCTGGGCTAACTGGATGGGGATGGGAGGGAATCAACTGCCAGTGATTGGTGGGAAAGAAAAGGAAAGGAAAGATTTATTTAAAAAACACCATGCTGCATGTAGGATTTGATCTGTTGTCACTCACTTCCAGTAAGTTAATACCAAAGCCTGGGAGAAGTTGTTTTTTGATTACAGCCCCCAGAATCCCCCATGGCAAAGCTGGAGGGATTCTGGGAGTTTTTGGTAGTTCAGAAAGATAACCTGGCCAAGAAAGCCATTGGAAGCTGTTATCAAGAAAGAGAAACTTCTCCTCTCCCATTGATTCATTTAGTTCATCCTATGTTGGTAAGATTTCAGATGAAGAAACCCTGGGCTTTTCCACACTACATTGTTACAGTGCTATTATTCCACTTTCAACATCCTATGGAATCCTGGGGTTTGCAGTTTAGGGAGGGGCCTTTAGAGTTCTCAGACAGAGAGCTCTTTGGCCTCAGAAAACTACAAACCCCAGAATTCCACAGAGGTTGAAAGTGCAATAATAGCACTATAGCCATGTAGGGCGGAAATGTCCCCAAATGGCCTCCAGAAGAACCATTACCCCAAACTAATTGCTACAGAATCACCCACTATTTAGCAAATTAGCTGTCCTCTGCCTTCAGAACGCATACCAAATCTCATATGCCAATGGAAAATCTCCCTTCCATTGGATAAGGGATGGGAGTTCCTCCTTTTTCTCTTGTGTGTGGATTAGAGTGCCAGTTTTCCCTTTAGCAAACTTTCACTCAGGCTTCTCCAATTTAGGAGCCTTTCTCCTTTCAAACTGATGTATATCATCCAGCTTGTCTGAATCCCTAATGTCTCCTATGTTGTGGATGCAGGTATGAAGACTAGATGTTTAGATTTTGGGGGCATTAAATTTTTCATTTTTATTTTGATGCACATGTTGCATACCAGTCAGTGTGGTGTAGTGGTTTGAGCTTTAGACTACATACCTGGAGACCAGAGTTCAATTCTCAGCTCAGCCATGACCTTGGCCATGTCACATATTCTCAGTCCTTAGAAAACCCCATGACAGGTAAGATAAAAAATTGATTTTTTTTTTATAAGCAGGAATATGACTGCCTCCATTTTTTGGACTCCTCTTGGACTGCAGCTATGAGAATTGTCATGACGAGCACTGTGTGCTTCAAAATTTGCCACTGTTGTGTTGCTGTGTGCTATCAAGTCATTTCCAACTTATGGCAATCCTAAGGTAAACCTACATGGGATTTTCTGTGGGCTGAGAGTCTGTGATGCACACAAGGTCACCCAATGGGATGCCATGGCTGAGTGCCAATTGAAGTCTGGTCTCCAAGGCTCAAACATTAAACCATACTGCCCATGCAAGCACTGTAGCCCAAGCAATCACTTCTAACCTGCTACAAAATTTATTTTCATAGGCTCTTTTGCTCAAGCAGTATCTGACCCTCATTATGGATATGTTAAGCTTAGCTCAGCTGGTTGACTGGCCTCAAGAGCATTTATTAAACTTTAATCACTGAATTTGTCCCAGTAGCAATCCAATATTATTCTTTTCATGTTAGGAAAATAGTAAAGGAGGTGAAAATGCTCTCTTAACTCGAGAATGAAAAATGACAGATTTTTCTTCTAAGGGTGTTCTAAGATGTTTCCACTCCCACCTGGAAAAAAAAAATGCATTCTGGAAAGACCAATATATGTTTTGCCCTCGTTTCAGCTCCAATGATGCCATACTAGCTTTGCTGAAACCACATGTCCTTATATATACTATCTATCTCATTATTGTTGTTCTTGTTGTTTAATTAATGTATATCTTGCCTTTCTCTTGACAGACTTCCCCACACCTCCATACACACACACACACACACACACACACACAAGTTTGGAAGTGTGATCTCAAGGCAGGGGTGGGATTTGTCTGGCCCAGGTACAAGTGCAGTCCTTTGGTGGGATGCATGCAGCATTTTGAAGATAGAGTGAGGTCCCTGAACCCCTCTAGATCTACCCCAAAACAATCAGGCCTGCAGAAAAAAAAAATCAGTCACAGGAATAATTTTTTCCTGTGGATGGATTATTCATTAAGACACTGTTTCTAGGGGCACCTCACCCTGAACCAGCAGGAACAAATCATGAATTCTCCTGCTGAAAGTGACCAGGACTTGAAGTCATGTCACTCCCTGTTGTCCAAAATGGTGGCTGTGACATCCCAAAAGGTACACTATGCCTGCTCCATCTTGAAGGTCAATCCTTTGGCAATGGATTGCTTCTGGGCTCAAGTCTTTCTTTTTGCATTGAAAGGAAAGGAGGATAGGTAAAAAATTAGATCCAATTGGCCTTGCCTACACAGAGTCCTCTCCTCCACTCTTTCTTTTACCCCACTCCACCATCGATTTCAGCATCTCCAGAATGAAGAAGCCCATAAAATTGTTTTCCTAATTTGTTATCTTATACTTTTTACCAGCGTGGGCACAGTTGACCTTCTCAGTCCAACCAGCTAAATTTCTCATCATCCTGACAACTCACTCCTGCAGAGGTTTCCTGGAGGCTCATCAGAGACTCATTATATCTTTATGTAGCAATTATCGGCTGTCTGCTACCAGTTAACACTCACTTTACCTTTTCATCCTACTCCTTCTGCGTTCTCCTCCATTTCCCTCCTATTTGTGGCTCCTGTGTATGTCTTTTATATCTAGCTTCTAACATCTCAGAAGAAACCCACATTCTGACACATTCAGATATCATTAATGAACAGTTAATGAACGGTTTGCCTTAAAATCTCTAAAAACAACCCAATACTACACACTCTGATTGGAGTCCTGGATGGTTCAGCATAGCACATCCAGGACTATGCTACAACTGGTCATTCAAAGATTACGGGACTACTGCAGAGTCACTGTCCCATGGCCCTTCTGTTCTTGGTAAGAGGAGAGGAGGATCAGAGAACTTTATGGCTACATTCCCTTCTTCTTTATTGAATACTAGCGTACATACCCGGCGTTGCCTGCGATTTTATTTTCTCATAGGTAATACTTGTTAGAAAGATTTGAGATCCTATGTCTCTCATTCCACAAACTGTCTTGTCCAGTACTTGTTACTTTTCCCCATATTCCCAAATCAGATCTGCATTATGAGTTATTAACATACAGTAGTTGGGTTCCTGAGGGAAATACACTGCCCTCCTCCTTGCTGCTAGGCCTCATCTCCATAGCAACCGGCCCATTCCAGACAGGCACAGTTGACTGAGGCCCAAGAACTCTCCAGCTGAGAATTCTAAAGGCCCCTCTCTAAACAGCAAACCCCAAGATTCCATAGAATCTTCTTAGGTAGCCAATCATATGAGGTCTTCATCTGACATAGCCAATCAGATGAAGTCTTCGCCTGGCACAGACAAACTCACAAACTTTGACTTTTATATAGAAGATCAGTCCAGTTCACAAACAGAGTGCAATAACAACTCCGGAAATTTCTGTTGCAGTTTGGATTTACACCCCTGAAGAACGCCAATTAATTTACAAACAAGCCAAAATGCACTGGGCTTTTTAAAGAATAAACTTGGACCATCCATAAGAATGTGGAGCCTAGTCTCCTTTTTCTTCTGCTGGTTTGATACACATGCTTTCCAGTACTTATTCGTGCTATGTTCCGTTGGCCAGATGTGAAATTATTACACCATCCTTTGAAGGCCACTGTGGTCCTTCAGAGATCTCATTCAATATCTGATAAGGCCACATAATTATACTTCTGGTGCAGATATACAATCTCTGTGGCCGCTTCTAGACTTTGGAACTTCGTCTCTAGGAAAATTAAGGGGGCTCCCTCTTTGGTCTCCTTCCATTCACATGCTTTCACAAAACTTTCTGCTTCCTTCAGAGCTTTACGAATTGACTGAGATTGCCTCTTCATGGTGTGCCATTTTATATTCCGTCTTTTAATTAATTCTAAATGTTTTTAACTCTATGGATTTTTTTAATTCCATAAAAAACACAGCAAAGAGCTAGGAAATCTCTTTGTTAAAAGCAATTAGTTACAATTACGGCTATGAGGCCTGAAAAATAGTTACTTACCCTTATAGTTACAATACTTACTAGTTATTCTTGCTTTTTATTCTTTCAGAAATATCTCCGAAAGATACTTTTAGTTATTTTTGTAAAAAAAGAATTAGAATGCAGCAGCACAAGGCAAAGCATGTGTCAGTATTACCATTTGAAATTCCTCTGCAGCCATTTAGTTACATCGTCATTATTGGGGGGGAAAGGAACTAATTACAAGCAGATCATTATTTTTAGTGAGACATGCCTGTAGACTGGCAAATAGAGATACAGAATTAATGTAAAGTTTATTTTGCCTCTAGGACTCTGTGAAAGGCAAGAAAATAAAGCAACTTAAAAGACTGATGAGGGTTGTGTTCCACCAGAAACAGATTTTTTAAAATATTTCTTTAAAAAATAAGAACCTTAATAATGGTAGGGTTGCCTTTTGCAGATCTGCTAGGTCAATCCAATTCCTTCTGCCAATAAACAATCAGAAGGGCCAGACTTGCCAAAAGCCAATTTTCTGTATTTGCCAAGACCATGGATTACAATAGACCAGGACTGCCAATAACCATACAGCTTCGGGTTAGGGGGAATTCATGTTTTTTTCCCCTTTGTTTTCCTTGCTAGACTGACATACTATTGGCTTTATATTCCCTCAGGTAAACACAAAAGCTACATAAACAGTGGTGTGGAAGACTGCAAGAAACTACTCAACAAGTGTTTCATTTAGGTCTAGTTCTCGCAAACAGCAGAACACTGTTCGATCATGCCTAGTTATGGCTTCTGGTACCATCAGCTGTATCCAGGATGGACAATGCCTGGGACCAGGTATTTATACTGAATACTCCATCCAAACAAGCCATTAGTGACTGCGGAATTGCCTCATCTGATGCTTTCAGTTCCCACCAAGAATTGCCAAGGGCTGCTGAAATTTAAGACAAATGGCAACCACATTTCCTCTGGTGCGAGGGATACCAGAGGGACATCCTATACTAAAGACCCCAAGGGGAACATGGAACAGAGTGTCTTACAGGACATCCAGAATGTAGAGATTCTTGTGAGAGCCAGGTCAGACCTTGGGCACACAACCCACTTTCAGCCCCGGAAAACCCAGTGATCGGTTCACTTTAGGGTCTCTGTAAGTTGTAAACGACTTGAAGGCACACAAGAACAACAAGAGATTTTTGGCAATTTCATTGGGATCCACTTTTTGCAGTCGCTAGATCAAACAGCAGTAGACGGATCAAGTAGAGTGAAAAACCACAGGTTATGTCCTGCCCACCCCAATCTATGGATATCTGGAAGCCTTTCTGTGCTTACCACAATGAGAGAGAGAGAGAGAGAGAGATGCTGGCAAATTTCTCCTGAGCCAAGTTTTGATACAAAATGGGAGTTCACAAATGAAAGGAAACCTCTTAACACTTCAAAATTCTTCTTTGCCTTGATCAGAATTAAGGGAGAAAAAAGTCCGGTCTCCTTTCTCCATCCTGAATAACCCAGCTTTTCCATTCTTGATCTCCTGCTATCTATACTGTTCAGACCCAAATGGACAGGGTCATTTTGTCAGCCTTCAGCAAAGGGAGTCCAAAGGGACACACCACCGCGGAATGGGTGAATCAGAAAGAGTTAGGAAGGTTGATCTATTTGTTTAGGTGCGAATCAAAATAATGGTTTCTTTTCCCAGTGCAGGTGTTAAAAACAGCAGCAGTAGGATGACAGTGTTATTCCCCATCACTGCTCTTCTTGCAATGCTTACTATAGATACATATATTAAAGTCTGAAACAGAATTAACACAGATGGTACCTCCTGCAACTCAGGCCCACTGTTTACATTTTCTTTCTCATTTATACATCAAGGCATTTAATAATATATTCAAAACTGACACGCTCCTGTCTCCTGGTTTCGTTTGAGGTGTGCAAAAGCTAACACACAGTCTTTTTTCCCCTCTTCCTCCTGCAGAGTTAAAGCTCTAATCACTCTCTGTCAGCTTCTTAGAATTTTCCCTTGGTACTGACAGAAAATGCACAACAAATAAGATATAAATTCTTAGTAGTAATGACAGGATAATTGTGGAAGTTCTTTTAAAAAAGAAACCCAAGAAAGTGCTCATTTTATTGCATTGAAAAAAACCATCAGTTGACTTCTTCTACCAAAGGACAATAATTATTTTTATACCACTGGATCAGATGAGCTACCAGTATTACCATCTGTAATTGAGTCTCCCCGTTAATGCAATGTATAAGTGGATGTATTACCAGCTATCCAGCTATTAAATTCCTTGGTATAACAAGTCCAATAACAAACTATAATTACTGGTGTATGTTCTGAGATCATTTAACTGACAAGCCCCCAGGCCTGGTTCAGATATAACAATCTCATATCTTGGTGTTTATTTTTTTTTTTTAAAGATCATGTGCCCATGTATTCCTGCCTCTTCTCTCCTCTCCATGTGCATTTGGCTTGAAAAAATATACGTGGTTTGCTTTTTAACGGTTTCCCAAAATGTGGCTGCTCAGAAGCAATGGTGTAAGCCCTGCTTACAAACAGGGTCTGATCTGTGTTCGTACGCATGCCAACACAGAGACTGAGATTGGCTTTGCCTCTGTTCTCAGAGTCGCACTGTGCCTTCCCCATCACAAAACTGTAGAAATAAATCTCTTTTAAAAAACAAACACCCAGATTGTGTTAAGGGAATGTTGTTGTTGTTTGCCTTCAAGTTGTTTCTGACTTATGGCAGCCCTAAGGTGAACCTATCATGGGGTTTTCTTAGCAAGATTTGTTCGGAAGAGGTTCTCTGAGGCTGTGAGAGTGTGACTTGCCCAAGGCCACCCATGGGTTTCCATAGCCAAGTAGGGTTTTGAACCCTGGTCTCTCAAAGTATTAGTCCAACACTCAAACCACTCCTTCACGCTGGATCTCTTGTTAAGGGAATACCTATTAATTTTGCTTTCTCTCATACTCAGTCATAAAAAAAAAAATTCTATCCCAAATATAAAGATGCATATTCTTCCTGAAATTTTTTCACAATGAAGTGAAATCAAAATGTCTCTTTGTGCCAGTCAAGTTCAGCACATTCAATAATTCTCAGATGGAGAAGACTATGTTGAACCTGCCTGCCCAGCGCTTCAGAAATAATTTGTTGAAAAATACTCTCTCACCCTTGGTTTGTTAAAAAAAAGATTAACTATGGACACTTTAACATTTGTTCTGTTTTTCATCCGACACTAACAATTTTTAAAACAATAATTAACATTTCATGTTATTTTAGGTTGCTTTTTATGGAGTAGTCATTTGGGGACCTTTGACTTTATTTAACAATTATGGGGCTTATTCCCAACAGTTAACACAATACGTTGGTTCTACAAATTTCTCTTAACATTTTAACTCTAATGAATTAACTTACTTTAATAACTTAGTATGTTAGCGCTACAGCTAATGTTTCCATGTTCTGTGCCTGCCACACAAGTGTTAAAGATGATGCGCCTCTCAGAAAAATCACAGAAGTGGCCAACCTAGTTCACTTCCAACAAGGTGGTTGAAAAAAGAGGTATTCCAGCTGAGGCTTTTGGAAATCAAAACTCAGGACTCTGGGCTTCAAATGGATTGCCTGTCTAAGCATGCTGTAAGCAGCAGTGGTTGAGGGCCTCCATTTCGGTAGGACTGTGAATCTTCCCTTTGCCCAAATGTTAAAGATGCCATCAGCAGCATTGAACCCCAGCCCTAAAACAGGTTCAGAACCTTGGACAGCTCCTTAGCCTTCATATTAAAACAGAGGGGGGATTCAAATATGACTTCGACATGAGAATTACAAAACACTACTAGCTATGTGCTCTCTTTTACTCGTGCCAGCAAGGTTCCAGGTGAATCAAGCACTGTTCATTCTGTTCCAAGGCTGGGTCTGATTTGGCCGATGAAATCTTATGAGGTCTGGACACCCCATTAAATGTACAGATCCAGGCAAACATGTTGGCATAACAATCCTCAAGCATGAAGCAGAACAGAAACTCATCACCCTCTTTATGCTAAGAGGCTTCCAACCTGGGCTAAACCTAATATAGGTGCCATATTGGGATGAAGGCAGGATATAAATTCAACAAACAAACAAACACTAGATGCTGCTGAAATGCAATTGTTCACCTTTTGCTGTTAATTGCAGTCAACTTCCCTTTGACTTATGGCCAGTCTGTGAATGAGTAATCTCCAAGTCTCTCTGTTATCAACAGCCCGGCTAAAGTACTTGAAACTCAAACCTGTGGCTTCCCTGAGTCTACCCATCTATAGGACGGTCTTCCTTTTTTTTAATACCACTTTCTATTTTTCCAGTGTTGCCTTCATGGCTGCCTTTCCACATTTTTGGTCTTCTTCTGATTTCTTGATCACCATCTTGATCTTGATTTATGATTCAGCCAAGTGCAGAAATCCTTTCTACTCTTATTTCAGTTATGTAATTATGTTTGGATGCTATTATGATTTAATTATTTAATTTATATCTTAACTTTCTTCCATGATAGGATCCATAGTGTCTCTCACTCTGCCCCACTCTCTCTGCCTCCAAAACAATAAAATTCCTTTTCAATGCCATTTCCTCACCCACACGTTCCAATTCGTTAACTTGATTAGAGAATTGCACAACTTGTGTTGTTTTCACATACTGTGCTCAACTTAGCAATTCATTAGAGTATGCATTAATTTTGTTTTGTTATAAGATGCCAGTTAATAAGCCTGGTAACTCAATAATGCTTCCATTCATTAATAGTAATACAGAAAGAAAGATTATAGAATTCATTAAAGCCAATACAAAAAGAATGATTATAAAATTAATTGCATCAGGATAACATACTACAAGTGTATAATTAATAGATAACAGAATCAAAATTTATTACCTCCTACACCCTGCCCTGTATTATTCAGCCACTAATTCATTCATTAATGCTAGATCAATATCTCAGTCCAGAGATAAATCAAATTAAAGTTCCACTGGGGGGAAAAAATCAACATATTATCTTGTTGTTGTTTTTCTTCTTTAGGTTCTATATTATGATCTGGAAAATAAGTTATTCTGAACTTTTCATCTCCTTCAGCCTTCATTTCTTCCAAAAACTGGATGAGGAAAATGTATTTTGATGTAGAGTCAGCCCTCCACATTTGTGGGTTTCACTTTTGCAGATTTGATTATTCACAGATTATTTCTGGTCACCTCTGCTGCCTCCCTATGCCATTTTTAACAGGGACTGCAAGCCCCATGAGACTGAGAAACTGTGAATGAGGTTTGTAAGTCTCTCTTGAAAATGGGGAGGGGGCAGCCGAGGAGGTGGCAGGAAGCCCCACCAGCCCCCCACCCCTGCCTTGGGAAGGAGCCTTGAGGCCTCAAAGGAATCCACGGTGTGTTTTTGTCTGTTAAATATGGTTTGGGAGGGCCTAGAGGTAGTCACATTTTTTTCACTTTCATGGGAGTCCTGTGCCCCTAACCCTGGCAAATGTGGAGGGATGACTGTATTTCTAGCATATGTAATTTTATTCATGCTTGGTACCTTTTCATGAAGGGTGGGCAATTGCATGGCTTCCTGCCACTCCCTATCACCATTTTGAGAAGGACTGTAGAGGGAAACAGAGGTATTGGGGAATAGCATGAAGTTCTGCGGTGAGGGTATTTTCAGGTCGGTTGAGTCAGGATTCCAAAACTTCTCTGTCTCCGACTCCCTGTTTTTCTAGTCTTTGCCTCCATCTCTGCCTCCTTCATAAATAGCAAATATATATTAAGTAGTAACATTAAATTTACTGCAGTAAAATGTTAGCCTGTGGCATTCCATCCCCACCGCATGAGACATTAGGCTACTTAGACTGATAGAACATAAAATATATTTGATTAAAATGTCTGAACCAGAAAACTCTCTTAAATTCCTATGAAAATAAAGATGCAACAGACGAGGCATTTAATATTACATGTTTTCATTTTGAAGCCAGAGTCAGAATTGGTATATTTCTACTGTTTCTGATTCCACCTCAAATTGCTTCTGACTCTGTGACTCTGATTCCACAGCCATGGGTGTTTTCATAGTCTGGGAACAAAATATGCCTGAAAACAACAGTAATAAAAAATTAAAGTAGAATTTTGAGACTTTGGGGGAATCGTGGGGAGCTCCAGGGGCCAGGTTGCCCAAACGTTACTAGTTCCCCAGCCCTGCTTTATGCAAACAGCAATACAAAAATGGCCTTACCTCAATTGTTAGTCAAGCTAGAATAGACCCACCAAATCAATGGCACTTACATAAGTGTTGACTTATGTTTCCATGGAGCTTTTTCTAATCTAGTCAGGACTAATAACCGTGTTTAGGCTGATATCTTAACAATGAATTTATATAAATTAGGTTCTCCAAAAGCACATATCAAGCCTGATTGGTATAGTGGTTTGTATGTTGGACTACAACCTGGAGACCAGGGTTTGATTCCCTGTTCTGCCATGGAAACCCACTTGGGTGACCTTGGGCGCATCACACACTCTCAGCCCCCAGAAAACCCCGTGATAGTTTTGTCTTAGGGTTGCCATAAGTCGGAAATGACTTGAAGGCACGCAACAACGGCATGCAATTAAACAAGTAAAGGGAAGCTTTAGCACAGTCAGCTGTTTACTCACAGCTTCACCAAGCCCAAGTTTCCATATATGCATGTTTGGAAATATGTATGTATGAGCACCCACACATACTCACACACTCAAAAACCAGCAAACGTCCTGATGGGTAAATCATCAAATTCAGTGTTGGTCTTGGAATCAGTTTGGTCCAGCCCTAGCCCAAACACAGGTGCATACGAGGTAATGAATTAGTTGGTGTCCTTTCTTTTTGCCCTCCTGCTTCCCCTCCCTTTCTTTCTCTGACACAACATATCCCTGTTCCAGAATAAGGAGATGCTACAGACATTGTTTAGGCATTCTTTATTGTAGACAGAGTAAATTCCAGTGCAGCTCTGTCAACAAAGCCTCTCACAGTGAAGTTGCTTTTCACTAAGGCCTTCCTTTCCTCCTTGTTCTTTGTCTATCTGGAAGGTCTTTCTTTCTTTCAAACAATATTGGCATTTGCAGAATGGTGAAGGAAGTCTGGAGGATCACAGACTTTAAGTGTTGGATAGCAATAAAGTGTCTGCAGCAAGCAATCTAATAAAGTCTGAGCTGGTAAAGAAAGGGATCCTGTTCTATCTTATCTGCTTACAACAGACAAGTAAACAGCAGCTGCCTCCAGAATCCCACTGAGCAAATAAACAGCAAAATAAAGAGAAAATGGCAGAACTGGTAAGGCTGCTTCATGTGCTTCCCCTCCTCAACATGTTAAAAAGCGTGGCTCAAGAAAACTCGTGGATGGCAAAAGTAAAAGCCATCACTGGATGCAATTTGGGAGAAGCCTTTTAGTGGCCTCTAGAACAACCAAATGTTTGTGTTTTCTTCTGCAAGGTCTGCCTGACCTCACTGTTTAATTTCACACATTGTCCGTACAGACATAGGCCATTTCTGCACTAGACTGTTATAGTGCTCTTATTCCACTTTCAACATCCTGGGGTTTGCAGTTTAGGGAAGGGTATACCTGTATGTAAAGAGGGTAGAATATAACACTGTTACCCTGTGAATTGGGGGTCCCGAGAGGGGCGCCCAAACAACAAACCAAGCCAAGCAAAGCTGGGGAAATTAGCTGGAGCACTGTCTTGGCTAACGAGAGGCAGGGTAACTTAGCGGGGATCTTTTACCCTATGTCTACAGCGTCAGGTCAGTGAGCAGTCAGGTAGTTCAAGATAGCAATCAAGATTTATAAGACAATTATTAAGAAAAACACGAACACAATCCTAACTAGAATAGGAAAATAGAGTTTTGGGGAATGGGTGATACATCACCAATCCTGCAGTCCTGGGGAAGCCAATGGAGGGTAGAAGGACTCGGCGCCGAGGGGAGCTCGCAAAACAAGGTGGCAGCAAGGCAGGAGAGCAGTCCGAACGCAAGTCCGTTGAGCGGTCCGAGGAGCTCTCGGAACTGGGGGTTTTTATCAGGGAAAGAGCAACCGTAGGCTAGTCTGGTCTTGGGTGAAAACAATAAGTTTTGGGTTGGAGACAATGCCTCCAAAAGGTCAGAATTGACATGATTGAGTTATGTTCCAAACTGACAATGGTATGGCCGGTATGTAAATGCGGCTAGCTCGGTAGTTAAGCACTTAGCTCACCAGGGTGCCCTCTCAGGGCAGAGGGTCTCGCGCATTGGTAATGAAGGTGTTTGTTTTGGGAGGTCCCCTAAAGCAGATCTGGCAATCTCTGGCTTGGTTTGGTGTGAGCAGCAAATAGTAGCCGTGCCTAGCTTCGCGCCTGTTCTGGTGGCAGAGCAGGGCCGAATTGTGATATCAAAGTGATATCTTTGGTTCACCAAAGGCCAGGCCAGGACACGGTGGTAACAACACGATCCTTTTGCCATCATAATTCTCCCTGGGTGGAGATTGATGATTTGAAGAGAGCTTCTACATGGAGAATAATGACAGAATGGGGTAGCAAGTCTTCCGACCACATATCTTCCTGTGTCCTCACGGTCTTTGTTTTCTTCCGATTTGGTGCCTGACTTGCTGTGGTTGGTGCTGTTATGTGCCCTGAAGGTGACTCTGGCTTATGGTAAACAAATCTTAGCATTTTCTTGGCAAGATTTTTTTCAGAAGAGGTGTGCAATACCTTTCCTTCAAGGCTGAAAAGTGTGACTAGCCTTAGGTTGCCCAATGGATTTCACGCCTAGGCAGGGATTCAAACCCCGGTTCTGCCCATCTCCAAAGGCATCTTTCCCTTTGGCTCATTTGACTGTCAGCCGCAGTCTGCAGGCCCTTAAAATAGACCCTGAAGCTCTAGCTATCGCTTTCATGCAATTCAATGAAACGATTTTCTTCTCAACATAATGTCATGGCAGATTTTATCTAGCACATCCTGCAGAACTCTAGCTTTCACTGGCGGTAAAGGATAGATTACAAATTATTGGCGTGTATTCAGAAGTAATGGGAAAATAAGGGATAAAAGCCTTAAACCATAGTATGTATACTGTCCCCAAAATAAACCCACGAATTCAGTCTGTGAAGCAGATGGATACACATACTCAAAAAAGAAGAAAAAAAAGCAGTTGCTTTCTTTGAACAATATGTCCAGGTAAACTTCGCTTTGCCAGATGCCCTTATTTTAAAATACAGCTTCACATCATAAAACATTTTATTATTCCCAGCGTAACAGAAGAGCAGAAGAGCTTTTAGTAGAATCACTTTATATTTTCTTTTCTCCCTTTTTCTCCTGATCTGTAGATCCAAGGTGCACTGGAGAGACTGATGATTAAATTTCTTTTTGGCATCTATTCAACTTGTGGTCTAGCACACAGACTCACTAGGGGGAATCAACTGGACTGGCAATCGTATTTTGTTCCTTTCTTGGGCCCAAAACAAACCGAATAACACGTATCTGCACGCCAAAGTCCCATTCAGTGAGAAGCTGCTTTGACCGAGCCAGACAATTGAACCATGTAGCCCAGTATCGTCTGGTCAGCAGAAGCTCTCCAGAGTTGCAGGCAGGATTGTTTTCTAGCCCTGCTGGCAAGTCCCTGACATTGCCCAGTGCCTCAGCAAACAAATACTAACCAGGTCTGACCTGGTTCTGACAGTTCTCAAATGAGACAAAGTCAGCTTTTTCAAGGCAATATGGCAGCACAATCTGCATTTATTTTATTTAAGATACTACATTGTCCGTGTTTCTGAAATTATACTGTAGCTCAGTGCTGTGCAAAGTTGTAGTCCATAAGCCAGTACTGGTTCTCAGCCAGTTTCAAGCGAAAAAAAGAAGCAGCAGTTGCATCAAATGCACAAGTTTGGTTTTAGTTCCCCGCAAAATGTTAAAAATACAGTAATGCTAGTTTATCACATCAGACAGTTTGAGGAGCAAATATACTCTCTCTCTCTCTCTCTCTCTCCCCTCCCTCTCTCTGTGCATTTGTGTGCCTTCAAATCACCTGCAGAGTTATGGTGACCCCCACAAATTTCATAAAATTTCCTTAGGCAAGGAATACTCAGAGGTGGTTTGCTATGGCCTGCCTCTGAATTTAGCCTACAGTAGGCAGTCTTTCATTCAAGTACTAACCAGGCCTGACCTTGCTTAGCTTCCAAGATCATATGGGTTTAGTATACAGGCAGATGGAGTTTTCTACAATGCACCCACAAACTTAAAAAACAAAACGAAACATGCAGCCAGAAGAGTCTTGCAAAGCTTTCTGTCCATATTGTATATTTTAGCTTTGGTCCTAATACAACTTCTCGCCTGACCTTGCTTTTTTAAAAAAATCAAATGAACCAACACAACTGCATTTTATAAATAGACTAATCAATTTAAACTTTTCTTTTTCTGGTCTTTTTCATTGCAAAATCATGAATTATCTCTTAGGGTGTTTATTTTTGAACGAAGCAAGGCTAGATCTAGGGAACAAATACATAATAACTATATAAAAGCAGCTCTCTGATAGCATAGCCCTACTGAATACAATGGTACTAACGATGATACTCCCTGATTAACTTTTGAAAGCAAAGCACTACAGCTGAATGATGCATTTGTCATGTTTTGCTCACCACCTGACAATGACACAACATCTATAGTGAAATCATGTTAATCATGTTTTTCCCCTTTCCATCTGCTTCCCTAGTTAGAATATTAGCTCTGTCCAGACCCTAAATTGTTTCAATAACAGCACTGTAACAGTGTAGTGCAGAAATGGTCTTTGTTTGCCTGTTCACTGAGAAGAGGTAAGTAATGCCATAACAGGGCCACCTGCAGAAAGACCTGCTCTGTTCTTTAAAAAATCGTCGTCGTCATCATCATCATCAGTCATCATCATATCCTTATCACAGAGGATTCGTTGGTTTCTTTGACCTTCTTTCAGTTCTCTTTGTTCAACCTTTTTGAGTTTATGGATGTCTGATTTCTATTTATAGCCAGAGACAGTGTATGGGAGAGACGCTGATAAAATCTGTGTGTAAGTGTATATGGGAGAGAGAGAATAAGAGAGAAAATGAAACATTTACACGAAGATATTTTGGACCTGTAAAAACAACCAGCACCACAGACTTCCATTTTCCTTGAGATCAACTGTGGTGCTTTCTTCCTACAACTCCCCCCAACCAAGTTCATGCTGGCTCCACGGTTTGAAGGATCCTTGGGCAAGACACCCACAATGCACCCCCTCGTGATGAATCTATGTTCTTATCAGCACTACCAGCCAGTCCTCCTCATTGCAATCACCTGCTGGGCCAAGAGCCAATGAGCTTGTAATGGCATAGAATCATAGAAATGTAGAGTTGGAAGAGACCCCAGGGGCCATCCAGTCCAACCCCCTGCCATGCAGGAAGACCCTCAAAGCACTCCAGACAGATGGCCATCCAGTCTCTGCTTAAAAACCTCCAAAGAAGGAGACTCCACTACACTCCGAGGCAGCATGTTCCACTGCTGGACAGCCCTGACATATATTGCTTCTTTTTCCCATCACCACCATTGGCTGAGCCAGAGTGAGTGGTGAATGAAGAAGCAAGTTTGTAACAGTCAAGAGGAGGAGGAAGCCCCAGGGATCTCTGTTGAATCCTCAGCAGTTGTTCAACAATGCTGATCTCTGATGCCCTCCTTGGACCAGTGATCCCTCCTTCCTATCTAGGGAAAATGAACTCCAAGATGGGCAATTTCTGAGAAGTTTGCTACACAAAGCACTACAACCTCCTCTCTCCTGCTGTAGGGGAGGACCAGCCTTGGGAACTTACAATTCAGAATGATGCTTGTTTAGCTATAATGATGTTTCTAAATCTCAAAATACACACAACAAATACAAAGATACAAGGGTATGAATTTCCATAAGTATCATCAAATACGATCCACAGTTTACTTAGCCTCATCTTGATATTCTTGCAGGTAAATAGTGTTACAATTAGGTGGCTCTGTAACTGGTTACAATGGTGGTGACAATACTCACCAATGGTTGCTCTTCAATGTGGAGAGAAATGCCTAGTGGAGTGCCTCAGGGTCCTGTCCTGGGCCCAATGTTGTTTAACACCTTTATAAATGACTTACATAATGGAATGGAAAGTGTGCTTATCAAATTTGCCAATGAAAGTAAATTAGAGGGGTAGCTAATACCCCAGAGGGCAGGATCAGAATTCAAAATGACCCGGACAGACTGGAGAATTGAGCCAAAACTAACAAAATTATCTTCAGCAGGGATAAATGTAAGGAACTTAGGCAGGAAAAATGAAACTGACAAATACAGGATGAGTCCCACCTGGTTTGAAAGCAGTACAAGTGAAAAGGATCAAGGGGTCTTACTTATTTAAGATATTTAAATACCTTTAACACTATTTAAGGTATCTTAGAGGACCATAAACTAAACATGAGTCAACAGTTTGATGCAGCAAGCAGAAACATGCACATGCACGCGCGCGCACACACACACACACACACACGCACACAAAACCTATGGAATTTTGGGCTGCATCAACACCAATATAGTGTCCTGATGGAGGGAAGTATGAATGTCACTCTATTCTGCTTTGGTCAGACCTCATATGGAACCCTGTGTCCAGTTCTGGGCACCACAGTTCAAGAAGAGTATCAACAAGATGGAACGCGTCCAGAGAGGGGTGACTAAGATGATCCAAGGTCTGGAAGCCAAGCCTTATGAGGAATAAATTAAGAAGATGGATTTAGCTTGGCGTGACAGGCAACTTAATAACTATCTTTAGTTAACTTATCTTTAGTTAACTATCTTTAGTTAACTATCTTTAAACTTATGAAGGGATGTTATGTAGGAGATGGAGCCAGCTTGTTTTCTCCTGCTGTAGAGATGAGAACATGAACCAATGATTCAAATAAGCAAAGGTTGGATGGGCATGTCCCAGATGTCCTTTGGTTGTGCTTTTCTGCATTGCGGGAGACTTGGACTAAAGGGACTTGTGGCAAGACTTTGTTATGCTTTCTCTTTCTCCATAGTATCAGCAATGGGGTTACAATGTGAGCCACCATCACCCCTAGGCTCTGGTAAAGCACATCCTACTCTCCACCATGCTCAGCCGTGAGCCAGCCTGAAACAACGTGCATTTTCTTCTTCTGGGTACAGAGGATGGCTGGATTTTAAGCAATCTATAGATCATTTTAAAACTGTGATTCTTTTACTACGTATTCACTCGGTGGTCTGAGGCATCCTATACTGCTCTTTCAGTTTTACACTGCTATTTTTTTTAAATGTGTTTTTTTCATACTAACTGTAAGCTAGACTGCCTTGGGAAAATGTTATGTTTTGAAATGTGCCATAAGCAGTCTTTAAAATTCTGTTTTGCTGAAATAAAAGAAAATGGCTTACTCGTTGAATGAAAAATAAAATGACTTGCTCTATCTGATATCGTGGGAAAGGTATAAAATGAGTTGCCTTGATATCTGATATCCTCCAACAGATTTTATTTTTTAAGATGCTTGTGGAGGGTGTGGCTGTTTTTGGATTCCTTCTTAGTTTAATCTAGCCTGTTATGTAGTTTATGGATGATACAGATATTATTGCATACTGATTTTGTGTATTGTTTTTAACATTGTATGCATTATAGGTGATGTACACCGCTTTGAAATTGTTAGAGGTGTGCAATTTATAAAGACTGGTAAATAAGTAAGTAAGTAAGTAAGTAAGTAAGTAAATAAATAAATAGAACCAAACGGTTCACGGTCCTTTCTGAAACATTTGTATATAAATACGCAAAGGCTTTTCTTTCAATATCACGTGCACACACAGAGTCAATCTCATCTTATTCAATGATGATGGCTTTCCAACTCCATTTTTTCTCAAGGCTGCAATCTATCTCAAACTGAACAATCCAGAAGAAACAGAGTGTTTAATTTTCCGCAACACTCGTGTGGAATGTTAACTTAAACATTGATTGCTATCAATTTACCAGTTCTGTATTCAGTAGCTTCCAACAAGAAAATATGGTAGAAATCAGCCAGAAAAAAAGAAATAGAATAAAAACAATCTTTCTTATTAAAAAAACAACACATTTCTAACAGTTTTTGAAAAAAAGACATAGAGGTAGAAAACTATTTTAGGGCATGGGAACAGGCACAAAAATTCTTATGCAATCTGTTTTAACAAGGCCAACAGAAACACATGCCAATAACAAATGCTTGGAGAGTTAAAGATTTTATACATGCGCACACTTTAAAAGAAAATGCTTATAAAATGTTTTCTGTTGACAAACACTCCTGTTTAGTAGGGAGAGAGATAACAGATGGTCTGTGGAAAAGCAAGAGGAGGGTGTATTTCTTTCAACATTTGCTGCTTTCCAGCCATCTGCATTTCTCTATCCCTGAAACAGTGGTGGCTGGTTGTTTCAGGGTCAACGGGTGATCAATCTATTCTGAGTCTTACTCCAAAATGTGAAGAAGCTCTCCACTGTGCTGTAGTCTCTTTCCGAAATAGTTTCAGCATCTTTGATCCTTTAAAGTTCAGACTAAAACATGGAGTGGGTTCATCACCCCACTGGCATCAGAGCCAACAGCCCTCTCTACTCTAGAAAGGATCAGAAGTTTTCTGTGTTGAATATAATATTTCCATGCAGAAATCTCATTTTCTGCACAGAAACTGCTGCAACTGGGGGCTTCAGGGTCTCCATTTCGTTCAGATTCAAACCTGCCAGGGCGATGGACAAAATGCATATCTTTCAATAAAGTTGGACTCTTGATACACCAGGTATGGTTCTCTAATTTCTCCTAGAGTTACTGGGTAAGGAAATTTCCCTTCACTTTCCCTTCAAAACTGAGACTCAAGGAGGCTTCCCAATTAAAACAAACTGCAGAGAGTAAAACACAGAAAATGGTTCATACCTAGAATTCTTCTATTTGCTCTGTTTTCATTGCCTTGGTACCTTCACTTGCCCCTTTTCTTTGGATCTCTATATCTCTAAATGCTCAACCAAAGTCTTAAATTGACTGAAATGATAAAAATTTGGGGACTGAAGGAAAAATTCATTGGGGAGGGCAGAATTCTTATTTGGAAGGACAATATCTTCATTTTTCCCCCCGATGCCATAGCTACACCCCTGCCATCAGTGTCATGGTTGGCTGAATTTTTCAGCAGTGATAACCACAAGATTCCACAGTAATCCACAAACACACATAGACAATGAAAAAGATGAAATGAAAGACTATGTGGGAAAATTACTTCATCTGCTCAATGTGATGTGGAAGTAGTAAACATTCTATGCGGATGGTCACCAAAGAATTAAATATAATATTGAAATTATTTGGGTATTTGTCACAAGGAATCAACAAAAGTACCTTGAGTGGGTTCGTCAACAGCTTTTCTTTTTCGGTTGTGGCTGTTGTAATTCAGTCTGAGCTCTTGGCCATATTCATTAAGAGTTTCTCGGGACTCGTAGGATTGTCTTGCCTTTCTCCCATCTTCACTTTCATCAGATGAGCTTGTATAAGCTAAGTCCATTTCATGCTTGACTTTTGACAGCGGCTGGTACGGTTTGCAGTCCATCTGCTCCATCTCTGGTTCAGTAGGCCCAGAGTCATGAAAACAATGAGTTGAGACTCCTTACAGAAATGGTCCTGAAAGAGACAAAATTATCATTTATAACTCTTTTTCATTCACGGCTTGGAGCTTGCTTAAAAATTCCTCCAACAGCAAGTGCATTTAGTCAGGGGAAACATAAATGTTCTCATAACAATCCCTTGTGCTGAAATGTTTTAGCCAGTTAATTGTTACGAGAAATTAAATAAATAGTACAGTTATAGGAAAGTATTCCCTCTGCTCCTTTAAATTACAGCAAGTGTAGATTAACACAACAGTTTTACCTGAATATATAATAGCCCATCATTTATGAAAGTGGGAACAGATATTGGGGTCACTCAGTCTACTCTCATATCTCTCATCTTATGTCAGCGTTAGCATGAAAATATTTGCTCATCTTAAGGCAGAATCTCCTGTTGCATCCAAACTGAGGAGACCCTTTCTTAATGTCAAGGCTGAATGACCCTTTCTTAATGTCTACATGGGACCATCTACATGGGCTGGACTTGATGGCCATGATGGTCTCTTCCAACTCTATGACCCTTTCTGCAGCACCACCCATCCTGCCACGGGGATGGGAGGACAGGATTGTGACAACGCTTCCGCATGACATCATCACTGTCCGGTTCTTCTCCCATCCCCAGGTGGTGCAATCGTGGATTAAATCATTGGCAGTTTTTCCCCATCAATGACCCGTGATTGCATCACCATCCTGGACTTACCTGTCCTGCAGAAGGGCCAGAAAGGTGATGGCGGCACTTCCTGCTCCAGCAAAGCCTGGGAAAGTACCCGGCCATTCTGTGGAAGGAAGCAGTGCGTCCACTGCGCTCCCTTCCACGAGGAGCTGGTCCCATGAGAGGGGAGTGCTGCCATCATGGTACCTTCCTGGCAGAGCTGCTGCCGGGATCACCACTGGATGCTGCCACAAGAAAGTAAGCTGCAGAAAAGGCCTATGATGCTATTAATACAAACCCTGATTGTTTCAGATTCTATTCTGAAGGTACATTGCAGGATCACCCATCTTCAGAAGTTAGATGGATGGTAACCCAGGGTAGGAACTTTTCTGATGTAACACCCCATTAGCTAACCCCTGTCCCCAAAGACACTCTTCTTCTAAACCCTGGAAGGGTGATATGATCAATGCACTTTAAAAAAACAAAATTGTAAATGAATTTCCTGATTATTTTTAACTTCTTTTGATTTATTAGACAAAAGAAGGAATAGCACAGAAGAAAAGGAGGCATATAAACATAACAAATGCATGTTATCCTTGGTATAAGGATATCCTTGTTATAAATACTCACAGGCACCCCAGTCTTAATCACAGGCCAAACAACGTACAAGTCCCAAAACATATGAAGGCTCTTTATAACCATGAGTATGCAGTTTGAAGTGATGCATATAATATCCTGCTCCAACATTGATAAGGTTCACACACAAGGTTCTCTCTCAGTAAATAGGGAAAAAGTTGGATTTTGTTAGGCGTACAGGCTCCAAATCAGTACCTGGAAGATATTATCCACGTTAAGAGGAATGTGTGCATCCGTGGCAAGTGGGGGAACACATTTTTCCCTCTACACTCTTAAACCATGAGTGTTGTGAGTGATAGGTTAGCATGCATCATCATTCCTATTGGGCCTTTCTTAATAAGGAGTGCCACCATACTGTTGCTACTGATCCCAGCTCCATTGCTGCTTGAAACAGTGGCGAAGCATTTAATGTGTGTGTGTGTGTGTGTGTGTGTAACTGACATCACTCTCTGTTGACACATGTCTATTAAGGCAAGTCTCCCCACACATGCATTCTTTTTAGAAATGTCCTCTGAGTCATTAAAGATCAGAAAAATCTTCCCTTTTTGCTCCACCTCCAAAATCTGAAAAAATAAACCAACAAAACAGAAGCCTGAATTGAATGGGCTTCACATTAGAAGGGGAAAGGAGGGTACACTCAATTCAGCTCAGCTTTTAAGAGGCTCACTCCTCTTAAACTCTTTTTTTAAGTTGCCTATTTGATCCAAATTAGGGAAAGCAAAAGTATGGTGCTTGTGGCTTTCACAGAACTTCCTCTTCTACAGTTTCTTTCACCATAATTGAAGCTTCATGTTGAGTCATAAATATCCTCAGAGCAAAGGATGGTGTACATGTGGCAGGCCTCCAAATGCTGTTGGATTGCAACTCCCATCATCTTTCACCATTGATTATGATGGCTAGAGCTGATGGGAGCTATAGTATAACAGCACAGGATATTAAAAATTGAGGGGATGGTCATGAACCACTTGCCTCTAGCAATTAACAGAAACCAGGAGCACACAACTGCCAATGGAGTGTAATTAAACATTAAATCAAGCCCATGTTTCTCAAGAAAAAAAAAACTGTGTAGATTATCAGTTCCAACTGTATGTTTTCCAAATGTAAAGTTCCGCAGTAATTGACCTAAACATGTCTTCTATAGAATAAACTGCACCTTAGAAGAAATCCATAGTACAGGAAACAGCAGCTCCTTACAAACAGACATTAGTATCACGTCTGAAGATATATTGATGGAGCAATTGAATTCTAATCTTGAACAGTATGGGATGACAAAGCAAAATACACCAGCTGTTTGCTTCTTTGCAATGTACTATTTTGTTCCTACACAATGCACAGAGAAAATCAAATCTGCACTTTTGTGTGCTCTTTCAAGGGGAGGATTGGGAGAGGACAAGCAAGAATTCTGTCTACGCTCTTCTTGCATCGCAGAGCATTCATGAACTAGAAGATACTCATAAATTTCTGTAAAGTTTCAAAGGGCCCTTTTGTAGAAACATCAGCAACGTCGTGCTAGCTGTGCTTTGCATGGGGCAGCTAAAACATTTAGACTATCAAATCTGCTGTATTGTAACCTAAGAAATTGCTGTTGTACAGGTCATACCAGGGTAGGCTTGTAAGATCTACTTTGCCCTTTTTAAAGAAAACAGCGGTTGGCTGACCAAAGTCCAGACAGGTGAAAAGAGAATTATAGACCAAGATGCCTATGAAGACATGCATGCTCATGAGAGTTTTTCTTCAGTTCTAGAATTTAGCTGATGTGCATATCTACTGATTTTCCCCAGCCTGTTTTGGCTTCAAGCTTCCAATTCAGGAAGAAAATAGAGCTCCTTGTGTCATTATTGTTAAACCATTGGGACCCTGAAACTTTTGCTGATCTACTAAAAAGCACCCAACAAGCAGAGTCCAACCTACCTCCTGCCCACATTGGATTATAAAATACTTAATACAGTGGAGTGGGAAAAGCCCCAACAAACAAACCTGACAGCTCTTTAAGCCAGGGATTAGTTGAACAGTAGGCAATCAATGCATTATATAAATTGTTACCAGAGCCTGGAAAGCTCATTTTAAAAAATAGCTCGTTGGAGTTGCAGTACCTAGGCTCCAGAAATAAGCATTCACCGTTACATTTCCAGCATTAAAAGGAACTGTTAGCTTTTGTGTTTGTTAAAATTAACCCAAATACTTGTGTTTCAGCTACATTTAAAACAACAATAAACTCGATCTGAATGGTACAAGCCATTAATCTGTTAGACCTTTACTATTAGAAAAATGAATTAACTACAAGTAGCTAGTTCCAAGCTGTAAGTACAATATATAATGCTTAATATATTGGAAATAGCTATTTGAATATGAGTAGTAATAACAGTAACAATTTATTTTCATAATAATGATGATGAGGTCGGCTGTGGTTATTATCTTTGAATGTCTGATCATTAGAAGATTAAATTGTACTTACAGTATCTTCCTCATGATATTTGTGTTCTGTGACTTCCAATAGCTTTTGATTTAAAGCAACCCTAAAGTGAACCTATTACAGGATTTTCTTCATAAGATTTGTTCAGAGGAGGTTTGCCATTGCCTTCCCTTGAGGCTGAGAGAGTGTGACTTGCCCAAGGTCCCCCAATGGGTTTCCGTGGCTGTGCCAAGATTTGAACCCTGTCTTCCAGAGTTGTCATCCAATGCTCAAACCACTATACACACTGGCTCTCTCTTATGGTCGTTCTCCAGAAAGGTCCAATAAAAAAGTACTTTCGCATACAGTTTGCCCCAGGAGAAGTGGCAATTAATATAGAAGGAAGATACATTTTTTAGCTTAAAGTCAGATCTGACGTACCGAGAATACAATCCACAATTCATAGTAATCAATAACCAAAGCATTTCCACAGCTTTGGATTGCGCTCAGAATGCAAATTATTAAAAGAAAAGTAAGCATTTAGAGAATACAGTTTTGACTTTTGAAGGAAGAGACATAATTAAACTGAATGTTCTTCTTTCCAAATTTCCCTATATTATTGCAAAAATCCTCACTGATACTCAAAAACCTAACCCAAAAAAAAAAAAAACAGTTGAAATGCAGAAGGGGAGAAAGAACCAGGATAGATCTCAAATGCCCCTTAATCTCTACATCTTGCTTTTTGAAGCAAGTTCTACTATATTCAGGACATCTATTATTGATTTACTACTGTAAAAGAACTGCAATTCAGTTAAAGCATACTGAATTGCAGTTTTATTTTTCTTTTATTTATTTCTTTTAAAAAATTAAAACAACTGATAAGGGGCAACAATGCCATCCACACCCGATGAGAAAGAATATTCTCCTTTGCTGGAAAAAGGCAGAGAGAGGGAAGAAGAAGTGAGACAAGCTCTGTGCAAGCTTCTTGCTTCGTTCAGATGATTGAGAACTGAGCATGTAGGCGTTTATCCTTAAATAACCCAGGTTTCCTATAGTGCTTTTCCTTATTGTGATATCCAAAAGAAATAATGTGTGCACTTAATTACTTGCAATTAAAAATAATATTTTCTGAACACTACACACCCTCTAACTGTCCCAATGTGGCAGAGACCATCCCAAGCCATTTGTTGCCATCTCACTTTTTCAACTGCCTTTAAAATGTCCCAATTTCACTTTTCTTCCTCCCACTTTCCCCCTTTGTCCTCAGCTTACTTCGGCTGCTGTAAAGTGAATTCAAACAATGTACAAAAGCAGTTTGCAGTGATGTAGTTAAGTCTTTTATTCCAAGTCTCAAGTCAAGTCTCAGGTCCTTGCAAGATACTTTCAAATCAAGTCTCAAGTTCAGGAGTCAACTTTATACCCCAGCCTATATTCCAGAATCTCTGGACAGAGGTGAATAAAGTCAGCTTTAACAATTTATGTAGAGTTGGCCCTCCAGATTTGTGAGTTTACCACTTGTAGCTTTGGAAGTGGAGAATTGGATCCTTCTAACTCCTGCTTCTCTAAGCTGGAGGCTTTTGCGTCAATGGGTATAAAAGAGTCTGCAGCTTTGGAAGTGGGGAATGAGATCCTTCTTCCTTCCCATTTCTGAAGCTGGAGGCTTTTTTTGGAAGTGGGGAATAGGATTCTCCTTACTTTGTATTAGTGAAGCTTCAAAAGCTTTAGAAAGAAGGATCCTTCCTCCTTAAGCCCCGTTCTCTGGGGGTGAGCCTTGCCTTCAGCACTTAGAATAAGTTTTAGAAGGATCCTCTGATATATAGCAGGGACAGGCTGCTGAGCAAACATCAACCCTGACTCAAGCCCACTGTCTATTCCATTTGCTGTTCTCCTCCAAAAAATGTGCCTATGCTTTGGGTTTGAGGCAGACCACTATGTGACCAGTAGGCAAAAAAAAAAAAAGATGGAAGTGTTATTCAAAGTCATAAGGTTTCTGGATGAATATGTTACATTACTGAACCAAGGGCAGCAAGTCGGTCACTAAAAATATACAAGTCATGAGTCAAGTCAAGTCAGTCCACTATTTATTGCCACTTCAAGTCCAAGTTGAGTCACTGAAATGACTGAAGTCTGACTTCAGTCTGAGCCAATGGACTTGAGTCTACATCACTGGTAATTTGCACTCTATTAATTCACTGGGAATAGAGTGGGGAGGGGGGCAGAATCTTGCACTTCCCAGGAAACTCAAGCAAAAGCAAACTGCTGCAGCCTTTTCTAGCTTGTATGTTCTTCCTCATTTATAATTTTTGCCATACTGATCACACTCTGATGTTGTCTGGCTGTACATAGCCTGGTTTTCACCTGTAAGATGTTGGATGGTATGAGACTGTCCGGGTTCAACTCAAGCACAATATTGTCCCAATAGTCTAGTAGATATTTTCAACTTCTGCTCACTAAATAGAGTTAAACTCTCCTATTCTTCTTTGAAGAATAATGTAATTTCTGCCAGGAGGCGGATTAATGAATGCATAATAAGAGAACAGATGTATAGATAAAATGGTAGCATGTTGCATGGATTCTTAAGCATTTTTTGACTACAGCAGTTAGACAAAGACAAAACCTAACTCTCAGGGATGGAATATGGTTCCGTCACACTATTCCTGGAGGATATATGAATTCATAAAGGAACAGAAAATTATATGTCCATATATGTAGAATTTTCATTTTGACAGAATGTGAGATGGATAATCATTCTTTAAAATGAAACAAGAGAGTGTTTAATTTTAGCTGCTAGATAAGCTAAAATATTGCTCACTGTACTCACTGCGTCTGGAAAGCACACCTAACAGAATGAAAACGGCTCACACAAAATGAATTAGAAATATGAAGTACTTTCTTTTTAAGGATATAAAAAGTAGCATATGGCAAGATTTCCAGAAACTGAAATTTACCTTTCTTTGCTTTTCAGTTGTGACAGCCAGACTGGGCTATGGTGTGACTTTCACTTTCTTATAATTAATTCCATTCCAAAGACGGGGGCTGCTCTGGGGCAAGACAGGGAAATGTTGTGGCTCCTATCTACTCATATGAGGTCCGGATTGATCAGTGATGGACAAGACTAGATTTATTGGCAATATAAGTGTGCTATGCAGTAGGACTCTCATGAACTCACTGCCTTATGACACTGCATGATAAGGGATATGCAGAAACTTCCTCAGGCATATGCTGAGTCCATTCAGATCATTCTACTTATTAAGTGCATTAGAGTGGTATTGTTGTTAATGACCTGGCAATTCAGCAAGGACTTATTCCAAACTTCTCTGTACCTTCACTGCAACCAATAACTTTAGAAGAAATTGGCTTCTTTGGGGACCATTGTTTTTGGATAGCAAGAGAGTTGCAATGAGGTCCTCACTTGGTCTCAGAGGAATCTCTAGTTATGACTATCAGCAATCACTTTGTTTCGACTGAGAACCTTTGCAGAATATGTTGCACGGAAGGCACCAAATGGGGGAATCCTTTACATGATGCTAAAGCTGCAAGCATTGTTCTGGGTCATCAACTTCTGGAGTGAAACCCTGTTCATCTAGTTCTCATACATAGTGTGACACAAGAAGTCACTGCCCTGTAACTTAGCAATACTTGTGTAAGGCTTGTTGGGGGATAAGTGTATGAGAACCAGTAACATGACACTTGTTAGTGACAAAACTCTGTCCAGTAGTAGAACTTCCTTTCCATGTACAGAACCAAGGTGAACCCCAATGATTCATGTTGGGATAGAACAGGATTTGTTTTGTGTTGACATGGAGATCCAGGAATGCAAATAGAGAAAGTGTGAGATGGACATTTTTCCACATACAAGACTGGTTGCTGACACTATGAAGCACTCATCTATGTCAGGATAGATTATGATAACCAGTGTGTGGAGATATGCAACCAGTATGATCAGGCATTTACTAAATGAATGCGGGGCTGTGGAAATGCCAAAAATCTTTGAACTGGAATAGTTTGTTTTCTTTTGCAGGACTTGAGAAGCAATGATAGAAGGGTCTGATAGTGACAAGAGAGGAATCCCTTTGAAGGCTGATAGTGGTAAACCCATCCCTTTATGGAAAAAGAAGAGAATGGTTTGAATGAAAATCATGCAAAAGATTTTGGCAGCAATGAATTGGTTGAAATCTCAGTGATCTCGTATGGGTCACAAAACCCCATCTTTCTTGGATACTAGGAAAATATTTGGAGTAGAACCATCTCAGTTTGTGTTGGCAATACATACAGGGTCTGCTGTCAAAGAGTTTGCTGGGAAGTATTTTGTCTTAAAATTTTATGGTAGGGGTGTGATGAGGGACCCCCAAAGGTGGAAGAGTATGCAACTCTATTGCACAACTGTGTTGGTTAATCAAAAGCACCCATTTTTCTGTCTGCCAGTGTTGGAAATGAGGGTAAAGCCTATACCGAGAAAAGCAGTGGAAGCAATGAGAAAAACAATAAAATCTCCACTTGGAAATGTTGGATCTTTTAAGACAAAAAGATAATGTGTATGTGCTCTAATTGTAAGATCCTCAAAGGAGTGTTGGTGCTTGAGGTGGCAGATGGAGAGAACTACAAGCACAGAATTAGAATGCTGTGTAGACTATTGGGAGAGATTCCACTTTGACTTGTCATTTGATATTGCAATGTGGCGCAGGGCTGGATACTGAGTCACTTGGCTCTAGTACGAAACTTGTCAGTGTGATTTAACTTGTAGCCAGTTTTGGCATTAAATAAGCCCTCTTAATCAAAAGAAAATATTCACCAGTAAAATATACATCAGATGACAAGCCAGAAGAGGGTAGCCATGTACACCTCCTGAGGGCTATCACCCCTTCCAGAGCCCTTGCTTTGCAATGAGACAAATGAGGAGCTGTGTTTATTCGTTGATTTGCCAAATGATGAACTTCAGCCTGATAGATCAAGGCTAATTGTTTCTGATCAGGAGGGAGGTTATTTAAAAAGGATGTGATTTTCTCCCAGAGGCACTGTTGTTGAGCAGCCATGCTAGCCTGACAGTTTGTAATTCTCAGGGCTAGGGCAACTGTGGAATAGCTACACCCAACTGCATCTAACTTCTCCTCCTTGACAAAAGAAGGTAAGCAGAGCATATTTTTACCTTTTCTGTGAGTCAGATCTACTACGATGGAATAGAAACATGGACCACATATTTCCTACCTGATCCTAGAGGCAAAGGCTATAAAGTCTTTCGTGCCTGAGGCACCAGGTATTCCCAGCTTTGGTGTACTTCATATTCCTCAACTCTGGCTTGGCTGTAATTTAGCCACCTACTCCCAGCTCCATATGTTCAGCCCTGAGATTCCAAATAAAGAAGAAAGTGAATGAATTAACAGCTTGGTACCATATAGTATTGTTTTGATAGAAGACAGAAAGGAGTCACTGTTGGCTGCATTATTGAATCTACAAATGCAGGGATGCAGACAATAGCGGTACTCTCTGAAATCTCAACATTCATCTGCCAACCTCAACTTTCTCCATCCTAGTGTTTACTGAGAGAGGCAGAATCTATTTACACTCCTCTTGCTCCTCCTCCTCCCTTCCCACATAAATAACTTAGCCAAACACAACAACACATTTTGCAGAGAAGAGCACTCTCATATATTATTTAGAGCAGAGAGGGAAGAAAAAAAATGGAGAAACAGCAGCAGTAGGACAACCCTGTAATTACCTAATCACAATACTTTGCCTTAATGGCAAATTCCCCACGCCACAGTTTTGTCATGTTTTGCAGCCACCTTTCAATTTTTATGATCTATGTCTTCTGGAACATTTGTACACTATACATTGTTTGTGCAGAGTGGAGCAACTCCATGGCAGCTAGAAACTCCAACTGTACCCATTCGCAACACTATAATCTCTACGCCTGGGAAAGCCACAGCTTTATAATTTCCACCACACAGCTATCAATGATGTATGCCTTCTGTCAGGATAACAGACTGCACTCCTAATCAGGAAATTCACTGAAGTACATTGGATTTGTTTTAATATATTTTTATCATTAAGTACCACCCTCCCCCCCAAAAAAATGAGCAATGCACATTTCTGTCTCTGGGGGAGATATATGTGTTACAAATACCAGCACGATTTGAATTATCAGCCCTTCATCAGGCCACTGCTATAGAAGTAATAGCTCACTCCTATGGCAGTTTCTATGAATGCTCAAGTACAAAAGGAGCCAGTGGCTAGGAGAATCATAATATAGTACTCAACACCTAAAAGCCAGCTGTTATTCTCTCAACAGCCATTTCTGTACTAGACTGTTATAGTGCTATTATTCCACTTTCAACATCCTATGGAATCCTGGGGTTTGCCGTTTAGAAGGCCCCTTCCCAAACTGCAAACCCTAGGATTCCATAGGATGCTGAAAGTGGAATAATAGCACTGTAACAGTCTAGTGCAGAAATGGCCAACCTCTTCTAACACTGGGTGAGTTGGAATGAAATTCTATACACACAGCTGGGCAAAGGCCCCACTTAACAGAGAGGCTTTCTTCTGAAGACTGCACCATAAGAAACACAGCTCATGATGGAGTGTGATGCTAGCTTGACTCTGAGGATCTCCCACTGATTTCTACGGGCTGAATTGAAATGCATTTCAGTCTAGGCAACAGTTTGAGATTATACCTGTCGCCACAAGGCCACTAGTGGGAGATTTACACTTCTACCTGTCAGAAAAGGTTGGACCAAACCTCAAGAAAATACTTCGTGATGTAAGTGTAAATGTCATGTTGCTTCAATTGCTTTAATTGTTAAGTGCACCTGTGGAAAGGAATGTGACTGGAGCTAGTTTATGCTGAGTCATGCTGATGAGCACCAGGTGCAGACAATGCGAGGGTTGGCCAGGATTGGCTAGGTGTCTGTATAAAGGTACCACAATCCCAGCCAACAAGTGTACATGTTGCCTGATGCATGTTGCTGGAGGTTCTGCTGGAAAGAGCAAGCTAGATATGCTGGATTGCCATCTGGGCTTTGTAAATATTGCATATATTTTGTAACAAAGAATAAAGAGCCTCCATATTGGAAGATTACAAGCTGAGTGAGTGAGTGTTACTGGCTTAGTGCATTTGCTGCTAAAGGTGTTCTCTGCTGCTTGGCATGCTTTAGCTGTGCGGAGCTATCTCTGCTTAGAGTTTTTCTTGGCTGGCTTTCCTTTGTTTTTCCCTTTGTTCTTGGGACACTACCATAATGGTACTTTGAGCTTCTAACTTTTACTGTCTCCCACCCATATCTAATGTTTTGTGGCTAGTGTGGAAGTACTTTCTCCACTGTGGCCTCCTTAGCATGCTAATGGAGGAACCAATGATGTATAAATGTCATATATTCTAGCCATACCTTGTAATATGTTTTGGCCATATGCTTGGAGCATCACATTATAGCTTTACTGGGTGTTAGATTTTTAACTGGCTACAAGGAGGACACAATTCCCTTGTTGCAACAGTTTCACTGACTGCTCGTCTATTTCCAGGCACAATTCAAAGTTCTGGTTATGACCTATAAAGCCATATATTACTCAAGTCCAGCTTATCTGAAGGACTATATTCTCCCATATAGACTTGCCCATGTTTTGAGATCTTCTAGGGGAGGCCATGATCTTTGTCTTATAGAAGTGGGCTTTCTTAGACTGGCACTCTTCTTGCTGTGTTTCTGCAGGCAGGAAAAGCCTTCTTTGTTTCAGCAAGCCTTGGAAGCCTGATTTTCTATTTACTGTTTTTGTTTTAAAGATTGGTGTTTTTAGCAGGTTTTAACGCTTTGATAATTTGACTACATTTTTAACTTTTGCATGTGGTGAATTTTTAGCTATGCTTGTTTTAATGGTTGTGAGCTGTCTTGAGTCTGTTGGGAAAAGAGAGGGTAGGAATAGGGATGATGAAGATGATGGTAATTTAAAACATAACAGTAGCTTGTTCTTCCTTGTCTCTGAAACAATTTGGGAAACACGAGCTGGTGGAAACACAGACAAAAACTAAGAAGGCCTGAACCTATGCAGTATCTGCAACATTTGTTGGAGTTGTTCTAAACATCTTGAACTTAGATTGAATAAAAATATAACCTGCAGGGCTAAGACCACAGTATGAACTAGAGAACAGGGACTATAAAGCCACCCTATATTTTATAAAGGGAACCTAGGCTACCTACTTGGAATAAACCTGCCTGTTTCAATTTCAGCAGCTATTCCTCACGCCACACTAAAATCAGTGCCATGCCCTCAGTCCCTGGGATGAAGTGAGATACCATGAAACAAGCAGCCACTGCAAAGTTGTTTCCAATAAGGTATGCCTATCACTTCAGTTTCAGAAAGAAGCCACTTAAGATGAGGTTTGGAGGCAATTTCCTAAGGTCCTTACTTTGTTTGAATACAATTTGTTTTAAAATACTCAAAATTTCAGAAATGTCCCTGCTGCTATCCATGAAAGGGTATGTCTGTGATGTGCAATCGCTGACATTTCACCTTATTATGTTAGTAATAGTGCTAATTCTATGACCACCACTTCCACATTTACATCCACTCTTTTCTGCAAGGGATTCAAGGTGATGTACATGGTTGTCTTCCTCATCCCACTTTTTTATCATCCCAAAAACCCTGTGAGGTGTTTAGGGAAGAGAAAGGGAGAGAGAAAGACCAATTACTATGGAAAATGGTAATGACTGAACATAGCTATTTTGTTCCCACTTCAAGAAAGTCTTTGAAAGTCACACAGTTTTTGAACCATATTCAGAATTTGGGCATATTAAAAATCATTATCTTTCAATGATTGATCATTAGTATAAACTACTCTAGAAAGTCTTTGAAAGTCACACAGTTTTTGAACCATATTCAGAATTTGGACATATCCAAAATCATTATCTTTCAATGATTGATCTTTAGTATAAACGACTCTAGAATAAGTTAATAATGCATTCTGAACTTGAGAAACTAAGCAAGTAAATAATTAAAATGATAAGTGATAAACAACAATTAATAACTGTGGGATAAGCTAAATGACTGAATAGCTAGGTATAAATGTTTGCAACAAGGGTGGGAACTAATTTCAGTTCTGTTTTGTTAGTATTTGTTTTAGATATGCATAGATTAGGATGTCTGTTGATGTTTGTATGGATGTATCTTTTGTTGTTTTGAATGTTTGATTTGTGTGTTTTTTTTTAAAAAAAATCTTTTAAATAACATTCTGAAAGAAAAACCTGATTGTAAAAAAGAAAAAGAAAAAAATAATTTGGGCTTTACTCTGCACAAAAATTCAAACTTAGATGTTTTATATACAAAACAGCATTTTCTGCATGGCAAACAACATTTTCTGTGCAGAAAACAGAATTTCTGCATACACTGTAAAACAGAGTGATATTGTTTCCTGCATAGAAAATACTCTTTTCTGTATAAAGCAAGCATGTGCAAATTTTGCACAGAATAAGCCCTGAACTGTGAAGATTCTCATCAGTTGAGAATTCTTCTCACCAGGCTTTCAACCGTCTTCCAAATACTTTTAAATATTCTAATATTCTTTCCATCCCTAGCGGCTACTGCAATGTCACCCATTGAGTGAGTTTCGTGGATCTGAAACATATCTCCCTGAAGCGCAACTCTTCTGTGAAGAGCAGGAATTGGGAACAGTGGTCCTCCAGACGTGGCTTTGAACTCCAGCTTCCATCAGCCCCAGTTGACATGGCCAGATGGGACTTGAAGTCTAAGAGGTAGAAGGCCACAAGGTCACCAATTTCTCTAGGGAATATTTATCTACATTAAAAAGGAAATAATAATAATAAAGTAGCAGCACTGTCATGTTACTTTGGGTGAACTATCCCCCGAAATGCAGGAGAAGAGATCCCACAGCTTGCTTTCTTGTTGTCTTCCTGCCCATACATCCAAAAGCTTTGTCTGACTTATCACACCTCCCAGCAGACCGAGAGAGTGCTTCATAACTCCCAGACATGCCGTTATTTACAGTTAGTGTCAGACCAAGTTCCTTTTCGTTCATGACAAAGCTATGATCTTCCGGGGTTAAAATTATGGGCAATCTGTGACTATCTGTCAACCTTGGAGAAATGACCTAAAGCAGTTGTTTTCACCCAGGATTCCTCTCAGTGAAGTCGCTATTCTTTCATAATCCATTTTGATACCCACAGATGGCAAAGTATTAAGGCTTGCACTGAGTGAATAGTAGCATCTCTCTAAAACCGCCCACAACAGTTTTGGGGGAAAATAGAAAACAACCACCACCGCCTTGTGTCTCATGGGTAGCCCATCTTGGGGGGAAAAAATAGGGAGGAAAATACTGTGTAAGTGTATGTATTAAAATTTTATTGAAAACTTTAATTTTATGGAACATTGGCTCTAAAGAACAGAAATGACAGATGCCTGCCAAAGGCAGGATTATAAACTTGCAGCTCCAAATTCACTGTGAGCCATTTAAAGTACCAAGCTTCAGGATGGAAGATGATGGATTTAATTAATTACATTTTAGGATGAATGCTGCAGCCCTCTGGTCTAAATCCTGGAGCCAACTGGGTTTACTGGGTGAAGCTAAGACAGAAACTCAATACTCACAAAACAGATAGCTGTAACTTCCCCATCTAACAGCAACTCCTCCCAGGGCAACCTTATTAAATCCAGTATCTTCAAAATATGTTGTACTATGGTGCCCATTATCCCCAATTAGCTACGCTCTATACCCCAAAATGACTGAGGGCAGCACAGTGGGGCAGATCTGGTCTAGGGGGAGTCAGGAATTTCTAAGAGGGAATAAGGGCTATTCTAGAAATGTGAAGGTCCAGGAGCCCTCCCCCGAAATTCTTCTTCCAACGGGTAATTTTTCCATTTTTACAGTAGAACAGTTGGAAGCTGTGAAGATTATGGAGGTGGGGGAGACAGCTTAAAATATCTTCTCTTTTGTAGCTAGTATTTTTTTTTAAGGCAAGGCTTTACTGACTCAAAATGCCAGGAATTATGTATTAAGAAGATTTGTCAACAAAATAAGAGAATGATAATTCCTGTGCATGTATTGGACATATGCAATGTCCATATCCAAGATGCATTTCTGCACTTCTTCCATTTTCATAAACAGTAGTGTGGCTATTTTTATGAGAAGGCAAGGCTGGGATGCTTTCACTACTAGTAACAATGCATTATGGAGGCATTTGTATTGTCAACACTGAGTTAAGCCTTTCATTCAAATATATTGCTAAGATAGTCCTTGGGAGTGGGGCTGCTTCTCTCCAAAGAGCACACTTTGGTTTGTTCATTACTAAGGGGCCATTCATATTACTCTGTTATAGTTCTGTTATTCCACTTTAACTGAGATGGTTCCATCCTATAGAATCCTGGGATTTGTAGTTTAGTGAGGCTGTGGAGCTCTCTGGCTGAGAATTCTAAATGCCTCTAACTCCAAATCCTATGATTTATAAAGTTACAGAATTATAATTTATAAAATTTTGTAAATATTATACATATATTTATATCAACTTTATTCTGAAGGTATGTTTTCAGTGCAACATTGTACAATATTACTTCTCAGCTAGAGCAAGATTCAAAAAAACTAGTAATGTTTCTTTTATATTCCACTGAGTTATAACATGTGTGGTACTAGAGCATGAGATCTTGAAGAAACTTTTGAAAAATGTCTGCTTCACAAATATCTTACAGATGTGATAGGGAGGGAAGGAAAATCAGATCTTCTAGAGGAAGAATATGAACTATCTCCACTTATCTTCAATGGATGTTAGTGGCTTTCACGTCAGAAGACTGATTAATCCACTCTCATTTTTATCTGTTTTTTTCTATCAAGCTATCCAAAGCACCGAACCCTCTGACTAAAGACGGAGCTCTTGGCCTTGATGGACTGCCTGTGTGTTATATGCAGTGGTGGTCGAGGGCTTCCATTTCAGTAGGAGAGTGAATTTTCTCCGATTTAATTTAATTGAGCTATCCAAGGTGCTGAATTCTGTCCCCAAAACATGTGCAGTGCTATGGATAGCTGCATTAAAATATAGATTAAAGACCATCAGCCACTACTGCTCATCTTACTAAATAAGATTAATAATTCCTTGCCCTACCACTAATTGTCATGAAATGTGCACATTCTTCTTGATTGTGGTCGGTGTGGCATTAAGTACGTTGCTGGGGCTCCATGTCGCAAGTCTGCTTTGTCCCTGCCCTCAAAATGACACTTAGGACCTGGGCTAAGGTTTGCATGCATGTGATGCCAGTTTGTACCCTTGGCATCTCAAACAGGACTAGAAAAATTCAAAATCCACAAGCAGTGATACCTTTACTGGGCCCATTCTAAAGCATAAAATTATACATTATGCAAGCTTCTGAAGCTTCACTTACTTCGGCACCCGAAAACAGTGTTAAAATCATTCAGGAGAAAGATGATGATGGTGATGATGATGAGAGTTAACACTCCTACATTCTGTCTGAGATGCTTTTGGTTAAGGTGTATTGAGGGATTTCAGTGCTGGCAGAGGCCACTCCCCTTATTGGTGATGTGAGGACTAGAGATAAAGTGCATTAAAAGATAGGTAATGCAATTTCAACTCCATTAGCAACGGAAAAGTAACTTCTCTTGAGATCCAGGGGTCCCAAAAGATCCCTGTGCACTTCTAGTAGAAAACACTAGAAATGATAAAAACTCCAGTCTTGATTTGGTTGTGTTCTTTAAACTCCATTTCCATTCCTATTAAATTCATCATTCATAGCATGTTGTGAGACTGTCCCCTCATGCAATGAAAACACATATAATTTTTCAGTAACATATGTATTGATTTAAACACTTTTCGTAATGTATCTACATTTGGACACATTTTCCCCACTGATTAGAATGTACTTCTCCACATTTTTCAACTGTGCACATTTTAGCCATTCACTTTTGTTTAAAAAACAATGTCTATATTTTAGAAGAAGGCAATGGCAAACCACCTCTGAGTATTCCTTGTCTAAGAAAGCTCAAGTTTTCTTGAAATTCAAGGGGTTCCCACTAGTCTGAAGTTGACTTGAAAGCACACACATACGATTTAGTGTGTATGAACCCTACCGCAAGTCTTATAGTCATGCAAATTTATGCAATAAGGTGTACTTTGTCTCAAGAATTTAAAAAAAGGTGAGTTTAAGGAAGATTTCAAAACCACTAACATTCTCTTCTACCTGCAAAAAGCAGCAAATGAACTGAACCTATGATCCCACTCAACATAACCATCTTCTGACGTTCTGGCTTGGAGAACTGGAGGACTCAGTTCAGAAAGCCCTGGAAACACCTAGAGGTGTGCTACGTGTACAGCCCAACATACAGTTTTTGACAGGTCTCTGGGATTCTGAAACTACAGTGGCATGGATAATCAGTGGTGAAGATCTTTCAAGGCTTCCTGTAAAAATTGCTTTCCCCGTTTCCCACATTACACAGGTTAAATCAGCAGAAACAGCTTAACCAGATTAAATTTGCAAGCTCTGGACAACTGCAGCGTTTCAGTGTGGCTCGGCAAGCTTAATCCACAAGTGCATAAAACCACACAAAGCATTTCTGTTAATATTCCTTTGCAAGACACTAAACTTACAATTTGGGGAAGAGAAGCACATCTATGAAAGGAATTAGTTAGGACCTTCAAGCTGCTTTCCGAGGGACAGCTCTGATATTAAGCCTTTTTTTCTTTCACAATAAACCTTCCCACACCTCACATGCCTGCAGCGGATATCTATGAATGTTTGACAGCTGGTATAATTAAACATCTGCTGCAAGAGAAATATTTCAAAGCTATTTTCAAATTATGCTCATTTCAGTGTGCCGGGGGTATTAACTTAGGAAACCAGCCTTACCTTCCTTCTCCATTTTTAGATCCTTCTTTTCAATGGTGCACAACACAAACGGAATTCATGGCAAAATCTTGCAGTTTGGAATACTCCTGCTTGGAGATCTAGCCAGTCATGTTTTTTCCAAGGATACTCCATTCCATTTCATCCCCCCAACCCTGGTTTCCACCCCTGCCAAAAAAGATAGCCAGCTTTCCCTGCCCATAAATATGCACAGTCACCACTCTAACTACACACACACACACACACACACACACACATATTTACTTCTAAAGTCTCCTCGAATCTCTAGGATTTCTACAGCCTTTGGTTTTCCTGACCCTTCTGGAACTTATTTCTTCTTCACGGATGGCATACCCATGTCATTTCATAAAGCCGTACACTCAGAGAAATAATTCATTATCAATGTATTCACAGGCCCCCTTTAATGAGGGATGGCTTAGAATTTTGTTCAGAGTTTATTTTTGACAGGAATTTACCACAGTTGACAGAAATTCTTCATCCTGATGTTGAGAATCTGATGTGCGAAAAGAAAAACTGACAGTTTTGTCTATTCACTGAATCATAGAGACCAGAAGGGACGTTGAATCCAACCTCATTCTGCCATGCAGGAATACACCATCAAAGCATTCCCAACAGATGTCCGCCCAACATCTGTTTAAAAACCTCCAATGAAATAGACTCCACCATACTCCCAGGCTGTGTATTCCACTGGCAAACTGCTCTCACTCTCAGGAGCTTCTTCCTAATGCTTAGATGGAATCTCTTTTCCTGAAGTTTGAATCAATTGATCCATGTCCTAGTCTCTGGAGCAGCAGAAAACAGGCTTGCTCCATCCTCCATATGATGTCCCTTCAAATATTTAAACAAAGCTATCATACTGCCTCTTAACTTTTTCTTCTGTAGGATAAACATACCCAGCTCCCTAGGTCAGTCCTCACAGGGCATGGTTTCCATGCCTTCTACCATTTTGGTCACCCTCGCTTGCCAATATCCTTCCTGAACTGCGGTGCCCAGAACTGGACATAGTATTCTAGGTAGGGTCTGACCAAAGCAGAATAGACTGGTACTATCACTATTCAGTTACAGAATATTGAGTGTTTCTCTCTGAAGTCCGGGTTTGGGTACTTTGTTTGTTCAAGCCTTCCGGTACTGAATTATGGTTTAGTATGAAAGGCTCATCATCTCTGACAGCGGCACGAACACAGGTACAGCATGCTTCTCTCTATATTGGGAATAGCTGCTTCATTTCATTTTAGAAGAACGTATACACATTTGCAGATTTCTTCATATTCAGGTTGGGAAGCTGTGCAACTCTGTTGTATTCAGTACTCAGCTATATGAATCATCAGTCTGCAGTAAGGCAGCTCGGTGGATGAGTATGTGTGGGTGTATCATTAGGCAAGGACAGCATATGACCAGACGAGAGAAGAGTTCACATTTTCCTTGAAGGACTCTAATATTGTTTTGTACACAAGGAAGGCCATTATTCGTGATCTGTGATATACCATGACAAATTCACAGGGAGGAAAGAGCATTCAAGGTCGATAGCGAAATGCAAGGTGTTTTTCTTCTCGGCATTCTGCTCTTGCTGAAGAATTCCAGCAAGAGATGGAAACCTTGACAGAGCTCAGAGATTTTACAATGTAAGAATACTCCAAATTTGCAACTGTTACTAGGACTATGCTTCATTTTAGACTCCTGTAGGAATAAGGCTTGCATGAGTATGCATGTATGCAGAGAGACAGAACTCCTTTTGCCAGGCTGACAAAAACCTTCCAATCTACACTGAGAAGCCCCAAGACCCAATGTTTATACAATATACATTGGTTTATACAATATACATTGGTTTTGATAAAGCCAATTATGCTGAAAGTGACATTTTAATTGCAAACGTTTAACCTATTTGTACTGGTGGCCAGGGCTGGAGTTCTGGCACTTCTTGATAGGAAATACAAGTTAAAGCATACTGGGAAGCTACTGCAATTTGAAATGAATGTGTGTTGTCTAGGTGTGGGTCAGGTGTGTGTATGAAATGGAAAAGTGGGCTCAGGTCACAGGAAGGACTCTTAGTAGGTCAGGTCAGGCCTAGCTCAGTACTCCTCTGGAAAGAACCCTCATCCATCACATATTATCCGGATCTCTTGAACTGGAGATACCTAGGACTGAACCAAAGGTCTTCAGTATGTGAAGTCTTTATGCTTCTGCTGAGTTATGACCTTTACAAAGTCCATATTGGTGCATCAGCACATCATGAAACCACTGTATGAATGCTTCCAGTATACACCTTATCTGAGAACCAGGGAAATCCATGATACATTGCACCAGAATTATCTCAGGCACAATTTACTTTCATTGGAGCAGTGGCGGCAGCAGTGAAGGATTCATACACAACAGATTGTGTCATTTAGGTTTCAGATCAGTTAATTTACAAAATGTTAATCCTATTTGAAAAGACTTAAACACATAGGTTTATTTCCCATATACTTGAATACTACAGTGAATCCATATGATCCCCACTGCTTCTTAAATAGGTTTCAACTTGAATTCTTAACCATATCTATTTCAAATAAACCTTCCACAAACCATGACCAAGAAGCCTTCAAGTTTAGAAATGTATCGGAACATAGATCCATTTAATTCAATATTGATGTATTGGGGTCTTCACAACCATACCTGAAGACGCCAAGGGCTGAACCTAGAAATTTTCACATGCAAAGCAAGTATTCTGTTACTGAGCTATGGTCCTTGTTCTAAATCAGGAGTAGGGAACCTTTGTTCCTTTAGATGTTTTAGACTTAATCTCTCAAAATTCCCCCTGAATATAGTCTATTGTAAGGAACGATGGAGGTTGCAGGGTACCAATAAATGGAGAGACAAATGTTTCACACTGCTTTCCAAAATACTTTGCCTAAATATCAAGCCAGGCACATTTAACTGTTGGGTTGACTGCTCTGATTAAAAGTTAAATGCAAACACAGACAATGAGATTTGCACTTTGAGCATTGCAGAAAAGCTTTACTATTCTGAGTTGTTTTAGTAAAAATAGTCTCCTGTCCTATGAACAAAGACTTGTTTTATTTTCCATTTTTTTCTGTGTTCATAGAGTACATTTTCTATCACTATAAATCTAGGGACTAGGGCCTTTATTCCAGATCTCTAGGATCATTGGGCAAAATGGCCTCAGGGGACCCCATTAAAAAGGAAAAGGTGCTACTTCCCATTTGGCAACTGGGCGTACTCTCCATTGAATTCCTGGTTATCATCCCACTCCACTGGGACCATCTTCAATTTCTTAAAGAGAAAGCATTCAGATGAAGGAAGCTATGTTGTGTTTCCTTGGGGGCATTCTAGCATTCCTTTTTTTCTTTCTTCCCAAGTGCCCATGAGCACATAAAAGTAAAAGAGCCAATACTGTTAAGGCCAAAAGCAATCTTCGGGAGCCACTTTTGCTGCTACCAACTTGTATGCCTTCCTGTTTGAAAAAGGGGAGACCACCCTGATATGCGGCCATCTTAGATTGCCAATGGAATCTGCCCACGTGAAGGGGAGTTACAAACTATGAATAGGTGGCCGGATTTCCAGGGGAAACAGCAAGAGGGCCAATCTTCCCACCAGGTATCTTCACTTGGTGGTGAACTCACTTCCCTTGACAAAGGTTTGTGGTCTTCAACAGATATCCAAGCCTTTGTACTTAGTCTTCTAAGAAACATCTGATTAATTTGTTAGAAAAAGAACTAGGTATTAACCTAGTTAGGAAGGGAAGAACAATCTGAGTTGCTTAGACAGCTTCAATGGGAAATATTTGTTACCATAATTTAAGTAAGTTATTTGACATAATCGTCATGCAACCCACTACAAGTCCTTCACTCTATATAGGGAGACTTCTCCTAGGGTAATACCACTATAGACTAAATATTAGTAAACACATCTTAACTCATCAGTTCAGCTCCAGTGAAAATATACAATTAGCAAAATGAAAAAACAACACAGACACTTTGCCATCAGCCCAGCAAATGACAGACAAACATGGGTAGCCACATGCTGTAAACTGCTGATGCTGTAACACCAGAGTTTATATTATACTGGAAACACTTTACAACAAGAAGTAGCAAATTAAATCTCATCAAGCATATCTAAATGTTGTTTGCGCTGAGGAATACGGGAGCAACAAAAACCTAAACCAACATTTGCACCTGGTGTAAACATGTGAAATTTCCAAAACCTATCAGAAAACCGTAAATTATTCAGGATTTCTAATATTTAGGAATATTTAGGATAATCTGATGCAGCTTCATGCATTTTTCCATACTATCACTCCAGATGTCTAAATGTGCACCCAAACATCCATGCCTACTTTACAGAAGATGGCAAACCACTGAACATCTAACATTGCCACCACTGTCATCATAATCATCATCAAGCAATGGCAGAGTGACCTTTGCAACCACAGCAGTACAAAACTTTTCTAAACAGCAAGGAAATCAATGCTACTTGGAGTTCCAAGCAATTTGTCTGGGCATCCTTAAGGCATGTCTGGAGAAAAGTATTAATGCGATTCCCAGAATGTTAAGCAGTGTGGATCTATATGGACAGCACACAGGGCAACTAACAATGTGTGGTTTGAAAGCATTTAGATGGTGGCACGTATGCATCTTGCTCCAGTTTGTTGTGGGTCAGTTTAACCATCCAATTTCATAAATCTGCAGTCTGAAGTTCAATTAAGCAAAACAATGGACAAGGGAACCTGTGATTCCTAGGAAGCTATAGTCATATGCAAAAAGATAATCCACAGAAGTGTTCAAATTATAGGAACTGGATGCAATACACATTGTGCCTCCTTCTTATTTAGTTTTAACCAAACATGCCTTTGCTTTGCAGTCTCCTTAAAAAATCACAGCTAGTGGGAACATCATAAAAAGTTTTAAAAAATATCCCCCAACCTGTGATTTGAGCACCGGTCAAACAATATTCTTGGAAAACAGACCTTTTTGACCAGTGGTATCCACTGCCTATTACTTACGTTTCCCCTAGATTTCTCGTTAGGATATGAGTTAAGGAATTCCACGTTTGTGTCACCAAGCTTAAGCCCCTGATGACAGATACTCAGATATTTACATTGGCAGGATGAACCTAAAATAACTGAGGTCCCATTTTAACCTAACTGAAATCCAACAGCACTGAGAAAAGACTTTCTCCTTTCCCTTTTTTCTTCTTTTCCTCTCTTTCTTCCACCACCTCCTTTTACATCTCTTCATTTTCTCTTTCTCCCATTCCCCTATTCATGGTGCAAAATATGTCTAATACAAGTCTCTATCCCTTAAAGTTAAAATGTCCATTAAATAATAAATACTAATACTAAATAAATACCAATAGTAATTTTGTACTCATGTAATTTTTTCCAGAGTGCTGCATGTTACAATTAATTTTAAACCACAGCACATTTATCAAGCATAAACTCAACCATCATATACATAACTGTGACTTAATTTGAACAGAAGGTTTGTAATTAAGACCAAGCCAACTCACAACCAACCAAGCCAGCCCAGTATATGCAAGTAAATATGTATTTCTTTTTCCTGCTACTTGTCCAGGATTGTCAATACAAATCAGTTGTCAGCTACCTACTACAATATGGCACATGGCATAGTGTGGTATGGCATATGGTTAATGTGATGCACTCAACTTGAAGAGTCACCAAGATGTTTCGTGCATCGCATGTTGATAAGCTCTTCAACCTGGAAGCTGATGAGTAGTATTTATGCATATATTTTAAGCTGGTGAGACAATACACAAGCATAACAGAATGCGCATGCTTTCCTAAATGAAGATAAAGCCTACTCCAGCCTACTTTCCTCTAAGATAAGTAGGTATATGTCTAGCCTGTTTCTAGATGGAAGACCACCTGGAAATCTAATCCTTGCTACCATAAGTTCTCTTGATGGAAGAAAGATGGAATATGAACATGCAAGGTAAGCAAATCTTATATATGTCTACTCAGGGATTATCTATACTGAGGTTAACTGGAGTTACTTGAATGCAAGTTAATCACAAAACTACAATTAAAGTCTATGACAAAACACCCTATTTTGTGAACACTTTAACCAAGAGTAGGTAGTTTGTGGTTCTCGAGACATTACTGGACTGCTGCTTCCATCAGTCCAATCCAATGGTAAGGAATGCTGGAAGCTATAGTCCAACAGTATCTCGAGTCCAACAGTAATGCTAACTCTGCATTAAAGATAGCCTTATCAACATTGAGATCATTCTTTGAAGACCTACTTTCTGCCCTTCCATCTCCCAAAGCAGGGTTGATGTTTACACAAGGCAGGGCTTACTCTGTGATGGTACCAAAACTGTGAAGCCCACATAGGTATGTTCACCTCATAGCTTCCAATATTGGCTTTTTAAAAGAGAAACCAAAGAGTCCCTTTTTCCAGAGGGCTGGTGGGTAGCCTTCCTCATTCTCCCTGCCCTGTTTCTGCTGCTCTGGTTCAAATTGCTACTTATTAGCTTTATCATTTTGTTAAGAATTGTTCAGCTTTCAACATGACTCCATATTATTTTCATAAGTTTAATTAGACTGCTTTGAGAATCTTATGCACTAGCAACTTATAAATATTGTATCAAAGCACAAAATACCATCCGTCAGCTCTGCGGAAGGAAGCGTACTTGGGGACTGTTGTTAGAACCGACATTTTGCCATGTTGTGCTTGAACAAGCAACAGCTATATACATTCAGACATATGGCTGTGCAATGACTGAGAGGTTCAAACACATGTCTACCCCTTTGTTATTTTTCAGTCAACATTTGTCTTCTCTTTGGACCTTCCTGCCAGCAAATTAAAGGGGAAAAACCCACTGTGCATGCTCATATGACAGGAACGGTATTTTGATGTCACTGTAACTGAGCAACAGCAAGTTTGATAAAAGGCCTCCAGCATACAATGATATAAGCAACGGCATCAAAAAAATCTTCATGGTCACCACAGGTACACATATTACCCAGAGGAACATGCATACAGGTTGGAAATGGGAACTATGCAGACTCCAGAGATATTCATGCGATTCTGTATATAATCTGTATAGATTATGTACAGAGCTTGATGAAAGAAAGAAAGAAAGAAAGAAAGAAAGAAAGAAAGAAAGAAAGAAAGAAAGAAAGAAAGAAAGAACCTGCCCCCAAATACTAAGAATCACAACTCTGGGACCCTCCAGGAGACCTGAATGGCCTCAGCAGGTGGTCAAAGGACCTTCTCCTGTATTGCAATTGCCATTACTCTGGCCTCTGAGGAAGGGAAGAGGAGCCAAGTACAGCTCCATCTTGCCTGGCTCCCAATTGCTGGTGAGAGCCCTTTCATTTATATCCCAACTGCCACTGGTCTGGTCTCTGAAGGAGAAAAAAACAGTCAGCATCTGCTGGATGTAATCTGCTGCCCTCCTGACATCCCCTTTTCCTTATTTGTCATGTTCTATCTAGGTTGTAAACCGGAGGGCAGGGAGCTGTCAAATTAATTATTTGCAAGCCACATTGGGAGCTTTTTTGGCTGAAGGGTGGGATATAAATATTCTAAATAAATAAATAAGCAAATGGTTCTTGGCTAAAACAAATCCTCCACATGCACTACCTCACTCTCAAACTACATTTTCTGAATTTGGTCGGAAACTGTAAGTGTGGCCTGTGGGGGTCTGGGATGGATAAGAAAGGGGAGATCATGGTCCCTAAACCTGCTATGATGGCCCACCAGTGGTACAGGGTTTGCAAAAATTCATGCCTCTTCTCATTGGTAGTGCATTAATCTCAGCATGTACCAACAATAGTGGTAGATGGGGTGGCTACAAGTAGTGATGACTACTTATTGCTTGCAGTGCAGGAGGCAGGATGATTCTCAGTGCCAAAGGCTAGTGATCATTAATGGAAAGCTCCCACTGCCCTCAAGGGCTTCCTAGTGGGGCATCTGGTGGACCCTCCTAAGTACAGAATCTTCGCCCAAATAGGGTTATGGAGTATGACTTTTATGTTTTCATAGGACACAAAAAGCATAATGAGTAATGAAATAGCTTGAAGACAATAATTGTAAGGTGTCTTTCAAATTTTTGGAATATTAGTGCTGCACCATAATCATACAAGGTCTATTGAAAGAGAACAGTTTGTTAGTTTATATGTTCTCATACCATTTTTTTAAAAAAGTTGTGTGACCCCACAATAATGACTGCTACAACAGTTTAAAGGGAACAGAAAGACATCAATTGAAGAATGAGTTGGAAAGATGGAGCCAAACTCCAACAGTATATAAGGTTAAAACTATAGCCTGAGAATTATTTCAATGCTACACTAAGTCAAGATGTCTAATGTTCAGGACTAGCAGACAGTCATATCCAGGAAGTTAAGCCACAAAACCAATTGACCCTTTGGCTATACAACATCACAAGTGAACAGTGCTGATGGAGTATACATAATTCTTGGCCAGGAATTGTCGACTGGCGGTGGAACTACAATCTGCGCCCATGAATGGTGTGTGTCATGTGATCCAAAACATTCAGGAGGAGAGACAACACAGCAGCACTCCATAAATTGGGAGCAGGTTACAGAGCCCATACTACACCTTTGTCAAAACAGATCCACGGGCTGCCAATTTGTTTCTGGGCAGAATTCAAAGTGTTGGTTGGGACCGAAAAAACTCTACATGATCCAGGTCCTGGCTATCTGGCAGATCATACCTCCCTGTTTGAGCCTGCCCAGGCCCTGAGATCATCAGCAGAAACCCTTTTCTCAGTCCCACCACCACCCCAAGCATGGCTGGGGGGGGGCACAAGATAGGAATTCAGCGGCTTCCCGTAGACTTTGGAACTCACTTCCCCAAGAGGCCGGAATGGCCTCCTCTTTGCTGTCCTCCATCAGCAGGCTGACACCGTTTCATTCTGACAGGCTTTTAAAACAGAAAGCTTTAAAATAATGGGCTAGAGGGTGCTCCATTGTTTTAAGCTGAACTGTTTTTAATAGCTTTCCATCTTGGTTAAATTGCAAATTGTATTTCTTGTAATTTGATATTGTGTTTTAATACTGTGAATAGTTTCATTCTATTTGAATGTTCGTTTTTTTGTATGTTTTTAATTATATTGTTCTTCTAAATTGTAAGCTCCTCTCAGTCTCGATTTGGGAAAAGAAAGACAGGATACAAATAAATATAAACATCATTGTCATCGTCATCATCTCCTCTACTGAGAGAGCAGCTGGCTCTTCCGTAAAATCTTTTCATACCACGTGGTCATTATAAGAGCTAGTTTAAGAGATAGTGCCTGGGTTTGCTTTCTTCTCTCTTTTTCTTTTCCTCTTATTTTTCTCCCTCTGCCCTGCTTTTTTGTCACTTCTTTTGGTAAAGTATGATCCATGGGATACACGTTAGCTCTCAGCCCCGTTTTCTGCCCTATCCAAAAAGCTGAGCCCAAAGGGGGAAATTTTCAGCTAATTTTCAGCCATAAACACGTAACTATGGGCCAAAAATCAGCCTCCAGTTATCTATCCTCATTTAAACTGTAAGATTTCAGGAAAAGGAGAAGCCTTTTTTTAATTGACCATATGTAAGCTGCTCTAGGGAGCCTCTGAGTAATTTAAAGAGTGGTTTATAAATGCTTAAGACATACATACATGATACATGGATGCATGCGCGGAGCTTCTTAGTTACTTCTTGGTTACCTCATATATATGTGTGTGTGTGTGTGTGTGTGTGTGTGTGTGTGTGTATGCGTGTGTGTATACGCATACATACATATGTACACACACACACACACACACACACATATATGCATGCAATTTTCTTGCATAGAATTGTCAGCTGATGGGTAGAGCACACTGTGTCCATGAAGAAGATCCTAGACACAATTTCTGGCATCTCCAAATACAACCGGGAAAGAGAAGAGCTTGTGAACATTACTTTTGGGAACTGAAACTCACAGAAATGTCCAGCTGATATGTCCAGTGGCCTGCTGGCTGCAGCAAGCCCAAAGCGTCTCCAACTTTTTAAGGCAAGGCTGTGTCAAACCTGGATAGCCACAACATCTTGGGGCAGGCTTGTGATCTTCCAGATATGTTTTCTTGCATCTCCTTTGATACCTCTCCACTTGATTATGTTGCATAGGGCTGAGGAGAACAACTTCTCGAGGGTCATCCCTGGTGTAGATAATATTGAGGTAGATGAAGCACCGGTCTGCCTCAGTTTAAGGTGGCTTCTTGTGGTCTTGTTTGTGAAACGGACCAAAGCAGATTCTGTTTAATGCCATCTGAAATCCTGGATACTCATTAGCTTTTGGTACTATTGCAAGCGCACAAAACTGAATAGCCCAATCTATCTTTTTAATAGCACCATTAAAGGATGTTCCACACACCACTGTCTACCACCAGGTGAAAGGTTTAATTTCATTAACTCCTGATAAAATTCTTTGGGTACAATAGGCATGAAGATAATTATTTTAAAGCATTGTTTCAATGATCCCCTTTGCAAACGGATTATTATTTTTTAGCAAATCATCTTGTGCAAAGTTTTAAAGCAGCATATTCAACTCATGGTTGCAGGCTTAGCTGAAAACTTAATTATTTAAAGCTAAATTTTAGAACATTAACTTATAAAAAAATGTTTGGCAGACAAACTCATAGTTAAGCCTGTATGTGAAAAAAATAGATTAAATAAATGAGAGTGACTGGAAGGCACTGCTTTGGTTGGTAAGTATCAGCAAATGTAACATCTCAGCAGATCTTGGATGAAGCTCACTTCCTATCTCTGATGTATACCGTCCACAGTACCAGTGTTGCTTCTCTCTCTTCCTCAGAGTTTAGAAGTAATTTGTTACAATAACGTACACTACTTGCAATTACATTCCAGGTGCAGCATCTTTGGTTCTGAGGGAAAACACAACTGGGAAAACACAAAGATGTTGGAGTTTTGGGTGTTACTTGATGGGGAAGACTGGGAGAAGTGCCCTCTTTTACTTTATATATGAGACAGCCCGATGGTGGGGGCTTTTCCTTCTCTTTTTAAACTTTTAAACAAGGCTCTTGTCCTGGAAAGATGTGCAGGAACTGTTTTTTTTCCAACTTGACAGAGGAAGGTCTAGCTGCCAGTACTTCCTGGGAGCATTAGAGCACAATGTTACTTATCCACTCTAGTAAAAGTGGCAGGCAGCTGGCCATACATCCTGTATTAAGTCAGAGGAAGCAACTGTGTTCCCTGTACTGTTCCAGCCACCTCATTATACTAAGAGGCAACATTCCCCGATTCTTCCCATCTTGCAAAATGGCAGTCGTGCCATGTCACTGATGAGCTCAGTTCCCCAGCATCTTCAGGTACAACTGAGAAAGACTCTAGTCTGACATAATGAAAAGTCATAGCCAGGTACCACGGTCAGCATTTAACTAGCTGAGTCAAATGTTTTCATTTGATATAAACCACTTTCTTATGTTCCTAATTTTGTATACCCTGAAGGAACACATTCACTATAGTATTAACTTTCATGGACTAGAGTCATCTCCATCACACATTTGATGAACTGAAGACTAACTCATGAAAGTTCATATCATAATCCATATACTAGTGGTTTGAGCGTTAGATTAAGACATTGGGAGACCAGGGTACAAATCCCTATTTGGCCATGGAAACCCACTGGATGACCTTGGGCAGGTCATACTCTCTCAGCCTCAGAGGAAGGCAAGGACAACTATCCTTTCTTTCTGCCAAGAAAGCCCTGTGATAGGTTCACCTTAGTGTCATCCTAAGTCAGAAATGACTTGAAGGCACACAGCAATAGCAGCAGCAACAACAACAAATCTAAGAAGTCTCTGCTTTAGCAAACAGTAAGTATTCACCAGGGGTCAGCAACTGCAGTCTTCCAGAGGTTGCTGGATTGTATCTTTCACAATCCAACAACCTTTTGAAGACCACAACTGCTGACCCCTGGTGTATACCGTATGGAGTGAAACAAACCAATGGTCTGACATGGTGTAAACGCCTCTTCTTACACTCTAACCATAGAGGTTAGCAATCTGGGGCAATGATTTCCAGAAGAGCAGAAAGGCTAAGCATTCTACCCCAGCCTGCTGGTCTTCTGCTCAAAACTCCATTCTCTTGAGTGTGCTTTCTTTGAGCATCTATGTTTAGTTATACACATTTGCACACAATCTGCATAAAGACTTTCAGTATGCCAGCACTAGGAAAGCTTACAAAGCAGCCATTGCTCAGCTCATCAACAAACAGCATGCTCATTTGTGGAAGCAGTCCAGCAAAAACAAGCCCACTGAGCAAAATCTTCAAGTCTATTTCTGGGCTCATGATGGAAACAGGTAGAACTATTTATTGAGGCAATTTACTGGATGTACATGACTGTCAGCTATTTGCTAAAATAGTTCCCCTGAGCCATCTCAGATGCATAGCCAACAAAGTGCTGTCTAGCGACATGGCGTTATGCCCATTCCCTACCCCTAACAGCTAAATCAGAGTCAAAGGGGCTGGATGTAAGATCTCTCAATCTAGCTGCTGGTGCCCAGCCTTTGAGAATACTGTCGTCACGCTACAAAGGATGGTTATTTTTTTTTCCAAGGGCTGTATGATTAAGGCCAGTCCTATTATTAGTCAGTGTAAGGTGGCCATCTCCAGCAACATACTTGGCATATCATGAAGGGGCAGAAAATTGTGGTTGGAATTGTTTCGGTTGACTTTTAAATGTCAAGGCTAGGGACAACTGAGAGCAAGTATGGTGGAAACCAGGGTTCAATTCCCTGTTTGGCCATTGGAAACCTACTGGGTGACCTTGGGCGCATCATACTCTCAGCTCCAGAAAACCTCATGATAGGTTTGCCCTGGGATTGCCACAATTTGGAAATGACTTGAAAGCACACAAAAGCAGCAACAAGGGACAACTGCTTGAGAGAACTCCTGCTTCACGCTCCCAAATCACATGGCTGGTTTTGCTTACTAAGCACTTTGACTCAGATCAGTTAAAAAACACAAGCTGTTGCTCCACTTCAGGTAGGGAAATGTCTTGGGCTGGCCCTGGCTAAAACACACTTTAAGCAAATCAGACTAATAGCCTAATCCTGATGAGTATGAATTGTGTGCAGAGATGGATTGCAACACAAAAATCCACTTGTAAAACAAGGATTGCATTTAGTATTTGCATTGTACACAATTAAAACAGAAATAAACCTAGTGCATGGCACATCAGCCCACCTTTAGCCAAACTTTCTGTATTCTTATTGTGCAATCAAAAATCCATGGAAAGGGGGAGAGGGATGAAAATATCAGAATATGCAAAAAGATTCCAGGAATACAAGGCTTCTCTGAAAAATGGGCAGAAAATAAAGAAGAAAAGGGAGACAGTAGGAAGGTGACAGGAAGCCAAAAGGAGGAAGAAAGCAAAGCCTCAAAAATAAAGCTGAAAGGGGAAATATCTTTCTGAAAGATAAATATGCCCAGTGCATTTTGATATATCACTTTCTTTAGGAGTAAAGAAATTTCCATTCCATTTTGTGCAGCAATTATTTCAAAGTCAAGACACACACTTTCCACTGTGAACATCATTTTGATTCTTCTGTATGCTCTTTGCCTTCCTTTTGTGGAGAAGGGAGAATTGCTCCTTTGAAGTTATAAGAAGGTAGAATAAAATGCTAGACCTCCCCACCTCCATGCCATCTTTCTTTTTATTTAAAAAGTACTGTAACCCCAGAATACTGCAGAAAAATATTGAGAGAGACAAAAATATTTAAATAATAATAATAAAAAAGAAATGTCAAACAACGTGTATGTGCTTAAACTAGTCACTAAATCTTTCTGCAGTTTAGAAGTTCCTGTAGACTTATTGCTAAGACTGGCTTCTCCCATGGAATACCTTGCAACCTTAACCTTCCAAATTATTCTAAATTCAAATGCCTATCATGAAAGAGCAGTCATAGGTGCCTGCTTTCACAAGAAGATTACTGGTACCAGAAAAGTTATTTAGATTGTAATACAACACACATATGGATATACATATTAATAAACTCAATGCAGCTAGACTGAGTGCTGTGTTTTGCCTCCAGCTTGAAGATGGTGCCAAATATCCATGCTTCAATGGTGGCATCATGAGGTGTGCGGTGTCTTCATAGGGCCAGTTCAGTGAGAAGGGACCCTAACCTTCTCATAGGACCAGGACAGGGGTAGCCAGCTGCAGAGGATCTGGGGGTTGAACCAGTTCCTTTTACAATCCTCCTCCCAAATCCACAGATACCTTACCAGCTGAAGTGAAAAAAAAAGAGGGGGGAGCTGGTGTTCCAAAAAAGACATAAGCCATTTCTGCACTACACTGTTATATAGTGCTATTATTCCACTTTCAACATCCTGTGGAATTCTGGGGTTTGTAGTTTCCTGAGGCCAAAGAGCTCTCTGGCTGAGAATTCTCAATGCTCCTCCCTAAAACTGCAAACCCCAGGATCCCACAGGAGGTTGAAAGTGGAATAATATGGGAATTCAAATTGTTGGAAGTGTGATAAAAAGATGGGGTCTTTTTTCCATATGTGGTGGACATGTAAGATAGCAAAAAAATTTTGGAAGGGGGTACATGACGAAATCCAAAGAATTTGTAAGCTAAATTTTGAAATGAAACCAGAGCTTTATTTGTTAAATATGTTAGGGCAACAAAGGGGAATAAGAAGTCATCAGAATATATTATTATATCTAATAACTCGGGCAAGGTTGACATATGTGCAGCACTGGAAAGAAAAGAAACATACTGATATAGAAGAATGGAAGTTAAAAGTTCTGGATATGATATCTGAATCTGCTGCCCCGGAGTGTAGTGGAGTCTCCTTCCTTGGAGGTTTTTAAGCAGAGGCTGGATGGCCATCTGTCGGGAGTGCTTTGAGGTTGTTCCTGCATGGCAGGGGGTTGGACTGGATGGCCTCTGGGGTCTCTTCCAACTCTACATTTCTATGATTCTATAGAGATAGAAAAGTTAGCATTTTCTTTGAAGAATAAATCTATCCAGAACTTTCAGAAACAATGGAAAAGAGTATTGGATTGGGTAAGGATATAAATGTATAAGAAATCAAAAAAGAAATAATGTAACTGTTCTTCTTTGTGTATGATGGAAATTATGTCTGTAATGGAATGGAAATAAGTAATTTCAACTGGAAGATTTAAGCATGGAAGTGTGTGTGTGTGGGATTTTATTTTCGAGACAAACTTTCAATAAAAATTAAACAACAACAAAAGAAAGAAAGTGGAGTAATAGCACTATAACAGCGTAGTGCGGAAATGACTATAGTCCTAAAATGAAGACTCACACTGCCTGAACCATCCCTGTTGGGGTCATTTCTTTTCAGCCTGAGGGTGGGGTAGGGAGACTCAAAGAGACTGAGTTGCACAATTCCTATGCTTAAACTACATCCTATGTCCCCAAAAGACCCTAGGGGGGTAACGTGTTTAATAAGGCAGGCATCTTTCTAACCTCATCCCCCCAACAATGAAGATACTGGAGAGTGTTCCTATTCACTGTATTAATGACAGAATCCACTATACAAATTTCTTAAGCTTTGCTTTGTTGCTGTGTGACTTCAAGTCATTTCTGAATTAGGGTGACCATAAGGCGAACCTATCATAAGGTTTTCTGGGACTAAGAGGGTGTAACATGTCCAAGGTCACCCAGTGGGTTTCCATGGCCAAGCAGGATATCAAACCTGGTCTCCTGGGTCATATTCCAACGCTCAAAACACTACTCTATCCAGGCTTTCCTAAGCTTAGCTACCATCTCAGTAGTACTGAGTCTTCAAAAGCTCTTCCATTCACCAAGGACAAGGTTCTTTTTGTTGTTGTTGTTCTACATTCTTTGATGTCGTACACCCAGTACAGTAATGCATTCTGTTTATATTGCATTTCCATTTCATTGCACTAAATACCCTCAGTTTCCTGCAGCAGTCATAACTTACTTTCAGCCAATGGCTGCTTGTACACACTTATGCCAGATTGCAGGAGTGCTAAAAGTTTAATTGGCAATAAAGATACCATCACCTTGCTTATATACAGCAGAGAGGCCTGAAAGGCATCTTGTGAGCTGACAAAGAACCTGCAAAGATCACTCTCTCTGTTATTGACCAGCAGGTGCCTCTAGGAAGGGAGGAAAACAGTTCTCATTCCATGTTTCACAGCATAACAGAAAGAGTGAAATAATGTAAAACTCAAGGAGAGTCAAGGAGAACAGGTAGGAGTATCCAAACCAGCACACTGTTCTGACACAATGTAGGCCAGAGTAGAGAATAAGTGGCCCTCCAGATGTTGCTGGACTGTAGTTCTCACCAGCCTTAGTAAGAGGGTTGACCAGTTAACGGAAAGAGGGAATGGGAGTTATAGTCCAACAAAATCTAGAAGACTGCATATTTCCTAACCCTGTTGCAGGTCCCTTCTCTCTCTTGGACAGAAACCTTCTCCTGCTCTGGCTACACCCTCTGGTTATCACCATCTGCGTCCACCTGCAGATTGGGAGGTAATGAACAGATCTCGCTTGGTGTTTTTAGCATCTCCATTTAGTGAGACACTATGATATGACCATTAGTTTCCAGGCAAAAGTAAGCACAGATCAATTGCAGTCCAGCTTTTTAAAATTAGAAACTAAGCTGTCAACTCAAAAGCATAATGTCACATTCTGCTTTGTTTTCTCTAATGGCAATGTAATTCCCATCCTTCCCCTCCCCTAGCTGTGATTTTTATCCTGCCACTATTGTAAATCAATCTTCTGATGGCCTTGAGATCAATATCAGCTGGCCAATACAACACACGGTTTCTTTTATTTGTGCCTCAAGTGTTGCAATTCCAGTTTATTTTCAGCAATTTCTAAGGTTATCTGCAGAGAGCCAACCTATGATGATTTGTGGTTAAATTAACGATCTGTCATCTGTTTTAACAGTCAAAGGAGTAAGTCTATAACAACCAGATTGTTCAAGTCAGGATTCAAAGGAAATCTGGGAGATCCTGAGATCGGAAAAAAATAAAAGCACAAGGCTGACGATGCATGGGGTATTTGGCCTGGGTTCATATTTCCTACATGCTCTGCTTTAAGCAACAGAAGGCTGGCTTGCTTTCAGTTTTTTTGGACAGCTGCCTAAAGCATGGCTGCTAGAGACCACACATTGATCCTAGGATATAGCTGGAGGAAGCCCTACGCTAAGAGGCTGACACAGGAGCTTAGCACAACGCAAGCAGATAGCAGAGGATGAAAGGATGGGACAGAAATTGGGGGAAACAGTTTGTCTTATTTGCTTCTGTGAGCAAAAAAAGAAATAAAGCAAGATCATCATCATTAGGACACTGTCCAAATACAGCTGGACATTTTAGCACTTAGTAACATGTAAGAGTTCTTTTTTAGATAGCCTCAAAGACAAATTTATGATACTAACATACACAGAAAGATTTTGAAAGTGAATGCTTTTGTCTCTTTAAATGTTAGCACTGTACAAACTAATGGGTATGAGCATACACATGTCTGTTGTAGTTGTGTGTCTTCAAGTTGTTTCCAACCTAAGGTGACCCTAAGATGAATCTATCACAGGATTTTCTTGGCAAGATTTGTTCAGAGGGGGTTTTGCCTTTGCCTTCCTCTGAGGCCGAGGGAGTGACTTCTCCAAAATCACCCAGTGGGTTTCCACAGCTGAGTGGGGATTCGGACCCTGGCCTTTGGAGTCACAGTCCAGTGCTCCAACCACTATACCACACCTGGGTCTAAAGCTCACTTCATTAGTGTTGCTTCATTAGTGAATAGATGTGTGCAAGACTATAGCATTAATAGGCTTTTTTATCTTTATAAAATAAAACAGACTTAAAATTTACCTACATCATAGAGAGATTCAAAAATTATTCTAGAAACAGCCTTCCCCAGCGTTGTGCCTTCTTCCATGTTGTAATTCCCATGCTGGTTGGGCACAACAGGAATTGTAGTTTAATACAGCTACAGAGTGCCAGGCTGAGACAGATTATTCTAGACCACAAAATTGTGCTTTAAAATGTAAAGGAATGGCTGATGTATGGTAGTCCACCCATTTATAGCAGAGGGGGGTAAAGTGCAGCCTATGAGCCCCATATGGCCCTGGGGCCATTTTTGTGGCCCATAGGGCCCCTCAATGCTCTTTCTTTCTTTTCTTTTTTTTGCTACAAAATGCCTCAAAATGATCTCTAGTGGTGTAGGGGGCATTTCCACATGTTTGAACTCACCTTAATAGCCCAAGGATCAAAATGAAATTTTGTGATTTTTTTTTAAAAATTTGGCCTCAAAATGTACAGAAATGCCCCCTAGGAGCACAGGAAAACATGTTCCCATGTCCTATTGAGGGTGTTTGGAGCCAACAAATAGTTTTGGGGGTTTTGTGTGGGAGCACATGTTGCCCCTCCCCCAAGGTCTCCTGGAAGGCTATTCTGGATCCTGGTCTTCCACAGTTGTTGCTATTGCGTGCCTTCAAATAATTTCCAATTTATGGCAATCCTAAGGCAAACCTGTCACAAGATTTCCTGGGGCTGAGAGTGTGTGATGTGTCCAAGGTCACCCGCTGGGTTTCCATGGCTGAGCAGGGAATCAAATCCAGGTCTCCAGGGTCATAGTTCAATGCTTAAAGCACTAAACCATGCTGGCTCTCCTTCCACAATCGCCTGCCTTGATTTAAAGGTATGGTCCAAACAAAACAAAACATCTTCTACAGTTCCTTATTGTGCCCATTACTAGTGGTATTAAGGAAAAAGGGAGGGCAACTTGAAGTGATAGCTGATATATTTCATACAAGAAGAGTTTTAACTCAGCGCTCCATAATTATGTCTTAATCAGTGCATAATAGCACTTAGTCATCTGTAACGGGATGGCTACATAAAAAAAAAAGAGGTTTCATATATCTTTAATAGTTGTGTGGACAAGAGAACTTCAGCAGGTATAGCTGCATGCTTCTAACGTAGAAATTCCTTCTTCCACACTACTATTAAAAGATGAAGTAGCTCTTTCCATTGTTCATGCAGCCACCTTAATGTGATGCACTAACAGCAACAGGCCAGAAGGGTAAAGCATGGATCATTCTTCTAAAGGAATATATTTTCCCTTTTGTTATCTTAAAGCGCATTTCTCAGGTTAATATGTGATTGTTTTATAAGAAGCACAACTGGTATATTGGTCCAGAGGTTTATTTCTCTTTCATTGTACTCTAATTTTTGCCTCTAGGACCATTAAAAGACAACCAGCAAAGCACATTTTCTTAATCTCTCTACGTATGCATGCATATTGCAGTAGACAATAGCCAATTTCTTACAAAGGTGACTGTTTGCAAATGCAATGTCTCATAACAGAATTTAAATGACCTTAATAACCCTCCATCACCAATTCTACGATTGTGAGTCAGGCTGTTGCATAAAGATGTTCATTTTTAACAGAAACATGAAAAAAATGTTTATAAAACTGGTTCATTTTCTTCTCAATGTAAAATGTATAACTTCAATCATAGAACAATTTAGAAAAAGAAGTACGTCTGTTAAGAGTTCCCAGCAAATCTGGTACAAAAAAGGATGATAAAGATCAAGGGATCTAATTTGCCAAGAATGGCACTAAAATAATAAATAAATAATTAAATAAACTGAACTGATCATCAAATCCCAAGAATCATCCGTCCCAGAAAGGCTGTCAATTGATTAAAGACTTTTACATTGCAATTCTATCCATCTTGTTTTTATGTGTCTCCAAACTGACTCTGATCAAAAGGTTTTCTTGGCAAGACTTATTTAGAAGAGATTTGCTATTACCTTCCTTTTAGGCTGAGAGAGTGTGACATATCTCTGATCTCCTAGTGATGACTGAAAGGGGGTTCAAATCCTGGTTTCCTACACCACACTGGCTTACATCTTCCAAAATGTGTATTTAATAAATGGCACAACACTGATCATTTTTAAGTAAACTTATAAATTTTCTAAATATCATTTTAAAGTAAACTCATAAATATGTATAGGGCTGTGTACACACCCTTCATCCATTAAATCTGATACATATCACATAATTCAGAAGAAAATGGCATTCCTTGCTTTTTTTATTACGGAAACAAACACTGTAGCAGACACTTTCTGAAGAAAGCCATTCCCATCTGAATATGAGACGCTTCTTTTATCATGAAGCTCAAACCCTTAGATTTTTAAACACTTGCATCTTAGAAATAAATAGTATAGTCAAACGTGAAATTAAAAAAAAATCAGTTGAAATGCATTTAACGTTGCCATTCAATCAATCAAGTGCTGCTGCCCACGCTACAAAACATAGAGTTTTCCAGTCAGTCTCAAACGTGCCTTGCTATGCTGTTTTTCTATGCCTTCAAGTTATTTCTGACTTGTGCCAACCCTAAAGCAACCCTAAGGCAGGGTTTCCTCAACAATGTTTTTTTTTCCTAGAGGGGGGTCGCTACTGCCTTCTTCTGAGACAAGGGAATGCGACTCGTGCGAGGTCACACTGTGCGTTTCTGCAGCTCAGCGAAGAACTAAACTCTGTACTCCCAGAGTCCTGGTGCAAGAATTAATCCCTTATACCACACTGGCAGCCCTCAAAGGTGCTACTGGACTTCTTTTTGTCTTTTTATGTCAAAAAACCCTAACACAGCTGTTTCTCTGAGTGCTATAACAAAAGGTAGGAGAGATACATTTTACCAAAGTCCCATTTCCGCACAACACTCTTACAGTGCTATTATTCCACTTTCAACGTTCTGTGGAATTCTGGGGTTTGTAGTTTATGGAGGCCAAAGAACTCTCTGGCTGAGAATTCTAAAGGCCTCTCTCTAAACTGCAAACCCCAGCATTCTATAGGAGGTTGCAAGTGGAATAATAGCACTATAACAGTGTAGTGTGGAAATGGCCTCTGTCATCACCAGTTTGTTTTCCCCCCTTCCCAGTCACTAGACTAGGTTTGGTTTGGAAAAGGTAAATAACACAAAGGCACCAAATCCTGTCTTTTCTTGGGAGCTAAATAGGGTCAGCCTTGGTTAGTACCTGGAGACGAGACAGCCAACAAATACCAGATGCTATAGGCCAGTGGTTCTCAACCTGTGGGTCCCCAGATGTTTCTAGACTTCAGCTCCCAGAAGCCCTGAGCATTGACCATAGTGGCTGGGGCTTCTGCGAGCTGAAGTCCACAAACATCTGGGGACCCACAGGTTGAGAACCACTGCTATAGGCTATATTTCAGAGGAAGGAACTGGCAAAACCACCTCTGAGTATTCCTTGCCTAAGAAAACCCTATGAAATTCATGGGGTTACCAGAAGTTGACAGGTGAGTTCAACAGACACGCAAGTTAAGCAGAAGGACAGATGACTGGTGGTGAGTCAACGGCTGCCTTGTTCACTAGAAACTTTAGGCACAGTGCCCAAGGTCTACAAAAATTTTAGGGGTTGTGAAAAAAAATTAACAAAAAAATAAGGTCTATGAAAATAGGATTAACAAAACAAAAAATATCCCTAGTAGTGAGCTGAGGCAAGGCAAGGCATGGAGTCAAAGGCAAGAATGTCTAGGAACTATGAAAACCTTAATGCAGTCCTGAGTGAGCCTATTACACCCTGCTATGGGAATGGAGTCTGGTAGAATGGACTCTTGCCTCCTGCAACAGAGCCCTTTTTTGTCTTCCTATAAGTCAAGGGCATTTGAAGATCGAAAGAATATTAAGTACCCGGTTAGGTTATTATCTGGTTTTGCTTACAACAGTGCTGGGAAAACTGTGGCCTTCTCAATGTTGTCAAACCAGACTGGCTATGGATGAACCATCACCATTTCTGCACTCCAGTGTTAAAGTGCTGCTATTCCACTATCAACCTCCTATGGAATTCTGGGGTTTGTAGTTTGGGGAAGGGCACTTCGAATTCTCAGCCAAAGAGCTCTTTGGTCTCAGTAAACTACAAACCCCAGAATTCCACAGGGCGTTGAAAGTGGAATAGCAGCAGTTTAACACTGTAGTGCGGAAATGGCCCATGATGGGAACAGCAGTAGTTCATCAACATCTAGAGGCCCAAAGGGTTCCCTCCTCCTAACTCCTTAGGGTGAAAAAAAGAAACAACAATACACAGGCTTAAATTCAGCTTTAGTCCTAGAGAAGGTTAGCATGAACTGTAAAATTTCAACTCTGCAAAAAAAAAAAAAAAAAAAAGGTTTATTCTGCTATATACACAGACACAATCAATTTCTTATTCAACATGTCACTTTCAGTATGCCTTTAGTGGTCAAGTGGAATCCAGGGCTTGGAACAACTGCAATTTTAAGGCTGTAACACAAAATTTCCTTGCCAATCTGGCCAACAGGCATGTTGCCTGGAGGATTCTGAAAGCTGCAGGACTGTCTTACCCTCCAAAAACCCTTTCCAAACTCTGTTTCAGTCTGCAGCACTGATGCTTAGTTTTTAGTATCTTGAACCTGATGGAAATACTGTTTTTTGACTGACAGCCTGGAGAGCTGCTGCCCATCAGTGCAAACAATACTGGGTTAGAAAGACCAATTATCTGATTCAGTATGAGGCAGCTCTCCATGCCAGTGTGCTGCTGTTCCAAAAAAAGAACAATTTCTTTTTTACATTTAATATCAAGTATCGGTCTCTCCGTAACCCAGACCAACGCTGCTGTAAGTTGCTATAAAATGGTACCATACTTCTGTGCCCTGCTGATCTTCTGTGGCTGATCTTTTGTCCAGACAATCAATCACCCAAGGCTTCATATCGAATGGTTTATGAAGCCGTGGACAAGCACCATGGCCTCACACTCCTTACTACCTTTCCTACTGTGTATTGGTTTCAGCACAAAAAAGCCCTAACTCAAGTTCACTGTTATGCCCACGTTGGAAAACTCTGTCTTAATGCTGATCTCCGAATCTGAAAAACAGGCCAAGGAATGAAGGGAAGGAAGGGAAACACTCATCCATGGTATGGTCAAACTTGGTTTATGACAAACCAGATATGTACCCAACCACAGTTACTACAGCCATTTTAAAAGCAACTAACAACCCACACAAAATGCTACAGATTCATACATGTGTGTATGAGATATCAACATACTGTTGCTCCGTAGTTCAGTGCAGCGGTGGTCCCTGGATCAATAATGGTACATAAACTGTTAGCCTTTTAGGAAAGAATGGATCAATTGTAGCCAATGGGCACAATTATGTTATGGGTCCCCGGCATATGGCAGAGAAAAGCGGGATCTTCATATCACATAGTTTCAGATGCCCTGTTACAGTTCATCTCCCAGCCCACTGGGCTCCCAGTTCTCTCACTGGTTGCCTTTTGGCTCCTGAAATTGCCAGTTTGCATAGAGTCTCTAGGTTGTCTCCCCATTCTGTATCACTGGTTGGGAATGAGAGCAAACCATTCTGAGTTTTGTTAACACTTCCTCCTTTCATATGCAGATCCCTTCACATAGACAACACAGGCAAAAAATAACTTCTACCTTTGGACTCAAAGAGTCCGCAATATATTCCCTAATAACAACAATTTTTTTAGAGAATGTCATTACAATCCTTCTCCCAAGCAGTTAACACAGTTCTTCCCATTTAATCTTCATAACAATCTTGTTAGATTGAGAGTACACAGCTAGCAAGGGCTGATTCAATACAGTGTGCATCCTGAGAAAGATTCCTCTGTTTCCTTCGATTAACAGCAGATCCAGATGAACAACACATCTTAACTATGGCTCACCAAACAAGTCAACTTCAAACAATGGTTTATGAGCCTGAGTCAATCACAGTTATGACTAACTGAATATTCTAGAAAGCAAAGTTTTCATACAGATTTTTTTAAAAAAAACCACCATGTTTTCCCTGCAGATTACACAATCTACTGTGTTTGCTTATTTGTTTGAAAACTTTCCCTGTTCCTGAATTATCTGCATCTTTACAAGTTGCCGGGTAGTACAGGGCTAGCATAATTACATGCCAACTGGATTCCTCTGCAGGTTTTCTTTTCCTTTTTAATGGGACAGGATCTCTCTTTCTCTCTTCCTCTGGAAGTAGTTGCTTGCTTATAGCTCATTTGGTGAGTATATGCATCTTGCTTCCCCTAGCAAGCTCCATTTCGAGAAGCTAGCTCTATGCAAAATACATAGAATAACATTATTACCAGACATTCTTCCATCCACTGCAAATACCTATCATGGCTGCTCATGTCGAATGTTTACATTGCCTTTTATATAGGCAGAGGCACCCGTGTTTAGGTCATAAAGACTTTTGCTAATTTATTTGCAAATGAAGCCCACAATACTTTTGTGTCAGCTTCTTTAGCTCATGAACATCAAAGCATCTTATAAAACAATTAGCTAATCAGTCAACCCAATCCCTTAACCCCCTCTAAGAATTAGAACAAGCACATTTCTATTGCAGAGGAAAAAAACAAATTAAGGGAGGAAAGGGGAAACCCATTTAAGACCACCTATTTCTTCAAAAGCAACAGTACTAAACATGTCTGTTTGGGAGTAACACCAACCTAAGTTCAGGTTTATCTCAGGCAAAGACTCCTGTAGTTTGGAGCCCACCATAAGAGTTCCAGATGCCCATCATGCCAAAGACACCAACCAACCAACCAACCAACCTCTTCTAGCACTACAGTATACCTTAGTACTGGCCCTGCAAAATTCTGTGTGTGACTGTAGGAAACCCATAAAACAGTGGAAGGTAAGCAGGAAAAATGTCATCTTTTTTATATATATATATATAAAAAGGGAGTGGGGCCAGAAATGAAATTTAAAAAGGACGTTTTTTATGCGTCCACATCTGAAATGCAATTTTGCCCCTACAGTCTCCTCCAATTATTTATTTATTTGTTTACTTCTCCAACTTTCTCCTGATACGTCCAAGGCAGGTTGTAACAAGGCTAAAGCAAATCTTAAACAAGGCAATGAGCTGCAATTAATTTTTTGCAGATTAAATGGAAAGCTTCTTGTATGTTAAATTTATTGGACAATTGTTTATATGCATGGCAGCTGCTGTGATCTAAATGTGTGTTTCACCACTGTGCCTCATCACTTGCATCTATTGGTGAACACGCTGAAGGTGAAAAGATGGAACAGGCAAAGGTGAAGAAGGAATCACTGCATGCCAGAACGGGGGTGGGTGGGTAGGTGGGTAGGGAGACAGAGAGTAACTCAGAGAAACACAGAGAACACAGAAACTGTACTGCCTGGCTGTATGCCCCTTACACTGTCCCAGGATTTGGTGTCTTAACCCCTGCTGAATTTTCATAGGCAGTAATCCTACATGGCTTGGAGTAGCACATGCAGAACTACACAACACTTAGCCATTTCCACCACCTCAAACCTTCCACAGAGATTCGGATATCCCAGAGCCACGGTCATTTGTGTCTGGAAGAGAGTTGGGAGGGGTGGGAGGAATGCAGAAGCATCTGGCTATGTTCCTGTAGCCAGATGCAAAGCAATTATATCATCTCCTGAAGTCCACCAGCCTCCTCCAGGGGTCCTAGAGGCTGATCTTCTCAACCTGGATGCAACAACATAGCCAGGTGTTTCTTCAGTCCCTCTCTGCTATCTTTCTGCTACAAATGGCCATGGGTAGGGGACCTTCAAAGCAATATAGTAGGTCCAGCGGCAGGCTTGGTCACTGCAGAGGGAAGAAAGGAATGCTAGCCTCTGCAGTGGCAGAAAATAGACATACACAGATATAAGATTAACCCATGCCTGTGTATGTGACTAACAGGATACCAACCCTCATTACAATTGAATGGAATGGCCAGGAACTTTAATGATAAAACCCATCACTAGCATAAAGAAAATAGCTGTTAATAAGTTTGCTGAAATAGCTACACCTTATAATAATATTTATGGCAACAACTAATGATAGGTTAACAATACTGAATGCAGAAATGCATTCTGCTCCATTTCTACTCAGCTCAGCTTTAGCAATTACATTCATAGGGGAAACCAGTATTTGTTATCCTTGGAGCATGATGGAATTTGTTTTCAAGCTCATAAATTAGCTTGCAAATTACCTCCCCCTCTTTTTATTTCTCTCTTCATTGTGGATGCATTGCTATATTCGTTTTTATAGCATAAGCCTCGTTGTTTGCATTATCGCTTCTGTGAATTTGCAAGTTTCAGCTCACAAAGACATTTTACACTAGAGTAAGAAACATTCTCTTCGGACACTTCCACTTCGATCACTTCCATGATTAACTCATATTAGAATGGCTTAATTGTGAAAAAAAAATATCAAGGTTCAAGCTCCCTTCATCCAAGCTCCAAGTTCCATCATGTCTAGGCCCAGCAGCTGATCAAAGTCTCTCCATCCATCCCAGACGACACTGCTGTGACCCCGAGGAAGAGATGAACAGGCAGTATCTGCCGGACTCAATGCTTTTGCCTTTCCCCACTGCCATTACCTTTTCCTTGTGTATCGAGTCTTTTTTTACACTGCAGTCGTGAGGGCAAAGAACAGACAAATTAGCAACAGTAACAATACTAATTAGCAACAAGCCACTCTGGAAGACTTTTCGAATGAATGTCAGCATTAAATATTCTACATGAATGAAAATGAAACAAATAAGAGCCCCCAGATTGAAAAACGATTCCCAAACTGAGGCTGCACTAAAATGTTGTTCTTGCATTTCACCATCTTGTTCACAGCAAACATTTGGGAAAGAAATGCATTTTGGTAATCAGGGAGAGAGCCAACCTGGTGTAGTGGTTTGAGCACTGGATGACAACCTGGAGACCAAGGCTTGATTTCCCACTTGGCCACAGAAACCCACTGGGTGACCTTGGATGCTTCACATAATCTCAGTCCCAGAAAACCCCATGATAGGTTTGCCTTGGGTCACCATAAATTCTTACATTCCACCATCTTGTTTATAGCAAATTTTTGGGGAGGGAATGCATTTTGGTAGTCAGGGGAAGAGCCAGCATGTTGTAGTGACTTGAGTGTTAGACTATGACCATGGAGACCAGTGTCTGATTCCCTGCTTGATCATGGAAACCCACCAGGTGAAACTCTCAGCCCCAGAAAACCCCATGATAGGTTTGCCTTTGGATCACCATAAGTCAGAAACAACTTGAAGACACACAGCAACAACAATCAAGGAGACTGGTGGTCTTAAGAAGCAGCCAAAATATTTGTGTCACTTAATATCCTTCAGCCACGCTACCACTCACCAAGATGATGATTTTAACCAAAAGTTCTCAGAGCATCAACGTCACGTAACCAGTGAGAACTGGTTACTAAAAACAACTGGTCTTCATGGCTGTTCCCACACCTCAGATCTTCCGAGAGGGGGCAAGAAAGCCCTGTCCTTGTTCTCCTTGTGTCAGAAGGACAAAACATTCTCATTCCATCAGGCTTTTAGAAAAACGACTGGGAAGGGCTTTACATGGTGTGCTGCTGTTTTATGCCACACGCAGAGACTTTTCATGTTTTTAACTCCATATCTTGTTTAATTGTCTTTTAAATAACTTTTATTAAAGCTTTTGCATAGTTTGTTTTAAATTCACATTGTTTTTAAATATGTTGTGAATATCCTTGAGACCCACTGTTGGGAGGAAGGGTGGATATAAATGAAATAAACAAACAAACAAACAAATAAATATTATTGATACCAATCTGCATTGAAACCATCACCTCCTGATTCCACTTGGGCATTTTGGGCCAAATTGTGGCCTAAATCCTGTATTTTTGTCCCCAGTAGAGTATACCCACTGAATCAACTGTTGATTCATGACTTTCATGAACATAAATTCCATTGATTCAACAGGTCCAGTCTAGCTGGAACTTAGGTCTATATGCTGCTGAGCAGCAGAAATCTCAATTGCCCCTAGGCTAATGCCCTGCTGGTGGGCTTACCATAGGCAACTGATTATCCTCTGATTCAACAGAATACTGGAGGAGATCAGCCCTTGGTCTGATCCAACACAGTTCTTATGTTTTTATGACCATAGAGTAGGCAGTATAGCAAAGACAGTGAGAGGAGATTCATTAAATCTCACAGCCCTGGTTTCAACTGCCTCCCCCAAAAAAGAAAAAAAAATACTGATTAACTTTCAGTTCAACATCATTTTTTTTTTATTTTTTTTGTTGGCTAGTTCAGCCTGAGGTTTCAGTTCCATGGTATGATCCAGATGCCACTTGGGATGAGGGAGAACCTTGTTTTGTTCAAATTTCAATGTAGGCATAGTTTTGCAATTTGGAAACAATACACAAAGTGAAGCTCAGTTATCATTTGAAATCTGTGATTCCAGTCAATCAGTGTTTCAGAAGGCGGACCCAATCACGCATGAACTGGCCATTCTTCCAACAATAAAAATACACAATACTCAGCATCACTGAATTGGCAGTTAATGAATTGAACTACACATTCTTCATTGCTTCCAGCTTCCTGGATCTAATTTCTCAAATACGAATGCAATCCAGACTCTTCGCCAGCCTTATTTCTACTGAATCAGTACAGTAGTAAAAGGGCAGGGATACCATATGGTGGATTCCAGCCAAATGACATAAAGACTGTGCAAAGCCATTCCTGATGAGTGGAGGGGGAAATGCCCGAGATAGTAAATATTTGGCTGAAGATCATGGGGGAAAAGTACAGAGGAAGTAGACATTCAGTGTCTCTATATTGATGACAACAGACTCTTAATACTTTTCTAATCACAGCTCTTTAGCTTTAACAAACACACACGTGCTTCTGCATGGGCCTTTCTGCACTACACTGTTATAGTGCTACTATTCCACTTTCAATATCCTATGGAGGCCTGGGGTTTTCAGTTTAGGGAGGGGCATTTAGATTTCTCACCCAGAGAGCTCTTTGGCCTCAGTAAACTACAAACGCCAGAACGAGCTCTTAGTCTGAAGAAGCAACCCTTCCAAGGTTCTACATTTATCACTCTTATTTCTAGAGGATTTCCTTCTGTTTAAAAATAGTATTGAATTTATTCAGTTTTTTATAAATACAATGTGACCACTGAATTCCCTTGAAGCCAGGTCTCTTTTTTTCTGCATTGGTAACGCACTCCCATTAATACCACATCATGGGGTAAAGTTGTCTCTCCAAAGATGGTCCTTTGCTGGTAGGAATCCTTGCTGCATTATATATTTTGAACATATACGAATTTTCCATGTCAACAGATCCTTCCATTGCAGCTGCTAACAGCATGTAATCCAAGTTGTCCACATGAACGGAAATGGATAAGTTTACTGCTGCAGTGTGGCAGTAACACAACACAAAAGAAAACATAACACAAAAACTTCACAGAGGGAATGTGCAGTTAAGGTTTAAGGCAGATAAAAGTTGATGAAAAACAGTCATTTTTTACTTTAAAAATCATATCCTATTTTTCTTTATGAAATCAAAAACTCAAAAAAGATGACAAAAAAGATGACAAAATATGTAGCAGGCAATGAGCTGAATCCAGAATAGGTGAGTTAAGCCTTAATCCTACTGAAACCAACAGGACAAGTTAGACATGACTAACCTAACTAGTTGATCTAAACGGACCTAAAGCATCACTTAGTGTAGATCTGGCCTAATAAAAGAACAATTCAAGCTAGCAATCATTGTCTTATACAATAAAAACAAAATTACTGCCATATAAGAAACCAAAAACAAGGAAACAGAACCTAAATCTGCTAAATCAGTTTGACAAAAGGTTCAGATAGTTCAGTGGATCTTATGGGGAAGAAAACCAGCCAAATTTCTCTAGAGATGGCATCTCAGAGTGGCAATTTATGCATCACCAAAAAGAGGAAGAAGTACATTGCCAAACAAAGGGATGTAGACAAAAGTAGACATGGATCTGAATAAAAGTTGCACATAGAATCATAGAACCATAGAAATGTAGAGTTGGAAGAGACCCCAGGGACCATCCAGTCCAACCCCCTGCTATGCAGGAACACCCTCAAAGCATTCCCAACAGAAGGCCATCTAGCCTCTGCTTAAAAACCTCCAAGGAAGGAGACTCCACTACACTCCGAGGCAGCAGATTCCACTGCCGGTCAGCCAGAAATGGTTAAAAAGAAATATGAATCATACTGGGGAAGACTGTGTCCAAGTGATCTACACGCCCCTTTGCTATCTGGATGCTGAGTACTGATGAAGAACAGTTCATTCAGGTACTGCTCTGCACACATATGCACAAGGAAAACCCAGTGGGAAAGACTTCTGAGTAAACATTCATACCATCAGGCTCTTCCTGGTTAGCTGGATATAAGCCACTGAAAATCAACAGCACTGAAAATGAACTGAGGTCAGAACAGAGTTTGCATTTTGGAACCCTGGGAGTTCAGTCAGTACAAAAGTGAAACGACCCCACTTTGTTCTATTTGCTATGGTGATCTCATACAGCACTAGAAGGCATATAGTCAAGTGAAAAAGCAATTAAAAATTGAGCCAGGAAGACTGCAGCACTCTTAATTTTTTTTTTCCTAAAGCAATTAGTGATCAGATGGGATTTGCCATTTTCAAGCCTCACTTTTCTGTATGACAAGATCCACTAACTCTTGTAAAAGGCCGGGTCAAGCAGTGTTGCATGAATCAGGGTCTCGGTCTGATGAATGAGCTATTTGAGTATCTTCTTCCAGATGTGCTCATGGCATTCATGTGTCCTACTTTACACAGGATGATCTTCTGTTTGAAAATTTGCATTATCCAAGTCCAATTTAAATATAAAGAACCATAAGGAAGGAGGATAGGAGCGCTGAACAAAGTGAGCTAAAGCACAATTCACCTGGTCACATAATCTACTAATACGGAGAGCTGACTGTATACCTTATTTTTTATTTAAGTTATAGTACACGTTTTTAAGACTGCACTGTCTACATATACAATATATAATTTTTATATATAATCTTTTGGTGACATGAACTGGCCACTCTGTGCTTTGGTGCTTGCTTTGTTTGTTTACCAGACATGAAATATGTTTGAAATATGTTTGAACAGACCTCACTACCTGGCTGTACACTATATTAGTTTTACCATACATCAGTTTAAGAACTAATGGATAGGCTCTTCCTTCAATTTTGGGAGTACTAGGGGAAACAAAACCCCGCTCACAATTTGTTATTAGTTATTAATACTTAGATGACTAGCAACAATTGGCAGACTGTGCCCTACAATGATAGGAATGGAAAGAATACATGAAAACATTTTTAAAAAGGTAAAGAAGAAGTATTGGGAAATTCTGATTAGGAGACCTCTGGACTGATGAGAATCTTCACAGTTATACAAAAAAATTCATAGGTGGGTTTTTTTTCCTAAGAAAACTACATTTTCTATTCAGAAAATAATATTTCTGCAGAGATGCCATTTCTGTGCAAAACTACAGAGTAATTCCCCAACTACTGCATTTTTGTGCACAGGAAAGAGTATTTTCTGCTCAGACAATAATATTTCTGCATAGAACTATTAGTCCCTATACAGAAAATGCCATTTCCTCTGCAGAAAATTCCATTTGCATTATTTAGAAAAACCATATGAAAATTTTGTGCAGAATAAGTAAAACTGTACATTTTTTCAAAGAATTTCTCATGGCAGGAAGAAAATTGCTTAAATTTACTCACTGCTTCCTTTGAGAATGAAGTTAGCAAAGAACTGCATCCCTGCTCGGAGTTCATACACCTTAACGTTTACTCACAAGGACGACAAGGGTTTCACTTCTAGAAAACTCAGGGATGGAACTGAACCCTGCATGCAATCAGTGGGCACAAACAAAGTGTCAACAGCTCATTTCTAAGAAACAAGCACAGACTATTAGGCACTAGAAACCAGAGGCAGTTGAAGTGAATGGAGACCCTACTTTCAGGTCTGGGGAAGCTCTGGACATCCAGATATCAATGAAAATTTCCTATCATGATTGCTCTTTAATGCCCAGGTTGAATAGGCATGATAGGAATTTGAGGCCCTCAAGGGGGAGGCATAGCCACCTAACTCCACCGTATGTAAATATGAAAGTAAACAGCTGTAAAAACTATGCTATGCTATGTTATAATGAAGCCAATGGGGGCCTAAAGCAAAGTTCATTTAGTTTCTCAAAGGCAAAAAGCAGCTGTCAACCATGGAACACGCTGTCTTCTTTTTCTTGCACACTTGAGTAAAAATTCAGCTCAGAGAGAGACAGCATCTGATTAGATTAAGCCTGACTTTGAAACTAATTGTCCAACAGACTTGTCAGGGTGGCTTGACCTTAAGGCTAGAAGATGCTGAAGCCCATCCAAGTTGCTTAATTAATAACCTCCCCAGATAAGTTCCTTCTTACTGTTGTAGTTGATTACTAAATCTCTCTTCTTCAAAACAACAGATGGCTTAGGTTCTTCCAAAATTAAAAGAGACCTGAACTTGAGTTTCAGACTACAGTTAATCATATACTCTCTCAGTCTCATAAAGTGTGCCTTAAGAGAATTGTACTAAAGCAGCAGGAGATGGTAGCGTAACATACTGATGCAAGTTATGAATGCCATCGAATGAATGAAGAAGTCTTGAATTTTGACCACCGAAACATTAATTTTTTGCAGACAATAAATTCACAGAGAATCCCTAAAATGTCAGACTAGAATGGTTCAAATCCCTGCTTGATATGAAGTTCACTTGTTGAACAAGGCCAGCCACCATTTCTCAGCCTTACTTGCCACAGCTGTTGTGAAGATAAAATAGAGAATGAGAGAGAGAGAGCCATAGTACCCATCCTAAGCTCTTCGGAAGAAAGACTGACTATAATGTAATAAATAAAAGGCCACCAAAAGCTAAAACATAGAGAACTGAGCAAACTACATTCAATAAGCTTGGCTCTGTATGTTACATACTAATGTTTTCTTCTGTAAACAACCTCTCTTCTAGCAGCTCTGTACATGCAATCCCTCTCCTACAAAAGTACAACTATGTATTGCACAGATGAAGCCTACCGATTAAGGCACATACAGACAGTATGATTCAGAACAGCAAGCACGGCCCTGCTCATTTCCTATAGTTGTTCGTTCATTTCCCATAGTTATTTCCATAGACCACTGGTTTTCCATCTTTCCTCCTTCAGATGATTTGGACTTCAAGCCCCAGAATTCCTGTGCACTGGCCATACTGGCTGGGACTTCTGGGAGTCAACGTCTACAACGTTTGGAAGATCAAAGGTTGGGAATCACTGCCATAGACTATAGATTTGATCTGATAGATCAAAACAGAGGCCATTTCCACACTACACTGTTATAGTGCTATTATTCCACTTTCAACCTCCTGTGGAACTCCGGGTTTTGTAGTTTCCTGAGGCCAAAGAGCTCTCTGGCTGAGAATTCTCAAGGCCCCTCCCTAAACTGCAAACCCCAGGATTCCATGGGAGGTTGGAAGTAGAATAATAGCACTATAACAGTGTAGTGTGGAAAGGTTCTTTGAGATCTATGGAAAATACTATAGAAACTGCGCTTACTTGTAAACCCTTCTTGCAAAAGTCTCTTATTCTGCAGCCTCTTACCCCTTGACTCAAGTTGTCCCAGCAGTTGTCTTCTTGCCAAAAAATTCTCTGCACAAAGTATAGTTTTGCTCTGTCATTTTTCCAAGACCAGATGGGATCTGGTGCTTTAAAGATATTTAAGCAGTGCCCATTTCTAGCTGGGGGGCGGGGGGGTAAAGTAACCCATGGCAGAACGAATCAATTTTAGTCAAGGCAATCGTTTAAATCAGGAAGGGAAAAAAGGCTGATTTTGGATCACAAATTGTTGATGGACTGATTGAGTGACTTATTTGTTTTTATCATATCTTTTACCTAGAACTGAATTTAGAGCTGCTTACAATAAGATTAAATAGAAACACGTGAAAAAAGTTAAAACTGTATAGTACAGTTCAAATAAATACAGTATTTAAATAACATCTAATCAACATTTTAATTTTAAGGGCAGTTGCATACCATAAACAATGGTGCATAACTAAAACCATGTTGAATTTATGGCCATTTTAATTATCTCACCAGTTTACAGGCAAATAGATTATTGTCTAAACTGTGTATAAAAGAATACAGTCTGTGTAAGAAAGAGAGGGGAAAAAGAAGGATAGAGATATTTAAGTAACCTTTAGCCATTTTAGGGAACACAACTGCACTAGTCTCTTGTATTATTCAGATGACTGAATATTAACCAGGTTATTATTGAATGCAATATAAATCTTAAAACAGCCTTAATTCATTTATTTTAAAAATCACCAGTTTGTATCCATCTCAGATGGGTTCTATCCTACCGAGATGGAGAAAGAGTTGTTTACCAATTACATTCCTATGAAAGATTTTGTGATTTACCTAAATGCAACATACTCAATAACTGGAGAGCTAAATTTTCATTTTAATAGTACAATTACATGTACCTTGTGCTGTTGCATGACATCTAATAAGCAATAAGGCTGATTTATAAGCTCAGTGTTTTGGTTACTGCACCTATAGGGTATTTTAGTTGGGCTATTTTTATTTTCTAAAAAAATTACATATATTTCTGGTGAGTGCCTGTGTGTTTGTATGCGTTTTGGTAGACATTCTTACAAAGAACCTACCCAAAAAAGTAATTCAAACAGCAGCCTCTATACACATTTTTTTTTTTTTAAAAAAGGCTATGTTTCACAACAATGGCTTCAGTTAATGATTTAGGGTTAAATCAAAGGACAAAGAAGAGGGGAAAAAATCTTTTTAGTATACTGTAAACACTCAGAAGTCTTTGCAGTATGAAAGTGCAAAGGTTCTGCAACAGTTCTTATCCTTCCCTTTGTACAATATATCCATAAAAAACCCAGTGGGTGTAGACCATGGAGCTAATTCTCCCATTTAAGTTGAGAATTCCACTGCTTGAATTGCACTGGTATAGTCAATAACCTGCCTGATCCTGAAAGGTAAGTAGGATCAGCCCTGGTCACTACTTGGATGGGAGACGGCCAACAAATACCAGGTGCTGTAGGCAATGTTTCAGAGGAAGGAGCTGGCCACCTCAGAGTATTCCTTGCCTAAAAATAACTCCACGAAATTCATGAGATTGCCTTAAGTTGGCAGGTGATATGAAAGCACAAACATATGCACACACAGGCAGTACTATCTACATCAAAAGTCCAAGGTTCCTATCACTACCAGATCCTTTCAGATTGCACCAGTCCATTTTTCCCACAACCATGAGTGACTGGAATGGTATCTGGGATGTTGAGAGTAACATTTAAATAGAGAATCTTATGCTAGACATCTCTGGAGGTGGAATTAACCTTCCCCCCCCACATAGATTCTATATCGGGGAAAGCAGCTGTGCAGATAAAATTCTTTCCCCCTCCCCCAATTTATTTGGTGATGTCAAGAACTGAACACAGAACTTTTTGTGTATAAAGTACTAAATTTTCATCATCCTTGCAATTTTAAATTAATTCTTTCACATCGCTCAAAAGTGAGTCAACTGATATTCTTAGTTAGGTTAAAACAATCTGAAGAGCACAAGCCTCTACCCCGAACCTGAAAGCACTCTTCTCACATTCACATCTTAATACCTGCAACAGAATCTGAGCCAGTAGTTGAGCTATATTCCTTTTTCACAATACAGTTGGTCTTTCACATTTGCTGGGGTTAGAGGTGCAGGGCCCTCGCAAAGGTAGGAAAACCACAAATATCAAAACGTGTGTGTGTGCATGTGTGTGTCTGTGGGAAGGGGGCTGAGGCATGATGGGGAGACCGGGCACCCGGAGTCCAAATCAGAGCAGGGAAAGGAGGTGGGTCACCACAGTGGCCCTATACTTCCTCTTTAGCCCATCTCCTTCCTTGGGTGTGCGGGGAGCACTGAGAGAGGGTTTGCGGTGCTGAGAAATTGGGCTGGCCATCCTTAGCTGGCCAAGCGGCCAGTGGTGGAGGAGGACCAGAGATGAGTTTTTAAAGGGCTGCATGGCCTGATCAGAGCTGCTGAGAGGGAAGGTTTTTCCTGGAAAATAAGTAGGTGGGGGGCAGGAATTAGAGAAACTTGCAAATAATCAAATCCATGAAAGTTAAATCCAGAAAGAGAGAGGTCCGATTGTGTACTGAAGCCATACTTCCATAAGTCTCATACTAAGAAGTCAAAGTTACACTCTGCAGAAGAAATAACATTATCTTTCATTATGTCACACCTGCAGTGTAATGTGGTTGCACTTCCCTTATTAAGGAAATAAATTAATCACAAGGAGCTAGTTATGTGAGATTAGTTTCTTTGAACACTGAAGCTCTCCTCTCATAAAGATGTCAAAAGAAGTAGGGCATGCTGAGTGAGAAGTACATTAAAAACATTCTCCCTCCCATACCTTACCATGTGTTGAAAAGGAGCTGGGCCAGGCAACATTCGGTCCAGCCTGTTGGGGAAACAGCATCTTCTTGACCACAAAACATTAGCCACCTCAAATAAATATGGCTTGGCCTAGGAATACCACCACTCGCAACACCATAGTTATTTACAAAGAGTGCTTTTTCAGACATTAACTCTGGCACCAACCTCATGAAGCTCACAGGAGTCTCAACCATGACACAAACTCTACTGCTAGAGACAGCTACTTGCGCATCCAGTAAGGCCATTTCAAAGAACAGCTGCCACTCACTCATTCTTAGGATCCCAGGTCCCAGGTTCCATTCCCAGCATCTCCAGTTAGGACAAGGAACCCATCTGGAGAGCCATTGCCGGTCAGCACAAAAGAAGATGGAGCTAGAGAGATCAATGGTCTGTAGCAGAGCTTGGAAAAGTCTGCTTTTAGATTATAGCTCTGATACTAGTTGGGAATTCCAGGGAGCCATATTTTAAACTCTGAGTTACTTCAACATTGCTTCCTATGGACACATTTTTGCCTCTTTCCTTTGTTTCTTAACTGCTTTTCAGTTGACTAATTTCACTCTTCATAACAAAAGAAGATTACTGCCCAGAAATGTTAATTAAGAGTGATAAAAGGAAGGTAGATGATGCTTTTCTTGACCATTTGTTCAAACACAATCACACACACACAGTTTTTAGCAAGCCTCCTTAGGTGTCACACTTAATTGCCTTTGAAGATCTTGTGTCCTGGAACGTGCATTTCATCATTATTTCTTAGACTTGTTATATCAATCACCTCAACTGCAACACAAAATTTCTGGGCTGTGAAGTGATAATTTGTTCCAGTGGTATTAATGAGGCAAGCAGTGGTCTCCAGGGAGCTGGCAGCCCATCACTTTACAGTCAGTGCTAGATGAGAGCAAAGCACACCTAAGACCTAAGAGGCATGCAACCACATTAGAAACTCCCCCCCAGTTAAAGCTGGGGGCAACAAGATATTGCACAATCTTTTACTGCATTTGTTTTGTCCAAGGCAATTTCAGAATGTCAGCCGTGAAACACCTAACCCCTGATGCCAAATCTCCCACAGCCATTAAATCACTACTGGGGTAAGTTTAGGTACGGCTCTCAGCTGCAAGACCTACCTTACAGTAATGTTCTGTTGGTAAAACTGGGTATCTTAGAAAATGGGGAAAGCTGTGGGGTAGAAGTATAAATCTAAGGCAGGAGCAATGGGCTGGGGATGAATACTCAGCTCCCCAGTTAATTATCCACTGCAAGCGTTCAAAAATTCTGGACAAAAAAAAAAAAATTACAGATCAAATTATAACATTTTGTCAGGAATTACTGCTGCTGTCAATATTTACTGCAGCAAACCAAAACCTATAACATAAAAAATTAATAGCATTTTTAACATATGTAGCTAGAGCAGTAATTATTAAAAACTGGAAATACTTGGAAAATGTAAATATTGAATGTTGGTGAAATAAAATATAGGAGATTATATGGATGGAAAAGTCAGCATGTATGTCTAGAGCAGTAGAAAATATAGACAAAAGCAATGAATCTTGGAACATTGGCCTTTGTTTATACTACTATATAGGAATAAAGAAAAAGAAGAAAGAGGGCCACCAGAGATGCACGGTCAGTCCTTCATATCCATGGATTCTGTATGCATGGATTCAATTAACTACGGCTTGAAAATATCCCCCCAGCCAAATAAATCCAAAAAAATAAACTTTGATGTTGCCTTTTTATATAAAGGACACCATTTTACTACATCATTGCCCATCATGGGACCTGAGTATACACAAATTTTGGTATCCATGAGACATCCTGGAACCAAACTCTAGTAGATACTGAGGGCCCACAGTACACTTTATTTTGCATAGATATTTTTTGAAAGTTGGGTTGCACACTACAGGTGTCCTTTGTTCAGGTAATGCAGGTAATAAATTTGGTCCATTCTCTTGTATACAAGCAAATAGATTTTCATTTTTAAAGACGTCCCCCAAGATATATAAGAGGAGCCCTGCAATGGAGAAAGGCAGGGGAGGGACAGATGCTTGAACTTTGTTTCTTCTGCAGAAGGGAAGCCATTTGGCCTAATGAAATGATAAGGCAGGATTTGCTGATGGATTTACTTGGATTTTTAATTGTGCCAGTGAACTGTCGTATCGTTTTAGTTTCTGTAATCCATGGCAAATGATCAAAACCATTGCCTCTCCACCCTTCTGCCACAGTGTTTTGGAAAGACCACATAGTGGAATGTTCTCCACCTTTTAGTCCACATTTTAGAGGAGCTACCCAAAACGGTGAATCTTAACCCACAGATGGGCTCAGCACTTTGGACAGCTCCCTTAAAGATCGGGCAAGAAATGCAGACTGAATCCTCCACTGAAATGGGTGCCAGCAGCCACCGCTGCAGCATATAAAGGGGGATGGAGGGAGGGAGAGGGATTCAGCACGACTGAATAAAAGCCCAACTGGATGAGGAAGAAATGCCAGGCAGGGGACGGGTTAAGAGCACCTCACCTAGGCTCTAATTCTCCCCTGTCAGCACACTGCAACAGCCTCCACAACAACACTATAATCCACTTTTAAATTCTGCCATTTCCATCACAGCACGGAGCTCTCTCCTGAGACACTATATTTTGAAACTTTAAGCATAAAAAGAAAGTGAATAAATTATAACTATTATAAATGCATTTTAACAAAATTACCATAATCCTCCAAATAAAACATTCAACAATCTTTTTTTTCAAATATATATATATAAATATATATATATATATAAAATCTGCCAGCCAGAGTAGTTATTTCTGTTTGCTTATTTGAGTTTAAGCCTAGTCCCATTTGGGAATTTTCTCAATGCAGGTCTGTGTCCTATAAGCCTACCCAGCCGACCCTGTCCTACTGCCATTCACTCATGGGCAGAGAAGCTGGCTTGAAAACAAGAGCTTTTTCAATGTTCCAGTCCCTGTGATTTAGGATCCTATTTTTCCAGAGGTTTTTTTTTTTTTAAACCACTCTTTTAGACCACAGCTACTATAATCCACTGGGTAGCATGCTGGCTGGGGGATTTTGAAAGCCATAGTCTAAAATGAAACTTTTCTGAGCTCTCTTTCATGCTCAAGCCAACCATGGAAGCCTACAGGGCAGCAAAGAGAGCTCCAGATGAACCTATTGTTTGAATAGGGTATGGAGTTCTAACCCCTTCTCACAAGGTGTAAAATCTTTTTTAAATTATTTTATTAAAAAAGGCAGTTCTTGAAATATTTACATATGTATCTTATAACACAATACACAACATAGCCCATGACATAAATGAACTTGAAATCTAAAGGCCATGGGCATTTGACTCAAAGCTAAAACATCTGGACAGACTTCTAGTGATGGTGTACTGTCTGCAGGGACTGTGGAGCTCTTGGAGGAAGGTGTGCTGCATTTTGGTTTAGTTTTTGTCTTCAGTGTGGAGGTCTCAAGTTGAAGGGATCTCGGTGGTGCTCGCACCTTGTATCTCCTCTGTTGATATCACTGGTCCTGAGCCTCTAAGTCTGTGTCTAAGACACTGGTGGGTTTCTAGATCATGACCCTCTGCCTGGAAGATGTCCAAATACATTTCATGTGTCATAGGTAACTGAGCTATCAAGGTAAGCTAAGTCAGTACTATTTGTTCTGGGGTTTGATTTTCCAAAAAAGAGGGTTCATTTATCCATTGAAAGAACTGTAGTGATGGTCATGGGGCCATATATGTTAGTGTTGCTTCCTGTGCTGTGTTTACCTAGTTCCTGTTACCTGCAGTAGAAATATTTCCTTTTTGTTTGTGTCTTTGGACAGCATGGAAAAGAATTCTTCGTGTGTCATAATGTATAATTAATTAAACATCTGCTGCAAGAGAATGACTTCAAAGTTCTTTTCAAATGGTACTCATTTCAGAATGTTAAAAGTAGTAACTGAGCAAACCAAGGACCCCAAAAGACAATCTTACACACACTCTTCAGGTATCTTTCTTCTACTTTTAGCGTATGTGCCCCCATGGAGGACCATCAATAACATGATAAAATGTGAAGAACCCTTGTTTAGGGTTCAGATGAAACAGACATGTTCCTCTCAAGGATACAACATTCTGCCAGCCCTCTCCTGATTTTCTCTCTTCCTGCCTACTGCATTCTGTACCACTGAGTATGCCAAATTTTTGTTGAGAGATTTTTGATGTCATCTTTCCATAAGTGCTTTGATATTCCTTGGGATTCCAGACCACTAATACCTCCCTCTTGCATGAGGATGATGTACACTGATTCCATATTAATGCACAGGATTACACTATTTAGGTATCATCACAATCTGAAAATAAACATTACAATGACCAAAGAGATTCAGTGTAAACAAGTGTAAAGAGATGCAGATTGGGGCTAAATTTCCAAACTTCATACATACACTGACAGAATCTGAGCTGGCAGTGACTGATCAAGAAAGGGATCTGGGGGTGTGGTAGATCTGTGTGTGTGTGTATGTGACTTCAAGTCACCTGCATGCTTATGGCAACCCCATAAATTTCATAGGGTTTTCTTAGGCAAGGAATACTCAGAAGTGGTTTTGCCAGTTCCTTTCTCTGAAATACAGCCTACAGATGACATGCAAAAGAGATGTCAGCAACAGCAGAAATCTACTTGCCTAGGAACAGCACTGCAGAAGCAGCAGCTATGTTTTGCTAATGTTGAAGAGCCCCCAGATTTCTACCACTGGAAGTGGTACTTCCATAAACAGCAGATGGTTTGTGTTTAAATGACAGTGGATAGAGTGTTTTAAAAGCCACACATCCCTAATTCAATTCCTGCAGTTGGATTCTGATGTTCTTTCAGATTACAGAGTGTTACCAGATCTGTCAAAGCAGGCTTTACTCGTGTTGGCAGCGAATCCCACACCAAAATCAATGGGATATATGTTTGAATCATATAGCTTCCAACATTTATCTACCTTCCAACATTGATTAGAGGAAACATTCTACATTTCCTTTACGCAAAGCAACAGTGTCATTTGTCAGAATGGTTAAAAAAAGGAGAGCTTTTGTCATAGGATTTAAAGCCAACATACCCTACCAAAAAGTTTGAGGAATATCCATGTCAAGCTGTTTGTTTCTCCATCACTTAAATGTTTTTTCAGCATTGCAATGAGACACCACGGATATGTTGTGTGCATACGCATAGGTGAGTCTTCCAAGCATGACATAGAAATCTGAGTCAGTATTATAGCCGTCAAGTCTCTCAAAACTCAGTATCAACATAGTGGTTAGATCTGCAACCACAATATGAAAGTTGGAAATCTACTAGCAGTGAAATGGGTGCCAAGTGTGCAATCTGTGATGATGTAATGGAAGAAACTCAGGAAGAACCACCCCTCCCCTGCATTCTAGAACCTCTGGATGAGACTAAACTCAACTCACTCTCCAAATAAACAAATGTTGAGCAGGGACATTTTGCACCTTTAGGTGTGAGCTCAGCTTGCACACCTCAGCTGACAACTGCTGCGCTGTGATATGATTTAAGTCTGCCTATCACCCCTTGTTGAAGCAGCCTCAAAGAGCTGGCTGGCAGAAAAAGAAGGTATTTCAAAATCCACAGTTCTGCTGCATCTCTCTACCACACTATCCCTCTTTCATTTATCATCTGAGTGCCCAATATCTCAGCATGCTGAGAATCTGCTTTGACAAGCAGATTAAATTATATATTTTTATAGCCAAAATATAGGTCTAACTGATCTTTAAAATTCCAGGCCTCCAGGTAACACATACTTAGCTTGTGCTCATTAGATAAATTAGAGCTTCTTGCAGGTTTGCAAAAAAGCATTAACTAGTATTACAGTAAAACTGTTTTTTAATTCACCATTAGCATAATCTTCTCTTCCTTCCACTCCAGAGGAGGTGGGGGAAGAAGAGGTATCAAAAGACTGGTCATACTCTGCTGACAAAATAGCACCTTACAAGTATCAAAACTTTATCCAAATCGGTAGTGTCCAAAACTGTTTTAATCTCTATGCCCTAAGCTTATCTTGGATGAGAAAAATACTTCTACTTTTGAAAGAAGGGTTTACAAGTAGGCACAGTTTCTAGAGTATTTTCCATAGTTCTCAAAGGGCCTTTCCGCACTACACTGTTATAGTGCTATTATTCCACTTTCAACTTCCTATGGAATCCGGGGTTTGTGGTTTACGGAGGAGCATTTAGAATTCTCAGCCAGAGAGCTCTTTGGCATCAGTAAACTACAAACCCTAGAATTCCACAAGAGGTTGAAAGTGGAATAATAGCACTGTAACCGTAAAGGGCAGAGAGGCCCAAAAACTCAACTATCATGAAAATTTCAGAAATCCTGGAAGCCTGCAAGTCCTTTTTGGGTAGTTTAGTGTTTTATTTTTAAATTCCATTTTTCTTTTAATGTACAAAGTCCTGTAGTTCAAGATACCTAAGGAGCCTCCCCAGTATATAGAAACTCTACACTGTTTTTTAGTAACCCATTTCACCTTCAAATTGGCAGGCATTTAGGAATGCCGAATTGTACTATTAAAGGGAAGTGCACCATTTGAGGGAATGAAATGACATAGTTTACCCCCAACATACAGGTGCTTAGCTTTCCCTAGGCATAATAAAACTATACCTGTTTCTGGTGCAGATGGTAGAACAGCAGCCTCTGAACACTACTTCTGGAAGCAGCCTTCCAGGAAGGATTTTTGGCTGCAGAATAACATCAATACCATCCAGTTAGGTGATCAGAAGGTTTTGAAGACACTGAATTCTCAATTCCAGGACAATCAAGCAAATGGTATTCTCCTGGTTACTTCACAATGTTAGTCATCCACCAAGTAGACTACTGTACTAAAGCTATACTTGAATGTGTACAAACAATCTGTTTCATCCAGGACTGTCTGGTTGTAGGCCATCACAAGTACTCAAACTCCTTTGCCCCAGAAGAACACATTTAACACTGGAGGAATGAGAAGAATGAGAACTGGATCAAGCAGCACTTCAGTTTGTTATGAAGGAGTTTCGCAAAAGCATCCCTATGAGTTTTCCAGGTTTTTTTTTTTATCTTAAGAGAAGAAGTAATTCTACTAACCCAGGACTGGCAACTTCTTTAGGATGGGGGACTGCATTGGTACCATAGGAAACAACTAAAGCTGTATTGTTCTACTGCCACAGAGAAATCTGCTGCTTTCACTGCACCACAACTATTTCCACTGCTGCCAAAATCCTAGTGTGTTTTCTCGTGAACTGGGCATATGGAGGGCACACACCCTGTTTCCCAGTAGATCCATGGTAAATAATATCTCCCTGGCGCGCAGTTCTGGAAAGAAACAAAGCGTGGGCTGCTCTGGACTGCTGAGTTTGGAGCAGTGGTGGAACCTGGAGACATGTACGTCTCATGGGCCACAGGTTGCCCATCCCGCCACAAACCTGTTGGGCAGCTGTGACTCAGTTGCACTAATGAGCCAGGACAGGCAAAGGCCCCTAAGAAACATGGAACTTTTGCCTGTCTTGTCCATTGTTCACATTTTAAAAAGATGTATGCATGGTTTTGTGCGTGTTTCATTTCTCTGAAGTGTACTTCAAGCTCCATAAATTTGAAAAATTCCAAGAAAAGGTGTCTTGGAAGGTGCAAAATGGATACTTCCACCAAGAATCTTGAACACAACGTAATTCTTATCCATCTTTACCCAGTACTGACTGTCTTGTTGTTGTGTGTCTTCAAGTCATTTCTAACATATGGGGACCCTAAGGTGAATTTATCATGGGGCTTTCTTGGCAGAATTTGTTCAGAAGGGGTTTGCCCTTGCCTTCCTCTAAGTCTGAGAGAGTGTGACTTGCTCAGTGGGTTTCCATGCCCAAGCAGAGTTTTGAACCCTGGTCTCCCAATGTCCTAGTCCAACCCTCTAACCACTATATCACCCTGGCTCTCAGTACTGACTGTAAAGCAATGAAATGGCCCTCAGAACAGAAAGGAAAAGTAACCCATGTGTTCTGTGCAGTAAGAATGAGTCCAAGAGGGATTGGTGTAGCTGGTGCAAGTCAGACTTCATAGAATCAAAGAATCCTAAAGTTGGAAGAGACCCCAGGGGCCATCCAGTCCAACCCCATTCTGCCATGCAGGAACACAGACCAAAGCACTCCTGACAGATGGCCATCCAGCCTCTGCTTAAAAACCTCCAAAGAAGGAGACTCCACCACACTCCACTGAGGCAGCTGCAGATTCCACTGTCAGACAGCTTTGACCATCAGGAGGTTTAAGTGGAATCTCTTTTCCTGCAGTTTGAATCCATTGCTCCTTGTCCTCGTTTCTGAAGCAGTGGAAAACAAGCCCGTTCCCTCTTCGATATGACATTATTTCAAATATTTAAACATGGCTATCATGTCCCCTCTTAACCTTCTCTTCTGCAGACCAAGCATACCCAGCTCCCTACGATGCTCCCCATAGGGCATGGCCTCCAGATCCTTCACTATTTTGGTCACCCTCCTCACGTCAGATGAGAGGAGGCAAAATAAGGTTTGACGATAGCGCGATGGTATTCTCCTCAGCAAAGGTATTTTAGCAGCGCGGATGATGCTACTTCACCATGGAGAGCTTTAATCTACTGTTTCAGAGCATCTGCAATTTAACAGTAGCTCAGATCCAAAGCAAAGCTGCAGACATGGCCGTATAACACACAACTTTAATCTTCTTAATTCTAACAATTTTCTAGCATAGATTTGCTTCCAAATAGAGGAATCAACACAGGCTTATGAACAACTGCTGACCCAGAATTCAAAACACGAAAATTATTCTTATTTTTTTCCATCTCGCATTTCCAGTGTCATCTCCCACTAACGCTACAAATACCACAGCTCAGGCAATAACTCCACAGCGCAATCCATTTCACTAAATAAACCAAGCAACATACATATGGACATCTTCGCTTGAGTATACTATTTATATCCTGACCTTTGTCCTCAGATAAGGGAGAATAAAATCACTGAGCCAACACAACACATAGCAATAAGAACAGCTCCTCCTCATCAGCCACAGAATTACAAAGCCTGAAAGATCTACAGCAGGAAATGCAACTCAAGATGGAAGCCGTAACATGAAGCGTAGGAGGGATTTTTGTCAGAAAAGGGTTCATAATCCCCAAAAATGGTAGAATCAAACTGAAACTTTTCCAGCACAGGAGATTTATCCCAGTAGGTCTTTGTAACAGAAACACACCTATAAGAGAAACCACGGAAACAATGAACAAACTAAGGGAAAGTGTCCACTCATAAGTAGAAAGCTATTCTTGGTAAGTAATTCCAAGTGAAAAAACACCGGTTCCAATACAGATCCTTGAGGAACCACAAACTTTCCATCTTCAAATTGTGAAACAATTTATTCTTATTCTTTGGTTCCCATTCTTTACTCCACTGATGACACATAAGAAGACCTCTGCTCCTATCCTGTAACTAGTAGCTTTGTTCAAAGTAGTCCAAGTCGAACACAGGATTCATCCATATGTAGTTTGCACAAAATCAAGAATAGCAATGAAACATTTAATAATCATGACTATCTTAAGTCCCATTGGTTATGGATTATTGGTTATTTGCTCTTGTTGTTCTGTGCCTTCTTCAAGTCATTTCTGACTTATGGCAATCCTGCGGTAACCTATCATGGGGTTTCCTGGGTCTAAGAGTACGTGACGTGCCCAAGATCACCAAGTGGGTTACCATGGCCAGGTGAGGAACTGAACCTGGGTCTTCAGAGTTGTAGTCCAACTCTCAAATCACTATATGTACGTATGGCTAAATCTGGATCTGACCCATTGTGCCCTGAACATTCACAATGACTTCCAATATTTCAACACCAACATAAGCTCAAGCTTTGGGGCAGATGTTTCCTAACATGAGAGCCAGCATATAGTAGTGGTCTGAGCATTAGATTACAATTTTGGAGACCTGGGTTCAACTCCCTACTCAGACATGGAAACCCACTGGGTGACATTGGGCAAGTCACATACTCTCAGCCTCAGAGGAAGGTAAAGGCAACCCCCCTCTGACTAAATCATGCCAAGAAAACCATATGATAGGTTTGCCTTAACATTGCTATATGTTGAAAACAACTTGAATTCTACACAACAACAACAAGTTTATGTACAGCTTGCCCTTCTACTCAGGGATACCAAAATTGGCTAACCAATCAAATCAATCTAACAGCAAAAGGCAGCAAGACAAATTCTAGTGTTACAGAAAGTACAATTCTAGACATTGTAATCCTACACAAATTGCATGTGTCAGTCACATGCATATGAGGCAGAGGTGTTTGAGGAGTGCCCCATAGCTGAAAATCCATAATGTACAAAACCCCATACCCCATAATGTACAAAACCCCATACCCCATAATGTACAAAACCCCAATGTTGGGCTTTTGCCCTAGCAGCGGGGCCAGGGAAAACTCCAACCTCCATCTCTCTTGTAGCTGTCAGTCTTTAATTAGTAAATGACTGGACAACCCTGAACTCTTGCTTTCCAAAAAAAGAGCCATCCTAATAAACAGATTTAACACTGCCAGTTAATTGCTAAGAAGATGATTGCTAATGTTGTCTCTAGAAACAACTTACCTGGAAAGTAAATCTCGCTGACTTCAACAGAATTTACTTGTAAACACACAGAACTGTCAAAAACAGCATTTAGTGTATGAGTGTAGGCAGAATTAAGTAAGACTTAGGAAAACGGACAGAAGGAATAGCTAAGATAAGCAACAACTACTACCAAGAAATGACTCCGCACAACCTGAAAGAGAAAACGTGCAGGGAGTTAAGTAGGCTTCTTTAATTAAAATGGGTTTATAGAACTCCTGCTAATTGAGAGTCAGCCAGGAAGCACCTCTAGCAACACTTGGTAGCGCAATGTATCATCCATTCACCAAAGAGCTCAATGATGTCATCTTAACGCTTTCAATATCACTCATGTGCGTCACGGATCGATAGAGATTTAAAAGGGCTATTGGCTAAATGTGTGCCTTCCTCAGAATTACTGCTGAGCTGACCATGCTAATTATTGAACTTGACTTGCCATCAAATTCAATTCTAGGATTAAAGCTGCACCACAACATTATACTTGCATCATGTGACTGTAAAATGAAATATGGGAAGTGGAGATATGGACCCAAATCCCACTGTTAGTCTCACAGAATTAGCAGTTAACTCAGTACAACAACACTTAAAATGATTTCTGCTGATTCAGTGGGTCTATTCTAGTTGGGCATCACAGTGTGATTTAACTGATCATATCTTGCAAGGAGCCTACGGCCATACTGCCTTAAACGTACCTAATCTCATCTGATCTCAGAAGCTAAGCAGGGTTGGGCCTGCTTAGTACTTGGGCGGGAAGAGAGCCAGCATGGTGTAGTGATTTGAAAATTGGACAACAACTCTGGAGACTATGGTCTGAATCCCTGGTTGACCATGGAAACCTACTGGGTGACCTCGGGCAAGTCACATTCTCTCAACCTCAGAGGAAGGCAAAGGCAAACTCCCTCTGAAAAAATCTAGACAAGATACTCCTGTGATAGGGTCTCCATATGTTGGAATGAAAAAAAGAACACACAGCTATGGAAGATACATCTTTCAAGGTGGTGGACTATACACACTAATGTTATGTTCAGCCATAAAGAAGATCCAGTAAACTATTTTATTCAGGATATATGGAAATTGTCTGGACATTGCTTCAATATCAGTCTGTTTGATGCACTAAATCTATTTGATGCACTCATTTGCATCGTCCTCTCAAAATGCCAAGGTATACAAGGACTCTCTTGAATTGCCAGCTCCATTAGAAAGTGCCAACTGAAATCAACGTTCTACAAAGGGCCACTGAGAAACAGGACAGAGGAATCAACCTGCTCCAAGGAGTCCCGGTATTTGTTCCTATTTGAAACAGAAAAGACAAATTTGACAGTATTCAAGTGATTCTTCTCAGCTGTGGTATGTTTTCTCCTCTTTTTCCTTGGAGGGTTCCCAGTTATTCATCCATCCATCCATCCATCCAGAAGTGAGAGCATTTTGTTGCAGATCCTCATTTGTCCCAGACACTAATAATGAACACATTTTGCAAGTGCCTATCTTCTTGAAGCTGAAACTGTGCCATCTGTGCATGAGAGGGATGTAGCAGCAAGCTTAGGGGGAAACCCCAAGTTTTGCAACTGTAAGGAAAATAGTCATGAAAAAAAAAATAAGAGCAGATCTAAAAATAACCTAATTGCAACTAATCAAGCACAGTGAATACAGAATGATCAGTGCTGGGAGCAAAAGAAAAAAGCTAACAAAAATTGGGGTGGAATGTGAAAATGGAATGGAGCATTCTGTTTTTACAAGCCCTTTTCTTTTTTAAATGATATCAACTCATACAGTTATTGCTGGTCCATATATATTAACAATGCTCTTAAATATTAAAAAACGGTCCAGTTCGACACGGAACGCAAGGTGGCAAAAGCTACACAGCAGCATCAAGGTCTCATCATATTGATACAAAAATCCAGAACAGTCTGAAGAAGAGGATATGACAACACCACATCCAGTTCCTTGTGCGAAGAAAAGAAGTGAGTGGCTCATTAAGAAATGAACATAGCAATTAAAACAACACAGTGTGAAAAATGCCTCTCAGAATTCAATAAAGTTTCTGGAAACAAATTGTTCGCTTATACCAAACTCCAGTTCAATGTGACATTTGTGTCAGTGACAAAGAAGCATGAAGATGACTATTATAATGTTGTCATAGTGGTAAATTAGTCACTTATATTCCAGGCACAGTTTGGCGTATTTGCTGTTAAAAACACAGCCTCGCCTAAAATCTGGATTAGTCAGGTTTGGCTTACTAATTTGTCCAATAAACCACAAGTATACCCATCTCTAAGAGCCAGTTTGTAGGGTGTAGTGGTCTGGAGGCCATGTTTCAATTCGCTGCTCAGCCATGGAAACCCATTGGGTGTCTGTGGGCATGTCACACACTCTCAGCCCCAGAAAACCCCCTGAGAGGTTCACTTTAGGGTTGCCATAACTTGGAAACAACTTTTAGGCACCCAACAACAACAACAACACCCAACCTTCATATGGTACACTTTGCAACGGTGATGTGGTAGAAGGTATCTGGTTTCTCCTCTGGAAATATTAAACAAGGGAAAATAAGCAGCGCAGTCTCTGAATCGCTTTACAAGTTAGGGATGGAAAGGAATTTCATTTTGCCTGGAAGATTTTGTTCCAAGTTTGCATATATAGCTTGGAAATCTGACGGAAAGAATTTGAAATTAAAATTTGATGCAGGAGAAAGTAAAATTCACAAATTTATGAAAGCAGAGGCTTTGAGTGATTGGCACTTGGAAGTCTGGGTCTGAATCCCTGTGTATGCCATGGTTTTGGTGCTGAATTAGGGCTGCCACCTCTCTCTCTCTCTCTCAAAGGTTTCCTATATTTATCAGGCAAGTGTAACAAAATCTTCCATAGGAACAGCGATAACAACAGGGTATTGTTCAAAATTTTAAGCAGTTCTTTAGATGAAGAAATTGGGCAGGGGAGGCACCGAATACAGTCAGCGCATACGACTGAGCCCTTTTTTAAGTTTGCTTTTAATAAGAACTTTCCAAATATCTTCAAAAATATGAAAGAAATTGAGACTAAAATATTTGAAAGCGGGACAAATCAGAACTGAGAGCTGGATGAACAGTTAATTTCTAGTCTCTAGTTCAAGCTCTCTCTGTTCACCCTTTTCCCTTTTATGATATTTCAAATTCCCAAATTCAGTTCTTCTGGTAGAAATCCATTTGCTAACCCCACTGAATCATCAGCTGCCGAACAGTAAGTCAGTGCTCATGTAAGTTCCATTAATTCAACAGGTCTACTCTAGTTGGAACTAGTACCTAGAATTTAGTCCAGAAATCTTTCTAAATATAGGCATTCTCTAACATCAGCTTGGTTCAATATTTTACCTGCAGTACTGCTACAACAAAGGTTTTACGCTATTACTTTTCCAGCATGTTTATGTCCTTGTGGGACTGGAAAGGTCGACTCTCTTAGACACACTTTATCATACTTATGATATGATGCACAGTTCAGATTGATATTATAGTTAGATCTAAAGAAGTCTTTGAATGATCCAATAGGATGTTTTATTTCTGTAAGTAACAGGTATCAAGCTGACATCTGCAAAAAAAAAAAAAATTGTAAATGCAAGGAGAACAAGATCAAGGAAATGCTGATCTAGTGTTTCCAGTTTTGGTTTCAGTAGTATTTATGCTACTCTCTGATTATAATAAATCCTTGCAAGAGAAAAAAAATACATCTTCTTGGGTTTTGGCTTGTTGTTACCTGCCAACAACCCAACTTCAATTTATGGCAACCCTATGAATGAGAGATCTCCAACAGTTCCAGTTATCAGCTGCCCTCCCCTTGGGTTATGGGAATTTGCCTGGAATCACTGTTATGCTTCATCTTATTTATAGCTACCCCAAAACATAATTGATTCAGTTCTAAAACAAATTCATAATTGAGAAGAATCAGGAACAGTGCACTCACCTTTGAAACATTCATCTGATACACCTACCTTGGCTGAGAAATGACTATAATAAATCCTTGCAGGTTTTAAAAAAAATCTTTTTAGGAATATTACAGCATGTGATTTTGCCTAGAGTCATTACTATGCATCACCATATTCTGTAAAGCTATATATCAATCGACAATATGTACTGAAATTCCACCTAAACATTAGGAAGAACTTCTTGATGGTAAGAGCAGTTCATCATTGGAAGACACTGTCTCAGAGTAGGGTGGAGTCTTCTTCTTTAGAATTGGAAACATAGTCTATGAAAATGTGCATTATGTTGGAGGAACACACTAGCTAGGAGTCTGACAACTGACTTTCTTATTTCAACATATAAGGTAGTCTTAGACAAGGTGAGTTCTATTTCAGCTTCAGCCTATCCAGCTCCAAATATTCACATAATAGCTCTGACCTATGCTGCAGGCCACAGTAAAGACAAGAACACTAACAATGCTGCATAAATGAAGCAAAGGCAAAGAAAAATAGGAAGGTGGAATCACCAAGAATTCTCAGAGATTGCCAGGTCCAGTAGCTGGAACTAGATGCAACCTCCTAATTAGATGGGGACCCTACCCTTGGCACCAGCCATGGATCAGATCAAAAAGAGTTAAAACACTCAATGGGAATCCCTGAGATGATATTTCAAGACAATAATCCACCCAGATAACCTGCAGAACTGGAGACTTTCAGCCCCATGGTCATCACCAAGACTTCTGCAACAAGTCCAAGCTACAATTTAGCTCCTGATAGTACAAAGGATCATCTGATAGATTTCTGCTCTGAAAGATCCATTGGAATAGCTGAGATTGAATTAATACTACAAAAGGGATACTGCAGCCAGATCAAATACCTATATCCTCAGGTAGTGGTGCAGCTGCTTATACAGGGCCTTCCTACTCTGAATTGAGAGATGCTCTAGCGCCAAGCAGAATGGCCACTGAATCTGCTGGACAGCAACCATGCCAGGCTCAGAAAACAGGAATGGGATAACAGTGCTTTCCTCTTCCTCTCTGTGTGATGTTATTTTCCAGTCCACTGCACTTAAGAGCCTTTGGCTTCCAGAGATAAAAGAGAACACAAAATTGTGTGCAACCTCTGTGGCAATGCTAACAGAACTTATGAACTGGCCAGCTTTCTCTTTCTCGTGGCAGGTAAATGAAGTAAACATGCAAATATGTCCTACTGTCATTTCTTCACTATAAAAACACAGCCGGGTTAGCTGGACTCAAAGTTGTACCCTCATACTATTTCTCATACATGGAGCCGGTTGAAAATCTTTGTCAGGGTCGAGGACAGTCCATAGCCCTGTGTCTTCTCTGCCACCCTTCATTTTGGAACTCTACTGCCACAACCAGGTAACTGGTCTTTTCAGCCCTACCATTTAAATTCCCTTCAAAATTCAGTTATCATCATTCTACTTACACTGGGGCTGACAAATATATCCACTCACGGCCAGTATTCCTACAACCAGTTAAGATTTAAAAAATAAGCCAACTGTCTATTTGGTTAGGTTCATACTAGCACTCCAACCAGCTCACTTAAATTAGTGGGGAAAAGTAAAATTCATGAGAAAATTGTAAAAAAAAAAAATTGTAAAAACAAAACCAGAAGTCACTCAATAGTCTAGTGGAAGTGTTTACATCCCACAGGAAGCCAAAGCCAAAGAAAAAGACAGAAGTCCATCAGAAAGAAAAAGTGAAGGAGTGAAGTCTTTGAGAAGGCTGGATAGAATTAAGTGGCTCAAAGTAAGGAACTGGGTGATCATTCAATGGCCACACCAATTCCACAGAGTGAGACAGCAGATATTCTGTTCTGAATTATACAAGTGTGCCTCCTTTGGTACCTGCTGAGCAAATCATTCTGGAGGAGAAGCAGATAAATGGTATCACGAGCTTATGTTTTATCACACAGGGAGATGATGCTAGTTTTTCTCCCCTCTGTGGTGCACGAAAGAATTTTAAAAAATTAAACTCATAAAAAATGGAATTCATGCCTCTGAAGTTGCCATTCGCAGAGCTGTGAATCTACTGCATATTGATAAAGATAATCAAATGTGTTGCATGCACTAAAAGCAACAGAAATCCAATTAACTGTGAATTTAAATTTTGTTACACATTAGGCAAGACATATAAATGTGGCACAAAGGACTATGCACACAGATGACTGTTTCTACTCAGTATGCCTCCAAGCAATACTACCCTTTTCCTGTTTAAGATTTTAGTATCAGAGTTCTCTGTTATCTGTCCCTTAGAACTGTATTCCTCACAAGAAATCTACCTTTTGATGGATCAGGTGTTATCTCAAGTGGGGAGAAAACAAGCCTGGGAATGATTTTCAATAACAGTGCCAAGTTCATAGTCCTTACATACAAAAAGTCCTTACATACAAGTGGACTCTGAAAGTAAGTTTACTCACTCAGAACACTAGAAGGCAAGCACCCAAGCTTCATTTGCAACAAGACAGCAGAAGGCTGCCACCCAGAAGAATTGGAAAGCAACCCCAGGACAACTGAGGAAGCAGATGAATAGAGGTAAATACATCTTCCTCCAGAAGAGAATGGAGAGGCATCAGAAAGGCCAGCAGCGAAGGACAGCTACTCAAGATTATCCAAGAAAGAAGGAGGTAGACGCCTTGGATTACCTATGGGCCAACTGGGCCCACCAGCACTTTTAGCATCTGCCATCTGAGAAATGTTAACTTGATCAGCCAGGTGTTGAGTCCCTGGTCTTCTGCACTGAAGGTTTGTCCTCAAGTAGTATGCACTACCTGGGTAGTATCTATGGCCTTTCTTTTACAAATGAGATATCTGGTGTGTGTATGTATGTCGTTTTGTCCATGTTGGCCCTATTCAGGTGTTGCTTATCATACTGAATCAGCATCAACAAGCAGGGAAGCCTAGCTCTACTCCCTGCACTGTTCTTTCAGCACATGGAAATAAGACTGAAAAGGGGATGTTCCTGTTCACATGGATCTTCTTCACACGCACAGGAACCATGATATCCCAGTCATCTTGCTCATATGGACAATCTCCATATCTACAAGAGTCTCTCCTTTCCACCATCATCACTTTCCCTGGAAGGAAAACAATGGCCATTTCTGCACTACACTCTTATAGTGCTATTATTCTGCTTTCAACATCCTGTGGAATCCTTGGGTTTGCAGTTTAGGGAGGGGCATTTAGAATTCTCAGCCAGAGAGATCTTGGGCCTCAGTAAACTACAAACCCCAGAATTCCACAGGACTTTGAAAGTGGAATAATAGCACTATAACAGTGTAGTGCAGAAATGGCCAATAATGAAAGAAGGCAGAACTAATGCATGTTGAAACAACACAATAAGTAATGCCTGAACAAGCTTGTATGTATGATCACATGATTTTCAGCTATAATCCTTGTGGACATAAATTCACTTGAGTTTCATGAAGCTTCTCACACCAGAATCAGAGGGATGCACTTGCATCTACTGGAAGCAGAAGAAACTGAGACGCAACTGAAAATTCTAGATTTGTACCCTTGAGATAAAGCTTAAAATGCTTGGACTACTGCCAAGATCCTATTATTTGTTTTTCACAAACAATTAGGCCCTTCACTTATGAAGCAAACAGGAAGAACTTTTGTATTTAAAATGTTGGTGCCTAAATGGTTCCTTAAGATGACAAACATTTAGCCAACACTGTTCCAGGAAGATTTAATGGATTTATTTTTTTTTTAAGGGAAAGGGAAGGAAAAGAAAGAAAACATGGCCAGACTAGATTGAGTACACACTGTGTTACGAGCAGCAATTAGACATGGGTAAACTGGCCTGTTTCTAATATATGCCAAGGGTTGTTGTTGTTTGTTTTTTTTTTGAATGCTTTATGCAAAAATCGATCTGTATTTCCCCATTAATTTCCATTTTTTTAAAAAAAAACTGGTATGAAAATTTGTAATTAAAATATAAGCGAGCCTCAATTTACATTATTTTTATTTACAACATTGCAGATTTATGTTCCTCCCAAAAAATAAATAAAAATAAATAAATAAAGTAGTGGAAGTCTCACCCATAACTATGCAGCTGAGAGAGGTAACAGAGGTGAGAGAGTGAAGAGACTGAGGTGAATTGAACTGTTGGGATAAGAAAAGCTGGCTAGGCAGGGTTTCTTTCACTTGTTTATGCTGGGGGGATGAGGAAAAGTGAGAAAACAACTGCAGTCTTGGCACTGCTGGAAGGAAGAGGTTTCCTTTATCTGCTTAGAAGTTGATGTGTGGCCGGGAGGAGGAAGAAACTGGAATCTTGGCATTTTGATATGACTGGAGAGAACGATTTCCTCCGTCTGCTTGAATGGAAGAGTCACGAAGGGAAGAAAGCAAGTACGAAACAGTAATAATGACAAAAGGGGCAACTCTGCTAAGCACAGTGCTGTTAACATGATGAAAAATCTTGTGGTATTTTCAAGACTGCTTATCACCGAGGACCAAGTGGGAAGAGAGAATTCAGTGGAGGGACCTTTTTTCTTTTTTTCTAACGCAGCTGGTTACTGTGCAAGAGATGTGCTGCCTTTCTCCCTAGAACTGCTTTCTCCATCTGGAAACCCTGCTGGAGAAGGCATAGTGGAAGAACACCACTCCTACCAGATGCTCTCTTTCTCCGTGCTCCTCTGAAAAGGAACTATTGATCTAATGGAAAAACAGTTCAACTCAGTCAAGATTTCTTGGGATCCACAGTTGCTGCCTCCACTGGGCCTGCTGGGCAGCATCTCTCATTTCTTCAGTCTGAAAAAGTGAGCTCTGATGTTTTATGCTTTAAACCTCTTTGAAATTGGCGGCGTGTTGAATAAAACTGCTAACCTTGTGGCTACTTTAGCTCCACCAGAACACATCCCCTGGTCTCTTGTGATTCCCTATGGACCTGGCACCCTCTGTTTACAGCAGTCTCAATCTTCATCACAAATCAGGAAAGCAACACTGGCACAAACAGAGACTTGCTTTTGTATTTTACACATTTCCTTCTCTCAAACTATATAAATATTTGTATCGTTTAGCTGGAGCCTGTGTCAGAATATTCAAGAACTTCCTATCTGGTGACTTACTGAATTTGAATTCAGTATTAGTCTGGGAGCAGTGGAATAAGACAGACCATATCAGAATTTCTGGAAATCAATTCTGGAAATTCAAAGCATGAATAGTAACATACCTGATTAGACTTTCTAAGGCTAGAACTGCAACTGCTGCAAACTTCTCCACATGAAATAATAGGATGGAACAAATACAAAAGAAGTACTTCATACCATCTTCACCTCACAGAGGGATCACAACTATTTGCTGCGCTTACTTCTAGGGATGGGCAGACCTGTCAATTCTGGCTTCTCTTGTTCCTCATTTTTCCCCAGTTTTAAATTCAATCTATCCTAAGTTTGCATGAAGGTTTCATTATGCTTTTGTATACACTCATCTTATTACACACTTTTTTGAGGGCAATTTTGACTATTTATTTGTTGATACCACACCCAATCGCCAAGGCCCTCTGGGTAGCAAAGTGTGAAAACAATTTAGGACAATAAATATTACAACAGCTTGTATTGAATATGCGAGGTTATGGAAAACTGAACAAATACCCACAATAGAACAATGGTGGGCAACTTTTATTGAAAATTGGAATGCAGATATAGTCTGTCAGAGACTGAAAGGAAAATCAGATGATGATATCAATAAAGAACGGCAAATTGTGCTGGATATGGATGGGGTTTTGACAGGAAATAATTCTTAATTCATGGTAATATGATAGCAAGAAGCAGAAAATCAGAGAAATATCATGGAACATGTAAAGTTGGGTTGAAATGCAGGAACTACCTTGGTATTCTGATAAATTTGTTGAGATGCATAATGATAGTATGTCAGTGATATAACAGTTTATGTATTCCAGAGAGGATTGGAGGATAACTGTAATAATTCGGTAAATGTACAGTGAGAAATGTGTGTTTTATATGATGAACTATAATAAAAATTATATTAAAAAAACAATTTAGGACAATAAATAACAATACATTAGGTCTCCCATAACCATGGGGAATATATTCCATGGACAGTAAAAAATGCAGATAATACATATGTTATTTTTTTCAATGGGATGAAAGTTATGGGTATCAAGACAAGTATGTTGCTGTACTGCATAAAGACAAGGACATTACTGTGTAAGTAAAAGAATTTTGCAAAAGGACAAGGTACCACAATCAGATCACAAAGAGTAAACAAGAGGCTTATTAAGAGACTAGGTAGCATTAGAGCATGCGTATCATCGTAAAAAGGAAGGAAACATGAGACAACATGGACAAACCAAGGCAGCAAGCAAACAGGGCACCATTTGCTTCAATTTCACATCCCTTCCCATTTTCCATGTAATAATGTATGCACGTACCGCATTTCACTTTATCTCACATTACTTCCATTTCTGTGACTATTACATTCAAAGCACATATTTTCAGACTACATCTCATCATGAGCAAATGAAATCACATATACTGGCCGCATAGTTAGGGGGGACCTCCTGTAACAGGAATTTTAATCAATTTAATAAAGTAATATATTCATTTTTTGCAGGCATGTTTACTAATACCAAACATTTTTCAACATTTGTTTCACATAGGCTTTGTGTTATTAATAGAAACCGTTCTAGTAGATATGCTCACATTAAAAGGTAAAGCAAATGAATTTCTCCCACACCTTTGCTTATTTTTGTAGGGTTCTATATGCATAGGTATCCCCTGCTAAGAAAGTCCCCTGATTGTGCACACATTTCCGCACGAGTCTGTTATAGCACGATGATTCCACTTTCAACCTCCTATGGAATCCTGGGGTTTGCAGTTTCGGGAGGGGCTGTGCGGCCCCTCCCAAAACTGCAAACCCCAGATTCCATAGGAGGTTGAAAGTGGAATCATCGTGCTATAACAGACTCGTGCGGAAATGGTCTTGGAGAGGAAGACCAGCGTTACATATAAAATAGTAGGGCCAAGAGCCCCATTGCCCCACCTCCGTATCTTTAGTAGACGTGAACAGAATGTGTGAAGAGCTCTGAAAGGCACAGCCTTCAGAGTTACTGGAAGCCAAATGAATACTTTCTCGATACACAACTCCCCCTTTGTTTCTATTACTGCATCATCTTTTTTTTTTTTTTAAAGTGTAACAGCAACTAGTCAAGGATCACATCGTGAACATGATACCTTCAAAGCTATGGATCCAGTCTTATAGGTGACATGACAGTTTAAAGTCAAGGCAGTGCATCCTGAATCAGGAGAGCATTCTGACACACATCTGAGAAAGCTGCCAGGAAACATATTTCACCACCGTCAAATGTTTCCACAAATGGCACCAGCACCACCTTTTCAACTCAGCTGTGCTAAAAATACCTTTGGGAGATCTATACATATATTATTATTATTTTTTTGGTTTTGGCATTCTCCAAAACATCCTGCAACTGTCTCACGCTGAGACCTTAACTGTCTTATTGGAAGGCAATTCCCAATGATTTTACCAGAGCCCTGTAAAACAACTGAGAGAGATGGTTGCTGGTACAGATCAAGATCCTGCGTGTGTGCATAGCTCTGCACTCATAGATTCATTTCCTCCCACATCCCAGTAACTGTCAAGCCTAAGAAGGGGTCCTGATATCATTTTCTGGTGGGGAAACGCAGGGAAGAGAAAATGCAGACCCTACAGAAACAGCTGGTCTCAGCTCAGCTGGCTGGGGGACAGATGAGGATGCACTCTCAGATCATTTACACCCTGCACTGTTATAGTGCTATTATTCCACTCTCAACCTCCTGTGGAATTTTGGGGTTCGTAGTTTACCGAGGCCAAAGAGCTCCCTGGCTGAGAATTCTAAATGGCCCTCCCTAAACTGTAAGTCCCAGGATTCCATAGGATGTTGAAAGTGGAATAATAGCACTATAACAATGTAGTGCAGAAATGGCCTTAGTGAAGAGCACATACCTACATCCTACATCTTGAGCAGAATGTTCTTGGAGCGCTATGATGGAGTAACTATGCCAGCAGGGACAGTAGGTGCAGGAGGAAAAAGACAGTGGTTGAAGTAGCCACGCAGAAGGAGAAACAGGCTGGTTGGAGCCAGCAGAAATTGTCCACTTGCCCTTGCCAGTACTGCACACAGAAAGAACTTAAGACAACAGATGTGGGAGAAAGCTTCATCTATTGAGGATGGGGCTGCAAGGTTAGAGTTTGAATCCCTGTGAAGTGAACCGTGTTAGTTCTAGATTTGAGTTGTCACCACTTTTTAATGAGAAGTTTGTTATCTTTAATAACTTCATGAGAGGTAAGCACAACATGATCCTCTTCATGCAAGTAATAATTTCACCCAGATTTGGAAAATGTACAGGGGTAGAATTGTGTTCTTTCTTCTTTAAATAATTTACCAACATCTTACAATTACTTCAAATTCAGGGTTGAAATAACTTGAAATTTTTAAAATGTGGATGTAGGAGAAAGCAAAACTAACTAATTTTACCACACCAAGTGGTTTGTCACCAGAAAAGATTAAGTTTTGCATTGCCTTTATACATTGTCCTTCTGCTGGGAATAATGTTCTGTGCTGTACGACCAGAATTGTTATCATGGGGAGTGGGACTCCTGCACATATCCCTGCAGACCTCATCTGAGCCTTTGTGATCTCTCTTTACGCTCTTTCAGCTTTTTCAGGTCAGCCATTTTAGCCTCGAGGCAACAAAAATAGTTAAGATTTTAACAGAAGCCAGACAGCGCCATCACAAAACTCTCTAACTGCTCTTTGAAGGAGGCTGGTCAAATACCTTTCATTTTATTGTACTGAACATAATGAGGGAGAAGAATTGAAATCATTACTGCACCACCATATGCTAAAGATGGAGAGGGGGGCAGGTTACCTCTGCATGAAACAAATGGAGCTTGCTTTGACATCATGAGAAAAATAGCTTCTACTTTCCATCTTGTATTTGCAGCCACACACACCATAAAGTGTCACTGTGAAATTAATGGTGTAGACAAGGTCATTTACACTTGCAGTGACAAGTGTCAACACATTCCTTTCCAGAGATGTGCTAGAGAGCAATCCATTTAACTAACTATTTTGCCGCAACTATACTTAGTCCATCTACAAAGCCTCCATGGAGGCTTTCAGATATTCTGCTCATTATTGTTGCTCTTGCAACAGACGTCTCATCTGCTACAGAGAACGAACCAGCAGCAGCAAAAAAATGATTAAAACCATCAGCTATGCTTTGAGGGAAAACTCCTCTTTTCATAAAGGTGGTATTTAATGGGGAGCTGCTATAGTTTGGGTTTCCCATTAATTAATGAGCCACACATTTCAGTTCGGAATGGGTGCACGGCTCCCAGGGTAATGATTAGAAGAACATCTCCTGCTTCATTTTGCAGACAAAGCAGTTATAGTCCTTCTAGTTTCAGCTCCCCGGGAAGGAGAGGGAAAAAATTGAAATCACCCTTAGATGGAGGTCACATTTTTTATGGAAATAACCTTTATAAATTTGCATAGAGCAAGCTTCTAACCTACAAGCAATTTGGATTTGTACTTCCTACAGCTTTAGTTTGCCTGTAGGGCCCACTTGTGACCTTGTAATAGAGTTTTAATTCCTCAGTTCATCATTGATAAAACCAAGAAAACTCCAGTTTTGAAGCGGTTCTGACTAGAAACACAGAAATAGGGGATTGAGAACTACAGAAATAGGAAGCAATCCCATTTTAAGAACAAATGTTCTCCCCCACGCCTCAGCACTGCACTCCTACTGAGCTTATGCACAATCAGTTTGGTCTGTCATTCAATCAGTCATACACTACAAAATCTCTCATGGGTGAGTCAACCCTCCTACAGGTGTGGTAACAGGAAGAGAACCAGGACAATGAGTAATCTGGAAAAGGAGAGCTATGTGGAATAAAAGAAGTGGTTATGTTTAGTCCCAAGAAGAGAAGAGTAAGAGAAGACATACTAGAAGTTTTCAGATACATGAAGAGTTGCCCTGTCCTGATGGAGAAGAGCCCTCCTCCGCTCTTCTAAAAGGTAGGGCCAGAAACAGTGGGTGGAAACTGCACAGAATGGGTTTAAATGAAACATTAATAAATACAGCCTCTTTCTGCACCTTACCATTTCCCATTGCGATCCCAGCAGTACCGCTGCTAGGATGGGAGCATGACCTGAACGTGCCCCTCCACACCTGTCCAGCTGCCTGAGGAAGGGTAGCACAAGGGACATGCTCTTTCCTTCTGCAGTGCAGCCAGCCGCTTCTTGTGGCTGGAGAAGGAAGCACATAGATCGTGCTTCTGCCGTTTCCACATGGCCGCTGGTGACGGGAGCGTCCCATGATCAGGGGCCATCACTGGACTTTTTCTGGTAATGGAATATCCTGTGCTTGCAATGGGTGGGGATGCATTGGCAGTGGGACCACAACAATGTCATGTGAAAGCACAACTTGTGGCCCAGCAGCAACATGGGGACGTCCCCATCACAGGACAGTGATGACATGTGGAAATGGCCACAGAGGCAATTTTTAAAAGCAAGATTTCCTTGCCAACAAGACAGGCTGTCTCAGGAGATAGGCTCTTCCCCACCAAAATCTATCACCAGGGGCAATGTAACACCACCCTCAAGCATTTAGAGCTATGTAGGGACTCATTTGCTCAGTGATGGGATGTCATCGCTTGAACTTCACTTCATTGCCTGTATTTTGACTGTGGGGAGGCCCTGCACATACATTTTTTCAGCCTTCTCCAAGCTTCATACATCTTGGACTACAAGTACCATTTTTCACTTTTCTATCATCTCCCCAAACTCCTCAACAATAAAACAAAGAAGGCCCGGATGACATCACTAACTATATAAAATATTCAGTAACAATGAAAAAATACTTTGCATGTTAGAAATACTTCATGAATTGTAAAATAATTTAAAACATTTTTCAGAAGATTCTACCATCTACAAGACATCTATCTGCATTCTGTTAGGTAGCCAACTTTCACTATGATTGACATCAAAATTAGGATGAATCATTCTGTTTTGCTTTTTCTCATATTCAGATTTCAAAATCATTTTGTTACATGAAGGTATTCCTGAATTTTTGAAGGTTCTCATCCAAAACAAGCTGGAAGAAAATTCCCCATCATTTGCGTTGGATACGTTCAAAGGTACACCAATAACCAGCAAGCAAAGATTTGTGTTGTACCTTCCTGCCAGCAAACAGAGCTGGAAACCTTATTTTAGGACCACAGAAATGATTGAATATGCAGAGATTGAGATTTGTAAGAGCTAAAATTCAAGCTCCCTGCCTTTATGGACACAGAATGACAGTGTTTCAGTTTGTGTTTGTTTTTTCAATAGGACGTTCTACCCATCATATTTATGAAGGATCTTGTGAATCTTTGCTTGTTGTGTACCTTCAAGTCATTTCTGACTTATGGTGACTCTAAGGTGAACCTATCACAGGGTTTTCTGGTAGCTCTGTTTTTTTTTTTAAACCTTACTGAAAGGACTTCCATTCAGCACAAATCTCTCTGCTGTCATCTACCCTGCACTGATCTCCTCCTTATCCATGTTCCCTTGAGCATGTAACCTGGCATACGTTACTTTGTTATGTACCACTTCAACAATAGACTCCAAAGCCAGACATTTACTAGAATCCTCACACAGTCTGAAGTTGTCTAACACCTCCTGCTCAATGAATGAAGTTGAATGATTAGGTGCGTGCCCAAGTTAAGCTAGATAACAAGACACGCCATTTGTTTTGCTATTTGTTAGCTAAATGAGAAACAAGTGTGGTTTCTCAGAGGAAGACAGCTCTATGCTATTACTTACTGTTTATATACCTTCTGCTCTAAACCTGAATATCATAGAATGGGGTACAACCAACAGAACAACTTTAGAACATTTTAAAATAATTTAACCTAGCATTTCACAAATCAACAATATCAAAATTGTTGCAATCCGCCTGATCCCAAATCAACCCATGATCACTAAGCTTCAGATGCTTAGGTTAACAGCAATGTTTTGACCTGGTGCAGAAATCAGCTGCTAGTCACCAGTTTTACAGAATAAGCACCAATTGGTCCTCCAAGGAGAGGACATTCCACAACTACTGAGAAGTCTTTTTCCTGCATGGAACAGTACATGGAGTACTGTTCTTAGGCATGTGGTAACAAGGTAAAATTATTAATTCTTGCCTACCAGAACAAAATGTATGAAGATTTACGTTGGTACTGTTGGAATCAGAGCAGCTCTTTTGTAAATTACAGCAAGTGCAAATAAGATCAGGGGGACATGTGTTTATACAATCACTATGTTTTTAAAAAGAATGTGTTTACTACTAACATCAAACACAAGCGCAAGTAAAGAAAAATAAAAGGACAAACCGAAAACCACCAATAGTCAATATAATTAAATAAAAATAGTAAGGACAAATATTACCTACAGCTTGGTCAGTCCAGAAGAGAATAGATTTCCACTATGTCCCATGTCCCAACAGGGCATCAAAAAAGGTGAAGTAGCCTCTGTCCCCCAGTAAGATCATATCAAATTTTTTTATTGTCATGAATAGCTTGATAACCAGTGATCCCTCTGTATGACTCCAAGTGTTGGTAGCTTCATATACTGCTGTAGGTGTTCACATTCACAATTTCAGTTTATATTTTCGGGAAGTAGTTGGATATTTGATTATTCCAAAACACAGAGAGAAATACCTTCATATGCCTTCACTGATGTCTAACTAGGAGATGTAAAAATACATGCCATGCCTCTCCCTGCTCCAGATACCTGTTTAAATCTAGCAGCTAAAATGTACCTTCCTTCCCTACTCTTCCGCCACATGATTCGTCAAACAGGAACCACTGAGCAAGGACTACAGATGAATGAATGATTCTATAAATTTATGCTCCTCTCAGTTTATCATTCTTCCCTCCATCTTATGTTCAGTTTGTTCCATTTTCTTCCTCATGCTTGCATTAAAATTTGCAAACATTTTCATGAGCATTATTCTGAGTTTCCTATGCAGTTCTGCTAGAGTACGCAGTTTTTGCCAGCAGTTTTGCTATTAATACACATTAATGTTATTTTCATAAATACAAAAGAGAGGCGCACTTTAAAAAAATGTATCTACTAAGCAAAACTGCATACAAAAATGCATGCATAGAAAGACATCAAAAACAACGAAACTGCAGGAAACTGCAATGGCCGCACTCAGAGCTAGGTATCTGTTGCTGGTAAGAGGATTGCTCCTGCCCTCCACAACTGCCAGGCATGTCTGGCAGGGTCCTGTGACATAAGAGGAAGTCCATTAGGGGACACTCAAACCTGGAACCAGCCCTTTCCTTATGCATTACCTCAGTCATACCAAAAACCACTTGCATTATTATTTACATTCCAATGCTGCAGATCAAGCTGGGTCTCCCTCTCTGATTAAGGCCATTTCCGCACTACACTGTTATAGTGCTATTATTCCACATTCAACATCCTACAGAATCCTGGGGATTGCAGTTTAGGGAGGAGCACTTAGAATTCTAGCCAGAGAGCTCTCTGGCCTCAGTAAACTACAAAGCCCAGAATAACACAGGATGTTGAAAGTGGAATAGTAGCACTATAACAGTGTAGTGCAGAAATGGCTTAAGAATTTGTTATAGTTATCATATTACGAAAAGAGTGCAGGGAAGAAGACACATACACTGACTACTTCAGGCCACCCATCCCTATGATAAATCTCTTTAAATACCCCTACTATATAAGCTATGATCACTTCTACTAGAAATATTCCTAATATTCCTATTTTCTTATTTTCTTTCTCCTCTCTTCCAACAGGCGCTTCACCTGTTCCACCAAGCTGACCTGTTTCGTTGTTCCTACTTGGACAGAGGCTCCCTCAGCTGTCTCACTGAGCTAGCTTGCCTTCCTCCCGGGTCTGTCTCCCTTTCCTTATCCCAATTCTGAGTTGCTCTCCCTCCCTCTCTTTCTCTGAGCGCTCTACTGGACTAGCCTCCATCCCTTGCCCTTGTGAAGTACTCAACGGATATAGTAAGCCAGCAATGAGGAGGCAGCATTGGCAGATAAGTGGTGAAGCAGCAACGGACATTTAAAAAATCCCCAGACATTTTAAAGATCTGCCCAGACAGAAATATTAACTCTGAAAAAAGAAGAGGAAAAGAGGTCATATGGCAACCCTAGACTTTGTGCATGGTGTGAGACTTGAACTAGGGACTTTGCAGCTCCCGCTATTCAAACTGCAACATTTTTCACAGTTACCTGAGAATATGCTTCACCAAACACATCAGAACACATAGAAGCAAGCATGTTTCCTGGCTGACAGAGCAATGCTATACAACATGGACTTTTTGGTGTACTATCAGGGCCAGTGAGAAAGCAAGGAACATGCTCACATCCACTGAATGTGTGTAAGTGGACCTACTGCTGTTTTGCATGACTGAGGCCAAAGCCAGCTATCCTTTGTGCTATAGCTTTTAATTCTCAGCTTGTCACTATTACAAGTCAACATCTTATTACTTATGCATTAGCAGTCATTCTGTAATTCAAGATGAAAAGAAACAAATATTCCAGCATTAAAAATGGTAATGCAATCCAATTGTCATTCCAAGGCAATTACCCAAGGTTTCAAGATGGGGGAGGGAGAGAAAAAAAAATGTTCTGCTCTTAGAACCATTAGCCATTGGAAATAAAAGCGTTCACAAGCTCGTACGCTACCAAAACTGAATATTCTTTAAAGCAAATGAATTTCATAATGTCAGCTCTCTTATTGGGCAAAGTGAGACACATGTAAAGGCCAACAAGATAGCATTTGGCTATCTTGATGAACATAGCTGTGTGTATGCACCATGTCCTGCACACTGGATGCAGGTCCTGCACACCTGAGGCCCCCAGATGTTGCAGAGGAGGAGATGTCATTGCCAGTGCTGGAGGAAGATCCAACTGTCGTTCTGGCCAGCTTCTGTATATGGAATAGAGGGCATCACCATTTTGGCCCTTTAACTCAAGACAGAAAAATGTCTTGGTGTGTTCCGGCACTTGAATACTGTTGAAGACAAAATGTAGGTTGTGCTGTTACTTGAATGCTTCCCTTCCAAAACACATCTTGCTACCGCACCCCCCAGCTTTAATTAGTTCTACCAGCGAAGGGTAGGAAATGCAGCACACTTTTCTCAAGATGGCAAGAGAAAAAATAATCAAGACTGAACAAAACTAGGAAAGAAAGAAGTAATGAAGGAAAGGTCATATGCAATTTCAAACAACACGAACTTTAAAGGTACTTCTTCTTTTTTAAACAGCCTGTCATCTGCTAGAAGTGTGAGAACAAGTACAGAAAGATTAGCCTTCCTTCTAACCCTAGCGTCCACAACAAATTATCTCACGCTACTGACACAAGATAGTTGCTTCTCATTAGAAAGTGCTAGGCCAACTCAACGTGAACAGGCATGCGCTCTCACTGAGGAGTTTAAAACCACTCCCCATAATGGGGCAGCAGAAAAACAGTTGCCAAACAAGCATCTGTACCATATAGGTTTAATATTTATATTATGTTTAGAGGATTGGACTAGGAGATTAGTAGCAAGCAGATCCCGTTTAATAGTCCTAGGATGCTTGTAATACGATCTCGAGCGATTCACATTCCACTTAACCAACTTAACAAGTTTGTTGCAACGATAAACTAGAAGTGAACAGAGAAATATGTGCACTGCCTTGAACAACTTGGAAGAGAGGAAGAATACCAGTAAATAAAATGAATAGTTGAAGAGAGTTGGGAGAGTTTTATGTTAATGTTGATTTTCCTCAGAATTGCGTGTTTGGACAGAAGGCAAATCAAGACCTATTAGAAAATCTCCAAGTGATTTGCAACAGACCATCAAGGGTTTCTAATCCCCAATAGTTTAACATAGGTGCCCCTCCAAAAAGGCTTACTCCTCCCCCACCAACACCCACATTAAATTAGGGTGTTGCAATCAAGAAAGATTTGTGGGAGACAGAACAGGAATGGATTAGATGTGAGTTCCAGTTCTGGTATTGAAAGAAATGGCCAGGTAAGCATAAGCTGAGAAGCAATTCATTCTTCACTTTTATACCCGCCTTCCCAGTTAGTATGTTCTACCCAGCTCTGGTTTATGGGTCTCTGTAGATCTCGTGGGGTTAAGGTTTCTCTGCCCACCCTCTCACTTCAACAGCATATATGCTAAAATTGGAATGATAAAGAGAAGATTAGCATGGCCTGCCATCTCCCACTATGATGGAATCCCTATCCAGGTAGGCTCTACAGTTCCAACCCTTGGGCTCCTATCAGTCAACTTTAGCCTCAAAATTGCAGTCTGCATACACTGATCAACCCAGCCTGGACAAGTGTCTGGGGCGATTTCCACACTAGACTGAGGCCATTTCTGCCAGCCGGCCCCTCCTGAAACTGCAGACCCCAGGATTCCATAAGATGTTGCAAGTGGAATAATAGCACTATAACAGTCTAGTGCGGAAATGGCCTGAATTGATTAGTGGAATCAGCTTGGTAAAGAGTGATCAATCTTCCTTGTAAATTATTAAATTAAAACATTCGGACAGGAACGTAGAAAATAGAAACAATACAGAGTTATTGTTGCACAGAAGGGAATTCTGGGAGCTGTAGTCCAAAAGTAACTTTTCCAACCTTGGTGTGCCAATTTGAGCATCATGACAAGTTATGGTTAGTGTAAAACAGTAATGAGGAAGGGAAACTGTACACAAAGCAAAGAGGGTGCATGTCCAAGAACAGGGCTTCTCTCACACATTCCACAATCTTATTTGGTTGCTAGGTTGGTTAGAGAAAGAACTACAACCACTGGGGGGGGGGGGAAACTTGTGTATTATGTTGCTTGGAATAAAACCTTTAAAAAGGCAGTTTATGGTAATGTTTCAGCTGCTTTACAGCTTTGCAGCAGAAAGACTCCCATCAACATACAGATCCGATTTCTCACAGCCAGCATTTCAGAAGAACAGGAATTGCTAAGAGCACTTCAGTAGAACTTATATGTGCATTGCCGTTCCAAAATCCAATTCTGTAAGTCAGAAGCTGTCATAAAAATATTACAAGCCAAATATGAGAGACATTAAAGGGCAATTTCTTCCTTCTGTTTGCTATTTAAGAGACAATTTATCCCACTGAAACAAAAACCAATTATTATGTTTTATAGTCATCAGCAAAATTAACAATCACTACAAAACAATTGTTCTTCATGAAGAGATGAATAAATAGATTGGAGAGAACTGCATCCCCTTCAGTGTCACACATCTACATCTTCTAGAAGCAAATTCCATTGTGTAGCTATGAAACCTATGAAGAAAAATGTTTTTATTTTCTCTCTTGGGGTTACCATAAGTTGGCAGATGACCTGAAGTCCCAAAAAAAAACCACATGCAAAGGTAATAAGCCAACCACGCACTAACTACTGGTCCCTTTTTTTTCCTTATGTTCCTCAACGCAAATCACATAATGGGTCACGACACAAACGGTCTAAATAATCTGGGAACATCAGTTTTTAGAGGATATGATTTTGTGTGACAACTGTCACTCTAATCCGTGAAGCCTCACACAAGCAGAAGTATTTCAGGAAGAGGCTGACCAATTATCTTGGCAGAAATGAGAACCAACATTGCTGATTTTCCAGACAGACTGTTCTTCTGTATTTGGGGAGGTGTGCTTGAAATGGAGGTTGTTGTTCTGGCCATTACAGGAAAATTTAGAATGATACTCTTGTTGGGTTCTGGACTATTGCGACCAACAAAGTTTAAAAGATAAGACTATTGATGGTTACAAGTCATGATGGCCTCTTTAGGCATCCTTCAGGATCACAGGCATCTTCTTTGTGTAGGTGTTGTTGTGGGTCAATTAGAAGACTACCATTTTCCTTGTGGGCTTCTTAGAAGCATCTGGTTGGCCAGTCTGGGAAGAGGGCAGGCATATCAGATGAGCCTTTCATTTGGTAAGGTAGGTTTGGAGAATATGTGGTCTTTCAGATTTTGTTCAAGTGATCTTCCCATCATCCCTTGTCTCTAGTGGAGTCTTCAAACGAACTCTTATTTGGACATCAGTGTTTCATGCGTCTATATTTGCATTAAACTCAACAATCACAATTTCCCAAGTGAATGGATAACTCGAATTATTATATTAATTTATAACAGAAGCACACAGGAGACCTAGAAGATTATATGTAGGATTTGCATGTATTGTTGATTCAAAATGACATTTTTGTTAAAGAACTGGCAGGATTTGGAGAATGAGGGAGAACAACCGGTTGAACTTTGTTTATAAATATGCTTCTAGAGAGAAGGAATGCCGAGTACTACTTTTATGCATGGGTGTTTGTGAAGCTGGCATAAGAATTTTATATAAGATACCATCATTATGAATGGTTCCAAATAGTGCTGCAGTATTATAGGTTTTGTATGTCAAGGAACACTCAGAGGTGGTTTTCCATTGACTTCACCTGACAAACAGCGCCTGATATTCCTTGGACCACTCTCTCCAGTCGAATTACTCACCAAGCCTGGTCCTCCTTGGTTTCCAAGATCAAATGGGATCCCTTTGCTCCTGAGTAAAACAGTGAATGGTCAAAGGAATCCTCAGCAAATATAGAAAATGATGGCAAAGTACCAAAACAGGAAGAAATGGAAGTTCATGCTCAAGAGGAACCTATCCTAAAAGGATAACATTAATCATGCTCCCCCCTGCATTTTCACTGTGTCTGTTGAAAGCTACCTGGGCTAGTGGCCATCACCACACACCATGGCAGGGAGTTCTGTAAATTATGTGTCTAAATACCCCAATAGCACTAGTTCTTGCCTGATCTTGGAAGCTAAGCAGGGTCAAGACTTGATTAGTACTTAGATTGGAGACCACCAGTGAATATCAGGTGCTGTAGGCTATATTTCAGAGGAAGGAACTGGCAGAAACAACCCCTGAGTACTCAAACCCTGTGAAATTCATGGGATCACAGTAAGTCAGCACACAGCTTGAAAACACATGCACACACAGCAGAAAACAGCTTCTTTTGGTCACACTTGAACTTCCTGTGGCTCATCTAACCCTAAAGTTATAGCAGAAGGAGAAAGACATCACTTCCATGTTTCCAGTTCTACTTCAAACCATAACTGTTACCGATAATCTGCTTCTGGCACCATGGGTGCTTCTTCCACAGTGGAATTCACAGCTGAGCTTATTCTAAGGCACTCAACTAATTTCATTAGCAATTTTATTCCTAAGGCAAAGCAACTGTTATAAATAAGAGTATGAAAGGCAAAGCCAGCTTTGTTGCTGCTGTCCTTGCTGTCCATCATATTCTCTCCTACCATGTAATGAAAGATGGGATGGTGCCAGCCAGGTGCGGCTTGCCTCAGCATTTCCCCTGACTTTCAGGGCTGGATTGTTTCTGAAAGAGTTGAAGCATCTGAAACAATATTATACTTCTATTATCTGGGTCAAGATATTTTCTGTTCCCTGAGTTAGTTCAAGATTTAGTCCTACTTAAAGTAGACTCACTGAAATCAATGTTTCTCAGGTCAGTCATGATTAAGAAACCCCATTGATTTCAATGGGGCATCTTTAAATAGGACTAAACCACTCAGTCACCCACTGAATCAATGTTTTTCATTTTCCCCTCAAGGAGTTGTTAGCGCAAGGTGCTAGCACTGTAATTCTTCAGCTCCCTGCTCTGGTTCAGCTCCCTCCACTGAGTTTCTAGAAGTTCATCTGCGAAATAAAGGATCAAAATGGATTGGAATATTAACAGAAAACATCCAATATATGTTACAGTGAGGTGGAGTGAGATTTTAGCATATGGTGTTGTTGCTACATTAATTGTTTCCATTAATATTTACTGGTAATTAATGTAATTGAGAGTCATTGTGGTGTAGTAGTCTGACTCCAGGAGACCAAGGTTCAAATGACTGCTAAGCCATGGAAGCCCACTGGATGATCTTGGGCAAGTCACACTCTCTTAGCCTCAGAGAAAGGCAATGACAAACCTCACCTGAATAAATACTGCCAAGAAAACCTCCATGGCTTTAAGGTCACTATAAATCAGAAATGGCTTGAGGACACACAACATTATTCCACCTTAACTGACATAGTAACATCCCTGACATGTAACCCTGGGATTTGTAGTTTAGGAACAGGTAGTTAGATTTCACAGCCAGAAAGTGCTAGTGCTTTGCCAGACCACAAAACCTAGGATTCCATAGGCTGTTGCCAAATCAGTTGACATGGGACATAGTGCTATAATTGTATAGTATGGAAAGGACCTTGGCAAAAGTGTATGAGAATACACATAGTGTTGAGAATGGGCATGGAGAGGCTCTTCTTTCTTATAATTCTAAGTGTCTGTGTGTGTGTGAGAAAGGGGGGGTGAGAGAGAGTGCCTTTGAGTCACCTGTTGAATTATGGAGCCCCCATGTCATGCCCCTGTCCCAGAGCCCAGACAAGACCCTTCTCAACAGCCACACCCTAGACACATGAGAGAAACAATACTTACAGCAGCCAATGCAGGTGGAAAAAGGAGAGCCCAGGTTTCTGGCAACATTTATATAAGAAGGACTTGTTAATTAGGCCACAGATGGTAGGACGCTAAGCCTATATAACAAGAGGCTGGAATGGGCAGAAGCTGTTGGAGCCTACTGATTCCATCAGCGGTAGCAACCCACCTGACTACTGCATTTCTTGTTCATATTCCTCAAACCTTTGTCTGAACTAAAGATTCTGTCCTTGGACATCCTCGCTCTGGACTCATGGTAAACTCAGACTTGGTTTCTCTGAAGTTGCTAAGAACTCAGACTGACCAAGACACACTTTTTCCTGCTGGCTCCAGCTAACAGCTTGATTATACGGCTAGAGGCCTTGGCAGGCTACCAGCATAGGACACTCCATTAATTTTAGAGGCTTTTCTTAGGCAAGGAATAGTTGGAGGTAGTTTTGCTAGTTCTGTCCTCTGAAATACAGCCTACAGCACCTGGTATTTGTTGGTGGTTTCCTATCTTACCTGTCAGCAAACGAAGTACCGAGAGAGGGGCCAACCGGGCTGCTCCCAGGCTGTGGAACTTTGTCTCGTGGGAGGCCAAGCTACGCCCCCTTGGCTGATCTCCTTTTGCCATCAGGTAAAGACCTTTCTATTCAAACAGGCATTTGATGATTGAGGGATTGTGCAGAAGGCTTTTAATGGGGATGTCTCTTTTATTTCTTCTGGCGTCTTTTAACTGGTTTCATACGATTTTAAAATATGGGTGTTCTTACATGATAGCCATTTCAATTTTTAAAACTTTTATTATCAGCTCTTTAGTTGTATTTTAACTTCTTTTAAAGACACATTAGGTGCCTTGCTAGGAGAAAGGCAGGATATAAATTAAACAAGTAATACCCATTATCTTCCAAAGATGCTGAGCAGCTGGGACAAATAAAATGAGATAGTTCTCCACACAGCACATAAACAGTGGCATTTTGTACTGCAGGATGTAGTGATCATCAATCTGGGCATCTTCAAAAGTGGTTTAGATAAAGAGGATAGGGTTATCAGTGGCTACTAATATCATATGTCTTGGCTTATCAGTTGTTGAGGACATATGAAGGAAGGCATACATCCCAAATGTCTTGATTTGGCAAGGACAGTCTGGATTAATCTTCTGCTCTCCTAATTTTTCAGTTGTTTTTAAAATGTGCTGGTTTCTCTTTCTTCCTCCCACTTTCCCCCTTTGTCCATGGTTTACTTCAATTGCTGCAAACTGAGTTCAAAATGCCAAAGTGTCATGCCCCTGTCCCAGGAACCAGAGAGGACCCTTCCCAAAAGCCACACCTTAGAGGCATGAGAGGGACAGCACTTACAGCAACCAATGCAAGTGGAAAAGAAAGAACCCCGGCATCGTGAAACATTTATATAGTAAGGACTCATCAATTAGGCAAACAGCTGGGGCAGGCTCTCAGCCTATAAACTGGGAAGAAGCAGTTACAGACAACTGATCCTATTGGTGGTAGCAGCTGAGTTTATTCTTGAATTCCTTGCTTGCACTCCTAGAACCCTTGACCTTTGCCTCATCTACCGATTATGCCTCTGGACTTATGGTAAACTTGGACTCTGTCTTTCTGAACCTACTGAGAACTCAGACTGCAAAACAATGAAGACAAACTTTGCCTGCTAGCTCCTGGTAACAGGTTGATTAGACAGCTTAAAGCCTTAGCTAACTGCCAGCACAGGACACAAAGTAGAATCATAGAACCATAGAGTTGGAAGAGACCCCAGGGGCCATCCAGTCCAACCCTATTCTGCCATGCAGAAACCCACATCAAGGCACTCCTGACAGATGGCCATCCAGCCTCTGCTAAGAGACTTCACCACACTCCGAGGCAGTATATTCTACTGCCTGACGGCTCTGACCGTCAGGAAGTTCTTCCTGAGGTTTAAGTGGATTCTCTTGTCCTGAACTTTGAATCCATTGCTCCTTGTCATAGTCTTTGGAGCAGCAGAAAACAGTAGTTTGCACTCAGTTCACTCAGAAAGGGTGGGAGGAGGAAGAAGAAGAGAAGGAGGAGGAAGAAGAATAATCTTACAACTCACTGTAAAATCAGGCAAAGCAAACAGCTGGGCCCTCTCTTAGTTTGTCTGTTCTTCCTTATTAATAACACTTGCCATCTTAATCATACTCTGATATTGCTTGGCCTCACGTGTCCTAGGGTTCACCTGTGAAATGCTGGAGGATATGGGAAGATGTTCTTGTACTCATGCCCTGTTTAAGGCCTTCCCAAAAGGCAATTGGTGGGCTACTGCATGAAAAGAAAGCTGGACAAGACAAGACTTTCGCTCTTATTTTCTTACTTTATTCCTAGTAAAATGCACTTCAACATTCCACACAGTTGTGCTTTCATTCTCTAGTAACCATTCACGAATATACTAAAGCACTGCATTATTTCAGCCAACAAGTCAGCACAAGGCTTCATTGCCGCCAAAAACAAGCACAAAATTCCTTACACCCATTACAATACAACTGAGAAATTCTGCAATTTAACATTTGCAAAAGGAGCACGCAGCAGGCACAGCAGAATGGCAGTTTCAGCCTTGCAGGCTCCAGATTATTATTAAAATCATCATAATCTATTATTTATTCTGCACCTCATTCTCCACTAGGTGCCACATAAAAATTAAATAGGTATGGCTCTGCCCACAAGCTTCCAATGCAAATCAGATATCTCTCACGAGGAGGAAGAACTGAAGAAGACAGACATGAGGGGGCAGTTACGAAGAAAAAGCAGATGAGGGAACGCTTGGCAACTTCTTCATGAGAAATGAATTATATGTCATGTTATCTAGGATTCACCCACCAGATCTTTGATAATCTTTAAATTATTTCTGTTCAAAAAAGAAGAAATACAAGTTTCAAGAAAAATGTGTGACTCGTGCCATAAAGGACAAAAGGAAGATTATTAAAAAGGAGAACCTAAATTTTAGATTCATGACCCCACTGAAACAGAAACCACCAGCCACTCCGGGCATCTGCTTAAAATATTCAAAGGGCAGGATAGCCCTCGCTCTGTACTGTGTTGCTAGGAAGAAAATATGATCAGTTAAGTTGTTTTCTTTCTTCAGAGACAAATGTTGTTTTATGTTCCAGGAGATGTTAATAAACAACAGTTAGTTGAAAATATCTATGTGAAGTGATACTTCAAGAAAGAACTCGAATATTTATAGGGTGTCTTAGCACAACAATTCTCAAGGTGGAAACAAAGCAATTTAACTCCAATTTGCTACAATAAAAACATAGGGTACCATAAAAACACAGGTCAGTTAAGTAAAAACAACTTAAATTTAAAACTCTTTGTAAAAGCCTTGGACAAGAGTCGCTTCTTTGGATTTACTTCACTTCAATTTCACTTGGGGCAGTTTGCACCATGGTTTCTTCCTTGATTTAGGAAAGCTGTGATGAAGTTTTAAAGCACTTCACTTGGCCTTACAGAAGGAACTGAACCTTTCTCAAGATCTGTTGTTGTTTTTTGTGCTTTCAAGTCATTTCTGAATTATGGTGACCTCCCCTCAAGGCAAAACTATCATGGGTTTTTTTGGAAAGATTTGTACAGAGGGGGTTTTGAGGCTGTGGGGCTGAGAGTGCAACTTGCTTTAGGTCACCCAGTGGGTTCCCATGGCTGAGTTGGAATTTGGACTCTGGAATCCAGATTTGCAATCCAATTCTCAAACTCCTACACCACCAGGTTCATTTTTTGTATACTTCCCTTGGAATACTTCTGGCAAGGGACAGCTTAGAAATGTTACTAATCAACAGTAAAAAGCAGCAAATTAAATAAAAATGTGAAGCTGGCTTGAAAATAAAGTATCCTCAGAAGTCTTAGAAAACTAACAGCATATCTTCCAATTGTCCCAATTTGGTAGGGACAGTCCTGATCAATCCTCTGTTTTCCCACTTTTCAGCTGCATTTGAAATATCCCCCTCTTGCTTTCCTCTTTGCCTTCAGCTTACTTTGTTTGCTGCAAACTGAGTTCCAAATCCAAAAGCAGTTTGCACTCAATTAACTCGAAAGAGGAAGAGGAAAGAGGGTGCAGAATCTGGCCCATTCCAGAAGGCCCAGGCAAAAGCACACTCCTAGCTTGTTTGTTCTCCTAGTTTTGTTAGCTCTTCCTCATTAGTAACTTTTGTCATCTGGACCACACTCTGATGTTGCTTGGCCATACATGTCCCACCAGTTTTCATCTGCAACGTGCTACATAACAGGACTTGAGTGGTAACAAAGTCGAATGTCCTTATGCAATTTTTATGAGGATTTGTGTAAGGTGTCCCAATAAATAGTCCTCCTGAATGCTTCTGTGTTATTTCACTTATTTCCCCTTAAACTGGAACTTTAAGCAGCTCACAAAATTTAAACCAAATACAAATAATAACCAAAGACATAGTTAAAAAGGACATTGCTAGAATTCAATTAAAGTATATACATGCAGATAGCTTAGACAGAAATAAACTGTAAATAGGGTGAACTTAGCTGCATCCCCATTCCTGGATACACACATACCGAAAGAAAAAGAAATACTCTTCCATATAACTGAAAAGCACTTCCATCTCCTGCAGAATACTTTTTTTTCCTCCACGGGAAGAGGTCTTCTTGGTGAAGAATCATTCTCGAAATCATTTTCCTTGCAGAGATGCTGTGACTTGTACTGCCGCTCCTCAGCAAGAAAAGGCGCTCTACCAGGCCCTCACAGCTTCCAGCTTACATCTTTCCCTTTGCCTTTACCCGCTGCAGGGCAAGTTTTCTTCCTTTCCAACACGAGAATGTACAGTAAAAACTTTTAGTATCTTCAGGAGCTTTGCATGCATTTACCTGAATGCAGGCAAAACTTCTCAAGGGCCAGCACAGAGCTTAAGATAGGCTCCCTGCCCAGTTTGATGACTCGTAGAGTAGACGTTATGCTAAAACACACAGATGTGCTTAGTTTGCATACTTCTCAGCAATGGGTTCAGACATTCCTTGGTACAAGCTGTAGGCTATGTGACAAGAGGGCTCTGCCTATAAAAGTCCATTTTTATCTCAAAGACTATGTTCTTCAATAAGCTTATAATCTCACTCAACAGGCTGCCAGAATCCAAGCTGAACGGGTAACACTTCTCACTCAACCATCGACTACCCGTTGCCTTTCGGAACTGGTTCCCATGGTAACAGAGGCCTGGCAGGAAGGAAATAGGGTAAAAGAGATTTTAAGTCATCCTTATTTCAAAATTTCTATCTGGTTTGCCATACTCCATTCTCATGGAAACAAGGAGTATGAAAGCAGGGTGAGACGTAAGTGAAGATGGCTTGCTCCTTCCCCCCCCCACAAGACTAAAATCTTATCCTAAGGGTCACTGGAAGTTTTTGTCACTTCAGCACAGGAAGTGTTTGTTTAACATGGGTGGGAGAATGAAAGTTTGAAGCTGGTCATCAGGTACAGCGACACCGTTCTCCACACATGCTATTAGCAGTTATTGTTGGAAAACTCTGGCATTCTCTCTCCCACACTTTTCTTTCTCTAGGACTTACCTAGCATAGGGTTTCATTTTCCTTGGCATATCAAAGCTTTTTGCCTTCCCACCTAAAACCCCAGTCTTGTTCTTTGCGTTATTTAAATGAATGGCTATGGTATCCAGATCATACGATCTAGGATAGACCCTGGGATCATTGACCTTACATAAGGTCTTATGTCTTTTTGCCATCTTGCTTCACTTCTTCCTCTCTGACCGTGCTTTGCCTCTCCACCAAGAAGATGGTTAGTTCAGAATGAAGCTACTATCTTACCTAATCTTTTGGTTAGTTAGTTAGGATCTAATCTCTCCAATGCATATGTAATTATAAAATTCATTAGTAAACTTTGCTAAGTTTATAACCTGAAACTGCCTGTCTTGTTTTGCTTTCTAACTCAGTCTCAGTTCAGGGATTGGGACATGCTGTTTCTGCAACTCTGCTAAAAGAAGGCTGATTCCTAACAATTTTAGCATTCACAGAGTTTCCCCAAAGGGCTAACACCCTCAGATATTCTAACTCCCAACATTTTTTGGGTTGTAGGCCCAGCACACTTCCACTGCTCAGCCCAGATCCTTTGTATTGCCAAAATGGCACCAAACAGGAATAACAGTGAGCTTCAACAGGCTTGAAAGAATCCCAAGACTAGCAAAAGTACAAAAACAAACCTTAAGGTGGGGGACACTGTTTAAAGTTGGAGACCAGGATAGCTCATTGAAAACTGGGCACATTCAGGGAAAGATGAAGAATAACAACAGAATGAAAGACAGTGAGGTTTGCTTACATCTGAACATCAACATTCCACTGAATCATTTTGCTTCAGGTCCCATTTGGAAGCTTTCGCGTTATGAAAGCACGGAGTTGATTTTTTTTCTTTAAGAAAGCTTTTTTTTTTTAGACCAGGAGCCTAACCAGTTCACAATAAAAAAAACAATACAAATTATTTGGTACGTACTGCAAGGAGCTCAAAGTTAAAGTACTTCGTTCTTCCTTCCTCCCTCTGCTCCAAAATAATTTTATCTTCACAAAAGGCTTATGCAATACTGAACCTGAGAATGAATGAATAGGTTTCAGGAGGCGTGGCTCCCATCATAATATATTTGCTGGAAGTGTATTAAAAGATGCAGGGTCGTTAGTGCAGGGAAATGCTAGAGATAGAGTGCTACAAAGCATCAAAGGGCAATTGTTGATTGCAACATCGTATCTGTTTGAAACATGTGTGTATTGTGTGTATGTATATATGTGTGTGTGCGTGTATCTATATTAGAAAGTATCAAATGGGTAATTGCTTTATGGTTCCATGTTACTATGTATCCAGAAGAGGTGGGGTTGGGGGAGATAAGAAAAGGGAAAAACAAAACCACCAAAACTGGTTGTGAGAACTGGAAATGCTCCAAGATGAGAGACAGGAAACATGTTCTTGCTTCAAGGATGAAAGACGGGTAAACAACTGAGAGCCTGGGAAATGTCTAAAAGATGTGGACTGATGTTTAATTGATTATCCTTACCAATCACAGCTTTTATGCACCTAACTTTGTATGGAAAGGTATAAAACCACGTATGTTTCAGTCTCAGCAACTTTGGAAGAAGTGTGCTGTGTTGCTTGCTTCTCACAAATAAATGCTGCTCTCTACCTCATAGTTGAGTTTGTGGATTGCAAGCTATGCAGGGTATGATAATAGGTCAGCTTCGTTTAGTGAGCTTTTGGGCTGAATGCTGCTTTGAGGAAGCCCCAACTTTTCTAACCACTGGCTCTCAAACGCAGATCTAAAAAAGAGTTAATCTTGTTTCTGTCAAAGGTGATGATTAAAAACGCTTGTTTCAAGCCCTATGGAAGTCTCCTTAAAAAAGACCAACCAGCCTTACGTAACTCCTATACTCAGAACAAATCATCAGCTAGAAATCCTTCCAAAGAAGACTCAGAAATGCAAAATTGAGGTCTTGGCCACACCCCATCCCTAAAATAACAATACGGAGCTAAGAAATGCTCATAGATTTTCTCATCCTCAACAAGAAGGGGCATCTTAACATACTAAGACAATTCATTCCAAAAAAAACAACAACCCAACAATCCCACTTGAGATTTTTTGCACTCTGAGACTGCCAAACCTCTTTTTCCCTCCCCTAAAATGCTGAAATCTCTAGCAATCTTGTCTAGCAATGAGAAATCTTTTGATAAGGTTCATACTTGCACGTGAGAATGGGATAAGCATATATTTACATCTCTAAATTACAACCCGAAAGGAAAAAAAAATGCTATTTGGGCATTCTGCTTGTGAAATCTAAATAGTCTATATGAAACAACTTCCAAGGCTCCTCAACCAGTTATTTAACAGTCAGAAATGCTATGTTCATGCTGGACAGTATGGAGCTAAGAATCCCGCTGGTCCTTGACAGTGTGAATAAACCATGGACTGGTATCACTGCATCAATATCAACCCAAGATGTTTTGCATCTTCAGGCGAAGGACAATATGAGAACTTTTCCAGTTCAATGTGCAGAAACCAACTGGACTGGCAATTGGAATCTTCTTCAGTGCTGGCAACAAGAAAGGTCTCCCATCATACCCAAAGACATTAGGCTAGGTTAGCGGGGGCAATGACAGGTGGAAGACTGAGGAGGAATGTAGGGGTCTATTCCACTGTTCTCCCCGCATCTCCTGACTGAGACATTTGCCTCACTCTGGCCGTTTCCACACCACACTATTATAGTGCTATTATTCCACTTTCAACATCTTATGGAATCTTGGGCTTTGCAGTTTAGGGAGTGGCATTTAGAATTCTCAACCAGAGAGTTCTTTCACTGCAGCAAACTCCAAACCCTAGAATTCCATAGGGTGTTGAAAGTGGAATAATAGCACTGTAACAGTATAGTGTGGAAATGACCTTTGCCTAATGGTAGAGCTGTTCCTGCAATGCATGCTTGACTCTGTTCTCACAAGGGGCACATTTTGTTTGTAGAGGGGTTGTATGTGGCAATAAATTGTGTACATCACACCCAGAGATTAACTCAGGGTCACAGGCCACATATATTCCCTTTGCCCCCTCCCTACTCCCACATTTCTTTCCTCCTTCCAAGACCTTGATGATATAAGGTTATTTGTTTCACAAATGTATTATTCAAGTGATATTTCATGGAAATATATAGACAAACAACTGTGGAGCATGTGTACTGTTTGCAAAGGAGCATTAAAAAGATTGACGTTTTGTAATTCTCTATTTACATGGACAGAGAGAGCAAGCATACAAAATCATTCAGCATTGCATGATCCATCTCATAACTTTGAATTAGTTACATCCATCAGAAATAAGTTCCAGTTAGCTACTCATTCTTATTGTGGTGAAATGTGCTGACTTCTTATTTAAGTGTTAGTTTGGTGTTAATCAGTTTTAACATCTATAAATTTTCCTCCATCCCTCTATTGTAGTCATGATCCAACTAGATTTAAGCAAGAGAAGCCCCACTGGTTACAGTGGGGAAAAAACTTCAATTTGGTGGTTATCCCTCCCGTTGAAAACAATTGTTGCCCAATAATAGACATTATATTATTGAACGGTAATAAGTTTTCTTTGCGAACGTCTGTTGGCTGCTATGTATGCTGTCTAATACAGTATGTGTTCACACTCACATGACTTTTCAGTGTTTTTATCAAGGACCATCTTGTTTTTGAAGGGCTGACCATGTAACATCCAGTTTAAAACTAACTAACAACAGCAACAACAACACCACAATGAAGCCTTATTGTTTCTCAATGGGGAGAACCTGGGCGTCCAGTGGGCCACCTGGTAACAATCTTCCTTAATATCTTAAACTGAGACTGGAGACAGAACTTATATATGACCATAAGAAAAAGTATCATATAATCAAACAGAGGAAATTCATAAGCTCAGGAAAAAAGGTTACATATCCACCTACCATGTTCACATTACAACTTACATGTACAGATGCAAATTCAGAAGTAATGACTCTAAAGAGGAATACATCTCTTCATGGCAGAGAAGACTGTGTCCTAGTGACGTGTGGGCTACTGTTCACATGTTGCTGACTCTTCACGGGCAACTTCATGACTCTTGTCCTCCCTTCCAGTGGTCGATTATCTTTTAATTGGACTTGGAATAGTCACCCTTCAAACAGAGGACCACCCTCTGACAGGCCTTCAAACAGAGAACTGTATAGTAGGACACATGGGGTTTAGGCACTCAGAAAAGCCATCTCCACTCCACAAATAAGTGAGAAATGATGTAAGATGGGGAAGAATTAACAAAAGAGACCAATGAAGCAAGTTTCATTCTAGAACAGTCATTTGCATTAGTTGTTCAGGAGAGAACCTGAATTCTCCATTCACTCTCAACATTGACAGATATATTTGGGATAAACCTAGCCACACAGATGACAATCAGTGTGGTGGTTAGAACAGCATTCCTCAAACCTGACATCTGCCATTTGTTTTAGACTACAACTCCTATCAGCCCCAGCCAGCAATCAATGGTTGAGTGATGGGTATTGTAGTACAAAAAATCTCAAAACCACCATGCTGGAGGAGGCAGAATTAGAGTGCCAAAGGAACTAGTTGAAACTCCTTCTCAGATAGCAAGGTAATTTTGCTAGGTGAACTTGGTCTACTCACTGTTTCTCAAGGTCTGAAAGTACCATTTGAAAATACACAAGGTAGCCATCTTGGGTCTGGATTCAGTCAATACTTGAAAGGGAACTCACTAGAAATCCCATGTACATGCTTTGACTTCCATGAGGGAGGAGATACAATTATTTTTTATAGCTGTCAAGATCAGGGGCAAAGGAGAATTAAGGGGTGGGGAATAAGAACCATATATACCAGAGGTGGACAATATGTGGTGCTCCAGATGTTGTTGGACAGCAACTCCCATCATATCTAGCTAGCATAGCCAACTGTGAGGACTCATGGGATAAGCAGTCCACCAGCATCTGGAGGGCCACAGTTGCCCAGCCCTGATGTCTTTTGAGGGGACAAGGATGCAAATACAATACATTCAAAACACACCCCTGTGCCAACTTCACATGGAAGGCTGGTATAATTTACAGACTGTGCTGTGGGACTGGAGGCAGATGCTGGAAAGTTATCAACTTGCCCGAAGCCCAACCAATGAATTCATGATTGACTAGATGTTTGGCATGAAGTCTTTCAGCTCAGAGGATGACACCTCTGTACTCCCAGAGAATGGGTGGGACACATAGAATAAAGAACAAATTATAAGTGATGTCATCCCTAACTTTAATTTTGTTTAACTGGTGTGTGTGTGTGTTGAAATCATGAATGACAGTAGCAGAAAACAGAAACAGACTGGGACCCTAGCAAGGAGAAGGAAGGCTATAACATTTTGTCCATCCCACTATCCTAATCTGAACACATGCTTCTTGTCAAATATTAGCAATTGGAAGGAAGGCTTTTACTGGAGATAATGGAGAGATGTCCTTCTACTGGAAACAGCTAATGGAGGGGGCTGAGGCAAGCCAGAACTGGGCTATAGTACAGGTTAAAGGAGTTTATTCCCTCTACCTTCCTGATGTCACGGTCTGTGTACTCCACATGTACTTATTTGTTCCGTTTTAACCCTCATGCAGCAGGACATTTTAAAGTTCACAGTCCATGTGGAAGTAGATCTACAATGTAGATGCTCTGTGGGATTGTTGTTTGAATAGTTGTAAGCAATTTTTCCACATTTCAGCTATTTGCCATGCAAAAAACATCCAGGACCAAAGAGGAAAAAAAGTGTTCCAAAAAACCTGTTGCTTTTGGGCACTGGGATGTACTTTGCCCTACCCAGTGTAACATACTGGTCCAAGAAAACCAAAGATCCTTTCTTAGAGATTTAGCAAAACATGATAAAACAGAGCAGGAGTGCCATGCTCTGGCTGTCAGAAGGTTACTCCCATTGTAAAGGTGCTAAAATCCTCATGGGCACTGGAACTCTCACTGGAGTCAGGAACACACCCCACACTATTCATACATTAATCCCTAATCTTCACTCTGGCCTTCATCCTCAGTATACTGTAACACTGTCCTTCTCAATGGATCAGGGGGGAAAAAAAGCTCTCAACCCTTAAAAAAAACCCTTTCTTTTTTTAATTCCTGATGTGCGAGCGTTAAAAAGCACCACACAGAACACCAAGCAAACTTGAACTAAAAACATGAGTAATGTCACATCTAATTTGGCTCTATGCCACCAGTATAGTAAAGTTCCAAATCACAGCAATGTTGCTACAAATAGGATGGATTTCAAAGGCAAAAGAAGGGACCAGGTGGTAAAAAGAACGATAGAGCCTGAATGAGTGAGTCTTCCATAGTTCTGCCTCTGAAACTAGATTGTAGATGTATTATGAGAAGGAAATTATTCTTCATTATGTACTTTCTTTCTTGATAGCAACAACACGGAGAGAGAAAAAAAATATGATGAACTCTGCAAAACATTTTATCCTCATTTTCCACTTCTGAAGGACAGTGAGTCATTTTTGTTCAATTAACATCCATTTTCAAACGAGATATATTTCTGGCTTTACAATATAGCTTCACAGGCTGCTGTATTCCTATTATGCATACATAGCCCCAAAGAAACACATTTTATCATTTGCATGTCTAACTATTCTGTTTTATTAATTCCTCGTCATTCATTTTGTAAGACAATTGCAAGGGGCACAGACGAAAGCAAAATCTGAATTCAGAAGGAAAAAAACCCCCTAATAATCTGGAGACAGGCCAGTAGAATAGGCTATTACTATGTTGCTTCACTGCTGAGCCTCTTTGTTTTTATGAATCAGAACTGATCCTCTACCCCATTACAACTCTTTGAAAAAAAAAATCATTTTATTCTACTGACAGTAGAAATAAGACCACTACAGCTACCACAGTATAGGCTAAGGATAGTATTCCAAACATATTTGCTCCAAATTTCAATGAAATTAATGGTACTTTCATTTCCAGATAAGTATATTTATGAGTATGAAGCATAAATACCCTAAAGGCACCAAATCCTGCCTGATCTTGGAAGCTAAGCAAGGTCAGCCTTGGTTAGTACTTGGATGGGAGACCACTAATGAATACCAGGTGCTGTAGGCTATATTTCAGAGGAAGGAACTGGCAAAATCACCTCTGAGAATTCTTTGCCTATGAAAACCCTATGAAATTCATGGGGTCACCATAAGTCAGCAGCTGGCTTAAAGGTGTGCGTGCATGTGCATGTGCATGCACACACACACACACACACACACACACACATTTGGGAGTGAAGTGTGTAAATTAATGAGTTTCACATTGGATGTTTTAATATACCATGGATCAGGTAAATATTTCAAAACCAGCAGATCAGTCAAAATCCTATATCCACTTTCCTGGGAGCAAGACCCATTAAACTCAATGGGACTTGCTTCTGAGTAACCATACACAGAGTTACAGTGTAATGAATGGAACTAAATCGCACTGTCTTCAGGGGAGCCTGCTCCCAAGACTGCAGCTACAGTGAAGAATAGAGTGTCTACTAATTCTGCTATAACCCAATAGCACTGGGGAAAACACTGTATCAAACATAGTTCAACACAATTTTTAAAAAAGCAAATACGTATCATGAGCGTAATGCAGACAGAGAGAAGTGTTTCTATTACCTAACCTTTACATGTGTGGATCTACCTTGTGTATCTTTCAAAATATTTGGAACCTCGGTCCCAGATGATCAAACTGGCATGAAAACCTCACTGATGGCAAATCTACTCTGCTCCATATGTTCCATTTAGAAGATTGTGGGTTGAGAACATGAGAGAGAATATGGAATTATTTAGAACCCAAAACTGAACATCAAAGAGGATGGATGGTCCACGGCAGAAGGAAGAAGCAGGGAATGAATACATGCACACGTAGGCATATTTGTTCTTATTTAATAGCTAGCTCTCCCTCGGCTAAGGCACCTTCGTAGTTGGGATGCATACACTGTTCTGTTTGCCAGTGCTGGAGATGTGGGTGCTCATATGAAATCAACCGGGTGCCGCGTTCTTTAGCTCAATAATTAATAGCCAGAAGACTGAAAACACAAAAGGGGAGGTTCACGGTTATTTCAACAAACACATTCAGAGACAAAAACAGACATATTTTATGCGTCTTCAAAGCAGCACCGGTGGCTGGGTTTATTCTTACGCTACAGTTAATCTGTCTTGACAATTAAAGCTACAGAGCTTTATACAGATACTGCCCAGATAGGTTTCTGACTGTCTCTTAACTGTATCCACAAGCATATGAACTGAGACGGCTCCCAGCACAATCCCACCCTAGGTAAACCTTCCCTTTGGCTGAAAAAGGGAGTTAGAGAGACATAGCCTTAAAAACCAGCATCATCACTAACTCTATCTGCTGCTGATCAGCACCACGGATGGCGGTTTGTTGTCTTCCAGGGACGAAGTATAACTGGATGTTCAGCACCCCCGTCAATATCACGATGACCATGAACACGATCACTCCTCCTTTCCAAAGAATGAACCCATAGCCCGTTTTCAACACCATGCAGAATGAGCGGAGGACAGCGAAGAGAGCAGAATTACAGTGAGATTGATGGATGGATTCTACTACACCTTCACATGTTAAGCGAAAAGGACGGGAGAGGCTACAGAAAGAGCAAACTGTTAAAATTTCAAAGCAGCGAGATTTGAAAGCAGCTGGTGAAAAATGAAGGACAAAGGGTAGGAAGAAGGTCACTGCCTGCGAACGGTGGGGTTGTCTTCTCCTTTGACTTAAGTTGGATTCCAAAGGGGGCCTGGAACTTGGTGAGAAATGCACTACCACGCCTTCAAGCAAAGCTGCTTTTTAACTAGCCTCACTTAGCTGCCGGCCAGCAGAGCAATTCCACATGCCTTCCTGCCAGCTCGGTTACAAGGCAAATCAGAAAATATCACTTTTCTGCTAGCACTAAAAGCAGACGTCTATGTTGTAACATGCTTCTGACAAAGGAGCAAGTTATGTTATTTCGGTGTACCTAATTGACAGCTGACACTATACGTCCCTAAGACCCAGAAGCCCCGAGTTCAAATGTCATCTCAAGACAAGAACTCACTAGGTGAGCTACTACCTCTCCTGTTTCACTGGTGATGAAATCCATGAGCTACTTTACAAGACTGTTGTAACTAACACCAGTATTTTAAACCAAATGTGCAGAAAGCATGCTAGAAATCCAAGTGCTAGATATAATTATTATCACAAAACGATGTTTTATAATCACTTCTAAGATCTCTCTGGCCGTGAGAAAGTTTCCTTCTCGGGTAGGAATAACATAGCAAATAAAATAAAGGTGACATCTAGCCACTTTGTTACAATAGTAATAGTGCAACGGTAAAAAAAGAAGGTCTTTGTAGACAAAATTAGAGGTTGCCAAAACATACATTGCATCCTTTTGATAGCAAGTGTCTGCACATACAGTTGGATGTCTCCAACACACACACAGAAAAAAAAATACTAAAATACACCTCAGCCGTATATAAAATCTTTTGAGAGAGTCTGAAAGTGCATTAGTCTCATCTACAAAAGGCGATGTACTTCGCTTACAGTGCACTGAAGCTACGATGAATGAATATATATAATTATTTGCAGAAATTAAATGAGCACAGCACACAGAAACTAACATTGCAAAGTATAAACGCGACAGTGCAGATAAGGCAGAAGACGAACACAAGCTGCTTCCCCGCAGAGGTGGCTCAAAGGCTCTCAGGCGGAACAAAGCGGTCCCTTTGGCGACACGCAAATCTCTCACTCGCCCGCATCCACTTGGGGAGCGGGCATCCTCTCCGCCAGGGGCTTCTGCACCTTGACTTGACCCCCACAGCAGAGCACCCGCAACGCCACGGGGGCACCGGCTTCCCAACGTCGCACCCACAACCCTCCGCCGAGGTCACAACTTCCAAAAAAAATAAAAAAATGTCAAATGCACAAACCCGGACCCTGCAACTGCGCTCAGGGTGATCTCGACTCCGCAGCTCCGTCTAACAGCGGATGGGTTTGCACGCCCGCGTCCGACGGTGCCACACACACACAGAGAGAGACGACACGATAGCCACGGTCTGTGTTTCCTCGCCTTTGCCTGGCGATGACTCGTCCCCGGGGGGCAATCGGGACTCTTGCGGGCTCCGAAGCCGACGCCACGGGCTGGCTCGGGATCCCAGCCTGGCCGATCCTTGCTGGCTCGCCTGCCGGTCTCTTTCCACGCCACGCGCGGCGTGTGGCCAGGCGAGGGGGAGTAAAAAAAAAAGGCGGCGGAAAAAAACAAAGAAAAACCCTGGCGCGCGTGGATTGCGAACGCGCGTGGGGAAAGGGAGGCACCTTGCCCCCTGCCAAGGGCGCGCGCGCGCGCCACACACACACACCCACCCACCCACCCACGGGCGCGCCGCCTCGGGAGAGCGCGCCAGCCCGGCCACCCACCCACTCGCGACCTCGCCCCCCACGCAGCCGCGACTTACCGCGTCGCCGGCCCCGGGAAGTTTCAGCGGCCCCGGCGGAGGCAATCCGTGCAGCAGCAGCAGCAGCAGCAGCAGCAGCAGCGCCGCCGCCGCCTCCTCCTGCTCCTCCTGGTGGCCCGCGGGCTGCTGCCATCTCAGGCGGCTGCCGAGCACGCCGGGGCTGCCCTCGCCCGTCCTCCCGCGCGGGCGCTACGCCGAAGGGGGAGATAAATCCACATCGCCCGAGAGAGGGGAGAAGAAGGCACAGCGGCGGCGCCGGCGGCGGCCGCTCTCCCGCATCCCTCCTCCTCCTCCTCGCCGCCGCCGCCGCCGCCGCCTCGGCTCGGCTCCCGACGCCGCCGCTCCAGCCGCCCGGGCGAGGGGCGCCTTCCCCCGCGGCGAAGCCCCTCCGAGCCGCCTCACACCCGCCCGCCGGCCAGCCACGCGGGGAGGCGCGCGCTGCCTGCCTGCCTGCCTGCCCGCCCGCCCGCCCGCTCACCCGCTCGCGCCCAGCCCGCCGCCGCTCTGCGCCGGGCGGACTTTGGCAGCTGCCCAGCCGCTCGGGGCTCCGCGAGTTTTTTTTTCTCTTTTTCTCTTTCCCTTTCCTTTCCTCCCTCCTCGGCCGCTAATGAGCATGCCCGGGAGAGGGGCCGGGGCATGCGCGCTAACCGGCGGCGAAGCCCGGCTTGCCTTCACCTGCTGCCAGGTTCGGTGCAGGTGGTGTGGGCGCGGGGGGGGAGTGCGCGCGCGCGCCGGCGCGCGGTGGGAAAAGGAGGCGCGCGAGGCAGCTGGCGGGCGCGTGGAAGGCGCGGGAAAACAATGAGGACGGGGCGAGGGCTGGGGGGGCTTCCCCGCGGAAGATGGGGGGAGACGGCGGATTCGGGGGAAAGGGGGTGGAGGGCGGCCGAGGGAGGCGGGGAGGGGGGAGGCACCGCCGCCTTCCCGAGCGGAGGGCCCCGCCTCGGCCGCCTCTGTCCCCACCCGGACCCGCTGGAAGGGGACGGTGCGGGGGGTGGGGGGAGGCGCGGCTAGAAGCGGAGGAGAGAAGGAAAGAGAAAGAGGGAAACGCTGAGGGTTTTGTTCTTTGCGGAGGAGAGAAGCAACAGGTTGGGCTCGGCCGCCAGGCGAGCTCCAGAATTTGGGGGAACGGCGGGAGGAGAAGAAGGGCGGGAGAGGCAGAGAGGGCAGGGCCCTCCGCCGCCGGGCAAGGAAGCCCCAGGCCCTTTCCGCACTAGGCTGCTGTAGCGCTATGATGCCCGCTCCTATGGGGTCCTGGGGTTTGCAGGTTAGGGAGGAGGGGCCTCCTGCAAGAGGGGAGGTGGCCCTTGGGCAGGGAACTGGGCTCCTTTCTCCGCAAGGGCAGGTGGATGGGGAGGGGGAGATGCCTGGAAGACCCCCAGGGATGCTCAAGTCTGTGCCCGCAGGAAGCCATTTACAATGGGTGTTAGCCAATTGCCCCCAAGAAGCTGAGTGCTCAGTTTTAGGGACCTGCAGAAGGAGGAGAGGCGGAGTCCACCTGGAGCCCGGCAGGATCGAACTCACAACCTTGCGGCCACCGTACCGGCATTTAACCCCTGCACCACTCTGGTCTGGTGCTATTATCCCACTTTCCACCGCCTATGGAATCCTGGGGGTTGCCGTTTAGGGAGGGGCCTTTAGGATTCTCCTTCCAGGAGGTCTTTGGCCTCAGTCAACTACATACCCCAGAATTCCACAGGAGGTTGGAAATGGAAGAAGAGCACTAGAACAGTGTAGTGTGGAAATGGCGTTCTGTCCGATAGCTGACCTTACTCACTTGTCGCTGCAGTGTTCCTGATAACCAGAGCGATGTATGCTCCTACATGATGTCGTAGAATCATAGAGTTGGAAGAGACCCCAGGAGCCATCCAGTCCAACCCCTTTTCTGCCATGCAGGAACACCCATCAAAGCATTCCCAACAGTTGGACACCCAGCCTCTGCTTAAAAGCCTCCAAAGAAGGAGACTCCACCACACTCCTTTGAGGCAGCAGCATATTCCACTACTCTTCTGTGAGCATGATAAACATTCAGTTAGCACTATCCAAGGTATAGGTAAAAGGAAGGAAAGGGAACATGTAATTAATAATGATTGTAAACACGAACAAGTCATTTTCCTATAGTGTTTAAAGTGTTAGATGCATATAATGTTGAAAGGACAATACTGTATGCTCCTTGTTTTTTATACTTTTTAAAATGTTTCCTGTTGCTTTTTAATAATTTTTTTTTTTTAAAGAAACCCACCTTGGCCTGGTCATGCACTCTGGGCCTTGGAGGAGGGCAACAGCTAACTTCAATAATATATAATAATATAAATAAAATAAATAATACAAATAACTATAAATAAATAATATGAAATAATAATGACTGAATAAAACAAATAAAAATAAAGTAGAGGGAAAAAAATAGGATAGGGTTGCCATAAACTGAAGCTGACCTGAAAGCCCCTAGCAACAGAAACAACAAAGTTTTACAGTGCTGTCCCCCGCATGTCTCCTTGCAAGTAAGTGTTTGGAGTCAAGAAGGGCTTATTCTGGGATGGCAACCTAGGCACCTAGATGTACAAAGTCCTATCGAAACCATGATGGGGCTAAAGATAATTGGTTAGGCTTTTTTTTTTCTTGTGTTGTATTGCATTGTAGCAACAACACACCAAGGCATTTGTTTTATAAGAACTGCTTCCCTTTAGGCTTCCTGTACCTGAAACATAGTTTCCTTCCCCTGTTTCTTTACAAACAAAAAGAAGGAGAATAAGATCATTGGGTCATTATCTGGTTGGTAGTAACCTCAGGAGATGTATCCAGCTTCTTTCTGTCACTTCAAGTGTTTCAGAACCATATTTCTTGAAAAACTCTCCCTCTGACATTTTTCTATATTTTGATAAAACGTTGCAGTTGCATCAAAAGTGTGAAATGCCTGGTCCACATAATGTTATTTTTCACTGTTATTTTCCATTGGAGGAAGGAAGAGGGGGAAAAAAGGACTGAGCAGTACTTGAGAGGATCAGCTGGTCACTGTAAGCCTAAACAGATGACATAGCTTTCCAAAAGTGGGGTTCATACCTATGTCTGCTGGCCTCTTTATCCCCCTACGTGTTCTTCACTGCCCTCTGAGAAATCAGAAAAAAAAGTTCGTTGTTGTGTGCCCCCTAACTTATGGTGACCCTAAGGCGAACCTGTCACAGGGTTTTCTGGAGCTGAAAGTCTGTGGTGTACTCCGGGTCAGCCAGTGGATTTCCATGGCCAAGGGAGGACTTGAACTCTGGTCTCCCAGGTTGTAGTCCAATGTTCAAAATGCTACACCAGGCTGGCTTTCATCAGAAGCATGCTTACTATGGAAAGACATGCCTACAGCTCCCACGGTTTGTTATATTCGTTGATTATATATATATAATCTAACATGGCCATTTCTGAAAAAGCGGAGATGATAGACAAGGAAATATAGGCATTTTTTTCATACATAGTGAAATGGGGTGGCAACACTTGGCCCTTTTGCTTTTTCACAGAAGGAAGAGGAAAGCAAAAGATCCCATCTGCTGGGAAGGAAGGAAGGAAAGAAAGAAGGAGGCAGGCAGCTTCCTCAAAAAGGGGCAGGGGGCTTTCCCATTTCCTTCCATATTTTGGCCTTGATTTAAATAATCTCCCCTCTTGTCTGTCCTTTTTTTTTTTTTAAGGTTTGGGGGAAGATACTGGCGTGCATTCTGCACAAGCAATTTTGCTGCTGAGCAACAAATGGCGCCTTCCCTGCGACACCCACATCCACATTAAGGTGTATAGTACCCAAAGCCAGCTAAATGATGAGGCAGTAAATTCCATAACTACCCCCTCCCCCAGTAAAAGCCCAATAATAAGAGATTAAGTAACTAACAATTTGCTGCTCTTTCATGACAGCCAGAATCTGCTCCCTGAAGTGACTAGTTCATTGTGCCTAGTGGTAGAGCCAGCCCTCCATGCTGAGAGTATTTTATATTTTTCTATAGGAATGATGGAATGTCATTCACCCATGTGGGATAAATTTAAAAAGCACAAAAGAGACACAACGGAGTTGAGGATTAAACCCAACCTCAGTGATCCCAGGGTTTCAAGTGAGAAGTGGTCCCAACTGTGTCCCAGATTGCAACCTTTGAACATTTTTTCCACTGAATGACAAGGGAATCAAGCCAACCAGTAACAACCACGGCTCTGTCACGCCTTCTGTTTCTTGCTTGTGAGAGCCTGATGCAGTCCTTTGGAGCAGCTTAGATGGGAAGATGCTCTGAGCGACACTGAGTTATGGATGGGAGGATGTATAAAACTAAGGTTTACATAATTTGAAGAAAACTCCTATGCACTTCAACCCACCAATTGCTAAAGGCCCCTGCTATATGCGCTGTGATCATTGCTACTAAATAATATTCCTCACCCTCATTGTGTTTAAGGAACAACAATTCTAATTGGTTATTTAGTGTTATTTATTAATACCAACAACTAATCTGGTTACAGTGGAACTGTAGGAGAGAACTGCAGGACAGAAACTTTGTTCTGAAAAAAAAAACTCCCAGAAGGACATGTCCTGAAAAAGGAAGAGGTATGCTAACTGTAGGTAAATAAATCCAATTTCATCTATCTAGCTGTCTATAGCCATTTCTGCACTAGACTTTTATAGCACTATGATTCCCCTTTCGACATCCTATGGAATCCTGGGGTTTGCAGTTTCTGGAGGGACCAGCCAGGATTCCATAGGATGTTGAAAGTGGAATAATAGCGCTATAAAAGTCTAGTGCAGAAATGGCCTATTTGAAAGGAAAAGAAAAGCAGCTTTGGGAGAAGGACTCTTGTAATGGAGTAGAGTGTATACACGTTTGAACTCCATGAGAAACTCACAAACAATCCTTACAGGGGGGTTAAGTAGGCAAAAATCTGCCAGGGAAACTATTAAGCAGCCCTCCGCTGCTTTTCTAATAATAATCACTGCTTTCTGAAGAAGTTTTATCTTTTCTTTTAAAAGCACATCTGAGACTGAATACATATATTTGAATATAATATACGACTGGAACGTAAAATATTTATTCTGTGCCTTCAAGTTGTTTATGACTTATGGTGACCCTAAGGCAAACCTATCACAGGATTTTGTTGGACAGATGTATCAGAGGGGGTTGGCTGTTGTCTTCCTCTGAGGCCAAAGAGTGTGACTTGCCCAGTAGGTTTCCATGGCTGAGTGGGAATTTGAACCCTGGTCTCGCAGAGTGCTAGTACAACGTTCAAACTGCTGTGTATTCAAACTACTGCACCACCCTGGCTCTCAGATGCAGTACAATCTAATACAGTCTTTATCCATACTGTGTTTCTGTTAGAATCACCCACACGCTCTTTACTCGTGTACAGGAAAAGCATTCACTGCAAGTTTTCTTTCAGATTTGACATCAACACACTGGGGGACAATTTTCCTCAAATACAATAAATTAATCAGATTAAAGCACACATTGATATCTTTCAAAAACTTGCAGGTTTCACAAAGACTCATAACTGACAGAGTTTAGGGCTTTCATTTTTTTCCTTTTCTTTTTTTTTTTTTAAGCTAACATGTTAGTCATTGCTCATTACTCTGAAAGTAAACAGCAAGGCCACATTTATAAGCCAAGTCAACACAGTTTACAGTAAAACCTGTGTGCGTTAAAACAACAGTCTAACAAAAATTGGCCTAAAACGTGCAATACAATTGACAAACAAGCAGCAACGTTAAGCCCCAACTGCCTGGTTCCTGAGATGGTGAAAGCTACCAGTTTCATGTGTACCACCCACTGCAAGTTTGTTTGGTTTTTTGCTCACTGGCATTCTTGTTCTATTGTTGCTTTGCAGCTTTGCTGATGGTAAACACCCTAAAACAGGGACTGGGAAACTTAGTCCTTGCAGATTTTTTTGGACTTCGACTCTCAAAAATCCCAGCCATCATGGGAGATGCAGCCAAATGCAGAGGGAAAAAGTCTCAGATTTTGTCCCAGTTCTTTCCAATTTTATACTGGGTTTATAAAACAACTTGGAGAGCTGGTATAAAAAGTCTCTGATTATACTGGGAGCTGGCAGAAAATATTCAAAGGCAAACAAAATGGAAATGACTGTCCAAAATAAAACAGGGAAGAACATGGAGAAAATCTAGGGCTTTCTCTTCTCTTAAATATGTCCGGATATATATTAATAGATATACCCTGATTTTCTTTGCAAATGAGACAGACAAGGAAGAGGGGCTTCGAAGCGAGAGAGATAACATTGGAACTTTTGTTGATTGCTCGAAAGTTGGTTGCTATGTGCAAACTCAAAAGGCAGGGAAATAATAACTTGTGTGTTTCTGACATGTACACCGCTGCGAATGAACATCAAGGAAAAGAATTGTCTCCTTTCTCAAGTTTTGGAAGCACAAGAGGTGTAAATCACAGTTGTACCTTGCCAGCTAAAAGGAATGCCACATCCTGTTCCCAGAATGCTTTTCACACTGAGACAGCCTTCACAGCTTGGTTCCTGTGTTGATTTGAAATATCATGCGCTGCTTTTGAGTCTGCCGGCAGTATCTTTAAATACAAGTAAGCACTACTTGGATGGGAAGCATTCGCTTGATTGATAGCTGATATAATGGGTGAGACATCACGGCTCACTGATAGTTAGCACTCATCCTTTTTCACATTGCCACAGGCTCAAGTGCAAAACTAAACCTTTTTTCCTAAAAAACGAATTGAACATGGATTTTATACCCAAGATAGTTAACTGTCCAAATGCAAGCTGCTCTCATTTTTCCAAGAAAAGCCATGCTAGACCAAGGAGTGGAAACTTTTTGCTTTCCAGATGTTTTAGCCTACAGACTTTGGGCATTCCTGCACTACACAGTTATAGTGCTATTATACCATTTGCAACCTCCTATGGAATCCTGGGGTTTGCAGTTTAGGAAGGGGTGTTTAGAATTCTCAGCCAGAGAACTCTTTGGCCTCAGTAAACTACAAACCCCAGAATTCCACAGGAAGTTAAAGTGGAATAATAGCACTATAAGGCGTAGTGCGGAAATGACCTTACTGCTGTCGGAAAGGCACATACAGCTTGTCTGCTGTGCGTTCTTAGTGCTGGCCATGTTTATCAGTCTTCCCTTATTAGGGAAGGTCCAGTTCAATTATACCAGCCAAGTACTAATGAACAATCAGGTTACAACTCCATCCATCCCTCAGTATAAGCTCAACTTAATTCAATGGGACTTACTTCAGAATAGACATATATAGGACTGTACTGCCAATGAGTCAAGCTTTTGCAACTGACCTCTCTTCACTGGAGCCACTGGTGAGGAGAAAAATGGTTATAAATAGACCCGTAGCTTAGAAAGCAACAGACGAAAGGCAACAGAAAAAAACCCTTGTGAGAATACTGCATATTCCAACATTCGTCCCAAGATCTGTGTTTTCCCGATTTGTGCAATATTGTTGTGGTTTTACTGCCCTTCGCCCCGAAACACATGGAGAGGAAAGATATGGAAGTGTCTCTTTGCCCAGTGAAAGAGAGGCTTTCTGGCAGCCTTAGTCATCCTCCTGAGTCTGCGCTATGTTGATTTGCAGTCACCAAAAGGGAAAAATAGGATGGCATTCTCTTATTAGTGGAACTTGTGAGTGTTAAGAGGCAGAAACGTTTTCATGCCTAAACTCATTAATTGCTAGTTTTCGTGCTATTTAATAAGAGTTTAGACACAGCATATAGAATGTACATGGAAATTTCCTGTTTGTTTATGCTACCATGCCCTCTCTTCTTGAATCACTTTAACGTGCACCATTTTTTAATTTTTCCCTCTCTTTCCTTCATTAAACTATCCATTTGATTATGGACAAGTATTTTGAATAAAATTATTTCTTCAAATTTTGCAAACCAAACTATGCTTACTTCTTTTCTAAGCTAGACCCTGTATCGGGATGGGGGTGAGCCTGGTGGTTGTTCAGATTCTACCTTGTCAATTTGATTCCTCTGCATGGGAGATCCACTACTATCTCTCACAATTCCCAATAATGAGCTTAATGTATGCCCCCCCCATCTTATACGCTACATGAATTTTAAGAAGCTGATCAAACGCAGCTTTTGGTATAAGTGTGCACTGGTCACAGCAAATTAGTACAGGCAGAGAGGCAAATACTATCCTCCTTTGTGGAGAAGGGAAACAAGCTCTCACAACTAGTGCCAAGTAATGTTGAAAGTTGGCTGGCAGTGGCATCACATCTAAGGATGTTCAACTCTGTAACTTACTTTTGGATGAACAGGCAAAGGCAAACAGCTGTCCTGACTTGGCAGGGACAGTCCTGATCAATTCTCTGTCAATCTATTTTTAAGCTTCTTTTAAAATGTCCCAGTTTCTCTCTCCTCTTCCAATTCTCCTCCTTTGTCCTCTTCAACTGCCACAAATTGTTCAAAGTGTAAAAGTAGTTTAGATTCTATTAAGTGGAGGTGGGGGAGAGGGGAGTCTTGCCCTCCCTAGTGAGATCAAGCTACTGCAGCCTCTCCTAGCTTGCAAGTTCTTCATTAATAACTTTGGCCATCTCAACCACACTCTGATATTGCTTGGTGCCCCAATTTTCACCTGTGAAATATTGGACGGTATATACAATAATTTCCACATGTAAAATGCAAACTGAAAGGAGTAGCTAGGAAGCAAATGTGTTTTGTTCAAGTCATCCTCATGTAATGGTGTGAACAATTAATAAGTCTGACGGTCTGTGATTTTTTTCTTCTGCAGAGGTGCAGAGAAACTGTCCGTACAAAGTTCCTTCAAATATGTTACTCACAGTATCACTAAATTTGCTTTTCTCTGATGAACCACTGAATGTGTGGATGGTGTCAGGCCATCTCTTTAAGCTGAGAATGAATTTCCACACACACCAAAGGGGAATCATCTGACACGTACATGCATGGAAAGGCTTCCTTATACATGTATAATGTTTGGTAAGTTTGGTAAGTTTCAGTGTTGCAAAACTCTGCCATATACATTTCTTTAGATGCTTCAATCGTATTTCTAAGAGCTCAGTTGCAGTGTTAGGTATTTGGAGGCGGAAGGAGAAATTCATGAAGAAGGGAAGAATTCTTATGGGAGTGGGAGGAATGCCCCCTTTCCCTCTTCCTCCAGCCTGGAAGAAGGAGTATGGGGCTCAGGTGGGATGACCGTGGCTACAAACTGCAGTGAGATGAGGCTAGCCCCCACAATAAATCTTGAGCCCCTAAACCAGGAATTTAAGATAGCATTATTATCATTCTTCCATAAACAGAAAACAAAGAGATGACAAATTATTTCAATCTCTAAGTTCCCTTGTTTCAAATGGTCAAAGAGAGGCAGTCAAGCAATTTTGAAAAATTGCTCTTGGGTTGATTTAAACCTGAACAAGCAGCAAAATCCTGCAGAGGACACATCCTGTGAAAGATGGGAGAAAGAGACATTTCCTATCTTGTAGGGCCTGAGCATAGATCGGTAGAAAGATCACTAAATTTTTTTTTTTTTTTTTTTGGTTATGACCTTTTTATGACTGAGGGCAAAGCGAGATGTTCCTTTCCCTGCTGCTATTTGTTGCTTCAAGGACAGGCACCGTAGCTCAGTTATCCAGTACATGCCTTGCATACATAGGGTCCTGAGGTCAATCCCCTGCCATCCCAGTCAAGCAGCTTTAAGAGAACAGGGCTAAAAAGACCTTAAAACTTTTAGCTGGTCAGTGCAGACAGTACTTGGTAACCCACCACTAGGCAAAGTGTGGCAGCTGCTCTGGGTAGATGTTTATAGGGATCGTAAAAATGCAGCACGTGGCTGCTTGCTCTGTTTTGATTGCATTCATTTATTTATTTGTTGCCAAAGATATAAAGAGATGCTTGTGGGATTTTCTGCCCCATGTGCCAATAACATGGCTTACTGGACTTGTGTAAGCAGGGACATCCATTACAGCTCCATCTCACGCTGTAAAATAGCTTGGACCAGCCCTATGCTTAAGCAAGAAGCTTCATGTCTTAGTACTCTGCTTCTCTTCAGTTTGCTGAAGCAAAGGCAGCCTATCTTACTGATGCTCTTCTATTCTGCACAGGAGGACAGAATGGGCACGTACTCAGTGGTATAAAGGAGCCAGGGGTCACACGGTTGCAGCCCCAGGATTTAAATGTTTTATTGGGAGAGATTATGCCATCATCTGCTATCCTCCTTGGTTCTCTTGTTCCCTCGGACTTAGCTGCAATCTGTACAGTAGCTAGAAGGGAAATGAATTTTCCTACCAGCAATGTATTATTATGAGCTCTCCCTGTTGCAATTCAAAATACTCTGAGTGGGTTGAACTTGAGTGGGGAAGACCCATTAGCTTAACAAAAGCCCTGCCTCTGGTGAAACAGCTAGAAATTATTCTAGAAAACAGCTGTCTGCATTTTCAGACTCGCCTTTCCACCTTACATTGTTCTAGTGCTATTATTCCACTTTCAACATCCTATGGAATTCTAGGGTTTCCAGTTTACTGAGGCCAAAGATGACCGTCCATAAACTGCAAACCTCAGGAGTCCATGGTATGTTGAAAGTGGAATAATAGCACTATAACAATGGCCCTTTCCGCACCTTACCTTTTTCCAGCGCTTGGGTGCAGGGATCGCACAAGCAGCCTCTGGCAAGAGGCTCTCGCGTCCCTGCTGCTTCAGCTCCCCACGAGTTGCCTTCTCGCGTGAGAGCCCCGCCTCTTCCTTCCGCAGTGCAGCCTGGGAGTTTTCCAGGCTGCGCTGGGGCAGGAAGCACGACCAGTGTGGCTCTGGAGACTCCGCACGCCAGGTAAGTGCGCGCAGGGCCCGGGAGCAATGCGCGATTGCGCACCATTTTCGGCTTCGAGCCAAAAATGCAAAGGTGTGCAATCGGCGCCTGCCAGCCCCTGGAGCATTGCATGAATGTGAGTGCATCGTGCAGATCACTCCTCACAATCGTGCGACACTCCAGGCACCATTTTGCATGGCAAATGCTGTGAGGAAAGGCCCTCTGTGGAGGTATTGCTATAGAGCAGGAATGTGCATCCGAACCCCACTTCTGTGGCCCGTGAGCTCCCAACCAGTCAGTCAAAGCCACTCAACTCCTAAAGCAATTACCAAAAAAAATATAATTTTCAGAAAGTTTTGTCCCCAAAACTTGCAGAAAGAACCCAAGACAGATTAAAACAAGTAAAGATATCCAAATCTACCCTCAGAAGCACCCCACAACCCCACACTACCCCAAGACACCTCCCTTTTCCTCTGTAGGAAAACAAGAAGTGAAGTGATGCTATTTCCTTCTGAAATGTTGAGAGGGACTAAAGAGAAAAATGGAGAGGTCTGGGATTTTTGTGGGAGAGGTATGGCCTGTGGGGTTGCCTCCTAGGAAATGAATTGGTTCTACCTGCTATGAAGTTGCCCACCTCTCTGTGAAGACTATCCTCCAGAGGGTCTGCCCTCCAAAATTCACCACTCCATCCCCGACCATGCCTCTTACTTCCCCTGCAGTATGGCAATGGTAAAAGCTAGACTGCTTCAAGCCTGAAAGAGCATGAGTTATTAAAAATCTGGCACAACTATCCAAAAGCAAACTTAATATGCCTCAGGAGAGCTACAATAATAACACAACAGATTTATAGAGCATTCATATATATATATATATATATATCACAGTGATCCTTACCACAGCTTTTTTTATGAAGGTCAGCATTGGGGTTGAGAGACGAAAAATAGCTTACTTGAAGCCACCTAATAATTTCATGGTTGCAGTGGGAATTTGGACTAAGAATGGGTGAACATTTGATTTCAGTTTGATTTTTTTAAAATATAAAACTTTATTAAAACCCACAAGTTTCTTTCCATTTGAGAAAGAATGTGAGACTTTTTCAAAAGTGCGAGAGAAACCAAAACTGATAAATATGTCCATTCAGCCCAGCTCGTAGCTCTTAAAAGTTTGGGTGTGTACCCCCGTGTCTTCAAACAAGCTATTGTTGAATTAGGATTGTCCACTTCTTCTGTTGCGGTGTTGCGAAGACCGTGTACAAAGCTGAAAAATATTAGTAGCTTCAAAATGGACCCATGCTAATGAGAATTTCATTTCAGTATCTTTAAAGAATTAACTATATTTGTGGCGGAAAGAAACTGGATGTGAAATGAACAGGTTTTCTCATCTACCTGATGAACTCAGAAGGTCAATGAACTGACACTTTTGGTCATGATGACACACTTGGTAAGTTACTGGGCTACCGCCTAGTACCTTACTGATCCATCACGGAATATTCACTAACGTTAGGGGTGCAAGACTCTTTCGAAGGTGGAAAAGTTGCAAATATCAGTGTGCATGTGTGTGTCTATGGCAGTGGTTCTCAACCTGTGGGTCCCCAGATGTTTGTGGACTTCAGCTCCCAGAAGCCCTGAGCATTGACCATAGTGGCTGGGCCTTCTGGGAGCTGAAGTCCACAAACATCTGGGGACCCACAGGTTGAGAACCACTGGTCTATGGGAAGGAGTCAAGTCATGGTGAGGAGAACAGGCAGCCAGGGTCCAAACCAGGCCAGGGAAAGGAGAGGGAAGGGGGGTGGATTGGCACAGTGGCCCTATACTTCCCCTCTCTAGCCCATCTGCTTCTTTGGTTGTGGGGGAAGGCACTGGGAGAGGTTTTGTGGTGCTGAGAAACTGGTGTGTGAGCTATCTTTAAAACCACAAAGCCATTTAAAATGCAAATACACCATAATTAAAATATATCATAATTAAAAGTGCAAGTACAATTAAAAGTACAATTAAAAATGGACTGGGTAGGCTTGTGGAAGAGATAGATCTTTAGCACTTTTTTGAATTTGGACAGCATATTCTGTTGTCGAATCTCTTCTGGTAAGTCATTCCATATGACGCCCTAGGCCAGTGGTTCTCAACCTGTGGGTCCCCAGATGTTTTTGGACTTCAGCTCCCAGAAGCCCTGAGCATTGACCATAGTGGCTGGGGCTTCTGGGAGCTGAAGTCCAAAAGCATCTGGGGACCCACAGGTTGAGAACCACTGCCCTAGACCATTTCTGCACTAGACTACTATAGCGCTATTATTCCACTTGCCGGCCCCTCCCAAAACAGCAAACCCCAGGATTCTATAGGATGTTGCAAGTGGAATAATAGCACTATAACAGTCTAGTGTGGAAATGGCCCTATACATAGGAGGAAAGTGGGAAGAGAGAGAAACTAGGACATTTTGATAGCAGTAACATTACAGAAGATTAATCAGGACTGTCCCTGCCAAATTGGGACACTTGGAGAGTATGTCTTGTATTTTAAATTCATTGGCTTTTTAAATATTCTCATTAAAGTGCTTTTTTTTTTTATCACTACCTGTGAAAAATTCTTCCCTGCAGAAAATGGTCTCACTGCATTGCTGGCTGGGATCACAACACAGAATAACATATGAACAAGTGCTAGTCGTACTGGCTATATGCTACCCCTGGGATGACAGGCAGTCATACCAGTTTCTGGGGAGCAACAGAAGGAAAGGTCTAGTGGCCTCACGTCTTGCTTGTGGGCTTCCCAGAGGCCTGTGGTTGGCCTCTGTGTGAACAAAATGCTCGACCTGGTAGGCCTTTGCTCTGATCCAGCAGGGCTTCTCTTGTGTGCGTAGATGTGAAAAAAGAAATCTAAGGGCTAAGTTACGTATGATGTTGAATATCCATGCCTGGATTTCCTAATGCCCTTTTTCTTCTAACCATACCATACCATACCATACCATACCATACCATACCATACCATACCATACCATACCATATGTGCTTATTTCCTTCTCTGTAGCTAATGGCTGCAATGGCTGGAGCTCGCCGCTTTGAAACCCAGTCCTAATCTAAAGGGAGCCTGCAGAAAGGAAGGAAGGAAGGAAGGAAGGAAGGAAGGAAGGAAGGAAGGAAGGAAACAGAGAAAGAAGGAAAAAGAGTGTTGGGAAATTTGATCATGAGTCTCCTGCCATTCCTGTCTTTTGGCTCTTTCTGAAAAATTCAGAAAAAAATCTATAATACATATAGTCATGTTGTTTAAAAGAAAGGAGAGAGCAATATATATATGTGCATGTGTGTGTGACCATTTCCACACTACATTTACAATGCTATTGTTACACTTTCAACCCCCTGTGGAATCCAGTTTAGGGAGGGGCATTTAGAATTCCCGGCCAGAGAGTTTTTCGGCCTCAGGAAACTACAAACCCCAGAATTCCACAGGATGTTCAAAGTGGAATAATAGCACTATAACAGTGTAGGGTGGAAAGGCCCTGTGTGTATTTTTATCACAGGTGCAGGGTAACTTAAGGAATTAAGGTGGCTAAAATCTGGACAGCCAAAAGATACACCAACTGTACCCCTTCCTAAAAGTGGATGACCTAAAAATGGCAGTGCATGCACTGATAACCTCAAGGTGGGACTTCTGCGATGTGATCTACATTGGGCTACCTTAGTACCAAGTTCAGAAACTCCAGCTGGTCCAAAATATGGCAGCCAGATTGATTACAGGAAGAGTAAGACGTATCACACTGATATTAAAATCGCTCCACTGGCTGCCAATTTGTTTCTGGGCAAAGTACAAAGTGTTGGTTATTATCCTTAAAGCCCTACATGGTTTGGGTCCAAGTTACCTGCAGGATCGCCTCCTCCCATACAATCCGCCCTGTCACTCAGGTCCTCCAGGGGCCATTTATTTAAACCAGCCAGGACTAGACTGGCAACGGTCACTCAGAGGACCTTCTCGTCGGCCGTCCTTAGGCAGTGGAATGCCCTTGTGGAAGAGATTCGACAGCGAAATATGCTGGCTGAATTTTAAAAAGTACTTAAGACTTACCTCTTCCGGCAGACCTACCCAGTCTAGTTTTAATTGTGTTTTTAACTGTATTTTAATTGTACTTTTAACTGTACTTTAATTTTAATGATGATACATTTTAATTATAGTATATTTGTAATTAATTGTTCTGTGTGTATTTTAACTATGACTTTTAGCTCCATCTAATCCAGTGGTTCTCAACCTGTGGGTCCCCAGATGTTTGTGGACTTCAGCTCCCAGAAGCCCCAGCCACTATGGTCAATGCTCAGGGCTTCTGGGAGCTGAAGTCCACAAACATCTGGGGACCCACAGGTTGAGAACCACTGATCTAATCTGTACCTTGTCTCAAGCCTTGGGGAGAAGCAGGTAACAGATAAAAATTACTATTATTATTATTATTATTACTACCACCACCACCACCACCACCATCATCATCACCAGTGGTCATTATTTTTGTACTAGAAGGGCCTTATAAAAATATTTGTATGAAAAGTATTCTAAGGCCCTCTGGGTGTTCCAGTCGGGCTTTCTAAAAGTCTTACCCCTTTCGGGGTGAACAGGAGGGCAATCGCCTGTGTCTAAAGATATCATTGATTTTTCTATCAGTGGTTTGATACCTAAGTGATACCACTGTCCAGCCAAATAGCATCTGTATGGGGTGGGCGTGGGAATGATGTATTGTGCTGCTGCGAAGGAAAAGGCAGTGTCTTTACTTGAATGTCTGAGACCTTCACATAACCCATAAAGCAGCGAACATCTTCCCTCTCACATCCTCCTTCTCACGTCCGTTCCCACTGGATTCTGTGTGAGCAACCATAAAATTGCCATTTTGCTTCCAGATACAGAGTACAGCTTTTACACAAAGTCATCAATATAATAAAGATGGCTTTTTTTAAAAAAAGAAAAAAATCCAATATCATTTGATTGGTATTTTTTTTTTTTTAAAAAAGGTAGGATATTGTAAAATAAAATGAAAAGAATAAATATAAGTGCCAGCGTATGGGTAATGTGTATATTTCTCTGCCCTGTCCCTACGTTTAGCCCTTTATATGTTCAGCAAAATTTTATTTCTAACTTCCTGACTCATGTTCAGGTTGTGATCTACCAAGACTCCTAGATCCCTTTATCATGTACTATTACCCAGCCATGTGTCCCCCATCCTATATTTGTGCATTCCATTTTTTTCTGCTAAAGTGTAGGACCTTGCATTTTTACATGATATGTAAAAAAAGCTTCCATGCCTAAGGATGGACATTTTTTCTGCCTGATGACAACATTTGAGTCAAAGCACAGACCATGCCCTCTGAGTTGTCATCATGGCAGGCAGAGGACAGTTGTCCCCAATTTGGCAGTGAAGAATCTGCATTGCAGCACCAGCCTTCCTTGGAGGAGAAACCTCTAAAAGTCAGAAAGGGATTAAACATCTTTGTAAAAACGGAACAAAACATCAAATTATACGCAAGAAAGTTGATAAACAGGAACAGTGCTGAAAGCTGTACTTTCAGGGGCTATTTCTTCATGCAATTTACAAGGCTGTGTTCCAAAGATAAATGCAAACGCTTGACGGCTAAACTAATTGTATACCCAGAAATGTATCATTCAGTCTTCTCAGCAACAAGATGCCCTGGTGGTTCTAATAAGAGCTCAGAAGGGAAACGTTCCTCTGGAATCTCCTGCTCTCTTTGTGCAATATTTATGAGCATACCCACATTTAATTCATTATTTATAGGTTTCTGACACATATCTAATTTGTTTGATATGCACTTTTTTGTATATATCCACAGTGCTTTGTATACAAGCAATTACTGTAGGATGGAGAACACCACCTCAACCTGCCACAACCTCTCGGGAAATGAATTAAGTGAGTGAAAGGTGAAAAACGAAGCCCTGGTGTTCCAGATGCCGTGTTTCTGTTATTCCGTTAAAGAGTGAAGCTTAATTATAACTGTCTGTAGCAATCTGAGCCTACATGCACCTACTAAGATAATGTGAGAGACTTGGGACATTTCCGCACAAGTCTGTTATAGCGCGATGATTCCACTTTCAACCTCCTATGGAATCCTGGGGTTTGCAGTTTCGGGAGGGGCCGCCTGGCCCCTCCCAAAACTGCAAACCCCAGGATTCCATAGGAGGTTGAAAGTGGAATCATCGCACTATAACAGACTCGTGCGGAAATGGCCGTGGTGGTGCTGGTGGAAAAAGGGCTGGACTTAGACTGTGCACATTTGAATGGCTGGTCATTCTTGTGTTTTCCTTGACCAGGTGTCCTCTCATACCACATAATCATATACCATAATGATCCACTTTAACTGCCATGGCCCTATCTTATGGAATCCTGGGATATGTAGTGTAGGGAAAGGGGCATTTAGAATTCTCAGCCAGAAAGCACCCCTAATGCCTCACCAGACTTCCAGTCCCAGGATTCCATAGGAGGCAGCCATGGCAGTTAAAGCGGACTCAAAATGCTTCAATTATATAGTGTGGAAGGGCCTCAGGGATGGGTGAGAATTTCATTTTGGTTTGTTTTTCATAAAAAATTTGCCAGGATTTACATGTTTTCTTCATGTCCAGGATGGAAAGAAATTGACATCATAAATATTTGAGTCTGTGAGAAAGTGAAATGGACAAATACTTCCCAACAGGTCTAGGCCTTTGTGATTTACTCTGAAAAGTCTTAGGTTTTAAATATTTGTGTATGAGAGAGTGTTTGAATAACAAGCTGTGAGCAACTCTGGTAGGTACTTAATTCGTGAAGATTGCTGACATCACAGAGGCAGTGCTGAGGTCTCAGTTTTGGCTCAGGGCCTGGGATTATCCTGAACCCAAGAGCAAAATTTGGAAAAGGGACTTCTTTTTCTAGACTACAGCTTCCCAAATTCCCAGCCATCATTGGTGCTCATCAAACATGGCAGCTTTTCTACTGCAAGACAAGAATGACTAAACTGCTTGCCTGTTTGGGTCTACTTGGAAGGCAAACTTGCAAAAGAAATGGACTGTGGAGAGATCATTTCTGATTTTATAATGGAAAAGGCCAGAGGAAAAGTGAATTAGTCTGTTTATGAAATATTTGCAGCCACATTGGTTCATTAGAACAAGAGGCAAAGCATCATCTGGCCAAAGGCTTCATTAGGATCAAATCAAAAGTTTAAAAAAAAATCAGCAAGCAAGGCTTTTCTTCTTGTAGGATGTTTATAGTAAGCAAAAACAGACAAAGCAGGATGGAAGTACAGTCAAAAATCCCCCAACTGCCCCAATTTGTTAGGGACGGTCCTGATTAATCCTCCATCTTCCCACTTTTTCAGCTGCTTTTGGGAACGCTCACTTACCCAAGTGCGCTGAAAATTAATCTCTTTTGCAAATATATGGGATCTGTTGCTGGCATTACTTGGCTGAGGTCTGTTGCAAACTGATGTAAGTTGTCACACAAGAGGGGTTATGTCAGAAGTGGGAGTCCTTCAGCCATCTAGATGTTGTTGGACTGCAGCCTCCAGCATGCTTCACCACTGGTTATGTAGGACATGGATGATGGGACTTGCAGCCCAAAGGCCTCATGATACCTACCCCCAGGTTATATATTCTGACATCCAGCTTAACTAGCATCTAGAACAATCATCTGTCCACGTATATTTGGGGAAAGCAAGAGTATTATCAGTAGTTACCATATTGCAAACATTTGCGTTCCCACTCAGGCATCCCATTCAGTTCAATGGAATATATCTCCAGCTAAGGCCATTTCTGCACAGCCTTTGACTAAACTGCAAACCTCAGGATTCCATAGGATGTTGAAAGTGGAATAATGGCACTATAACAGCCTAGTGCAGAAGTGACCTAAGTATATATACTAGTTCAGCCTCAACCAGCTAGGCTACAATCTTGTGCAGGTTTGTCTATAGAAGTCTCTGTACTCGACTGTTATAGCACTATTATCCCACCTTCAACCGGCCCCTCCCAAAACTGCAAACCTCAGGATTCCATAGGATGTTGAAAGTGAGATAATAGCGCTATAACAGTCAGTGCAGAAATGGCTTATGGGTAAGCTTCTCTAAACTCACTAGAATTTGCTCCAAATAGACATACAGAGGACTGTAGTGTTAAAACTTTTAGACTGTACTGTGTGGTTCTCAACCACTTAATGATTTTTTTTTTTTAATGGCCTGTTCGTTGTCCAGGTTTTAGCTTTTGGCCAAATTGCTACTCAGAAGGAACACTGCAGTTATCTCGGCAGAGATATTTATTTTTCAAGTGCATTTAAAAAAGATATCAATTTCTGCTTACAGAGAAACGATTTATCATTTGGAAAAACGCAATCTTAAATGTTTCCCGGGGTGCTCACAAATTGCTTATACAACCCCTCTGCATCAGACATCCTTCTGCATGGGATAATTCTGCTTCAAATTCCAAAATTCACAATATCTCACAAGAAGCTATTATTTTTTCCTACTTAAATTTCATTAAAAAATGGAGAATAATTAAAACAAGCTTAACCTTCTGAAAAGAGCAAATATTCCTTTCTCTTTAAAGGCTAAATGCTTGTATTGACTATCCTCTCTTTATCATAAGAAGAATGAAAGATTCTGAACCTTGTTATGGAAATTAAGCTTTATTACACCATCATGGTTGTTTCTTAGGGGTTGTGGTGTGTATATGTGTGCGTATGCCTTCAAGTTGCCTGTTGAATTATGGTGGCCCCATGAATTTCATAGGGTTTCCTTGGCAGACTACTCAGATGTGGTTTTGCCAGTTCTTCCTTCTATAGTCTACAGCACCTGGTATTCATTGGCGGTCTCCCATCCGAGTACTAACCAGAGCTGAACCTGCTTATCTTCCAAGATCAAATGGAATCTGGTGCTTTTAGAGTTGTTGTTGTTGTTGTGTGCCTTCATGTCGTTACGCACGTTGGGCTTGAGACAGATCGCCATGCAAAAAGAGATGGAGGTGTTGTTCAAAGTCATAAGGTTTCTGGATGAATGTGTTATGTTACTGAATTGAGGGCAGCAAGTCGATCATTAAAAATATTCAAGTGTTGAGTCGAGTCAGTGCATGATTTATGGCCGAGTCGAGTCCAGGGCCCTTTCCGCATCTGTCTTTTTCGCGGAGATGGGGGGTGGCGTTCGCACGAGCAGCCTCTTGCGCGAGGCGCTCTCTTCGGGGTCCCGTCGTCCCACAGCTGGTTTGCCAGTCGCACGAGCAGTGTGCGAACGCCCCGCCCCTTCCTACCGCAGTGCAACTTGGGAATTGCAGGCTAGCGCTGAGGCAGGAAGCGTGACCGGCCCGCTCATCCGACACACCGCAGGGCAGGTAAACGCGTGAGGGCCCCAGGAGCCTTGCGTGACCGTGCAGCATTTTCGGCTTGAAAATAAAAAAATGCGTGCGCGGTTCTCAGTAGGCTCGTGAGCGTTGCGTAAATGGGAGTGCGTTGTACGGACTGCCGCTCCCATTTACGAGACGCTCAAGGGGCCCTCTCGCAAAAGAAACTGCTTGCAAAAAGGGCCCAAGTCGAGTCACTGAAGCGACTTAAGTCTAACTTGAGTCCAAGTCTATTGACTCAAGTCTACATCACTGCCTGTGGGTCTCACGCAGCCTCTTTGCCTCCCACAGTCACCCAGCTCTGCAGGATCTGCTAATTTAGAAGGCTGCAGGAACCCTGCTCTGTATTCAACCTACCACCCCATTGGAGAGGTGGTGTTGTACTTCCTTCGTCTTTCTCTGAATGTGAAGAAACAGCAAAATCTCTTCTGTTGGTTCCAAGGTTGGGACTTGTTGAGTTCCTGCAGTGTTGACCGTGTGTGCTTGGCTTCACTCATCCCTTGCTCTCCATATGTGGGGAAGGCTGCACCTAGGCCCAACCAACTGGCCCAGCAAACCAACTTTGCCCACAGGCAGAAGGTTCTCCAGAGGTACTCTGACAATGGAATGCCCTTCCTGGAAAGTTGCATGGGCCACCATTGTTGTGATGCTTCCTTTGCTAAGAGAAGACCTTTTTGTTCCCACAGCCCTCAAAAATAGCCAGAGTCTTAGGGCCTGGTCCTCTGAACCTGTGTTTTGAATTGTGACATCCATTTTTTTTTTAAAAAAAATATTCTTTCCAAAACCCTATAAAAACAGCATAACATCCAAATAAAATGTACCATATCAGGCTTCTAAAGGATACATAACTTACAAATCAAATGTACCATATCAGGCTACTGCAGGAGTATTTTGAGCACCATATTCCAATTTTCCTTGTGCGCTGAAAGATAAATTATTTAGACCGTCAATAAATAAACTTATTGAGGGTATTTTTTCCAGAGCTTCAAATCTCCGATGGAAGGCCGTGTGGAGAAATTTCTGTTCTAGCAAGCACTATAACAGCAGAACAAAAATCTATAAATTTCCTATAGCAGTTTTTTTTAAAGAAAATGAGGAATGAAAGAATTCTTTACTCTTTGGAATCCTGATCCGCCCTGCAAAATGCCAGGTGAGCCACTGTGCCATTTCTCGTCCTTTTCCTGAGATTGGGCAAGATGGAATTGCCCAATTGCTGTCTGAGGTTATTTTCAACTCCAGCAATAAGCCATCTTCATTGCACATTTTGCATGTCCCTAACCAGCCCGACATCAAAAACCAATGAACAAAGAGCTCTGAAATGTTTGACTACAGTTTTGTTGTGTTTATACCTAGCACACTGTGAGTGAAAGAAAATGCTTGCCCATTTTCAAATGCCATATATTTATGTTTATATTGATGGTATCTGCAACAATCTGCTCGAGGAACACTCAAAGCAAATCTATATTTCATGATTTTAAAAAAGAAGTTCATTGAGACTTTCATTTTTTTCAGCCTATTTCAAAATCTTTCCCTCTGTACATCATCAAAATTCTCTCTCTCTCTTTTTTTTTGCCACAGAGCCTTTAATCTTCAGAGAAAAGTGCCAGCTATAATTTTTAATGAGACTCAAAGATCTGGCATCATAACACATGAAAGATATTAAAAAATCAAGTCAATTGAAGTCGATCACAAAATTTTTTCCTTTGGATTGGCCAGGCAATTGTTTAAAGAAGATACTCGTAGTTTACTTCTGCAGAAGTTCTAAAAATCATTAGCAGGGAGGGTCTGGTGTTGATAGAGGGTAGACTTTTTGGCATCCATTTCCCCTCGCCCTCCTTTTTTGTTTTTGGAAGCAAAACCTTGTGTACACATCTGGCAGCACACAAAGGCCAAGATCCAACAGTACAATTCTGTATTCAACACCAGTTGAATCAAGACTCCCCCACTCCTTACCCATTATGGGAATGAAGACCTACTCCAGAGAGTTACCAAAAGTGTTCAGGATATGTGGAGCACTGGAGGAGGAATCACTGATTCTGCAGGAAGCACTGGGATCCGGTAGAACTACTGGTAGAACTGGTAGATTTCAGCCAAAGGGATAAACCCATAGAGGGGGAAATGACAATGACCTTCATCCCACCACATTTCACCCTACATCTCCAGCTAGGAACAGGTGAGAATCCCACTTGGAGGTGGCTCTCCTCTTCCTCCTCTCTTATAATAATCATCACCATCACCTTCCTTCTCCTCTTTCTCCTCTACTTCTTCTTCCCCACTCATCTCACCAATCCTCCTCCTCCTCCATTTTCTTCTTCATCATCTCTTCTTCATTGTCTTCTCTTCTTCTTTTTCCTCCACTTCTAATAGATTGTTTATTAGGGTCATAGACCAGCATAAGAGCAATAAAATCCGAATACATATAAATGTACAAGAGGATGTAAATACAGACACAAATACAGACAAGTATTAATCTGTCAGATAACAGAACCCAACTAGTCTTAACAGAGCCCAACTAGATAATCATTATACTAATCCATGGTGCAAGTCATCACCTGGCAAAATTTAATTGTTGCTGCACAAAATTTAGCCACTTTATAGGTTGCAATAGGATTGGTATCTGAAATCAGCAAAGAAACATGTAACTGTGCTGAACATCCTGGGAATTTGTGGAGTATTGGCAAAATAAGATCCATACATGGGTCTTTATAGTATAAACATGGAAAAAACATGTGTTCCACTGTTTCTGTTTGACCAGAATTGCCAGGGCAATATCTCTCCAAATACGGGGTCCTCCACCTCTGTTTTCTTCTTCCTTATCTTCTTCTTTCTCCTCCTTCTTCCTCTTCTTCTCCCCTCCTCCTCCTTCTCCTACTCCTTCTTCTCAATGAAAACATTGTAAAATTTGCAAAAGTCCCTCTAATTATAAGAGAAGTAACTTGAGAAGGAGGCATAGGAAGGAAGTGGGACAGAGGTAGGGATGGAAATAATATTTCCCACTATTTGTTTCCTGGGAAACCAATGAGTTTTCCCAATGCTTGGGAATTTCAACAGTGAGATTCTATATATATCTCAATACACGTAAATCATTTCCCATGGCAAAAGCTATGCATCCCGACAGCCATTTCTGCACAAGAGAATTATAGTGCTATTATTCCATTTTCAGCATCCAATGGAAACCTGGGGTTTGCAGTTTAGGGAGGGGCATCTAGACTTCTCAGCCAGAGAGCTCTTGGGCCTCAGGAAACTACAAACCCTAGAATTCCACAGGATGTTGAAAGTGGAATAATAGCACTGTAACAGTGTAGTGCGGAAAGGCCTCAGCTCTCAAATCACTACCCCATGCTGGATCTCACCCTTTCCAGTAGACTTAGGCAAAAAGCAAACTGCTGAAGCTTCTAGCGTCCTCTTTAATAGCTTTGGCCATCTTTATCACGTGCTGGTGTTGCTTGGCCATACTTGTCTCAGTTTTCATCTGGGAAAGGTTGGAAGGTCTGATGTTTGAAGGAAACGGAAGACTCTTTGAAACACCAAATTGGCAAGGAATTGCCATCTGCCCTGCTGTGATCTGTGTACATCAGTGAAGTCCCAACGCATCCAATGCAGCAATATGCTGTCTTCGGTAAGTGACAAGCATCCTTTGTGAATTAGTGACTTTCTTCAGTTACTTGATTTTAATTTCCTTAAAATATGTCCTTTGATCCTTTATTGTGATTCTTGATTTCTGGAGAGATTCCTTTTTTTTTCTGAGGGACATGTGCTTTCCTTTGGAGAACATCATTCTTCTGCCTGGGGTATTGTGTTTCATCTTATTCAAGAGCTCCTTCAATGCAAGAGAGAGAGAGAGGGAGAAAGGGTGAGTAATTTGCAATCAGGGGTTTAACCGCGTTTCATCAAGATATTTAACTTTGCAAGAGAGACCATTTTATTCCCCCCCTTTATCTTCCGTCTCTCCCTGACACCCCCCCCCCCTTTAGCAATGTAATTTATCTTGAGTACAGAAATTTTTCATTGGGTGCAACCTGTTTCCAGCTTACAGGCTATAAAATTTTAGACCACTAGTTACATTGTAGAATTTTTTTATATGCAATGAAATAGAATATATATTTTACTGTGCTTTCCTTTACAGTCATCTGAACATTCTTAAACAACTCAGTTGTGAAATTGTTGATTTTTCATATAAAATAAGTAGCTTATCGCTAACAGTGGCACTCTAAGCAGAAAATATAAAGGGAGCCAGTAACAACCAAGCTGATCTTTAAGCAGAGAGGAAACTCAGGAAAAGTCTGAACCTCTAGTCTATGGCCGTATCCAAACTATACAATTACAGTATTTTGATACCACTTTAACTACTATGGTTCCATCATATGGGAATCTTGGGATTCATAGTTTGGAGAGATACTCCGAATTCTTTAGTGTTCTCCCTTAAATCACAGCATGAGAGCTATGTGGTGGTGAATGTGAAGAGTGTTATGAAACTACAAATACCAGCATTTTATAGGATAGAATTATGGCAGTAAAAATAGAATCAAAGTGTTATAACTCTGTAGTGTAGATATGCCATCTGTTAGGTAAATGAGAAGCTTTTTCTAGATCAGAAAGTAGGATACAGTTTGGCTACAGTCTTCTTTCCTCCTCCTCCTCCTCCTCCTCTTTTTCTTCTTGAAAGTGGAATAATAGCACTATAAAGTGTAGTGAGGAAATGGCCATACTCTCCTGATTTGGCAGGGATAGTCCTGATTAGTCCTCTGTCTTCCCACTTTTCCAGCTGCTTTTGAAATATCCCAGTTGCTCTCTTTTCCTCCCACTTTCTCCCATTGTCTTCAGCATACTTCTATTGCTGGAAACTAAGGCCATTTCTGCACTGCACTGTTATAGTGCAATTATTCCACTTTCAACCTCCTATGGAATCCTGGGGTTTGCAGTTTAGGGAGGGGCCTTTAGAATTCTCAGCCAAAGAGCTCTTGGGCCTCAGGAAACTGCAAACCCCAGAATTCCACAGGAGGTTGAAAGTAGAATAGCAGCACTGTAACAGTATAGTGCGGAAATGACTTAAGTTCAAAGTGCAAAAGTAGTTGGCAGCTATTAACTCAGTAGGAAGGAGAGAAGTGAAGGGGGCTGAGTCTTGCCCTTCCCAGTAGTATCAGGCAAAGGCAAACTGCTGCCGCTTCTCTTAACTTAAGATGTGTTTTTCCTCATTAACAACGTCTGCCATCTTGAATCCACTGTGATGTTGCTTGAGTGTACGCATCTTGGTTTTCATCAGTGAAATGTTGGAGGATATGAAGCATAGGGAGAGACTTATATAAGTTTTTGGCAAGAGCATTCGTGTTCCAGGAACCTCCACAAATGGCAAAATTTGTGCATGTTTGGGTACCATTATATTCAATGGTGACAACATGCACATGGATGCTTCAGCACAACAGATATGCATCCCTGGCATGTTAGGCATGGGACATGACAGAGTTGTGGACACTCAGATTCACACATCCAGAGACTGCAGGTAACCCTCACTTTCAAATTTGTTGCATTTCTCCAGAACCCACTTCCATTCTCAAAAGGACTTTGCTCCTTTTTTAAAATCAGCCACCAAGACTTGGGTTTATATTTTTTCTTTTCCCCACAAGGAAATTTGTATGCATATTCAGCATGCATATTTCCTACTGTATGGATTTTTGGACACATTTTTTCCATTAACTAAAACATATTTGTAGTTGTTTTTCAATTGTATGCATTCCACATGTCGACACCTCTGAATGGTGTTGTGCATATTTCATTTTCCCTGAAATGAACGGTCAGCCTTGTAGTTTGTGTGAATTTCTGAAACCACACTATGCTTTGGGAGGTACAAACTGGATAACTTCAGCCAGACTCTCATCTCCAACAAGATATTTTTCCATTCTTAGGTATTTCCCGTCTGTAGATTTTGGAATTAAATATACATGGAGATCAAACTGCTGAATTGTCCTTGTGTGGAGGGGGACCTACCATGCTTTTTGCAAGGCAGCAGAAACTCTTGCTTCATTAACTTTTAAAATTCTTTGAATGTTCCAACAAGCATTTGGATAAGGGCAATCCAAATGATATTACACACTTCAACTTCCAAGTAAAGTTTTTGACTATGTTCCTTTCCAGAAACCCTGGGGATAAACAGGGAGGTGTCCAACTTTCCAGAAGATACTGCAGTATACAAAATGGGGAACAGGGAAGCTGAAACATAGTATGAATTTATCCTGCTCACTTTCTTCCTGACTTCCTACAGCTTGGTGAGAGGCTCTATACACATGTTGCTGGATGAGAGAGGTAGAAGTCTTTGAGGCATTCCTGGCTGCAAGGAAGGTAAGTCGGTAGGTGGATGAGGAGGGTAGAGTGAGATGCTCATTTAGCGTGGTGGGTAGGGGAGAGAAATGAGTGAGGGTCCCTGTTGTCTGGAGAAACCTGGAGCCTATGGCCATTTCCGCACTTGAGTGTTACAGTGCTATTATTCCACTTCCAACATCCTGTGGAATTCTGGGGTTTGTAGTTTCCTGAGGCCAAAGAGTTCTCTGACTGAGAATCCTCAGTGCCCCTCCCTAAACTGCAAACCCCAGGATTCCATAGGAGGTTGAAAGTGGAGTAATAGTACTATAATTCTCTAGTGCAGAAATGGCTGTCCGGATGCGTAGCTCCTGCCATGGGAAATGAGCTACATGTATTGAGACAATGTATTCAACCCTTGTAGAAGTAGTTACTATGTGTGTCTGCTAGGCTGGGATATAATTGTGACAAAGTATTGATTATTTGATTACTAATTGTTATTGATTATTAGTTGATTATTACAACATATCCATACTAAGGTTTGCGTGGATCTTTTGCAAAGTATCTATTGCTACTTGCTTTATTGCTTATTGCTGCAATGTATCTGGTGTAAGGAGAGCAAAGACTGGCAAAAATGAAAGTGTAGCCTGAAGAGGGTCTTCGTTTTGAGAACATGGTGTCTATGAGATAAGGTGCAGGAAATAGATGCCCTGGTCAAACTGGTCAAGGATAGAAGGAAGTGGAACTGCAGTTGGATGGAAAGGCAAGTTCATGATCAATGAAATGAAATGATAAAAAATGTGATAGATTAAAGTGTGGAGAACAGGGACAAATGAATCAGTCTGCAGAAAAGCAAGATATAGAGATAAGGTTGCCAGGTGTCCCTTATTATAAGGGATGTCCCTTTTCTGAGAGTTAGAAAGCTTGTCCCTTACTGGCCCTTATTGTTATTGTTTTGTTGTGTGCCTTCAAGTCATTTCTGACGTTTGGTGACCCTAAGGTAAACCTCTCACGGGTTTTCTTGGCAATATTTGCTCAGAGGGGTTTGGTCCTTGCCTTCCTCTGAGCTGAGAGAGTGTGACTTCCCCAAGCTCACCCAGTGGATTTCCATGAACGAGTGGGAATTCAAATCCTGGTCTCCAGAATTGTGGCTGGTGGTCAGTTATCTTTTATTAGAAGGGATGTCCCTTAATTGAACTCTGGAAAGCTTGTCCCTTGGTAGCCTGCGAGGTCCCCTTATTATAAGGAAGGTCCATTATTAGAGCTTTTTTCCTTTTGCAGATGCTGGAGAAACCAAAAAAAATCCCATCTTTTGGAGTACAGTCCCTTTATAAAGGCAGAAATGTATGCTTCATGTAATTTATGAATGTGCCCAATATGTTAATTTTACAGAGGAATGCACAGCTAAGTGAACTGCAATCATCTGGTATTCAAGTAGAAAGCAAACTTGTTAATAGTTACTTCCTGATTGCCAACCCTGTATGTCATGAATTTTGACCGTTCCTTATTGCTATGTTAGTTATCTGGCCACACTATGTCGAGAAGAGCATACCATCTCAGCTGATGTGGAGAAAGGAAATGTTTTATGCAGATGCTGAAAAAAAGTAAGAAGACAAGAGCGGACACAGCTGTTCCAGAAGCATTTGCATCCCCAGGGACGCAAGTCTGATTCATCCAGACATCAAATTTTAGACCACAGCTAGATAAACCAAACTTTGCAAAAGAACAGATCATCCAGAAGGACAGAAGGCTGGAGGGGAAGACATGATTTCCCAAGGAGCTTAGACCGCACGTTGTGCTCTGCTGGAAGTTTAGCCTCATATCATGGACTAGCTATGTTTTTAACAGCAATTTTTTTGTCTAAAGAAATACAGTTGAAAAAAGAAGACATCAAAACAAAACTTCTTAGACTGTGGGTGAAGACCTTTCAGTTTGCCATATCTTTTGGAAGCTCAGCTTCTGTGATCTGTGTAATTTTTTTCCACCTTTAGTTTGTGGTAAATAATTTTAGCACTGTTTACCATAGAGACTGTAAATTCAAGTTATGTAATCCAATTTCTTGCATGAGAAATAAACACGACAATCAGTCTTCACAGAATTAAATCTGACGAACTGTTCAAGCAACTGTTGAGCAAACACATTACCTGAATCTCTTCAGATATGTCTCTTAATGAGATCCCTAATTAGGCAAGATTTTAATTTAAAGTATAGAAAGTCATGCCGCTTAGTCTTTGAATTAGCAGAGTCTATTGCCAGTCACAGTAATTACCAAGCAGGCATAATCCGAAGGAAAATGTTCTAAGCCTTCTGCATTAGAAAATATATTGAACGGAGATTGAGGGGGGAATGAGGTTAAATCAGCTTTCAGACTATTTCTGCAAGTAACAAAAACTTCAAGAACGTTATCAGAAAATGTATCACTGATTTAAACAGCCAAGAATCTCCCAGCCTCTTGGCAGTCATATGGAAAGGATATTTGGAATTCTTTAAATAAAATATTTGAAATATGAATTTTTTTTCTGAAATATGAAAAAAAAAAGTTTTCTCCTAATGAGAAGAATACTGGACAAGCGAGAATCTTGACAGTCTTTGCAAAACGTATTTTCTTTTCGTTCAGAAAATGGCATTTTGTGTGTGTACAGAAATGCTGCTTTCTGCACAATCTCCCTTGCATGTGTGTTCTTTTTAGAGAATAAATTCCTAGCTGTGAATTGTGCAGTTTTCAATGAGTTTCTCATAGCAGGAGAAAAAAAGAAAAGTAGAATGATTTGGTTTTGCCTATTAGAATGAAATTGATGAAGATCTACATCTCTGCTAAAATAGGGTGTATTAAGATTTACAGTCAGGGTTCCGATGTCCGTGGTTCAGTCCTAGAAACCCTTGCTTAGGTGAGGAGAGGGCAATTGTGGGAGGCCAGAGATCCATTTTAGCCCCGCAGGAAACCTTGGAGGGCTGTGCACCCTGCAAAAAAAATAATAAAAATAAAAATAAACATGCCCCAAATTGCTTTCAGATGCCTTAAAGAGACATGGGCATATTTCTTGGCCCTCTTAGGCTATTGGGAACAATAAGGGACCGGAAATCACTTCCTTTTTACGTTCTGTTTTAGAAAAAGTCTTTGGGCCCAAAATGGCCAAGGAGGTGGCAAAAGCATAGGCCATTTCTGCGCTACACTGTTATACCGCTATTATTCCACTTTCAGCATCCGCTGGAATCCTAGGGTTTGCAGTTTAGGGAGGGGCGTTTAGGATTCTCAGCCAGGGAGCCCTTTGGCCTCAGGAAACTACAAACCCCAGAATTCCACAGGATGTTGGAAGTGGAATAATAGCACTGTAACAGTGTAGTGTGGACAGACCCATAGAGAAAATCACCCCATGTACCCTAGAGGGCATTTCGGAGCAAAAAGTGAATTTTCTTAGAGAAACCACCCCACACACCTTTTCTGACCCTGGAGGAGTCACAAAACCACAGGTGACAATTTGCCCACTGGTGGCTTTAGTGAAAGTGCCACTGTGTCCAACAGGACTTTCCTTCAGTGTGCAGCCTTAGCAGTGAAGTACTACACATGATTACCGAGACAGTAGAACTGGCACCCAGATAGGTATAGGATTGTTGTCTTGTAGCTTGAACTGGTAAATAAAGAGTTAACGTTGCAGTCCCCTGCTAATTTGACTAGGGGGGGCCAGGGCCTGTGTGCATATCCTCTGATAGGTTCAGGAGGAGCTGGTTTAGTCCCTCCAGCCTGCAGAAGCTGCTTATTACTGCTGTGACCATTGTGCTATACTGCCTATTCTGCTGATTTTGACACACACTCAAATCTGGCAAGTGACCCCAAAGTTTAAAAACAGAAGCTCAAACCACCTGGCCAATGCACAAGTCTAAACTTTAAATCAAAATACTGCAGATAAGCAGGACAATCTAACAGTAGTATTTGTTATAGGAAATTTTCAGACCCCAGAAATATTATTCCACACAATTTCCCTCAAATGCAATTATCAGAAAGGCATCTGAGCAGAATAACAATATAACAAATAATAATTCTAATACCCTACCCTAACTTGATTGGGTGAGGTTAGGCTAATTGGTTGTCCCTACAATTTCACCTTGGTCAAGAGGTATAGCTTTATATTGTATGTTATTTTCATTGTGTTTCGAAACTTGTGTATAGCTTGTTTGTGCAACGCCTAGTTTTTGCAAACAATAAAAAACTGTCCGAGAATAATAGCAATTTGATTGCATTTTTTAACAGCCACCCAGTTCATCAGTTTTTTTAAACTTCATCTTTCACTTTTGCCTCCCAAACTCCCCTCTCCTCAATAGGTTCATCTCCAGATACTTCTTGGTGTCACTTAACTGATGCTCTCCACCTGTCACTCATGCTAACTCCACCCACCAGTCATTACGCTCTTGTGCTGTCAATCATTTTTTTCCCCATTTGTTCCTCTGCTTGTTCCCTGGGAAATGACAGTTGATCATTAAGAGGAAAGCAGCAAGATATAATCTGGAAATCCACAAGGAGTTTGGGGTGGGGAAGAAGCAATATGCATCGAGGTAATATGCAGTCCTCATTACTGTTCTCATTAGTGTTGTGCTTTTGGATGGAATTTAATACAGAACGGGTTGCTCATGAGACATAACGACATCTCCACCTGATGTAGTGGTTTTGGACACTAAAGTAAGAAACACCTCCGCTAAATGTACGGATCCCTGTTTGCAACACAAATGCAGCCCATTGAGTGATGCTTTTATTTAATAGCTTCCACAAATTACAGAATGGCAGCATGCGGAAAGGAACTGTTGGCAATTTACTTTGCAAAACCATGAAGAAGGACAGTGTAGAAAAGCACAGGCCATTTTTTGTTCTTGGGGGATTATCTAACAGATAGGGGGTGCTCCAAAATGTCCCAAAATACTCTTTAGGAAGTGTATATGTGTGTGTGTGTGTGTGGGGTGGTGTAATTTAGCCATGTGTTGGATTTCCCTGGGCTGTTTAAGGTTCATGGAGACTTTTTTGGGTACTAAGAGGGTGACTTCTGGATCACTTCTTGTCATTAAGAAAGGTCTCTCATAGGCCTGACAGGGCCTGAGGTGGGACAGAAGATGACAACATTGATCTTCACATCCCCTAATGGGTGCTTGGGGCACCATTTTTTTGAGGTTTTTTTTTGCAAGGGTGATGTGGCAGCAATGTGGATCTCTGAGATCTCCTGGTGGGTCAATGTGACTCCTAAGCATAGACAGGTTATTGTTGTTGCTGCTGTTTTTGTTTGCCTTCAAGTCATTTCCAATTCATGTTGATCCTAAGATGAACCTATCACAGGATTTTCTGAGGATGAGAGTGTGTGACACACCCAAGGTCACCCAATGGGTTTCCATGGTCAGTGGATTTCCATGGGAATCAGACCCTGGTTTCTGAGGATGTAGCCCAATGCTCAACCTACTTATACCATGCTGGCTCTTGCCTAGACTGTGTCTACTGCTATTTTAAAGAAATGTATTGAGAATTTTGCTTGCCTCCTCTAGGAGATTTCTGCCACCACCTCTTGCATTCTTTCACATCTTTCTGTCCCGTTTCATTTCCTTAGAGTCGCTCAAACCGATTATAAAACAAAGGCCTGGAGATTATGAGGAATACAAAATGACATCCAAGCTACCAAGGCAATTACTACTGTCTCTCATGGTCCAAGATATTTTTTTCTGCTTCCTGCAAGTTTGGTGAAGAATTTTGGGTGGCCCTTTTCACTTGGCTTTTGCCTATAGAGACCCCCCCCCAAATTTCAATGAGAGACAGAGGCTTCCACACCGTTAGTATGGTGAATCCGCTACAGCTTTCGATATGAATTTTTAAGAGAGCTATACAACATGTTGAAGCTATTTGTGAGATACAGTTCAGCACTTTGGACAGTTCTTTTAAGCCTAAAGCTTAGGACAGATTTACCACCACGCTGACTCCGGGAGGTACAGAGAAAACTCCTGAACCTTTGGTATATATGTAGAAAAAATACACCTATTTGATGATGACCAGGATTTCACAAAGCTATAAGCATGGGTTTTCCTTCCTTTTTAGCTTGTTCATTAAAATGAAACAGAATCTTGCTGTATTAATGCCTGCTTTTTGCTACAGTATCTTCGGTATCCCACAATGATGGTGACAGCAATACATAATCCAATGACCATTTACCTACATGTCCTGGCTGCTGTTTCTGTTGAGGCTAACTGGAATCCCAGGGGAATTTGAACAAAGAATTTAGAATGCTACTATAGGGAAGAGCTGTACGAGAATATGATTTTTTAAAAAATCTTGTATTTATAGGGAGTGCACAGAGAGCCGGAAGGATTCTGTTTATCTATCTAAGTGTTTATCAGCATAGATCCAAATCCCAACAGTCACGAATAATCTCTGCATCTCTCATTATTGGTTGCACCTCCCTGGCTCCTAAGGGAGTTATTACTGATGTACTTGCCATTCATTATTGCATAATGCCTTAGCCCTGTGCTGCATTTCAGAGTGTTTCCAAGGCTCTTGGGAATTGTGATTGACAGGTTGGCTACTTTGCTTTAAAGCATGCTGCACTTTTATCCTTGCAATGGAAGGAGTTAGAAGTGTAGCTTATGCATGGCCAAACTGATTTTTTTTTTTTTGGTAATTAGTAACACCATACTTTAAAAACAGTGACATATCACTACTCTGATGGCAAACAAGTGAACAATAAATGGGCCATGGAGTGTAGCTTATTCTTACTGGTGCAGACTTGGTTTTTCACTGCTACTTGTCTTTCTTCACTTCAGGATTATAGCTACAGTAGGCCCTCTACATTCACTAGGGTTAGGGGTGCAGGACCCCTGCAAAGTGGGAAAATTGCAAATATTAAAATGTGTGTGTGTAGGGGGAAGGGGGCTGAGGCACAGTGGGGAGAAAGTCATCCAAGGTCTGAAACAGATCAGGGAAAGGAGAGGGAAAGGGATTGGGTTGGCCCTATACTTCATTTCTTGCTCCCATCTCCTTCCTTGGGTGTGGGGGGGCATCAGGAGAGGGTTTCAAGTGCCGAGAAATTGGGCTGTGAGACATCCTTATTTGGCCAAGAAGTGCCTGGTGAAGCAGGAGAAGGACTTGAAACGGTTTTTAAAGGGCGGATTGGAGAGGCTAAGAGAGAAGGTTCCTCTGGAAAAGAAGGGCCTGAGCGGGGCAGGCAGGAGCTGAAGAAACTCACAAATAATAAATCTATGAAAGTCAAACCTGCAAATGTGGAAGACTATATTGTGTGTGTGTGTGTGTGTGTGTGTACTATCAAGTCATTTCCAACTTGTGGCAATCCTAAAATGAACCTATCACTAGATTTTCTGGGATTGAGGTGTATGATGCACCTAAGGTCACCGGAGGGTTTCCATGGCCAAGAGGGGAATTGAACCCCGGTCTCCAGGATTGTAGTCCAACAGGCAAAATGAGCTCACTGCTCAAATGAGAATTCCAACACCCATTAATTTTTTTTTCAGACCTCACATTTCTAGCAATGCAGAGGGTGAGACCCTGAAAGTCATTCATACCTAGAACTCTAACATTTGCTCTATTCTCACTCCCTTGATCATGTTGCCTGCCCCTTTTCTTGGATGTCTAAACTCCATTTCTAAGTGCTCAACTGAGCTTTTAAGTTCACTGCCATACTAGAAATTGGAGGAGAGAAGGAAAATTTCACTGAGGAGGCAGAATTCATATTGCCTGGCAACGCCTCCACACACCCCTCCCAGTTGCATCCCAGGTTCACTTTGTCTCCAATCCTGGCATCTGAATTATCATACAGAAATTGGCTGGTTGGGGTTGCCTCATAGGCTCTTTTCAGTATGTGCCCTATGTGGAAGTGTATTTTTTTAAAAAGAAAAAGTAATAAAGGGAGTGTTGGAGCTGGTTGTTTGCAGAAACAACCAACTCAGCTGACCTGAATAGTTCAGTGTTTTCCTTTTAAGTGGACCAGGGCATTTCCTGTCCCTTTGCAGCTGGCATTTCAGTCTCTGGTGTTCCATAGCATGAAGTATCTCCATGTTTTCCTCATGCTCTGCAGGATCTGCACAGGATGGTGAGGGCTTTGCTTCCTCCGGGGCCATTACAGGAGTGCCTGTCTCCTCTGGCTCTGAATGGAGCCTGTTACTTTGGCTTGTTTCTTCCCTTTCTTTGTCCTTCTCTTTCCTTGTCTGAGCCTCCAGGTGGGACATGACAGGAAGGCCAGGTGAAGGTGAGGTGGCAGCACTGATTAGTCAACTTTTCTAAAAACAGTGCTGTTTGGGTGGTTGATCCCAGTAGTTTCAACACTGTAGATTCTACCTTTTTCATTGTGAGGAACAATTTGCAGTTCGATTTACATGTGTTGTAATTTATCCTTTATTGGCTGTCACGTTTTTTCTTTTTCTCAACAGAATGATCAAATATTTTCTCACAATCGCTACATTTTTAAAGAGGTTTTGGTAGAATGCGGGAGTGAAGAGACTTGTCTTTTGACACACATTCATTGTTTGAAAAGTATGCGATTCGGGTGCATTAAGGAACTTGTTAAGTGCCTTTTGGAAAAACAAACAACAAACACAACAAACTTGGAAGAGAATTTCTTTTCAAAATGATCCTGGTGGAATAAGGAGCAGTAATCAAAGTGAGAAATATATCTACAGAGCTTTCAAGTTACTCTGTGTTGTAGTCTCCTGTGACTAAACATCTCATGTATGTTTGCTCAAAAAAATAGGAAATTGCCTTATACTAGATTACACTGTTTTTGTCCACATGGTTTGATATTGTCTATGCCAACTGGCAGTGGGTCTCTAGGCTCTGACCTGATAATATTTTTCATCATCAGGTGACGTGGCTGGCTCTACCATTTGGCAGAATGAGCAACCTGCCTCAGGCAACTGATGCTGGGGAACAACAATGGAAGCCTTCTGGCTGTTGCTCATGAAATCTCTGGCTGCAACACTGTTGGTGAGCATAACTGTGCCAGAGTAGGTGTGGGTCTAGGGTGAAGCTATGGTGGGGAGACTTAGGGGAGCAATCCCCCCAATCTTCCCACCACAGGAATGGGAGCATTGCCCCTTAATTTTGACCCCCCAATTCTGTCCCACATGGAAATGTGCTTCAATCCCCACATTTCTAGCATTGCTGTCACTTAAAACCTCATTTGAGCATTTAGAGATGCTTCGGAGTCCAGAGAAAAAGGGTAGACCAAGTTACACAGGGGATGTGAAAACAGCCAATAGAAGAGTTGTAGTTGTAAGGAATTCTGCTTCTGGTTAGCATATTGTAGGGGGTGAGGGATGGAAATGTCAAACCTGCAGCATCCCAATTGCCAGAAGAAGAAATCTCCATTGCTTGGTGTGGTTGCTGGTTGTTAAGGTGGGATGGGAGGCATTTTCAATTATAGCAATAAACTTATGGGGCCTTTCTGCACGACACTGTTATAGTGCTATTATTCTGCTTTCAACATCTTGTGGAATTCTGGGGTTTGTAGTTTTCTAGGCCCAAGAGCTCTCTGGCTGAGAATTCTAAATACCCCTCCCTAAACTGCAAATCTCAGAATTCCATTGGGGGCTTGAAAATGGAATAATAGCACTATAAACAGAGTAGAGCAGAAAGGCCCATAATCATGACCAAGCAATGGTGCAGTTATGGATCTGTAACTCTTAGTTATGAATCCGTAGCTGCAATATAGAAGGCTAGCCATTGATGACGATGATGATGACGATGGTGATTACACCCCAGTCTATTGATCTTTCTAACGACAGATACAAGAAAGGGGCCAGCTTTTCAGTAAATGCAATCGGGACTGTGCTGTACAAGTTCCCTTCCCAGTTCTGCTTTCAAGGAGCAGGGAGGTCACTGAAAAGTGAAGGTGAAGAGAAGGAGCAGTGGCATTGGGTGGAGCTTTGCTTTCTCTACAGGTGTGAGACATGGGCCCTTTTTGCATGACATTTTCTATGCGAAAGGGTGCCTGGAGCGTTGCGCGATTGTGAGGAGCCATCTGCACTCGTGGCGCTCCAGGGGCCGGCAGGTGCCGATCGCTCACCTTTTCATTTTCGGCTAGAAGCCTAAAATGGTGTGCGATAGTGCATTGTTCCTGGGTCCTGCGCGCACTTACCTGGTGTTCGGAGACTCCGGAGCTGTGCTGGTTGCAATTCCTGCTCCAGCGCAGCCTGGGAAGGTCCCAGGGTGCACTGCGGAAGGAAGAGGCAGGGCTGTCTCGCGAGCAGGCAGCTTGTGCAGAGCCGAAGGACCCCGGACGTGAGAGCCTCTCGGCAGAGGCTGCTCGTGCAATCCCCATACCCCAGCGCCAGAAGAAGGTAAGGTGCAGAAAGGGCCATGGAGTTTTGCCTCCCCTTCCTCCCCTCTGTCTTTCTTTTACTCAGCTTTCCGTGGAAAGTGAGGTAGCAGGCCTTCTTCTTCTCTGCTTTGCAGGTTGACTCCACCGTCTCTACAAGCAGATCTTTTTGATTATACTCTCCTCTTCATTGCTGCTTAGATTCTGCAGTGTGCTGCCACTTTTAAATATTACCCCCCACACCAGTGGAGTTTGTGAGTTTGTGCAGAAAAGGATATGGTCCATAGCCTTGCCCATCCATTCCAGACTGTGGCCATTTCTGCACTACATTGTTATAGTGCTGTTGTTCCACTTTCAACATCCTATGGAATCCTGGGGTTTGCAATTTAGGGAGGGGCATCTTTGGTCCCAGCAAGCTACAAACCCCAGAATTCCACAGGATGTTGAAAGTGGAATAATAGCTCTATAACAATGTAGTGTGGAAATGGACTCTGACACTGGAAGAGCAAGGCTTGAATTCCCACTCAGCCGTGGAAACCCATTTGAGTGAGTCACAATCTCTCAACCTTAGAGGATGGCAATGGCAAACATCCTCTGAGGAAATCTTGCCAAGAAAACCCCATAATAAGTTCATCTTAGGGGTGACAGAAGTCAGAAATGACTAAAGAACACAGCAACACAGCAAGAGCTAGGTGACATGGATAAATAGAGATGAGGAGAGGGGAAGACAGAGAGAGAGGGAACCATGTGTCAGTGGTGACAAACATACAAAAACATACCATCTCACATGCATGTATATCCAAATAATCCGCACAATTTATTTTAATTTTTGTTGTGTATGTGTCTGTGTACCTGTGTATTCACACACATGCACACAGAAACACACTTATTTTAATTTGCAAAATAAAATGACACAATTGCAATTATAGAGGGATTCTCTAAGGGACATTCTGTTTAAATATGTTTATCTTCCCCTTTCTTTTTTTTAAGAAAAATTAAATACCTGCCACAAATTGCTTCATATTAATTGGGCTGTTTGCCAGCAGCAAGCTGAAAACAACATCTGGACATCTGCAGCAAACCCCTTGCAATCGACTTGCTAGGGCTGAGCTTTACATTGCTCCAGGCTATTTTCATTTTGACATGTGGTCACTCATTACTACTCTCTGCAAACTAACAAGCAAACAAACAAACGAACGAACATAATAAAAACAACCACTTGCAAAAATCAAAATGTGTATTCTCATGTGTGTTCAAGTTTTTCAAAAGAGAAAACTCCCAGGAGTGGAAATCCCATTTTTTCCACAATATTTTGGGGAATGAAGGGATAGCCCTGGGGTTTCAGGAAGGATGTGTAGGCTGCATGAGCAGCTTTTTAAATGGGGTGCATGATTGCTTCCCACGTTGTCTTGTTCCTTCTGTCCATCCGCTCAGAGGGAAACTAGACAATGGTTATGTCTTGTGTGATCGTTTTGCTTCTTACAAAACAGAACTTTGGTGATGTGTCCATTTCAAATCAAATTGCTAGCCTGGACAATGTTTTTAATCCTTTGCTCCTATTCTGTTGCCCGTCAGATTTCTCACCTCTTCTCACAACATGGCTGCTAACTGCAATGTTTAAGAAACCTGTTGGGGTGGCAAAGGAAGTTTTTCCTCTCATCACAAATAGCAGGCTTCTATTTTAGGCCTTGGACTACTACGATGGGTTAAAGACATAACTTCAATTCCAACTCCATCCTCACAGCATGGTCTCAGGCCATTTCCATACTAGCCTATTATAGTGCTATTATTCCACTTTTCAGCATGCTATGGGATCCTGGGGTTTGCAGTTCAGGGAGGGACCTTTAGAATTCTCAGCCAGAGAGCTCTTGGCCTCAGGAAACTACAAACCCCAGAATTCCACAGTAGGTTGAAAGTGGAATAATAGCACTATAACAGTTTAGTGCAGAAATGGCTAGTTTGCCTCACTGGCTGTGTCCAGAAATTGGTGCAACATTCTTTTCCAAATCCATTGCCTTCAGTTGTCATGGTTCAGAGCTCTGATTTGCCCCAAAATGTGTTTATAATATGTTAATGTTTAAATGTGTTGGACTATAAACCTGGAGACCAGAGTTTGATTCCCTGCTTGGCCATGATAACTCATCGGGTGACCTTTGGTCCATCACACACACTCATCCCCAGAAAACCCCATGATAAGTTTGGCTTAAGGTCTCCAGAAATCAGAAATGACCTGAAGGTACACAACAACAAATCCAGAGCAGTTACAGATCCATAACTCTATGGTACAAATCTGTAACTACAATACTGAATGCCAGCCATAGTTAATACTAGTAAGTTATTCATAAGATTCTTTGTTCCATATTGTTCTAGAATCTAAGAAAAGTTGAGATTGGTCACCTCCACCTTTTATTTACACACAGTGACACCAACTGTGTGTTCAGGTGTGTTATGGAATGCCCTGTCGGCCTTCTGTTATCCAAGGAAAGTGGTACCTTATAGCCATGCAGTCTCAGGCAAATCTTATTAAAATAATGAAATGGCAGTAAAGTTCATTTCCTTTCATAAAAACCATATTCCTTGGCAAACATCAGAGCTGCTTTTGTCATTTAAAAGTCAAATGTTCCTGCTTCTTGACAGTTAAAAATAGATCAGGGCAGTTACTCTTGAAACCTGGAGATTATTCAAAGTAAATATTAGGTCAGTAACAGAATAATGCTCAAGATATGATTAATTTCCTCTGGCTGTGGCGCTACTGTGAAACTTATAGCCCAGTCCTAGCTATGCTTGTACAGAAGTAAGTATTTTTTTCCCCAATAGGATGTACATCCAAGCAATTCTGAAACCCATGCACCGTTGGTAAGGAGTAAGCATCGCTGAATCCAGTTACTTTTGAGTAAATTTGCTTGGGATTAAAGCTTCCTTTCTGCTTCAGATTTCAGCCTACGTTTGCAAAACCCCCAGAAGTAAATGCATGGATAACATGCATTTGGGAATGCATGAAGATTTTATTTGGTCTCTCGTTGATAAATCAACTGTCCTAACTGGCATTTTCTAGATTATTGTGTGGGTTGCAACCCCCTTATCTTTTCGAGGGCTTGTATTTCTTCCAATTTTACAATACCCTTCTCAGTTCAGAAAACCTTCCGAAATGGCATTATAAAACTGCATACAAAAATTCATAGTTGGAAAAAAGTGTGCCAAGATAATGTGGGTGTGTGCATGTATTTAACTTTCAACCCAATTCTATGATTGAAGTTGAGCTGCAGTGACACTGAATTATGAATAAACATATGCAACATTGACTTGGGCCTGAAATAGACAAAACTGACTTGGACTTAAAATAGAAATGCTTCATGATGGCTGAAAAAAGGGAGGTAATTAAATGGGATCAGATGCTTTTGACTTTCACACTCACTTTGGTCAAAAAGGAAGAAACTAGTTTAGCAGAGAAAAAAGTGCTGAAATTAAGAGACAGAACGTTAAGTAGAAGTAAGCAGAATACTAGACTAAACCAGGACTACTCAGATTTGTGGTCCCTGGACTGGTGTCAGTTCACAAGCAATTGGCTGCTGGTGCACAGAACATCTCCAGGAAAGAAACTGCTGTGGCCAAGAAGCAAAAATTAAGTCCGAGTTCCCGGCATATTAGAAAAAAGAAAATTCAGGTCCCTCATATTGACTAGCCCAAGGACACTGGGCTTGTCTACTAAAGAAGCTAAGCACCAGTCAACAGTGTTAGGTGGCAGCAAACAATGCTAATACATTTCTAGGCTGCATCAAGACAAGTATAGCGTCCAGATCTAAGGAAGTAATAGTACCACTCTATTTGTTTTGGTGAGATCTTGTCTGTGTTGTGTCCATTTCCTCGTGCCACAGTTTCAGTAGGATGTTGCCAAACTGGAGTTTACATGGAAGAGGACAATTAACACGGTGAAGACAGCAGAAGGGCTGTCATTTGGAAAGGTGGAGAAAACTGTTCCAGAGGGTGGGACCTGGACAAATGGATTGAAATTATGAGAAAGAATATTGCAATTAAACATTGGAAAGAATGTCTTGATGGTAAGAGCTGTTTGACAGAAGAATGGACTGTTTTGGAAGATGGTTGGCCTGGCCTTTCTTGGAGCAGATGGATGGCCACCTATCATGGATGCTTTGGCTGTGGATTCCTACTCTGGAAGAAGGATGGTCTAGAATCAACGGTTCTCAAACTTTGTTCCTCCAGGTATCTTGGACTTCATGTCCCAGAAGCTTGAAGTAGCTTGACCAATGATAAAAGATTCTGGGAGCTGAAGCTCCATAATGATATCAGAATCCATTTTTATGCTAATGCCAACAAGTGAGGCTGACCTGAGTCTAATTCAAGGGACGAAGTTATATTTATACATATTCAAATCTCAGGTGGAAAGGGGGTTTCAGCAACCCTGACATGGAGATTCCAGAAGGGTGAGAATCTTTGCAGGTCAAGGCTTATGCTGTGCAAAAACCAAACCAAACCAAACCAAATAAACATTATGTGCAGAAAATGGGATTTTCTGTGCAGAAAGCAAGTTTCTTTGATTTTCTGTGCAGAAAGCAACACTTCTGAACAGAAAAGGTTCCTTTCTGCCAACAACCACAAGCCAACCAGGATACTTTGCAAAATATATCCTGAACTGCAAATGCTCCTCGTAGTGGTGAGAATGATGGCTAAATTATTCATTGTTCCCCATGAGAATGAAATCTATGATGATTTACATCCATCTGCATCATTGTCATGATGTGGCTTGCTGCTCTAGGGAATGCAGGCATCAGTAGGAAAGATGGTTGTCAAACTCTGGTCTAGGAGGAGACTTAACGTGGGGAAGACACTAGATGTACTTTACCGAAAGCTGAGGTGAATCAAGGCAAAACTCTTAATGGTCCAATTAATCTTTACAAAAACTCTCCCTTTGCCTTTGGAATTCAGATTGGGGTGGGAAGGGGGCTTTTAGATGCCTAGATGAAGCTGTACATAAATGCCCTCTTGAAATCCTTCACCCTGAATGGTGAGCAAAGAAATTTTTTGGAGAAGAAAGTTTTTCATGGATGCTGGTAGGGCTGTAGCTACCAGAGGAGGGTGGAAGCATGTCTCCCCAAATAAGAAATTCTGCTCCCCTGATGACATTTTCCTTCAGTCCCCAAATTACTAGCGTTACAGAGAGTGAGACATTGAAAACTGCTCACACTTAGAAGTCTTATATTTGCTGTGTCCACATTCCTATTGTATCTTTTCCTGCCCCCCCCTTTTTTTTTAATGGCTTAGAAGTTTTACAAAACCCTCTTGTCACTGTCTTTCATCCTCTGCTTATCATTGTCCCAGGTCATTGTGAGGGGAAATGAAGGCTATCACAGATAGTGGGAGAAAATTTTCCAAAATGGCTAAATTGAAGTGAGAAAAAAAAAAAACAATTTCAAGGATAAAAAAGGCTTCCTGAATAATATCAATATAGCTCTAATCTAGGGACATATCTGCACTACACAGTTCTATAAGTTTCAAATGCCCTTGCTTCATCCGGGATCCTGGGATTTGTAGTTTTGTGACTACTCTACCAAATTCTCAAATGCTGTCGTTCCAGGGAGTGCAAAAGAGAATTCGAATTCCCCCACTGGATTACAGATCCAAGGATTCTATAAGATGGAAGACTGGCAACTGAAGTGGAACCAAAGTGTTGTAACTGCACAGTGTGGATGCACCTAGGATGATTGTTATAGAAGGACCGTATCTCTCTATGTGAGCATGCCCATCTCTTGGGCAGGTCTTTGGGAACTGAATGCTCAGGAGGAATGGGCCTATCACATGCTGTGTTATTTATATTTGACGTTCATCTTTTTAAAGGTTATGCTTTTAGCTGCTTTTAATTTCATTGATAGTTTAATCAATTAGTGAAGGAACAACTGACTGCCCGTGGGTGTTGGAGCTAGGGTGGAAGAGGGCCTTTGGCATCAGGTCCCTGTGGCCTCTACTCCCACAGAACTGTGCTTTTCCCCACAGAACTGGCCAACACTGTGGAAAATCTAAGCAGCTGATTCTAAAGCAGCATAGGTACAGCGCTGAGCAAAAGAGAGGACCACAGAGACCTTCTGGAGGCTGGAGGAGGGAGAGGTTGATGTTTGTTGCTGCTGCCTTGGGCTTAGGCTTCTGTTTCACCAGTGGGGCTCTGCTCTTTGCAGCAGCAATGCCCCAACTCTGAAAGTACTGCCCACCATCCAGCGCAGTGGTGAGGGCCTGACCTTTTGCTGACAGAGGCCCTAACCGCACAATGTTGTCATCCCACCATGGCAATGGGTTATTCCCAGTCCAGGACACATGCTGTCACACGATGTCATCACTAACCAGCTGCTATCACCTTCCCAAGCATTGCAATTTTCCATTTCCAGAAAAAATCCATTAATGGCCTCCTTTCTTGCCAGAATCCCATCAGCTGGGTGAGTGCAGTTCCTCAGCAGTGCTTGACAGCGCTTTCTGTTGTTGCCAAACCAAAAGTGGGCAGGCTGTGGGTGTGCCCAGCTTCTCCCTCTCTCAGCAACTACCATGGCATAGTTAAGTTCAAAATCTATCACCTCTCTGTGTTTATTTTAAATTTCTCCTTTGAGTTAATTTTTTAAAATATTTTTAATTTTTTTTTTTAGTGCTACAGTGCAAAAATGCAATAGCGTTCTGGCATGTCATGACATTACAACATTGTTGTACTCGTAGAACTTAAAGAAAAACCCTTGACCAATCATGAGCTGTGGAGCGGGGAAAAGGACTGGCCAATAATGCTGTAATGCAGTGGGAACACCAGTGGCAATAGTGCCACCCATCCACTTGAGTCGCAAGGGTGCGGTAGAAAGCGTTCCTAACCCAGTACCATCTCAGAAATGGCAATGCTGGGATTGGCGCGAACAATGCGCTATCGAGGCATCGCACAGTAAGGGCCAGAGTCAAGGATTTGTTACTTGCTTTTACCATCTGGCTCTCTGTGCATTATATTGGTCATTTTTAATAGCTGCTGCTTTGTCTGCTCAATATAGGAAGGATGTGTTTTCCAGGGGAGGGGGGCACAGATTCAGAGAGCAGCCACTGGAGTCATGCACGGCAGAGAGAGATACGGAGGAGGAGGAGAGCATTACAATATCTTGGATAGATGGGAGCATAACAGGTGCCCCACTGAAATTTTCCTCTAGCATTTCCAGCATTTGTAATAACTTAAGATTTCAATGGAGCATTTAGAAACACAGCTTAGGAGCAGGCAAAATGACCAAAGGAAATCAAACAGAGCAAAGGTGAGCATTTGAGATGTAAACAGTTGTCAGTATCTCCCTCTCTGCAGTGCTAGAAATTTAGGGAGAGAAGGAAAATATCATTCTGGGGGAGTGCCAGAGAGCAATGCCCTTATATTCTTCCATACTATAGCTAAATCCCTGTCCATGGTATTCATTTTTTTGTGAGTTAGATTTTGATTGTTTATTTCAGTGGTTCTTAACCTGGGATCTGGAGGCCCTGGGAGTCCACAGAACCCTCACAAACAGTCCTCAAAGCCCTGCTGCTGGATACCAACAGCAGCAGCAGCAACAAGGATGTGTGTGTGTGTGTGTGTTTGCAGGTGCTGAAATTGCTCCCTTGTTTGCAAATGAGGGAGCAGTTTGGGCACACGCACACATAGCTCCACTGCCCTGTCCCTGACAAAAAGAACATGGTGGCAAGTGTGTGCACATTCCCAACCTATGACTCTGGAGAACAGGATTTGAATCCCCACTTGGCCATGGATACCCCCTGGCAAGTCACACTCTCTCAGCCTCAAAGAAAGGCAAAGGCAATAGATCTTGCCAAGAGAACCTTCGTGATAGGTTCACCTTAGGGTTTCCATAAGTCGGTTTTCAAAGGAAGACACATGATGGCCTCCCTCTGTCAGTAGCACTTTGTGGTTGTATGCCTTCAAGTCACTTCTGATTTAGGACAACCCTAAAGTGAACCTATCACAGGTTTGTTTGTTTGTTTTTGGCTGGATTTGTTCAGAGGGGTTTTGCCTTTGCCTTCCTCTGAGGCTGAGAGAATATGACTTGCTCAGGGTCACCCAGTCTCTGAGTTGGGATTTGAATCCTTGTCCCCAGAAGCCTTAAATAGATAGACAAATAAATAAATAAATTGAATGTTTAAATAAATATTTGAATATTTAAAACTAAATTTAAATACTTAAATCTTGAGTTAAGTCTTGGGGTCCCTGGCAACAAACAGGGAGTCCCTAGTAAAGAAAAGGTTGAGAGCCACTGGTTTATTTAATAAGTGGCTTGCTAAAAATGGTCAAAATTACTATTGAGGACCTTGAGGTAGCTGAATGAACACAACATTGCATGCAAATTGGCTATAGCCCCTGCTTCTCTGTATAAGAAAAGAAAAATATAGTTGTGTGTGTGTGTGTGTAAGGGGAGCCACAATCCACGCAATGCACTGTAAGTCAAACATTCCAAATGCATTACGAGCGGGTTGTGTTGTTTACAACTGTTCAGTTCTACTAAATATCTGGATTTGCTTCCTCAGCTACAGCAGGAACCAGCTAGCTATAACTCCCTGCCTTGTTCAATAACTTCCAGTAATTATCAGGAAGAAAATGTAATAAATTTGTGTAATGGACTGCCCCTTTGCTATAATATACAATCAGAGACGATCAATGCTCCTTACAATAAGGAGAAGAATTACTACTGTGTTTTATTTTATAGCACCAGCAATACAGCGCTGGAAACCACAAGAGGGAGTAAAGGTAAACTCTAGTGGTCAGATTCCAGCGCCGTAAAGCATCGCCCAGGGCTGACACTTTACAAAGTAGTAACACAACCAGACATTAATGTACTACTTTTCCTTGTTCACCCATCCGGCACATCCGAAGTCCCCCGCTGCCTGCTCTTTCACTTCCCGGGGTTGGAATCGGGAAAATAATTAATGACAATCAAGATTAACCTTTGTCAAAAGTATTACAGGAAAGGTGAGGAAGGGCAGTGACAGACGAGCATTACTAGTTAGAGTGTTCCCAAGGAGTCTGGAAAGTGGAGTGCTCTATTTTTAATTCTTCATGGTTTTAATATATAGTTTTACAATGACTTAAATCAAAGGGCATCCTTCAGCCCTGCCTAGATATGCTTAAAGTATAATTACACGCCACATATACTGGTACGTAAATGAAAGCTACTTCTTGGTTACTTGTTATTCCTCCCCCCTTTCCTGCCTGTGGGTAAATGAAGGCCAAGCTTCCAAAGTGCTTCAAGTATAGAACAGTGTGAACATAAAACAGTCAATTAATTGGGATAATAGGTCCCAGCATGTAATTGCATTGCTAAGGTATTATAGTTCCTGAGCAGAGCTGAAATGGTATTTATTCAAGGTTGTTAGTCACCCATAGATAACTTTATTTGTCCACTGATGCTTAAATAAATTGTATCATCCATCAGTGAGATTATATATGGAGGAATTTATGACAAAAAAAAATCATTATTGTGTCTCAGCGTTGTGAAAGGAGACAGTATATAAAAGTTATTCAAGATTTGTACCTGCAAAATATGGTTGCAAAACTTGACCAGCTGCTGTACTTAACTGCAAGACATACTGGGCTCAGATTATAATTTAGAATGTAGTTGTGTGCTTTCAAGTCGTTTCCAACTTATGGTAACCCTAAGGCAAACTTGCCGTGGGTTTTTCTGGGGCTGAGAGTGTGTGACGTGCCCAAGGTCACTCAGTGGGTTTCACTGGTTGAGCAGGGACTTGAACCCTATTCTGCTGGCTCTTAGTCCAATACTCAAACCATTACACGGTTCTCATAATTTAGGATATCCCATTGTAAATATTCAACTGTTCAGTTTATCGTCTGATATTTAATGGGATGAAACCGGTGATTCTGTGAACAGAGTTTTTATTATTCAGCTCAGAATGCTGTAATGGGGGGGCATTTTGGAAAAGAGCTGAATTAGCTTCTCCTTTTGTAGGAGATTCCTCTAGATGACAACCCTTGTCATGACCAGATGTAGTCTGTGCTCAGAGTATTTATTAAAAATTTAACTCACTTCTCAGGTTGGTTGTAAACACTAAAAATGTCAAGAAAAATTTTGCTAAAAATTGGAAAAACAGAGCAACCCCAGTGGTTGGTAGATCTATTAGAGATGAAGAACCATCACATATCGACCAGGCAAATCAATGGAAGATCAACTAAGGGAATTGAAGAGGGATGGAAACCATTCATGGACTATTTATGAGAAAGATGGAAAACTAAGATAATAAATATATAGACAGTTATGCTGGATGTGGACGGAGTAAATTTCAACCAATAATATGGGATAACAAATATATAGTTTCAATTGTAGAGGTAAATCTGATAGGGTAATGACAGGGTAATCTGACTGGCCCCTCCTGAAACTGCAAACCCCAGGATTCCATAGGATGTTGAAAGTGGAATCATAGCGTTATAACAGTCTAGAGCAAAAATGGCCTAAGAAGTAGGTAAGAGGAAGTAAAACAACAAGGCTATGCGATCAAAATAGATTACAACTCCTTTATAATTGTTAATAGTTTTAATTATCCTGTGTTTAGATTTAAAAGGGAAACTTTCAAATTTTATGTACATTTCTCCTCTTCTTAATTTAGTTATAAATAAAGAATTGAAAGAAAAACGTCAAGAAAAGAGATTCCATCTAAACCTTAGGAAGAACTTCTTTATTGTAAGAGCCGGTCAACAGTGGAATGAACTAGAAAATGGTGGAGTTTCCTTCTTTGGAGTTTTTAAACAGAGGTCAGATGGCCATCTGTCCTTGTCAAATGACCAAACTCCTTCTACCAACTTTCCTTTTAAGCTGTTGCAATCCATTTCCCTAACATGACCACTTACTTGTTGGTGGATATTTGGGTGTGGTAGAGCAGTGTCTAGCTACGTTCTTTTAGCTAGATGTACAGTGATGGCATTATCCTTCAAGGTCTTTGGAAGATGCCCGTGAAGTCCTATCAGGACAATGCCTGTCACTATGAAGTACTGTTGCCAGGTTTTGAAAATAGCAAAAAAGGATAGGCAAAATACATGGGTTCCAGGGTTGAGAATCAGAAAATGGTGGTTAACAACTTTGTTTCCTTCCTAAATACCAATGTAAGTATTAAGTTCATACCTCCCAAAGGTGTGATTTTTTGAGGGCATTTTATTTGGTCTGTATAAAGGAGAAAGCCTTTCAACCTTCAAATGGGAAACAGCCTTTATAATAAGAGATGCTTGGCAGCCCTATTATGAAATTTTCTCCCTGCTGTGACCCAGATGGGCAAAACTGAGAGAATGTGATGTTTGTCACAGGTGATGTGCTCTTTAGACCCGCTGGGCATTTGCTGTTCTTTTTTGCTACAAGCTTTGTTGTTATTGCCTTAAAGTTGGCTTTAACTGACGGAGACCCTTATCCTTCTTGGCAAGGATTATTCTGAGGATGAGAAAAGGGGACAAGCCCAAGGTCACCCAGTGGTTTTCCATGGATGAGAGGAGATTTGAACCTTGGTTTCCCAGAGTCCGAGACAGGACTCCACTCACTATGCAGTACTGGCTGTCTCTTGCTGCACTAGCTTGAATGCACTCCAGAATAATCAAGACATCTTACGGAGTGATAAGGTACTATTGATCTGTGCCTCTTCTCTTGCTCTGTTCCCTATCCAACATATTGATGAGGCAATTTTGAATCTTACCTCAGGGACATTTCTGTTCTACACTGTTATAGTGCTGTTATTCCACTTTCAGTATCCTGAGGAATTCTGGAGTTTGTAGTTTACTGGGGCCAAAGAGTTCTCTGAATGAGAATTGTAAATGCCCCTCCCTACACTGGAAACCCCAGGATTCCATAGGATGTTGAAAGTGGAATAATAGCACTATAACAGTCTAGTGTGGAAAGACCGTCAGGGATTAGGGTTACCAGAGGGAGAAGCTAGCTTTAATGCTTGCCTGGTCTTTTGCTCAACTTCATTTAATTTCTTTCTGGATAGCTGCTTGGATTCGAATTGCTAACCAGTTTGTGAATTTGTCACATCAAGCGCGGAGCTATGATCATTTAATGAAGCAGCATATCAAACAATGTACTCTCTCTCCTCCCACCGTGTGTTGTCCATGGAGGAACTGTACAGATTTGTGCGCACATAGAAGAAGAGTATACCCCATATATTTGAATTGAAATGCAAAACCATTACACTTCATCCTTCTTGGAGGGACCAGTTAACACTGTCACTAATGTACATGCATGAGAGGCAGCTGTAGATTGAGGCCATTGCTCTGCATTTTATACTTGATAAGATTTACTCACAGCTGGTTTTATCATGAGATAGAATGAGGTGACCACTAGGAGGGAGCAATAGTTTTCTCCTAACTATGCGGTTGGGATCTCTGGTCATTGCTGACACTGAAGTAGAATTCACCTGCCAGTTGTATTGGCATCCACATGGATTGAATGCTTTTTTAAAAAAATTAAAGCTCATGACACAAAATTGTCCTGGGACAGACATATCAGGTCCTAGGCTTCTATGTAAAAGTATAAAGGAATCCAGTAGCACCTTTGAATTTATCTGTTGTTGTTTTTTTTCATGAGTTTTCAAAGATATCAATCCATGAACTTAGAAATCAAATTGGGCAAATTCTCTGTACCTCACTGTAAGCCTTTGCAGGCAAAAAATGTGGTGTGAGTACACGCCCCACCCCGTCATCTCCCAAGTGGGAAAATATTTAACAGCTAAGATTGTAGAAAGAACAAGGAAGCAATCTGTATGGGGAAAGGAAACTGCAAGGCTCATTGCGGAGAAGTCTAGCAAACAACTACTCTGTCATCCTAGCTACAGCTAAAGATGTGCTCCAATCTTTGCTAAAACATCTGTTAGACAATGCATAATTTTATTAAAGCCAAACCAATCAGGAACAGTAACGGTATCGTCCTTAAAGAGTCAAAGGCACAGCTCCTGACCCTCAGACACGTTCGATCGGCATTTGGAGAGAACTGGCCATTATATAATAGGAAGCGACGATCACGCTCCTTTTTATCATTTTGATTGTTCTGCTCCCAAGATCGCGCTGCAACGCCTGCCTGTCAAAAGACGAAACACGGAGCAATATGGTTGCTTCTGCGTTATGATTGCCGAGGGAGAAATTTCATCATCCAGAAGAAACCTACACAGTTAGCCACTCTTCTCCTGGCCTTCCCTTTATTGTTCATTCCTTAGAATTAATGGGCTCAACACATGGTGTCATCATCCATTCCCCAGGAAGAGAGAGCAAGAAAAAAAATGGGCCTCAATTTCTATCATTAAAAAACTCCAACAATCATTAAAATGTTATTTTGCACAGGAGACAAATGAAACTAGGGCTGAGTAATTTGGGGATTTATTTTTCTTATAAGGCTGCAGTCTTACCAGACTTTCGGGAAAGTCTTCGAAACTTGTAGTTTTCCTATAAGCACACAACTGGTGTGTGTATTCCTTCTGAAGTAGACTCCAACTGAGCTGGATCCAATCCACACAAGAGGCCCACTCCAGAGTAGTATGAGTGCTGTATCAGGATTGGGCCATCTAAGCCAAGGGTGGGCAACTATGGAAGGCTATGGGGCCACATTAGCCCCTCCGGGGAGTGCAGAGAGCCACATCTCCCCACTGTGCCTGCTTCCACAAAACCAATAATTTTGCCCCCAAAGCTGATATCTCCATCATGTTTTGGGACCTCCCCAGCCCATTTTAGGCCCAGGAAAGGTCTTTGTAACAACAGGAAAGAGTAGAAGGAATTTCCTGTTCAATTCTTGTTTCAAAAGGCGTCTATCCCAGGGTCTAAATTCTCCCAGAGCAGCTGAAATATGTGATTTCGCCTCCAGTGGAATTTTTCAGCATTTTAGGACAAAACGCTTTTGAGGGAAAAAGAATAAAAAATTCTTTTTGACCAACAGAGGCCCAAGGGATCTCCAAACATGGCGGAAATATTTCCACACCTCAGAATACGTTTGGAAGCATCTGGGGACATTCTGTAGCAACTTTTTTTCTTGACCCCAGAGGGGGCACAAAAGTGGCTCTGGGGGCTCCGTGGGACTCATGGGCCACATTTTCCCACCCTTGTTCTAAAGTGATCCCATGAACTGGGAACTAGAGCTGGAAAAGACCAGAGGGGGCATCCAGTTCAACCCCTGTCATGCAGGAATATATAATCAAAGCACAACTGGTAGATGGCCATCCATTTATCTTGTGGGGTTACCAGCCTTTGCTGCCTATTTTGCCAACCTGTTTTTAAGACAGCTGTGGGTAAATGTTTAGGCAAGAGCCAATGTAGTGGTTTGAGCATTGGACTATGACTCTGGAGACTTGGATTTGAGTCTCTGCTAGGCCATGGAAACCCACTGGATGACCCTGGGCACACCAGACATACACCCAGCCCCAGAAAAACCCAAGATAGGTTTGCCTTAGGGTCCCACAGGTCAGAAATGACTTGAAGGCATATACCTAGAACAACAACAATTCTACTCCACAGCTGGTGAACACGATCCCAGCCCACGACTGTGTATAAATTTTGCATGGAATTCTCACTACCCTTCCTCCCATGACTCAGCATGATGTAGTGATCTGAGCATTGGATTACAACCCTAGAGATCAGGGTTCGATTCCCTGCTCGGCCGTGGAAACCCACTGGGTGATCTTGGGTACCTCGCGTGCTTTTAGTCCCCAGGACACCCCATGATGGGTTCACCTTAGGGTCGCCATAAGCTGGAAATGACTTGAAGGCAAACAGTAACAATACAATCCTTTTTCTCACTGTTTACCAAACTTTCCCTGCCAGAAAACATGCACACACACAATCTGACCACTGAGAATATTATTTCATTTATCTGAAGGCACTCAAGTTCCTATCACTATAAGGCGCCACCAACTCTTTTTCTACTTTATGGGTAATTTACTCATAAAGTAGAAAAAGAGTCTGGTGGCACCTTATAGTGATAGGAACTTGAGTGCCTTCAGATAAATGAAGTAATAAGTAATGAAGTAATATGAAGTAATAAAAACACCACCATAAGGATACATTTAAGCAGAATAGATATATAGTTCTCCTTTTGAAGTAGTTCATGGAGTATTATCTTTATACTTGAATCATCAACAGCAACGGTGTCATACTTTCAAAGTCACTAATATATTGTCTATACTTCCTGCTGGTGTTTGTCCAACCTTACCTGGAAGCGACTTCATATTCCGACCATATATAGATAAGTTTAAGGTTACCACAGTTTATTTTGCTTGCAGGCAGTACTTTCCAATTTCCATCAAGTCCTGGTTCAAGTTCAGAAATCAGTTGATCTTTTCTTTCTCGCGAAGAAATAAAAAAAAAGGGGGGCATTCTGAGTCTATTTTGTTAGAATGTATTCATAATATGTGAAATGATTTCCTTCCCTGTCATTTTAAAGTGGCCGAGGTAATTGGATTCCGTAACAACTAGGCCCAGGAAGATATTTGTGTATCATCTCCCAGCAATGTCTTCGTGTGTTGTCTGTAGGCCAACCTGGAACAAAAGACTTAGTGGACGCGCATCGGACAATAGTCACAGCAGTACCCAGAACCCAGTGGGAGAGCATTTCAATCTCACAGGACACTCTACTGCTTGAGGTAGCCTTTTGGAACAAAGGAACATCAAGGGGAAAACTCCAGCATGAAACGGCTGCATTGCAGTTTGTCAGAAAATTCAATTCGATCCCCTGTGGTTCGAATCAAGATTATGGCACTTATTTATTTATTTTGACTCTTACATTTCTTAGACCACCTGGCAACTGGAATTCGCTGGGTACTGAACAAGTGAACTGAAAACATAAACCATGAAGCAACCATAAAACAAAGCAAAAAATGGCAAAGACAACACTTGATAAAATCAGGATCAACGGATAAAGATAATATATGACCAAAGACCACCACCACCCAAAAAAAAAAAAAAAAAACTGGTGGCAAACTAGAAGGATAGTGCAAAGAACTAAAACCACTGAAACAATTTTATAAATACCTTGGAGGAAGGAGAAAAGATCTCCATAGGGTATCAAGAAGATGATGGTTGAGATCCTTCTTGTGTGGTGTAAATGTACACTCACAGAAGTATGCTGTGGCTGCACTTCTGGTGAACACTGGTATCATGAATCTGACTGTGCATCTGCCAGGGCACCTGCTTATTGTCCCATTGTGCAACAGGGAATGCACACTGGCTGTTTTTGCAATCCTAACCGGTCAAGTGTGACATTGGGGGCACTAACAGATAGTTACTTGCACAGCACCCAAGAGTGAACACTTCCATGGCTAGAATCCTGTTAGCTTGTCCCAGACCATTTCCGCAACTCACCCATTTTCAGCGCTGGGGTGTGGTGCTCGCGTGAGCAGCCTCCAGAGAGAGGCTCTTGCGTCTGGGGTCCTTCGGCTCCTCACGAGCTTCCTGCTCGTGCAAGAATCCTACCTCTTCCTTTCGCAGTGCAGCCTGGGACCTTCCCAGGCTGCACTGAGACAGGAAGCACAACCATCCTGGCTCCCAAGGGTCCACATGCAAGGTAAGTGTGCGTGGGGCCCCAGAGCAATGTGCAACTGTGCAGCATTTTTGGCTTCAAGCCAAAAATGAAAAAAATGCGTGTGCAGTCCTTGTCAGGCCCTGGAGTGTTGCACAAATGTGAATGCGTCACGTGGACCGCTCCTCACATTTGCGTGATGCTCAAGGGGCCCCTTTTCATTGGAAATGCTGTGCAAAAAGGGCCCCAGATAGAGTACACCCATTGAATAAGTTGCTGCATGGTGAGTCAACATGGAGGAGAATCCAATTGATTCAGTGGCTCTAGTGAGGACTATCAATGGGTTACTCTTGTGGAACTTCACTTATGCAACCTTGAACTGAGTAGTCAGTCACACAATGGCCAAAACAATGCAACTGCATGTGTAAGGAAACTGGCACTCATGATGACACCAGTAGGGTTTTGGTCTAAGACAGGCTCCAGAAAAGCAGCTAAGTGGACAGAATTCTACAAGTGAAGCACTGTGATAGCTCCCAACTCTCCACACGTGATCACCCAGATATAGAAGGTGCTTCAATCTCTGTTATTCCCAGGAAGGGCAGAGAAAGACTTTCTGACTCTCCAAAGAGCCATTGCCAGCCACTATAAGCAGCCAGTGATCCCATTAAATATAATTACTATTTTTTTTATTTTTCTTATTTGTATCCCACCTTTCTCCTGACAATGGGACTCAAGGTAGCCAACATTAAAGCTGTACAAATTAAAATGTACATAAAAATATAAATATAAAATTAAAAAAACCCTCAATTTATAGAGTTAAAACATTAAATGTTAAAAAACATTAAATAAATACATGTCAACGCCAAGGCCTGGCAAGCAGCCAAGGGAGCCGGCTACAGGTCTCTTGCAGATAAGGCAAGGAATAAATTAAAGGGCTTTACTTCAGCAGAACAGAACAGGAAAAATAGCAGTAAATACCGGCAGCAGGGAGACTCCCTGGCTGTTACGTCACGGCCAGGCGAGCACACAGTCAAAGTCTGTTCGAACAAAAAAAGTTACCAGAGCTGGTCCAGGATCAAGAGGTGGTGACATTCCAGCAGGTCAGGCAGTGTTTCAGGAGGCCAAGCTGAGATCCACAACAAGCACATTGCCCAGAATGGTCAGTTGTGAGCCGACAAAAGACCCAAGGCTGAGTGATTGCTTTTATAGGCAGATCACTCCTCCAGGTGTTATTGCAGCTGGGCCCTGATTGCCTGGCGTTTTCTATTTAAACGTTCTGACCTCCTGAGAGCACTCTTTTGCTCCCGATGCTGCTGGTAAGTAGGCACCTGCTCTTGAAACTCACCATCCGACTCCTCTGGCTGGGCTGGGTCTGGGCCAGCCCCTGGCTCTGCTGCTGGGACTACTGGGGCCAAGGGCTCTGTGCCTGGGGCAGCCTCGGGAGCGGGCTGTGCTGGTGCAGCAGGCTCCAGGGACTCTGGCTCAGACTCAGAGCTGGTGTCCTGGAGTTCCAGGGTCCTGACAATACATTAAAAACAATATCAACATTAAAAACACAGTAGTACAGCATTAAAAGGGCCCAAACCTATCAATTTATAAAAGTTATTAATGAGGAAGAGCATTCAAGCTAGGAGAAGACGCAGCAGTTTGCTTTGGCCCGAGACAATTGAGAAGGACGAGATTCTGTCCCTCCTTTCTCTCTGCCTCCCTGCTGAGTCATTTGGCTGCAAATGACTTTTGCAATTAGAACTCAATTTGCAGCTTTTGAAGTTAAGTCATGGACAAAGGGGGAAAGTGGGAGGAGGAGAGAGAAACTGGGACATTTTTAAAGCAGCTGAAAAAGTGGGATGGCAGAGGTTTAATTGGGACTGTTTGCTAAATTGGAACAGATGAGGGGTATGCCACAGTTCCTCAGGATATTTCAGACATTGCAGTGATAAAAATGGGGTGTTACCTGCATATCCAGAGATGCTGTGAAGTTTCTTTTGTTTTATTGGTTGGTGGAGGTGGTATCACATTTTACAATATATATTTCCCACCTTTTTGTCTTGGCCGATCATATCATAGTTTAAAAAAACAACTAAAAAAAAAAGTGAAATGACAGAGCAGATAAATTTTTAATCTAAGCCAGTCAGAAAATAGAGGGAGTGGAGACTCAAACAGCTAAACATGAAAGAATACCAGTTTTTCACCATCAGGAATGAGGTTAAATGAAGGTAAAACCAGACCTGACACCAGTCACACAATTAGCAATTGTGTGCCTTAAATAATAATAAAAAAAACCTTTTGGAAGTTTCCTCTGAGGGGAGAAGGACTCTCTTTGGTGCAAATGGGATAGATCCATGACCTCCAGTATTTCACAGATGAAAACTGGGAGACACATGGGCAAGCCACCTGACAGTGTGATCAAGATGAGAAAAGTCATTAATGAGAAGGAAAAAACAAACAAACTAGTGGAGGCTGCAGCTGTGTTCTTTGGCTTGGTCTACTGGGAAGGGCGAGTTACTGATTAATGGAACCCTGGTGATGCAGTGGTTAAATGCCGTTTCTGCAGCCACAGGGTTATAAGTTTGATCCTGCTGGGCTCCAGGTTGACTCAGCCTTCCATCCTTCTGCAGGTCAGTAAAATGAGTATCCAGCTTGTTTGGGGGCAATTAGCTAACACACTATAAACCGCTTAGAGAGCACTGAGCTGATAAGCAGCATAGAAATACACATGCTTATTGCTATTGCTTTCCTCTTCTCTCCCATCCAAATTAATGGATTGCAAACTGCTTTTACACTTCGAACTCAGTTTTCAGCATCTGAAGTAAGCTGAAGAGGAAAGTGGCAGAGAGAGAAAGAACAAGGGACATTTTAAAAGCAACTGAGAAAGTGGGATGGTAGAGAATTAGTCAGGATAGTTGGTGGATACGCAGACCAAAAGTTGGGAATTCTCCTTAGATTTTGGGCATGTAACCATCACATCAAAAATACTGGACTAGCATTATGCCTACAGGTCAACCAACCTTTGGTTAAGGACCAAGGGCCTGTTCTCAATTGTAGCACCATAATTCCACTTAAACTGCCATGGCAGCATCCTGTGAAATCCTGGGTTTTGCAGTTGAGGAAAAGGCATTTAGAATTCCCAGCCAGGGAGCTCCAGTACCTCACCAAACTAAAAACCCCAGGATTCCATGTAGCAATTAAAGCAGAATATAGTGCCATAACTCGTGTGGTGTGAATGGGTCCCAGACCCTGACAGTGGCCATTTCCACACTAGACTGTTATAGCGCTATTATTCCACTTGCAACATCCTATGGAATCCTGGGGTTTGCAGTTTAGGGAGGAGCCTTTAGAATTCTCAACTGGAGAGCTCTTGGGCCTCAGTCAACTGTGACTGCCTTGAATAGGCCAGTTGCTATGGAGATGAGGCCTAGCAGCAAGGAGGAGGGCAGGGTATTCCCTCAGGACCCCAACCTCTGTACTTTAACAACTCTGAATACAGATTGGATTGGACTGGAGAAGACCTGATGGTGCAGTGATTAAATGCCAGTACTGCAACCACAAAGTTGTGAGTTCAATCCTGCCAGGCTCCAAGGTTGACTCAGCCTTCCATCCTCTCGCAGGTCAGTAAAATGAGTACCCAGCTTGTTGGGGGCAATCAGCTAAAAATACATTGTAAACCACTTAGATAACACTTAGTTGATAAGCGGTATAGAAATAAATGCTATTGCTATATATATTGCTATTATTGATTGGGGAAGATGGGGAAAAGTTACAGGTACTAGACAAGACAGTTTGGGGCATTAGAGACGCAGGATCTCAAATCTTTCTAACAAGTATTACCTATGAGAAAATAAAATCCTGGGCAACGCCGGTACGTATGCTAGTACCTTATGTTTTTAACTGGTTTAAATATTTTATAGTTTAACCATTTTTTAAATCTCTTCTATTTTGTGAACGATTAATTCTTTTTTTTTTAAAAAAAAGAAAACTATTCTAAGCCATCTCGAGTCCCAAACTGAGAAAAAGGTGGGATAGTGTTAATTAATTAATTAGTTATACACCAGACCCTGAAATTAACCCATGCATCCCTTACTCTGAAACATTTAGCAACTCCAGTAAGCTGCATGATGTATTTTGAGCAGACAAAAGTACGGCTTCCCACACTTACACCTTCACATTCATTATGTCGTAGAAAGGCAAAAGAATGAGCCTGAAGGATCGTACAGTAGTTCCAGTGCAATGACTTTATCCCTCAGGCTACAAAGGATAAATTTCCAACCATGACAGATAGAAGGCAAGCTACTCATACTCCATATAAGTGTGTGATGATGTCAGCAATACAGATTATGGCCTCTATCCAGGAAAAAAAGGAGTGTGATAAAGAGGTTCATTTAAAAAGAGAATTCAAGCAAGACCTTCTCAGGTCCATTATCACCTTCCGTCTGTCTTTGAACTGCTTCTCGCTTATGCCTAATGCAGTTTGTACCTTCCTTCTTAGCTAGTCACGGTAGAGAAAAAAAAGAGTGTGACTTTTGCTTTCCTTTTCCTATAAGGGTGGTTGGAAAAGACCTAGGATCTGAACAGGGGCACAAGCACATTTAAATGAGCACAGTGCTCAGGAATTTTAGCCAAAAATGTTTCAGGATTGATCATCCATCCATCCACATGATGGGATTGGATTTCCCCAATGGGGAAAATGAGTCCTAGGCCATTTCCGCACTACACAGTTATAGTGCTATTATTCTACTTTCAACATCGTATGGAATCCTGGACTTTGCACTTTAGGGAGGGGCCTTTGGGAATAATAGCACTATAACTGTCCAGTGTGGAAATGGCCCTAAAGATGCTGATGCTGTGTGCCTTTTGAAAGATGTATTTTTTAAAGAAAAAAAAATGATGAAACATAATGAAGTCAACCGGAAAGAGGAAGAAAAAAATAGTTTGTGGTTTGTATATTGTGTGTCATACTCGTTCCCCGCTCTATACAACCACAACTCAATAGTTTGTCCTGCACATAATTTAGTTAAATGATATCACAGCTCCTCAAAACAAACAAATGAACAAAAATAAATTCAAGAATATTTGATCACTGCATATATTGACCATGGGAAGGACATGAGTTTCTCTCAAAAGCAATTCAGAGTGGCAAGATATCTAGATAATTGGAGCTTATTATATTTATTAAAAGTATTTCTATGCTGCTTTTCATTTGCACAAATCCCAAAGCAGTTTACAACAGCATAATGCAATAAAAGAGTCCAACACAATCATGGTAATTTAACATAAAGAGAGATAAAGAGTTTTAAAGTGTCAGTGGCTCCTTGAAGTCAAAGTTCCCTCCCCCCCAAAAAAAAATGCTGAAAAGATGCCGGCATTGATACTTGAGCCTGACCTATTGCAGAGGGAAGATGATTCCCCAGGTTGATGTTACCATAGAGAAGGCTTCATTCATAAATATAAGATTGGAAATTGCTTCCAATTGGAAGATGGGTGATTTTTTTCATTGAAGGATGGTGGGAAAGGATCTAAGACACATGGCTGTTGGAGAAACTGGAGGACATATCAGAAAAGACTTTTTTTTTAAGAAAAACAGATTCCTTTTATTGATTACATCAGCAACGCAATGCATCACCATAAAAAATCCCCTCCAACACCCCATTCAGGACCCTGGTTGAGTGCTTTCTTAGGCAGTCAGGATACCTGTGGGTGTGAATAACTGAGTAGATTTGCATCGCTGACACATTCATTGTGCATTTCTGGTCTCACATTATCTTGTTGATAATTGCAATTTAATATTTTTTTTTTAAAAAAAAGAATGATCTACCATTGACATTTCATACATATCTGCCGTTATACCTCCTGATATATATAAAAAAATGCTAGTCAAGACCTTTGCTTTAAGTAGGCTTCTGGACATCAGAAGCCTAACTGTGAATTGATTTTAATTCTAAATAGATATTGGCAAAAATCAAGATAATGCCAAAGCCTTTTGAAGTTATAACACTGGTTTGTTTACTTGTTTGTTTTTGCTTTTTTGTGATTCTAACAGGGAATCCAGATACTATTGTGTACGGATCCCCGAAACAGAAACAGCAAAGGATAAACCCTAGAGCTCAGCAATATTCTGATAATCGTAGTCGAAAGCACGTTAACCTGCCTCAAATTAAGATGTTTATGAAATGTACAATTGCCTTTCAGCTGGAAAAATTGGCTCTCAACAAAGTGAGCTCTCTAGAACACTTTTAAAGCCCCCTTAGTCTCTTTCTGTATTATTTCTATCTATTACATTTCTGACAGTTTACATATTAGAAGCACTATTGCGGGGAACTTTGAATATGAATGCCAACATATTCTGAGTACTGTCAAAAATGGATTGGTTTCCATTTACTTCTTTTATGAACAGAAACAGAGGTAATCTAGATCTACCTGGTTCTCATGCCAGTATTTGGAATGCCATCTTAACTTGAAAATCAGAAAAAGAAATGCACGTATATACGTCTGTTAAGTGTTTTGTTAAGGAATGCTGACAGTCGACAGATTTCATTTTGTTCTCTTGAATTTTGCTGAAGTGTATTTCTTTCACTGGAAGCACCTTTTTTTCAAAAACAAACCAATCACCATTTCTTCTCTCTACCTCACACACCTGCTTCAAGATACTAAGGTAAGAGAACTTATTTTATGCACGCAGTCTTGGGTTTTGTGCCACTTTGATTTTACTGTCTCCTGAGTAAAATCCAAATGAGTCCAAAATAGGGTGATAAGAGTCCTTTTTCTTCAGATTTCCTCTGTTTGGTGCTGATTTAAAAAATCCAAAAAACAGATAGAAAGATATTTTCTCTTAATCGTGTTCTCCTAACTATGGTCATTTCCGTACTACACTGCTGTAGTGCTATTATTCCACTTTTGGCATCCTATGGAATCCTGGGGTTTGCAGTTTCAGGAGGGGCATTGAGAATTCTCAGCCAGATTGCTCTTGGGCCTCAATAAACTACAAGCCCCAGAATTTCACCAGATGTTGAAAGTGGGATAATAGCATTGTAACACTGTAGTGCAGAAATGGCCTAAGTTTACTGAGAACCAGTGTGGTGTAGTGGTTTGAGCACTGAACGATGACTCTGGAAACCAGGGTTCAATTCCCAGCCCAGCCATGGAAATCCACTGGGCGACCTTGGGTGTGTCACACACTCTCAGCCCCAGAAAACCCTGTGTTGGGTTTGCCTTAGGGTCTTCATAAGCTGGAAACAACTTGGAGGCACACAATAGCAACTATGTCTATTAACGCATGGGCAGCATTTTAACAGAAAGCTTTCTGCTTTTATGTGCATTTTATTCAAACGGATGCGTTTTTGAGTCTGCAGTCAAACTGGTTAAAGTGTATCTCTGTGCATTTTGGCAATGTACTTAATAGTTGTTGTCCCTGGCTTTTTCAAATATGGCCGTTTCTGCACTAGACTGTTCTAGTGCTATTATTCCACTTTCAACATCCTATGGAATCCTGGGGTTTGCAGTTTGGGGAGGGGTCTTTGGGGATTCTATAGGATGTTGAAAGTAGAATAATAGCACTATCACAGTCTAGCACGGAAATGGCCTATGTGCAAGTTTTTAGCCCTTCTGCCTTTTCTTTTCTCAGAACGCCTCTCAACAATGCCAGTTATTTGGTAACAACTTGAGTCTCTAAGAACTTTCTGTTATATTCCCATTCATCCCTGGCACACTCAGCACATCTTAAATACATACACATTTCCCGCATCCCATATCCAATCACACGGCATGGAGAGAGCACGACATGACATATGTTTTGTTCTCTGTACCTCTTATCATCCTTTGTGCCCCTTCCCTGAAATTGCTCCAAATTGTCTATATCCTTCTTAAAATGAGGCATCCAAAACTGGATGCAGTGCTCCAGATGAGGCCAGAGGTCCCTGTCCAGCTGGAAATGACAGGCTTTTGGTTTTTCACCAGTTTATCACTAGCTTGGAAAATTGCTGGCATTGGAGTTGTCTGTCTCCTATTGCTGGAGAAGGTCTATTTATAATTATGGGCTGATGGCCTTTAGTAGATGAAATATTCATGTAAACTCAACTGCCAAGCCACACTTAACAGCACTGTAAACTGCAAGCATTATCATATTAAAAGAGATAGGCAATGTGTCCCATGCCAACTTAATAAAAGTGTCGCTTTAAATGTTGTTTAGGAGCACAGGTTTGACAACTGTTCAACAAAAAGACCACCAGAATATGTTTATTGGTCAGGATCTATTTGATGAAACTAAATTTTGAACAGTAAAGAAGAGGCTGAATCCATGCTGATTATTTCCAAGTCACGACTGAAGAGCAAGAAGGGGAGAAAATCCACAATAAATAGGAAAATAAAGTTGCTCTTCATTTTTTTCTCAAAGTGCAGGGATTTATTTTATTTTTTCTGTTTCATTTTTGAAGCTTCTGTCCTTGGCAGAAGCATGATCAGAATCACTTGACATTTTCCCTACGCAGTGTGTTTAGAGGATGTGGATTGTTTAAGAGATATCTATTAAGCAGTGCTTCACAATATGCATACATAAATCTTTATTTAGCCCACATGTCAACTATAAAGATCTGCCGAATTTCTGAAAAGTGATGAAGCCTGTGGAAATGGCTTAGGCAAAAGTGAATGAGAAAAAAAATTATTCCAGTCCCTATTCCAGCAGAGTTGGGGATTTGTGGCCTTCTATGTTGGGCTACAATTCCCACCAACCTTGATCATAGTGGCTGGGACTGATGGGAACTGGAGTCCAATATAACATGGAGAACCGTAACTTCCCTACTGCTGTTTTGGCCATGTAGAATGGTCACATCTCACACAAGTTGTGCCAAGTTTTCAGGGAAGGCAAGGATATTAGGATGGCCAGCAAAGCTCCCTTGCCAATTAAATCTGCTGTTTTCTGACTGGGATTAATTCCCCCAGAATTCAGTGAGCTTTATCTCATATCAGACACGTACAGGGTTGCATTAAGTTTGATGTGGAAACTGTTTTTATCAGATCAGCTGACTCGCTAAGCCTATTAGGACAAAACAGGCCTGAAAAAACATTTACAACTGAGACGGTGGATCTTTCTGACTAACTTGTGTTGAGTGTGAGGACTCTGCCTTGTATGGAATCCTTCAACTGAGCTGCGTCATCACAAAAATGGAGAAGATCAATGCCAACCATTGTCTCAATCCCTCCCCTCCCCTCCCCAGATAGCTGCTCAGGTAAATGTAGGCCTAAATCTGATGGCTAACCCTGCCTAGAATGGATCTATTGAAGCAACTAGGAATGAAAAGTCAACATATACACAACATATATGTAAATCTCATTGATTTGGTCATCCTACTCTACTTGGCATTAGTAAAGTCACGTGGGATTCTGGGGTTTGTCGTTTCCTGAGGCCAAAGAGCTCTCTGGTTGAGACTTCTAAATGTCCCTCCCTAAACTGCAAGTCCCAGGATTCCATAGGAGGTTGAAAGTTAGCACTATAACAGTCGAGTGCAGAAGTGGCCCTTCTTAGTTCCATTGGTGATGCAGGATGATGCAGGATCCTGACCATTAATAATAATTATTAATAATTTTAAGTTTGATGTTAATAATGATTTATTTTTGCAAACGACCTATTGAAACAGCATTACTGTTTTGTACGTACAGGGCCAAGACAAGCTTCTCCTGAGATCATGCTTATTAATTTATTTGTGATGCCAGTCCACTCCCAGCACGAGAGCCAAATAATTCCCTGGAGCCTCATCCTGACTTTAAACAGGACTGATTGATTTGGAGAGGAATTATTCATGTTCTTGTCACTCAGCTGCTTTGGAGAGTCTCAGGAAGGAGTCTTCCTGGTTTTTGACAATGAAACAAAAACATGCTCCATTCCTAAATACCACGTCCTGTTTCAGATGTGCCCATTTTATTGGCGTATTATGAGGCTCTGGAGTTGACTGCAGATGGCATTAATAGTTGCCAAGAAGCAATGGCAATGAACAGGAATCCTAGTTCAGAATTCTAAATAAGCCCGCTGCATTGTTCGAAGGGTTCCCAGAAGTCAGCTTGCACAGCAGGTTTGTACTGCGATAGCAGCCCCATCACACTGATACGTTGACAGTTTTCGTTAACAAGCCTATCCTTTGATAATTAGTTATCACATCAAAACGCAAAACAGGAAGATCTAAAAAGTGCTGTTTGTAAGAAGCATCCCTGTAGCTGTATTTAGCCTGTGCTCGGGATGGAAAGAGCATTCATAAATACTTGAAAAATTGTTGTTGTTATTGTGGTGGTGGAGAAATCATTTTCTGTGCAGAAAATCTCTCCGTCCAGAGATATTATTTTCTGCACAGAAACTGCTGCTTACTACAGTAAGAAACAAACAAAACAAAACAAAACAGACCCCCCAAAAATCTTAACCCCCCTAAAAAAACCCCATAGTGTGAAATTTCATAGAATAAGTCCTGAGCTGCAAAGAGTCTCAGCAGTTCAGGATTCTGCTCATTGAGGGTTCTTGACGCTCAGGAAACAGGCTTTTGGACCATGTTGGAATAATCGTTCCCTTCTTGGTGTTATACCTGTGTTCCATCTATCTCAATACTGTGTACAGTGACAGATGCTAATGAAGAATTTGAATCTTTTCCTGAAATATCATGAAGTCTGCTATGAAGATGCCACTGGATCTTGACTTCTATAGATGGAGGATTTTAAAGTGAGGCTAAAATTATTCCTGCCTAGAATCTTGAGCCAAGCTGGAAAACTCATCAGGGTGACGTTCTGTGTTGGCTTGATGCTCCGTGTTAAGATTGCTCCATGCTGAGGGTGAATGATCATTAAATAGTTTTGTGACTCCAGGGCAAACTTCAAAACGCCTTTCATGATTTTAGGCAAACAGGCCCAGATTGAAATCATCTATTCTCCTCACTCCAGTATTGTTCTCCCTCTCTGCTTGGGGCAGGATGACAAAAGCAGAGTTCTTTTAGATGTACCTAATTTGCCAGTTAAATTAAAAGCTAAACAAATGAAGTGCAGGATGGAGGGACAAAAGGACAGTTGCGGGTGCTTCTGAAGTGTTTTCAGCACACTTTTCAATTTTACCGCAGTACCTCCGCTCAAATGCCTCATCATCTCCCTCCATTACAGACTGTGAAATAGAGTCCTCGATTTTCCTAAGCCACTCTTAAAATTGTTCCAATTTTCCTTAGGACACATGTCAAATAGCATATTCAACCTCTGCCCAGAGCAGTGGAAAAGCAAATTCGTCACATAAAGTGCAGCTACATCCTCTGATCCTTTAAGGTATTCGGATCCAAATGGATTAAAAAAAAAAAAAAAAATCAGAATGCCTCTCCACCCCGCAATGTCTCTGATTCTGATCTTTCGACATCAAGCAGTTCCATTATGCAGACTTGTCAACTAAGTAGGATTTTTATGCTGCAGTTTAACTAGCTAAAATAAATATTGCAGTATCCCTCTGCAGGTGAGACAGTGAGAATGCTTAATTAGGATCACAGTAGCTTCCTCACCCCATCTTTAATGAAGCAGGCTTTGAAGAATTGCCGTAAGTTATATTGTTGGAATCTGGAGAAACAGAGTCATGAGGTAGGGCAAGAAGCTGGCTATAATCAGCAGAGGTCTTTTGCATTGCCCATGTCTGCACTACACTGTTATAGTGTTATTATTCCAGTTTCAACCTCCTATGGAATCCTCTATGTTCACTTGTTTGATACAAATAATCTGCACTGGTATTAATGTGCACATTTAAATGTTAAAATTACTTAGGATATTAATTACTCTCACTACAATGTTCAGGGGCTTCGGGTATTCCCAAAACCGTGTAATGTGAATACAAAGGAGATCTAATTTAATTGCAAAGTCACACTGTCAAGATGTCGTGGAAACCAATGTGTAAAGAGCTATTAGTTTTTTCTTTGCGTGCAAACACTAATTAATTGATTAATCTTACAACAGGTTCAGATTTCTGGCTTGAATTCTCCAACCCTGTATACTGGAATAGATTCTCTGATTTCAGAGACCTTAGTCTATAGCCCATGAATCTTTCAGCTCCATATAAAACCAAGTTAAGACAAATATTTACCATCAACATTATTTTAGACTATGGGCCAGAAGGAAATACGAATATACAAAGTAACTTGTACATTTTCAAATCATTTATCTGCAAGCAAGACTACGGATGACTATTTCTAAATTTAGGTCCAAGCTTCTTTAAAGTTGGGAGAAGGAAGAAATTTCTAAAATAATTTAAAATGTTGTTTAATTTCCCCAGTTCCTCTCTGTGCAATTTCTGTGTTTAATTGTTCAAATTGTGTCATTACGTTAGAGTTTACCAGCACTAGCAGGAAGAGTTAAATACTGAACTTTGAAAAATGCTACCTTTTTTTAGGAAAGTCAAGTTAACTTTACAGCATAACCAAATATGTGTGGAATAATTTATCAACAGAACAGAAAAATGTTTCCTGGTAGAATCTGAAGTAATTTCTTCATGGGACCAACATCCCAGAAACCTAGCGAAGGATTTGTTTTTCAGCTCTGCAACTTTCAGAGATCAATAGTCATTTTATTAGGTATATAATAAAATATACTTTTTAAAAAAAGAGGTGAATTCTCTCACACATATCACTTGGTCTTTATTGATTCCTGCAACATTACAGCCAATAGTCTACAGGATAACATTTACTGCCCCGATGTATAGTGAAGAGAGCAAGCCAACAGGAGAACTCATTTCATTTTTTGCTGTGGAAACTATGTGTTCTCAGTACTCATCTTACAAAACTTGACATACCATGATAAATGATTGGCACAGCAGCCAAGTGAGATATTAAATCAATCAAGTTTGGGTTGGAAGATATAATGTGAGATCAGTTCTGAACAGATGCAAAGTTTCCATCCATCGGACGGCCATCTTGACATCTGACATTGGAAAGTGGTTGAACAGACATCAAAGGTGGAAGGTGCTGGTCTTATTGCCTTTGTGCTTCCTGCATTAAGGATCCATTCAGCTTTGCATTGCTTAGAATGTGGGTGGAATTAACTGGGATGGGCCCAATTAAATGGAGTAGGCCCTTAGACACTTTCAAAATGGTTCCACCATTGGACAGAGTCTAGTGACCTATTGGAAGCTGACTGTAAGATGTCAGTTTTGCTTCTACATTCCCCCTCCCCAGCTCATATGGGGAAGAACCATAATTCACTTGCAAATAACATAATTGGATGGACACATTTATCGCTTCAGTTGCTGACTTCCCCAGTTCAAAGGCTCAAACAGACCTACAAACTGCTTTCCATTTTAGCGGCCTGCAATGCAATTAGAGAGGGATGAGCTGGGGATGTGCAAATTTCTCAGTTTCAATTCTGTTGTTGTTGTTTTTTTTCCAAAACCCATCTGAATTTTCTTCCCATCTTTGTTTCATACTGGGTCCTGAGATTTTCCTGCACTGAAATTCACAGACCTTCACCTATTTTTTTAAATAATATATTTCCTGATCATCGTAAATCTCAGGGCTCAAATTGCTACTTCCCTTGTGGCTGTTGAGTCCACAGAAATTTCTTCCTGTTCCTAGTTAGAGACTAGGGCAACCACCAGCACTAGTATACCAAATAGTGCTGATGTCCTGACATCTCCCTGAGGTTTCCAGGTGATGAGGCAGACACTGAGAATAGACATCTTAAGGTGCCATCAAGATCTAACATGGTGTAGTGCTTTCAAAGTGTCAGACTAGGACTCTGGGAGATCAGGATTCAAATCCCTGCTCAGTTATGAAATGCCATTGGGTGACTTTGGTCAAGTCACCCTCTTACAGCCTTTGAAGAAGTTCATGGAAAATCCCCTCTGACCAAATCTTGCTGAGAAAAGCCTGTGATGGTTTCACCTTAGTGATGCTAGAAGTGGGAAATGGCTTGAAGGCACTTGAGGACAGTGTGAGCCTGAGATATCTTTCAATAAGACCAACACAAAAAAGAATAAATCCAGGAATCAAACTTAAGGATAGTAAAGACAAATGTTCATAGCTCATATGTTCATAGAAGTAGGATATATTTTCTTCCAATATTCAGTTAAACTCTGCACTGGCAAGGGTGTGGGGAATCTGTTCTGAGTTTCATTGCAGGTTTTAAAGGAGTTCTCCAAGGTTCTGAAACTGTTCTTTGAGGAGTGAGTTCAGCACCTTGGAGAATTCCTTTAGATTAAAACCTAGAGCAAATTAGAGTAGTCAGTCTTTGCTTGTTTCATTCCTGGTTACAAGAAATAATAATTCAAGTCATTCTTTTTTTTTTCCTTGCAGCTTCTAAAGAATACAAAAAGTTTCTGAATAATTTTGAACACTGTTTGTACTTTGGGTATTTGTTGAGGAAAGTTAACTTGCAGTAATGACATGTATTTTTATTCTTCTGTGAAGAAAACATGATTCCTGAACAAAAGCAATATTTTTGCACTAGAGACCATGTATTTTACACAAAACACATGGTCTCCTGTTTCAACCCACCTTCTCCATGCACAAAAAATAATTTGTTTTCACAAGAAATTTTCCATAACACAGTCTCAAAGTGCAAAGAATCTCATGAGTGTTCTGATTTTCCTTGGGAGTGGGCCCCTTGACTGTCAGGGCCTCTTTTTCCCCAGAGGATACAAGTACTAATGAGTATTTTTGACATCCCCAAAACAGACACAACTCTGACTTGAGATGTCTTTCTCTTTCTCTTTCTGTAAGGGACCAGGAATAACAACTGAATTCCTTTCTACTCTTTTCCTAGTTTCCTTTAAAAACAGGCTCAATTTAAAAAAGGAATCTTTTGGGTACAGTCAGTCAAATACATTTGACTTTCATAACTTCCTGTATCTTGATTTCAGGTCCTCCCATGTGAAGCAACCAAAATTTTCCATTCCATTTCGATATCCCTTCCTAATCTCTTTTCAGCAAGGGCTTTCGTTTTAAATTTGGAATACTAGCTAGTTCAAGATTAGCAGGGAATGGTGCATCCACTTAGGCTGAATGTGTAAAGTAAAACAGAATTCATACCATTGCTTTGCTTTTCACAGGGTGATCCCAATAGCCACAAGTGTGAGAGCAAGGAAGCCATAAGGTTTTGATAAACATGCATGTATCTCATGCAATCCATTGTGTTGCTCAGTGGAGAGAAAGAAAATCCTCCTGGGGGAGATAGATAGATAGATAGATAGATAGATAGATAGATAGATAGATAGATAGATAGATAGATAGATAGATAGATTTAAAGAGAGGAGGATATGCCAAACCAAGAGTGTTCACAGCATCCCTTTCCTGGCTTCAGATGGTCAAATTCTGGGTGTGGATAAATAGATGATTTACAGTCCAACTAGTCTCTAGCTCACATATGTTCATTTATAGGCCTGTTCTTTCTGCATCTCTGTTCACATTTTTAAGAAATAAAGATATCTTTTTGAATACATTGGATCCTAAAACATTATTCTCAAGTTCTTAGTACAAGCTACACCTTTTCTATATGCATGCTTGTATATGTTTTCAGTTGAAAACTACATCATAACACTCAAAGTACTATATAATGCAGAAGGTAACTTCTGCAATTCTGTAATGGTTGGCGGATTACATACCAGAGGAGCAACAAACCTGGCCTGGATTTTAGTCCAAACTTGAAAGGGACCGTGCAAGGTGTTGAATCTGTTTTGGAGATAGGTTTCAGCACCTTGGATTGCTCTGCTTAAGTTCAGACTAAAACCCAGATATGATTCACCATCCCATTGACCATGGGGATGCCAAAGTCTGGGCAGTGTACATAAAGTTATGCCCATACATATTTTAAGACTGCTCATCTTGGTAGAGGCTCCCTCCTTCACAATGACAAAATAATTATACGAGCCAACCTTGAGCAGTAACCACAACTGGTGCAGCTGTAAGCTTGATTGTTGTAACGATGTAATGCTCGCATAGACTGTTATTGTTCATGGATTATTTCAATGCTGTAAAATTGAAAGAGAGAGCTCACCAAATGAGGAAATGATCATGGGCTTGATGGCCCATGCAACAGACCCTTATGACATTTGTGTCATTGGGAGATTTAGAGTGCTCCTGTAATGCTTTTTTTAAGACCCGCCTTAATTTATAAGCAGGATCCATCAAAAGTCAGAGGTATACTTTAGTTAATGGAGTAGACGTGCTCCTGGACATTTTTTTTTCCAACAGAAATTTGGCAGCAAGACAGGACAGGGATAGCTTCCTGTACCTGAAAAAGGGAACAGTCGTTCAACCTATATTGGCAAATTTTAGTTTCAAAACTAACCATGTTCCCCATATGAAATGAAACAACCGGGTGAAGCAGGCTTCCTGTAAGTGAACAAAGTATTCTGAAGCTGATAGAGGTCTCTTGAAGTCTTCTTCCAAAATACATTTAGGGATGACTTTTCCCCTTTTTATCAGCTTCCATTTTTTTGTGATTTCCATTTTAGTGGCCAATATACACTTATACTTTCTTTTTTTAAAAAAAATGCTAGCAGAAACTTTTGTGGCTGGCTTACCTGCTCTCCCCCTTTCTGTTTTTGTTCTTCATGCATGTCCAGTAAGGCCTAGTAGGATGCTCAGTAAGGCACAGACAGCTACAGTAGGATCAGCAAAAGCTGAATTCCGTATTTTCCCAGCTCAGGCTTCATTGCATTGTCCAGTACAGGCACACTGCTGCCAAAGGTCTGTGTCTCTCCAGCCCTCTTCCACCATCTTCCCAGTGCTGATGCCACCAAAAAGCCTTCCCTCTAGACAGGAAAGAAAGGGAGCTGGGCAGGCATAAAAATACCTTGTAAGAATGGGTTTCTCTGTCAGATGTTTTGTTAATGGAGATACGTCTGAATGGGGCAGTGTCTTCTTAGTGATGTGGACAGGTGTAAGGTTCACTATGGGTACGGTGTGGCTTTTTGCGGACAATGTACAACACTCGCATCCAGCTAACGGGAGTGAAATTGCATGTGGTTGCACTACGGGCTAACAGCCATGCACACTGACCAGTAATGCACATATACTGCATGAAATCACTATGCACTATAAAGGTTGTGTAATGCAAGCAGAATGGAACCCCATTGGCAGTTACTTATGCCATGCAGCGCTGATCTTGGCCTATAAATTATAACGACTTTTGCTGACCAACCCATGAAATATGAGACCACACCACAAAGTTTGTGTTAAAATATGGGCCCCTTTATTGAACCTAATCTCTATTTATTTTTAACCCCTGAGAAGTACAAAAGTATGTGTGTGAGAGAGACCTAGTGCAGGAGCAGCTGAGGTGAGTAGTCTCTCCTAGACCTCTTCTTCAGCTTCCCTGGATGAGAAACCTCAGGCCTGAAGAGAAACCCAGGAAGTTGGGTTGCTCCTCAGCTGGCCATTTACTGGAAGGCAGACCTGATGAAACTAGAAGCTGGAGGATTAGAAGTGAGGGCGAAGCTCTTAGGCCAGCACCAAGGACAGTCTCCTTCCCCATATCCAGGTCACAGGACATGTAAGGCAGCTCTGGAGAACTCTGCTTCACCAAATGGGTGCCATAGGTGTTCACCAAACTCCTATACTCTTCCTCTATTACCTGCCAGTGACCACCTATTTAAGACAACCCCCTGTAGCCAGTTCTGCAAGCCCCCTGTGACAGTATAGGGTAGGCAAAAAAACCATGGAACACGGAAAACAATTCCTACCCAGCCTTGAAGCAACCACCAAGCTTACACTGTGTTAGAGGCAGGAGGATGCATTGCTGATCGGAGAGAAGAGAGTCAGGGGAGGGAGTGGCTCAGGCTTTTAAAACCTTTGGCTCTGCCCCGACAGTCTTTGACACATAGCACAACACTGGGTCATACATTCTGGCTTCTGACCATGTGAGGCCAAGAGATGCTTCATGGCATGGCAGGGGAAATGACTTCCAAAGTAGCTTTATAATTTAACTATTTTAAATATGCTTTCTCTCCACTTTTGATTAATGATTAGGATGCATTCCACAAAGTAAAGCCCTCAATGTCCAATCCTTCTCCTGTCCATTGCTACTCATTGTCATTCTTGTTTGGGAGAAAATGCACTTCCTTCTGTTCTATTTTCTTCGGCAGTAATTGTTCCTTCTGTTGTACATCCTGGATGTTATCTCTTGAGACATCACTCTACCTGGTTCTCTCTCCTGTAGTTGCATTTTTGCCCTCTTCGCTGTCAGCTTCCACTTCAATTTCGTCCGCTTGGTCTTTTCTTCCTAGCACCTGGACATGCTTCAATGTTGGTGCAATGCAACACAGCTAATTGGTTCAAAAACAACAGCGCTTGTAAGGTTAGCAACTATTTTTTTTAACCAGTTGACAGTTAAATAAGAATAAAGAACAAAGACAATGTGCTTTGGCAAGGCCACTGCAGAAATTCTTGTTGGTGCCAGTAAATACAGTACCCTTCCCACTGGTGGGTGTGAGCATGTATGCGTGTGTGTTTACTGAACCAGTTACCAAAAAGAATTGAAAAATACAAAATGAGGAAAACATTTCAGCATCTAGCTTCTTCAGTTGCTAGAGGTGAATCTGACCAGTATCCAAGGCGACATTTTAGTACATCTTGTTTTCAACATTGTTCCATGGATGGTGTTATTATCCTCTAAGCTGAGGCCTCGTAGTGTTAAGATCTTCAGTCTATAAACCCAGAAATTGTCCCTTTTGTCCAAAATATCTGAAGGAGATGAACCTCAGTCCCAAACAGGGACAAATCCAAGAGGATGTGATGTTCTGGGTTGAAATCCATGAGCACTTGTTCCTCTGGTATCATCATCAGGGTTGCAGACTTCTTAAAGCATGGACATAGGTCTGTGGGTTGTCTTGCCCATGAGCTTCAGATGACATCGTGTATGTCTGCATTCAGTTACACAAATAAGATTGAAGAACAGCAAGTGATATAGTAGTCCTGACAGTCACTATGCTTGTAAAAATGACAGTCTACTTAAAAAGTTTATAGGTGAAACAACACATTCATGGGTTGATGACTGGTGTTTTCCAGACAGCTTTCATGAGGATTCTCTGTAGATTTGGTGTTTGATAGAAAGCTATAACTGGAGGCTTTCTAATGGCTCTAGAACAGTGGTTCTCAATCTGTGGGTCCCCAGATGTTTGTGGACTTCAGCTCCCAGAAGCCCCAGCCACTATGGTCAATGCTCAGGACTTCTGGGAGCTGAAGTCCAAAAACATCTGGGGACCCACAGGTTGAGAACCACTGTTCTAGAAAGATATTCAGAATTTGCCATACACTAGTTAGGAGATCCAGCATGATGTAGTGATTTGAGCTATGGGCTGCAGACCCTGGAGAGCAGGGTTTGATTCCCTGCTTGGCCATGGAAACCCACTGGCTGACCTTAGGTGCATTGCACATTCTCAGTCCCAGAAAATCCTGTGATAGGTTGTTCTTGGGGTCACCATAAGTGAGGAATGATTTGAGGGCACCCATCATCATCATCATCATCATCATCATCATCATCAACAACAACAACAACAACAAAGAAGTTAGGAGATGCTGCATGGAAACCTACCACAACTGGAATGTGTTGCTGGTTGTTATTTGACCTAAGGGTTTCATGGAGAAGATTTGTCACAAAATGATGGTTACTCTCCTAATGTTGTCAGCAATTGTGTGAGGATACTAGTGTATATACCCGGCATTGCTCGGGATTTTATTTTCTCATAGGTAATACTTGTTAGAAAGATTTGAGATCCTGTGTCTCTAATTCCCCAAACTGTCTTGTCCAGTACCTGTAACTTTCCCCCATATTCTCCAATCCAATCTGTATTCAGAGTTGTTAACATACAGAGGCTGGATTCCTGAGAGGAATACAATGCCCTCCTCCTTGCTGCTAGGCCTCATCTCCATAGCAACTGGGCTGAGGCCCAAAAGCTCTCTGGCTGAGAATTCTAAAGGCCCCTCCCTAAACTGCAAACCCCAGGATTCCATGGAATCTTCTTAGGCAGCCAATCATATGAGGCCTTTGCCTGACACAGACAAATGGACAAACTTTGACTTTTATATATTAGACAATGTGATATTGGGAGCCACTGTGGTGTGTGGGTTTGAGCATTGCACTATGACCCCAAAGACCAGGGTCTGATTCCCTGCTGGGCTATGGAAATTCACTGGGTGACTTTGGACATGCCACACCCTCTCAGCACCAGAAAACCCCATGATAGATTTGCCTTAGGGTTGCTGTAAGTTGGAAATGACTTGAAGGCACACGACAACAACGGCAACAACAGCAACAATATTATGTTAATTATATTAAGAATTCTCTCTGTATATATATCCTCTCATTATCATAGTTTTGCAAGAGAAAGAAGTGTGGCTAACAAGAAATGCAGAATGTACCATTCATACCAAAAGTTTTATACCATTTTAAAAAGCTGGGAACAGGTCTAAGAAAGTGATTTTCTCTCTCTCTTGGATCTTCCAACCTCAAATCATGTTCAAAGCTGCACCAGAGAATACATTGTCATGGACTTCAACCTGGGACTGGACACTGGAGAAAAATAGTTAACTGGGACTCTTTGCTTATTATGTCAAGCCTGCTGCTAGAATGGAAAAAAAGAACCACAGTAGAAAACAGAAATTGATCTTGCTACTAATAGAGGTCAAAGCTCAGTGAGCAAGTAAGAGACCAAATCACAGCCTTAATGAGCTTCAAAAACTGGTTGTAACATTACCAGGTCCAATTTGATTTGTAAAGCATTCTTGGGCTTTTATGAGAGGCTTCTGCTCCTGAGACGAGGCTTCTATTCCTTAGAGAAGCCAAATCCTGGAGAAATTGATTCTTACCTGCCCAGTCCCTAAATCAAATCCATCTGAGATCAGCAGTGGGACTTTTAAAAATAGACCAATAACTGAAAGGGGATTTTGGAGTACCATAAAAGATCTTTAAGGCTCCCTTACCTGGGTGTAAAATGCATTGAACAGCATATAATTTCCTTCTGAGTAGAGGGGGATATGATTGTGTTGTTAGGTAACTCTGAGAAAAAAGACCTTTGCAGCCAAAGACTATAAAACCTCATTATTTTTTTATTCTAATAAACTTATAGAGGTTGAAATTTAGTGCTATATTGCTTGTAGGTTGGATTACTAAACTGCAAACCTCAGGATTCCATACGATGTTGAAAGTAAAATAATAGCATTATAACAGTGTAGTATGGAAAGGCTCTAAGATTCTATGATACTTTGAAATATTCTAGAAGTCATGATGGGGATGTCACGGCAGCTCAATAGGGAGGGCAGATCTGCCAAATCCATGGCCAGATTTTCTTTCTTTTCTTTTTTCCCCCTCCTATATATGAATTTTTATTCACATTTCCCAAATAGATTAATCAATGTCTACTATCAGGTGCATTGATTAAAATGTGTTTGTGTGCCTTCAGTGCAAGCCACAGTTCTGTGTCTGGCTTTCAGATGGTAGTGTGCTACACAACCTGATTCCTTTGGACATGCCATGGGAAAATGAGAGATTGGGAGGACTTGAGAGCTGAATAGTTTTCTCCAAAAGCTGAAACCGGAATGGGCTGAAATCTAACTTTGTGTATGAGTAGAGGAAAGAGGCTATAAATGGTAAGGACATTCTTAGCCTCAAGCAAAGAAAGAGATGAGATTAATATATTCTGGTGGACTAATGTTTATTAGAGCAATTTTTTCTGTGTATGTTTCTGGCTTCTGGAGAAATGAGGATCAAGACAAAAAGAATGAGTGATTCTTCATTTTTGGTCAAAACAGGCTTTTAATGAGCCATTAAAAGGCTGTTTTGAGGAACAGAGGAATGTTCCCCGTAAGTTTAGGACATATTTTCTCTCTATTGTGAACAAACTGACTCTTGGCACAAGAATGCTAAAAACTTTGGGAATGGTCATTCTGAAACCCATCAGTTTTTTTAAAAAAGGATTCATGGTAATAGTTAGAACATCAGTGGCGTAGGTAGGGAAGGAAGGAGGGAGAGGGGAGTGGTGTGCCCTGGGCGGTATTTTTTGGGGGGCACTGTCACTCCTTGCCTGCCCTCCATGCACTGTTGCCTCTCCCCCGCGCACTATCACTGCTCCCCCTCGTGCTGTCGCCCTGCCCACATGCTCCATAGCCCTGCCCACACATACCATAGCCCCGCCCATGCGCCATCGCCCCTGTCGTTCCCCCACTCACACCAAGCTATACCACTGTAGAACATATTAACATATTTGCTTTTTATTTCTCACTATCTAATTTAGTGGGATGGAAATAGCCTTGTAGGCAGCTAAGCAAGGCTTTCAATAGAAGCTAATATTACACACAGACATGCAGATACCTGCAAAGCACTGCAGTGTGTTCCAAACCGTTATCATCGCAAATCTACCAAGCAGAGGTCATCATTAAAAATAAACTTCTGTTATCAGTTGCTGCAGAGGACACTGGAAAGCTGATGCTATAATTAAACCTGATCTCCCATTACACGTTCTTTTGAGTAGCTCTGGATTTTTGCACTTGCTGGTGTCACATTGCCATGGTGTCTCTCTCCACAGTACTAAATACATTTATTGTGGGGGGAAAAGAGGAAGAGATAAAATAGCAGGTAACCATCAAATTGAGAAATATCAAGCCCTGCTCAGAATTATAGAAGTGTGATTATAAAGAAAAAGGCATAGTTCGGTATATTATATTTGAAACTTTAAAAAGTATGCAGCTTGCAGGACTCAGCAGCTTGATACTAATTCAACTGGAGTATACTCATTCAATCAATGAGATTTACATAAGTATTGACTTACCATCAAACAACTGACTTAACAGGTATATTTCATTTGTGACTGGCGATTTGATTTAGGCTACCATGATAAAATAACTTTTCTACACTGAAATATGGTTGCTGATGTGAAATAGATCTTTCAGTTAAAATAACAGCTGAAATCCTACATCGCCTGCTGAGTTATGAATGTGTGACTGAGGCCCTTTCTGCACTTACCGGCAACCTGTGTTGTGCCATCGTGATGGGAGTATGACCCAAACACTTCACTTGGAAGGACTCAAAGCAACTTACAGCACTTTTAAAAAGAAAACATAGTTTTAAAAAAATCATAAAATCTTGAGCTGAGTTTGCCCATTTGTTTTTGTGAGCACTTTCAGCACTCAGGGCTATTTCTTGTTTGCTGGCAAAGCCCTCTGTTTAACAGTTGTGGGGTTTTTAACAACCTTGTTCTGGGTTCTTTCTGGAATGGCCAAAAAGCCCCAAAGAGGGGACTTGATGTGCAGCAGAGCCAACAAGAACCTAAACTCTACTCATTGCTGCTGAAGCTGTCATCAGTTTTAATTTGCTACGGTTTTGCAGAACGATGCCATCTGTAATGTCGGAAATGGTATGTGAAAGCTTTTTCTAAAATAAGAGGCAAAGTAGTGTTGAAACTGGTCACCCATCTGCTGGACACAGCGTAAGAACAAAAATACCATCCATAATAAACTGTGTTAAAAAAACAACAGCGTTAAGATGATGAGATGTCTCTGGGACTAGCAGGTGGCATAAAACCATTCTGACTTCCAGTTACTGGTGCACTTATACGCCAAGAATTTTATCTCCTGCTCTAAATTAATGCACAGAGATGGGCCTTGAAATCATTTCCAACTTATGGTGACTCTAAGGGAAACCTATCATGGGGTTTTCAGGGGCTGAGAGTGTGTGATGCACCCAAGGTCACCCAGTGAGTTTCCATGGCCAAGTGGAGAATTGAACCTTGGTCTCCGGGGTCTGTAGTACATTGATCAAGCCATTATGCCACACTGGCTCTCTAACCGTGGGAATTACTACTGAGTAAACATGTATAGGGTCATACTTTCACTGTGTCGACTTTTATTTTATTTTGCCCATCGTCTCCATCTCTGGAGGTGCTACATCAATCTTTTGTGCTTTTTAAGACACACAGATGAAACATATTCATCCAACCTCAGCTGTCTATTTACTCACTCCAGCAAATATAATAAGGATAATAAATACATGAAGATGGCTTTTCCTGCATTATTCATTTTTTTTTTCTCACCATGTTATCAGCAAAGTAGCTTGGTTCTACTTTTATCTCCACTTGTGATTGGCAGTAATTTGATTTCTTTTTGCTCCCTTTCTTCTGAATCTACTTTTTGCTGCTGTCAAATCTATCTACTGTCTGCTCCTTTTTTTCAGCTGCCTTGCCCTTGCCCCCCGTTTCCTCTGTATTCCCTTTTTGTTACATCGGTTTCTTTCCTTGTTTACAACAGACCACTCATTGCGATGACCCAGAGCTTAACTGCAGGTTGCATGCAAATGTTCTACGTTCTTATGGACTGCCTTGAACAGGGATAGTGGAAAATCCATAGAGGAAAAGGTTTGTTAATAGCTAATAGCATAGTCACGGCGGCTGTGAGGAACCTCCATATTCAGAGGCAGTCTACTCCTGAACAGGTTTCTCAGATAAATTTGATGATTTATTTCATACTGGTGGACGTGTGACAAGGCTAAAAAGTTCTGGGTTCAAATACATATGTGGATGCAGAGGATTTTAAAGATTTACATCCAATTAAGGAGCCAAGGTAGTGTAGAGGTTTCAGCTTTGGACTACACACCTGGAGACCAGGGTTTGATTCCATGCTTGGGCATGAAAAACCACTGGGTGACCTTGGTTGTGTGACACACTCTCAGCCCCAGAAAATCCTGTGACAGGTTCACCTTAGGATCTCCATAAAATGACACACTGGGCACACTACAAGAGCAATTCCAATTAAAACTTGAACATTTTCTTTTGTGACTTCTCTATGAACAATTAGAAAAGAGCCATGATAGACCACTTCAGTATATGACCATAGCAGCAAGACTGTGGTACACACAAAGATAAAAGAATTCAGTGTTGTCTACAAAGGAGGAACAGAGGTTGAAATGGACTGAGGTAGCAGAAATGGACTGATTGTCTGTTTTGATTCGAGAAAAGCATTTGGAGACATTTTTGAAAGGAGGAAAAGCCCCTTATAGACTTTTTGAAGGAAAAGAAGAAAGAAAATGATTTGGTAACTTTGGTTTTGACTATTAGTAAGACTTTGTTAGCAGAAGAAGTGAACAAGGTCATTTTAGACAGAGCGGTCGGGGCCTTTGGTATCCACTTGGACTTGGTTCCAGGACCCCATCCCCAGTGGATACCAAAATTCATGGATGCTCAAGTTCCATTATGTACAATGCTGTAGTAAAATGGCATCCCATATAAAAAACGGCAACATCAAAGGCCATTTCTGCCCTACACTGTTATAGTGCTAGTATTCTACTTTCAACCTCCTGTGGAATTCTGGGGTTGGTAGTTTCCTGAGGCCAAAGAGCTCTGTGGGTGAGGATTCTAAATGTCCCTTCCTAAACTGCAAACCCCAGAATTCCATAGGATGCTGAAAGTGCAATAATAGCACTATAACAGTGTAGTACAGAAATGGCCCAGGTCTCTAAGTCAGTATCATTTTTTTTTAAAAAAAAAATGTGGTTACACTCTTGCAGAGCATCTCTGCAAAGGGGATTTGCTAGGTCATGGGAATATGAAGAAAACCATATGTATCAAAATCAATAGCAGGCCATGCCCTCCTAAAATGATAGTGTTTCTTAAAAGCAAACTCGGAGCCTGGTAAAGTTATATTTGCTCTGTGGCCTCCAGAGTTCATCGAAGCAGCCAGGACAGCAAGGTAGCAGCTGGCTGATTCAGAGAAGAATTCCTCTGGGCATTGGGTGAGTTTATTTGATGAGAGTCTGTAAAGGCTGCTATTAAATCTCCTGTCTTTGGATGGAGAGGCGAATCAGAAAAGAGAGTGCACTTTGTTCAGGTGTGAAGCATTATGAGCCTCTCCAAATGAATATACTCCAACGTATCTAATGTGAACTGAAAGCAATATTGTTTTCTCTAATGGCCCAGAAAAATCTTACTGAATGACAAAGGAGCCATCCAAAGAATTCATACGTGACTTAACAAAATATTCTATTTTTGTAAGCAATATTCCTGTCAGTAATTTGAGTGAAGGTCAAAATCTCAAAAATCATCAATAATCCGAGGAGTTGGCAAAATATGATCCCAACAAGAAACCAAAGTTCTATGGGTTTCAGAAGCTTGGGTGACCTGTCCTTGGTTTTCAGCAAATAAGAGAAGCACCTCTGCCAGAAAACTAGATTTTGCCCGTGCATCCAATCCTTTCACAAAACAAATGCTTCTTGGTTCACCAGTTTGGAAATCAGCAATAAAATTTGCATCTGAAAAAATAAATAAATAAAAAATTGTGTTTCTGATCCTACCTCTTGAGCTAATGTGCAGATCCAAATCTTACTCTGCCTTCAGGTTCTGATATCATCTTTTTACTCAAAAGGCATCAAAATGCACTTAAAATGGTGCACTCTGAGGATAAATGCATTTGAAATATTTTCAGAACTGTGCAGTGTTTTAAAATTGCAGATTAATATACATATTGGGCTGCACAGACTTGTGGGTGTACCCAAGCAAAAATCCAACGGAACTCTCTCTTCTGCCCATCACCAAACCTTCTTGTCAGCTTACAAACTCAAAAATGAAGACATTGACAAATATATGGGCTGGAATTTTGTAAGAGGCCTCTCTATGTGTGCATTTCCCTTCTGTGTGTTGATCTCTGTTTTTGGATGTTGTCTGAAAGACAACAGTAACATCTTTATGTGTTGATGGAAGGACCCCAAGGAAGGGGCCATTCTAGCATTCCTAGAGAGGCAATTGCAAAGTCTAGGGGCCGCCACTGAGAAGGCCTTCTGTTGCGGTCCCACCAACCTTATCCGTGAAAGTGATGTTAACAGAGAGAAGGGCTGCTTTTGCAGATCCGGAGTCTGGGTGGGCTTATCTTACCGTATCTTTCCCATAGCTTGCACCTAAGGTATGCATTTTTCAACCTCAGTTTTGCTTAACACCTTATTTTTGTGGGGGGAGCATTAATTTCTTAATACAATGCATTGTGCATTTTTACTAAGAGATACATTTTCTGTGCATTGCTCAGGATCCCTTCGTTTCTGTATGGAGTATTTAAATGAATAACTCCATTGCAAAATCTAGAAAACTATGCCTTTTCCAAGGTCATCGAGTTCAAGTCCAGTGTAAACTGAACCCCAAATGAATTTTTCTCCAAACTCAAATCTTATCCATGCTAGGTTTATGTTTTAAGAGGAGCCTCTTTGTTGCATCTGGATATTGCAAAGCATGTAGCAAAGGCACTGTCTTCCTATCGCTGATATTTGTTAGAGCACATAAGTGGCGTTGAAGTGTTGCAAAGTCTGCAAGACGGTAGCACGAAACCAGTATCCTCAAGCCATGGTTGGTTACTGCGATGAATGGTTTGGCTATCCCAGTTGCTGACACTGGTACTTGTTTATGATCTATTATCCCAAGATGACAAAAGAGCTGAGGACGCAGCTTCCAGTCGCCGGCTTTTAACTCACATCAGCACTGAATTTATGTCCTCCGTTGTGTAGATAAATCAGATCTTGATGGGAAACGTCCCCCCCTCCACCAGGATATTAATGTCAAAAGGCTCTCATTGGGCCGTAAGACAAGTGATGTTAATTTTTCAAAGACAAAGTGTTAAAGATGTAAAAGGATGACACTCAAGTTGCAAGCAAACACGGTGAACAGTGATGTTTGGGCAGTTTGTCCAAAGTTGGGGTGGAAATGGGGAAATGCCCCACCCCTGTCCCCAGCCAAGAAATTTCATTTGAGTCTTTCCTGTTCGATACATGTTGCTTCCCTTAACAATTTTTTCCACTGCTGCCCCTGCAGGCTTCCTGATTTGCAACACAGAAAAAACAGTCAGTGAAATAAGTGTAACTTGGAATGAATGAATGTGTCAGTTCTTCCCCATCTTAAGTTCATTTTATCTTATTTCTAAATCAGATTGCAACTCTTCTTTTTTTTTAAAAAAAAAAAAAGCCTGCATGTAGAGTTTTTTCTTTTTTTTTTTTATTTTGTGCCCATTTCCCCTAATATACACATTTTATTCCAGGTTGTTTAATACATACATTTTTGTATGCAGACTTGATTTTTTTCATCCCAATTTGTTTTCTTTTAAAAAATAACCAATTTTTCCCCAATTCATTACAAATATAACACGGTCATCAACTCTCTCGTTCCTTCCATCTCACCTGTTCCTTAATATAATGCTATTATATTTCATCGTGATTTTGTGTATATGCTGACCGGCATCCTGTTAGTGACATATGCAAGTTTTACTCCACCTCATGGTTGTGTATGTATTTTTTAAAGTCATTGCAAAAATTGGTATTCCCTTCCTCCTTCTGCAACATTGTGAATAAAGAAGGTTGGCTGAAGGCAGCCAATTGCAGCTCAGGAATTGCTGTGAAGGGGGCTATGAGTGAAAAGAATGTAAGAAAAACACAGACGCTGCCTTTGGAGAGATGGTTTTGAAATGTAGACAGAGTAAGTTGAAGACAGATAGTTGAGGGAGTCAGTTGGAAGTAAATAAGTACTGGGTGTCCAAACTGATTGAAGGAAAGGGTCTGGCATAACTCAGTCTGATGGTGATGATGATGAAGAAGAACTAAAAATTGAAATTTGATAAAGCAATTCTGTATGTTACAAAAATAAACTTGAACTGTTGGTTTATTTGTTGAAACTGACTCTGGCCAGCATCATTAACCCTGAATCAAGGCTGGGTCATGCTTACCATAAAAGAGCACAAACACACACACTAGTTCGCAACAAGGCCACCTGAGGGCCCAGGATCCAAATCCGTGGAGGGATTTTAAAGGAGATCGTAGGGCAAGGTGAGAGTGACAGGTTTCCAACAATGGGACCAGACTAATAGGGAGATCCATCACAAACATCCACATCCTACTTGCTTCAGGACTCAGCAGTTGTGCTATGATAGCCCTTTCCACACCCATATCATTGCCGGTGGAGAGTGGAGGGGCTAGTAGAAGGATCCGGCTGTGTTCCTATAGCCAGACCAAGACTGATGACATCATCCACTGAGATTTCTGGAGGATCCCAGTGCATCTCAGTGGAATATGTCCTCTCTCTACATCTTGCTATAGTAACATAGCCAGACAGATCTGTGATTCCCCTCGTTGCTATCCACCAGCAGTGGAATATCAAGGGAGGACAACTACAGTACAATGATGAAGCCTGGGAGTGGTGAGAGGGGAGCCATAGCATTTAGGCACTGCAACATAAAATGCAAAAATGTGCAAATGCAGATGAATAACAGTGTTCTGGTTTGCAAACTGATTTAGCAAGTGTGACGTCAGTAAGTTTCTGTTGAAACATAAATGACATAAAATTCTTCCTTCTTCCTAATGCTTACATCTCTCTTGGACAGAACTGTAGATTAAGAGGACTCAGTTATTAAATAACATTTGGGTTGGTTCAGGTGATGAGGTCTCCAGTTGCTGTCATACAAGTGGAGGGGAACAAATGACAGTAGAATGACTTTTAGGGATAGGAAGATCCATCAAGTCCATTTCCATGACTTTGGCCAAGATCTAGTAGGGAGCCACACAGTGTAATAGTTATGCGAGAGGAACTGCCCTGTGTATTTCCCTGGAATACCTCCCTATATTGATTGTTTAACTGTTGCAACCCACCACTACCGTTCCATAGCTGGTGGAGACTGAGGAGAATCAGAAAAGCATCTGGTTATGTCCCTGTAGCCAGGAGCAGAAAGATTATATCACCCGCTCAGATATGCTGGGGTCCTCTGGAGATCTCAGCAGATGATGTAATCTTTCTGTGCCTTTCTACAAGGGCAGAAGTAGATGCATCTCCAGTCCTTCCCTTCACCACTTTCTGCCAGCCACTGAACGGCCATGGGGGAGCTGAAGAAGCTGAAAGATGGAACCGGGGAGGGGGCTTTGCTCATTGCAGGTAGTGGAAAAGAATTTGAATGATTAAAAAAGTCATATGAAGGATTAAGTTGGAGTTATGCTTGTGTATGTAACTGATAGTATGCCATTGGCAATCTGTTTCCCACCTCTAATTCCATTCTGTGCAGAATTTGTTCAAATATCTGAGTATATTTTAAAACAAACAAATACACAAACACATTAATGTTTATTTAGACATGACCCCCCTGATGACAGTAGTGATGGGCAAAGTGAGGCCACATCTAAGGTAATTCCACAAGTAAGTTCATCCTCTGTTTCACATGGCTAAGCGATTTTTAATAACTGATTTCTTTTGCCTAGGAAGGCAATAGAGTATATTTCTATTTGGGCCATCATAATGATTTAAAACAATGTCTCCTTTATCTTATTTTTTAAAAAGAAAATTACTAACATTTGTTGCCTGGTGGCTTGCAAATGAAAGAAAGTGGAGAATGCTTGCCAAGAGACCCCAGAACACAGTCACTGTGAATCACACTGCCCTTGAAGGTGCAACTTAAAAAAGCAGAGAAATAGATTTGACACCACTTGGACTTGGAACTCGGACATGCTGCATTAAACTGTTCAAAATTAATTTAATCTGAGCATGGAGAATAATAGCCTCTCAGTTCAAGGCTCCTGATAGCAGCAATTTGCACTCGAAAGTACTTCCAAAGGGAAAGAATAAATGAAGGACGACTCTCCAAAAACCGAGCGAGCAAATGTATTCAACTCTATAAAAGCCTCTTGATCACCCTGCAAAAAAGGAGATTGGCCTTAAAACCACTTTGGGAGGGTTTGCTGGGCTGTCTGAGTTAGGGAGCTTTTCTCTTTCAAAGTCTGAGTCATTCTTGGGATGTTTATAGGAGGAAAGCCAGTCTCTCTCTCTCTCTCTCTCTCTCTCTCTCTCTCTCTTTCTTTCTTTCTTTCTTTTGCTATTTCTTTATCTGTCTAAAAAGAAATTCAGTGACCTTGTTTGCTCATACTCAGATGTTGTCATACTAGTGGGGTGGTGAATCCATGCCAGGGTTAGGTCAATACCAAACCCTGGTGCTATCTAGGGTAGACGGAGCTCTCCAGGGTGCTGACTTCTACACCCTAAATAGCTTCAGCACCTTGGACTTCTCCTTTAAATTTAACCCACAATGGATTTATGGTTTCACCAATAAGGGAACCACTAGTCATCGGTGAGTCAGATATAAAGGTGATCCTTGCTCTAAGTAAAGTGTTTGTTTGTTTGTTGCAATGGCTTGGATGTATAGGACTTGAATGCAGAAGTGCAGATCACAAACACTGTTACAAAGAAGTGTTGTAGCTACAACAAAGCATTATAGCAAATTGACCATGACTAAATTGCTCAACCACTATCCCCTTAGTGACATGCACTTCAGAAGGTTGCTGTAAGAAACAACAACAACAACAACAACAACATAATAATAATAGTAATAGGTCCTTCACAATTCTGAGATCAGCAAAGAGAAGGAAGGATGCAACTGAGTAATCATCACTGCTATTGTCTCATACTAGATTTGATAGTTCTTGGTCTATCAGTGGAAGAATGCGTCTGGACTTTCTACAGTCAATTACTGAAATTCTGTTGATGTCTTACACGTGTGTATGTTCCCCACTGGAAGTACTTTCGTCTAATCCAGTACGTTTGCATTCAAGATTGTGGAAGCAGAGTGGTACATTTGGCATCATCGTGCATGCAGACACTCATGAGATATGCAAAAGTATAAGATCTCTATGGACATAAGATGCACATGCACAAAGACATTAGTTGTGCATTGGTTGTGCTGTCAGTTGCACATGCAGTTGCACAAAATTGCCCTTCAACACAAGTTTAGCATGGCACAATTCATACAGAGTTCCACATATGGATATTTGTTCTGCACGATCCAAATGTAGGACCTTGGCCAAAATGTGAATATTCCAGAGATTCTATAGCTATGGCTACAATAATTTTTAAAATCAGAGCACACACATCAGTACCTGAGGAGGAATGGGCGCGTTCAATGACCATGTGTCCATCTTTGTGTATCTATGCATAAAATGTTAATATTTTGTCTGCATGATACAACCCAAAGGTGGGCACCCACAGACATGATTTCCCCCATTTTTTTTTCAAAACTTTCTAGGACCTTTTAGGGCTTAGGCTCCTGTAAAATTAAAATGAGTCCTCTAGAGAACATGGGAGGGGTATAAAGATAAAAAATGTCCTGGTCATAATTAGTTGCCCCCCTACAAATTCTTAACAAGTAAAACTTTTTTGAAGAATAAGGACAGCAAAAACAGGGAATGGAGATTAGAGAGCACACGTCCTTAAAGCCTATTTTTAGTGTCAAACTGTTAAAGCATACAAAGGGGAGACTAAAATATCTATAACAAGGAGCCCTGTCACACTACACAATTACAGCACCATGATGCCACTTTAATTGCCAGGGCCACATCCTATGGAATCCTGGAATTTGTAGCTTGAAGAGGTTCACTGCCTGGAATCATACCTCCACCCCTACTGATTGTACCAAAAAGCCACATTGCATGCAGACTTGCCTCATGGAATTCAGCATGGAGCCAGTTTCTATCCAAACAAGTATAAAATTACGCCATTGTTATTCTCTGTAATTGAAAAAGTAATTGTGACTTGTTAAGTTATATAATTTTATGCATACCTAGCTATGTAGCAGAGATTCTAAGAAGCACCTTTACTGAATGGCAAAAAGTGCATAGTGGGACACCAGCAAGATTGCCTGGTGTGCACTGGGACTGAAGCACATTGGTGCACAACACACATCATTGCACTTCACACAAGCATGCGCGTTGCGCACCAATGTTTATTGGGCACTTTGCCAGCTCTGCGACATAGTAATATAACAACAGCCCTCTATTGAATTCTTTTCGCCCTTTGAGCCCCCTTCCTCCATCCTATGGAATCCTGGGGTTTGGAGTTTAGGGAGGAGCATTTAGAATTCTCAGCCAGAGAGCTCTTGGGCCTCAGTAAACTACAAACCCCAGAATTCCATAGGATGTTGAAAGTGGAATAATAGCCCTGTAACAGTGTAGTGCAGAAATGGCCTGGGATAGTAGCAGGACTGAGGGAAACCCTTCTTCTGTGTTTCTTAGGGCTCTGGCAGGTTTGTATAGGGAGATACAGTCTTTCAAATAGTCTGGATCTAAGCCATATAGGGCTCTATAGGTCATGATTAGGACTTTGAATTGGGCGTGGAAACAGATAGCCAGTAACCCATGCTGGCCATGATCTATAATGTGTTGCCATTCAGCTACATTTCCGATTACAGGTGAAGTGTCTTTTAAATGCTATAGGGAAACTTAAGACCCCCAGATTTTAGTTGGATCCCCAGTTACCACTTAGAACAGCCAATGGTGAGAGATGATGGGAACTGTAGTGGAATTTCACATGGGCTGATATCAGAACAATAAACAAGTAATAGCTTCTGTGTCCTTTCCCTCATTCTACACAAATTCTACAACTTTTGTATATTACTAACGCGGGCGTTCCTTCTTCTTGGAGATACAAGGAGGCTGTAGCAGCACAGAAAAAAAGTTTCATCAAGCAGCATGAGGTAAGCATCATATTTGTATTAAAGTTTCATTTCCAATCTTATGCCTGCCTTTACTTTGGCAAATTTACAAGGAGGAAATGCAAAAGGTCTTTTAAATTCTCAAACAGCACATAATTTTTCCCCAATTGCCTGCCACTTGCTGTTTGTTCTATAATAATTCAGAGAAGACTAGCTATGCCAAATGCCTAAGGAAAAGTGACTTTGGAACATGTTAGAAAACGAAAAGAAATTGAAAGTCTCCATGATGCTAAATGGCAGGATGCAGGAGGGGGCCGGACGACATTGTCAATTACAAGCTCTTGCAAGAGCGTAGAGAGATAAAAAGAAAGACGATTAAGAGTCATCCTGCCAGGTCCAATCTAAAAGGTACATCACAAATCCTGCTGGTTTCAAATTAGTCATATACTTTAGTTTGGGACTTTTTTTATGCATAAAAAAGACACTTTAATGCATAATCCCATATACACCACTCCTTTGTTGCCACAGGTTGTTGACTACTGTTTCTGGACACAATTCAACATGCTGACTGTGGCCATTTCTGCACTAGACTGTTATAGTGCTATTATTCCACTTTCAACTTCCTATGGAATCCCTAAACTGCAAACCCCAGGATTCCATAGGATGTTAAAAGTGGAATAATAGCACCAAAACAGTCTAGTGTGGTATGACCTATAAAGTGTTATACAGCTAGAGCCCAGGCTCTCTGAAGCACTGTATGCTCCCATATGAGCCTCCCTTTGAGATCTTCAACTTCACATGCTCATCTGGGGAGAACAGAAGACCTTTTTGGTGACTGCTTCCAGGCTCCAGAACTATCTTCCTAAAGAGACTAAACAAGTTCCATCTTTTTGTTCTTCTGCTGCCAGGTAGGGATGGAAGGAATATTTTTAAAAAATCAAAAAATTGATTAAAAAACAGTTTCTTCAAGTATTGAGAAACCTTGATTAGAACCCGGACTGATGAGAAATTTTGCAGTTTCGGACTTATAAAATTACCACCCTACTGGCAGATTAAGATTTATTCTGACAGTTTGATTTTGGAAGCTAAGCAGGTCTTAGGATGGGAAACCACCAGAAAATAGCAGGGATCTCCAGAGAAGTCTAGTAATAAATCCAGCCTAACCACTGGTGACCGCTTGCTACCAGTCATTGTTGACCAATATGGCCTTGATGGATAAATGATTTGACTTACTATATGGCTGTCCACCTTCTGCCAACATGCTCCTCGATGTCAACAGATGAAGAAAATGTTAGAAAGCTACTTAGACCCTTGTGTGCACTTCCTGTAGATGTCTAGTTGGCCACTCTGGTCAAGTGGACTGTGGTCAAGGTGGACTTAATCAGGGATGAGGAAGGTCCAGCTTCCATAGGTCAGAGATTTTGAAAGGTGTGGAAGAGCTGACTACAAGAACAAAGGGAGTTGCTTCTCAGCACCTCGTCTACCCACTTTCCACAGTCAGGCAATAGCTGTTTTGGGAGAAAATGGCATTGGTTGAAAGTTGGAGCTTGGAAGTTGATGGAGCTTTATGTTACTTTGTCCTGCTCTGTAATCTGTTAAGGAGTCCCTTCCCCAACCCAATCTGTCAATACTATCCCAGAATCTCATTGCAAGCGCTCCAGATGTAGTTTCCCTTTCTCTTTTCTAGCAGTCCTCTTCCCCCCTTGCATTACTCATCTTGGTAGATCATTCTTGCGAGCTGCTCATCACAGAAGTCATGGGACTAATTCAGCTCTCATGAATCATTTCCAGCGTTCATTGTCCCTCTGTGTACAGTTATCTTTGCTTATGTACAGATGGGAATATGTGGTTGCTTAATAGCAATTTTACTCTTTGCAAGATCTGAGGCTTCCCACTTTGGGCGGTAAGCAGTGTTATGATCAGACACTGAAATCCTTTGTGCAGTTCAAGTTTCCAAAACCTCACAAAGTTAACAGGATTTAAACAGGCGAGCCATATGCAGGACAGCAGCCAGCAGCTTTAAAGTAAATAAATTGTTATTGTGCAGCTCTAAACCGCCACAGCATAACCATCCCAACTCAGTTCTGAAACATGAAATTAAGAGTGACTTTTTATAGGTTCTGAACATTCTTCTGCCTTAGCGTTCCTTTCAGTATTTATAGTTTAGGGAGGTAAAAATAAGTATGTACCTACTGCTAGGCAGAACACCTTAATTTTGTTACACCATAAAACTTGATAGCCCTTGTACATTTAGAAACTAAAAGCAGTAACACTGTTGTCAGGGATTAAATGGTTTAAAAGGGTTTAGTCTAAACATCATATCTCAGTCTTAAAAGATAAGTGGATGCAATTAACCCATTCAGTGACCTATGACTGTAACATCTCAGGAAGCTTGCTCTCTCATAGCTCCATGCAACCACCTCTCATTCCATTTGGGTTATGGCAGATACATTAAAACAGACCAAGACTCGGAGTTCACTGAATGTATGAGTACTCAAGATGTTAATAATGCAGGCTGCTGTTGAGGTTTAATCCTTCTTGTGGTGGCTGATGGGGGAAAGTTGTAGGAATTTCTTAGAGGTTCCGCTGGTAGAGGCACCATATTTTTTAGGAGGAATGGAAAATAATTTCAGCAGCTGAACCTCTTTTGGCTGTCATCATTATTATGCTGGTGTAGAGGAGAGGCAGGGTGGTAGATGTGGTGGTAGCAGGAAGAGTTGCCAAGTGAAATTAGGGACACAGCGCCTGTCCTTTTAATGGTTGTGTAGAAGAAGGAATTTCACTATGACAAACAACGTATCTGAAATCCCTTCTTCTATACCAGTAGTTTTCAATCTTTGGTCCCCCAGGCATTTTTGGCCTTCAGCTCTCTGAATCTTGGACCATTGGCCAAACTGGTTGGGCTTTCAGGGAGTTTTGAAGTTGAAATCCAAAACAGCTGGAGGACCAGTGCTTGGGAACTATTGCTCTAAACCACCATTAAAAAAGATTGGACTGATTAGCAAAACAATGGTTAACGGAATGAGCTACTTAAAAAAAAAAACACCCTCAAAGAGTAACAACAATACATTTCTTTTATAATGAGTAATAGGGAAAAGTTTTATAAAAGTTTCCAAAAACTTTCCAAACTCTGTGATCCAGGAGAAAAAAAAAAATCAATTTGTAAGGCAGCTGAGAACTGCCTGTTTTATCCATGGCTTGTTCTCCAAATATATTTTTCTTTTCCAAAAAACAGCCTGAGGGAGAGGAGCCTTTTGGATCAGGATTGCAGCTCTTGTTAGCTACAGACAGGAAAACGGAGGTGCAATATGAGTATAGAAAGGAAGGGACAGCATATTCGGTCTCATATATATATATATATATCTAGAGAGAGAGAGAGAGAGGGGAAATGGTTTGGTTGGCAGGGAGATCATAGAAGGTGTTGTGTGCATTAATAGAACCCAAAGACTGAATCAAGTTTTTCACAGAGTGACCTGGCAGCTGAGAAATATATGTCAGAGTGAGCTATGCAGCAATAAAGGAAGGGAGCACTGTCCTGCCATTTCTGGGTCGCACAATGCAACCTTCCCACCAGATGGGAAAGGAAGACAGATGATACTCATCTTTCTCTTGTGCTTTCCCTCTGTGGGTTCATCCAGACTGGCCAGAAGCCTTGAGTTTTGGTAGGCATTGTGCCTTTTATGAATCGTTTTTTGTACCTCCTCTTCAGATTTATCTCCAGCATCAGCTGAGGGCAGTGGGTGGTTTACTGTTCCACCAGGCACTTTTAAGGTAACTGTCATATGCCCAAAGGGACACTTGGACCATTTCCGCCCTACACTGTTACAGTGCTATTATTCCACTTTCAACATCCTGTGGAATTATGGGGTTTATAGTTTCCTGAGGCCAAAAAGCTCTCTGGCTGAGAATTCTAAATGCTCCCTAAACTGCAAACCCCAGGATTCCATAGAACGTTGGAAGTGGAATAATAGCACTATAACAATGTAGTGCGGAAGTGGCCTTAAGTCCTGGCTTTTGAACACCCATGAGTGACAAACAGATGCATACAATTTAATAAGTGAGCCACATGACTCTCATCCCTCTTTCAATGCCTCCTTCAACTGCTGCAAAGCAAAAACTTTCTTTTTTTAAAAAAAGGCCACCCCAAATCCCAATATATATCTTTTGTAATCTCAGGTCAGTTGTGATTTGGAACAATTTGTTTTTCCCAAACACCGACAAACATTTTAGGGTTTTTTTTATTTTTTAAATTCAGATAGTTTCTAATGGTGGCAAATAATAATTGCTGTGATTCTGGCAGGTATTTCCAACTGTGAATTCAAGGTGCTGATAATGGCATTCCAAGCCCTAAAAGGTTTGGGAGCTCCATACTTGAAGGAGTGCCTCTCTCTGTACATACCAGGCTGGAATTTGTTAGATCTGCTGAAATGACCTTCCTCTGTGTCTCGGTCGGGCTGATATATTGTGGAAGGACAGGGGAGAGGGCCTTCTGTTTTATGGAATGCTCTCCCCATAGAGGCCCAATTGGCACGAACACTGCTTTTATTCTGGCATCAGATAGAAACAGGGCTGCTTACTAAGGTTTGGAAGCATGATTGATTTCATTCCAAAGTACACATGTGAATGCTTTTAAATTAACCGCCTTCAAACTATCTGTTAGATACTTTAATATCTTTCAACCTTTAATGAATTTTTATTGTGTTAAATTATTTTTAAATGTTCACATTGATTCTACTGTGTGCTGCCCGGAGACCTTGGCCTCAGAGAGTGGAGGACTTTCCTTTGGAGGTTTTTAAACAGAAGTTGGATGGCCATTTTTTGGGATTGCTTTCGTCGTGCATTTCTTCATGGCCAGAGTTAAATCAGAGAGTGGTTGCCGTCCCTTCAGCTCTATGATTCAGCGCTCCTAGCCTTGCATTGCGTAAACCTGTTTTGTCTGAAAGCCTGTACAATAGCAGATTGAGTCTGTTAAAAATCCACTTGAAAGCAATGAATCCCTTCCGTAATAAATGAGTCAAAGAGGGTAACGCACCAACAATAAACTTAGCCTAAATGTCTCTTAATAGGACATTTACAAAAATAACAGAAAAGAAACAACACTGGTGTTTTCTTCCCAGAAATACAAGGTTATCGAGCAGAAACTTACAACATATAAGACGGAAAGGGCATTATTCTTGACAACCAGGATTCCATTGCATGCCTGTGGAAATGTTTTCAGAAATTAAGAATCAAGTCAGCTTTGAATTCTCAGAGTAGCTGATTGAAACTTCTTAGGATAATTGGATATGCATAGCACAAGTTCGGACTGCACTTTAATTACATTCTTTCTTCTCACAAAAGAATATATAAAGTGACCTGCAGTCATTGCAAATTATAACTGTTATTATTAATTTTATTTATATCTTGCATTTTCCCCAAGACTGGGGCCATTTCTGCACTATACTGTTATAGTGTTATTATTCCACTTTCCACATCCTATGAAATCCTAGGTTTACTCCTGCAGTTTGGGGAAAGGCATTTGGAATTCTCAGCCAGGCTTTGGCCTCAGTGAAGTACAAACCCCAGGATTCCAACAGATGTTGAAAGTGGAATAACAGCAGTATAACAGTGTAGTGCAGAAATGGCCATACTTTTTTTCCAGAGTTATGCAGTGGTATCAAGGACAGGCAGACAAAGGCTGATATCCTGTTGGTTAGTCCCAATTAAAGTAAGTTGTTAAATGCTGCATCAACATATATTAAAACCTCATTGATGCAGTGGGTCAGTTTTAGTTGGGACGAACAATGGGATTGAGGCCAAATTCTGCTGGCTCCAGGAAGCTGGTTTCTCCAATTTCTCTCTTCTGTCACATCAGCAGTACCTGTGGCTCCTTTTCTCCTCTCACTACTGCCTGTGCTAATGTTGTGAACCAACAGGATTTTGGTTTTTTTCTATATGGCACCTCAAGACTTTGCTGTTTTCTGAGCTGAGCTACATGGCACCTCAAGACTTTACTGCTTTCTACAGTGGCTACCCATCTCCAACCTGGAAGTTATTTCATGTCCATTTAGGTTGCTAGGTGAAATAAGGGAGAGGGCTCTTGTACCTTTAATAACTGCATTGAAGAGAGAATTTTACCATTAAAGGTACAGAAGCTCTGCCCCATATTTCACCTGGTGAAAGAATGTGAACATGCATGAAGAGAAATGGACGAGAAATGAAGAGAAATGGTCTGGCTTTTGGACTCCTTTGGCTTCTCGGATGCAACTGTCTATCTTTTCTGTTTTGATTTTCAGCTCCTCGTTCAATGTTTTCAGGAGAAAAAGCTACATTTTACCAAAGAAGACATTTCCACTGCTTCTTCTCAAGGACCTTTAAAGTTAGAGAAATGTTTGCTCTTCTCTTTTTACCTCTGAGGGAAAAGCTTTGAAGCCCATGACACTTATAAATATTTGAAGAGGCTTCAAAGAACAAATTCAAGCCATAAACTCCTGCATCAGAGCCCTGAGTTTTAATGACTTCTTGGTCAAGATTAGAACCAGTCCACAAAATGAAGCTCTCTTTTGAACTGTGCCGATGCACGGTGAATGTAAACGACAAATAACAAATCTGAAGACCTCTGAAGAGACAACATCCCTCTGACAATTGACAGAGAGAAAGCAAAATTAGCATTGAGGTAAAAACCTTTATTTGTGTAAGATGCCTTCTTGCCAACAAGAGTGTCTGTACAAAAGGATTAACCTATTGACAATGACTTTCAAAATCCAAACTCATTGAATAACAAGTACTGAATATGTTTACCTTTCTAACACCCACAATTCACAATGAAGCAAGCTTTCTTGAAAAGGTCAAAATGCATGAAGAGCTGAATCTCAATGGAAAAATATCCAAAAATAAAATAAAATAAAATAATACACAGCCAGAGAGAACATTTTAATTCAACAGAAGCAGCAGCGGGACTAAATGAATTTTAACTCTCCAGACAGATAGAAGTTGTTTGTTTTTTTTGTTTTTTTTAAAAAAACAGAATTCCAGGGAGATAAAAGTCCAGACTTCTTCTTTTTCTGCAGATATACTGGCCATGCATTAGAAAGCAACAAAGATAAATTGTTAATCGCCAAGGGCCACATCTGTGGTAACCTGGGGGGCTCCATTTGTGCTTGAATAATCTGCACTTTTCAAACATTTTACCACTCTGAAAGCCATTAAAATGTGTATAAACGTAGTAGATAGCAGGTCATTGGTTGGTGGAGACCCAAATTTTCAAGATATGAAGCCATCCTCCTCAAGGAATCCTAAGCAATTGCTAGGGTGAGAGAGAAAGAAAGAAAAAAAATCCTTCACTGGCCCTTTCAGACTCAGAGCTGATTTTCTTTATATGCATACCTGAATTCAAAATAAACCCACTTCTTTTCAAGTATAATTATACATCTCCTACAAACAAATCAGAAATGATGGTATAACCCTTTCTGGTTGATGTTGAGGTCTCCTCTGTTGTTGCAAAGTTTTTGTGTTTTAGTACATTAGTGTGTAGTCAATTAAGTTGATGCTCTAGTGAGTTAGTGTTTAGTGTTTGTTTTGGTTTACTGTTTTAGTATGGCAGTTAGTGTATGTAGATTTGAAAAAATGTTAGACTTTATGTTATTTTGTGTAAAAAATTATATATGTGTGTGTAGACTGGAATTCTTCATTTGCTAAGTCACATAACTATCTTAAGCCATTTCCGAACTACACTATTATAGTGCTATCATTCCATTTTCAACCTCCTATGGAATCCTGGGGTTTGCAGTTCAGGGAGGGGCATTTAAAATTCTCAGCCAGAGAGCTCTTTGGCCTCAGAAAAATACAAACCCTAGAATTCCACAGGATGTTGAAAATGGAATAATAGCACCAGTGTAATGCAGAAATGGCCTGTGAATACGGATCTGCTATGGACATGTAACTCAATGCTATGCATCCCTAAGTTGCATCCTCATTTCTGACTGTGAATTGTTGCTCCTGAAGTTTCCAGCAAAAGTAACTCATCCTCTAAGGAGGAAAAACACAAACACGAAAAAGGATAGTTTGGGAAGTCTGGAGAGCTTGATGGCCAGAAAACCAGTCTTGAGCTGAACTTCACTCACCTCTGATTTATGGGCCATTTCTGCACTGGACTGTTATAGCACTATTATTCCACTTTCAACATCCTATGGAAATCCTGGGATTTGCTGTTTAGGCAGGGGTGGCCCCTCTGTAAATGGCAAACCCCAGGATTCCATAGGATGTTGAAAGTGGAATAATAGCACTATAACAGTCCAGTGTGGAAATGGCTATGGTTTTTGTCTTAGCATCCAGCATCCATTTCACCCTTTTAATGTGATCGTTCATGGTAACAAAAGGAATTGATTTGGAGAGACATAGACACAAGCTATTAAAATGTGAGGGAAATCTGCAGCTCTCCCTGATTTACTTCATTGTGGGTGTCGAATGCCAGGGACTGTTTTCAGATGCAGGAGGAGTGGAGGCAACAAAATAAGCTGTCAGACAATGAATACAGAAGAGGACAAATGGAACCAAATGACAGAATGCATTGAATGGCATGGTTTGAGACCAGCATTACTAAGCGGTCATATTGTGATCGTCATTGCATTCTTTTCAAGAGGCTCTTCAGTGAAAGTGGATGGCAATTGTGTCCTCTTTTAATTATCTAGGATTGTCTTTTTAAAATGAAGCATGGTGGGTTGATTAACAACGCACATTGCGGTCTGAGGAAAGCTTGTTTTTTGAAGAGGGAGAGGGGGAGAGAGAGATTGCTAAATTTGGAATCTTAGAGCTGTCTTTGATCTGGTGTTCAAAAATAGCCAGAGGAAAAGCAAACATCTTTTCATTGATATAGACATTTAAAATGGCTAGAAATGATGGTAGCTCCGTGGTCAATACAAGCCAGATCTGGTGCTCTTGCTAGACTACTGGATGAGAAGGTCTTGGTCAGGTCCTGCTGAACTTGGGTAGTTCTTGGAAAGAATAGCATCCTGAATTTCTTGATCAGTTCCATTTCTGTTGATAGTAAAATACTCTTATTATAAGGCCACCATAGTATAGTGATTTCAATGTTTGACTAATACTCCAGAAGACTAGGGTTCAAATCCCTTGTTCAACCATGAAAGGCCATCGGGAGACCTTGGGCAAGTCACACTCTCTCAGCCTCAGAGGAAGGCAAAGGCAAACTTCCATTGAAGAAATCATGTTCCTGTTTTTCAGCACCATCACTGTCAAAACAAACAAGGCTCCTTGCGTTTTTGGAGTTTGCAGCAAATAGGTGCCAGAGTGAATAGCTGCTTTTATGGCTTTCAGTGTCTGAAGACAGGATTTTGGAAGATGTTTGTGCTTGGAAGACTTTGGTACGAAATGCACACCACAGAGGGCTCTTGCTCAGGGCTGGCTATTGTTCTCATTGAAAGAACCATTAAGTCTGGCTTTACGACCCAGCCATGTTGGGGTCATCTCTGACCTACTCCCAGCTAGCGTCCCTTTCACATGACCGTGTCAGTCATAAGTATGTATATGTTTTATATTTTATGCTGATTGAACATATCTGCCAATCAACGTATTTGCCAACTCTGCAGAGCTCAGTTACAACCACAAGACACTGGCACCATAAACTGGAATTGACCCGAAGGTGCATAAAAACAACAAATGATGCCTTTCCTTCTGTAATCCCAGCTGTGGTGGAAATCTTCACTTATTTTGCTCTTGGCAAGGATGATAGAAAAGTCAGATATTTTCTGTCCACAGAGTAAGATGAGAAGAACTATGTGCATTTTTCAATAACATTTTTTAAGAAGACGTTAAGATTTTAAGGACTTCTCAATGATTTTTTAGAAGACTTTGAGACTTTTTGGCAAACAAATTTGTATGAAAACTTGTCTGTGCAAAACAATATTTTCTGTGCAAAAAAAACTGTTTTGGGAAGGGCATAGTGTAGCTTGAACAAGAGACAGTTTTGTATTTTTTGTACTACTTACTTATTTATTTATTTTGCTAAATGGCCCTTGGGGTAGTGTCCAATCTGAAAACAGAAAGGGTGTTTGGTCACTGACGACACTGAAGTGGGTGCAAGAAGCCTTTGCATATCTTCATCTTCAGTGACCAAGACCTCCACTTCAATTGCACCTGCATATTTTCAATTGCACCTCTGTATGTCATGAGCAGGATTCTAGCTTATCTCAAGCAAAGGCATTTGCTGGATACCATCAGGCATCACCATATGTATGTGTGCACACATAAATTTGTCTGCTGCTGCTCCAGAGATTGGAACATGAACCAATGGATTCAAATTACAAGAAAAGGGATTCCTCCTAAACGTTAGGCAGAACTTCCTCACTGTAAGTGCTGTCTGACAGACTATCTCAGGGGTGGACATGTCTCTTTTTCATATGGTTTTAAGCAGAGGCTGGATGGTCATTTCTTAGGAGTGCTTTAGTTTTGTGTTCCTGCTTGGCTAGGGGTTGGGCTTGATGGTCCTTGTGGTCTTTTCCAACCGTATGGTTCTATGATTCTACTCACAACTCACTTTCCCAGATGATCACAGTGCAAAATGATGCAAAGGATAAAAAGTGTGTCTCCTCTCCAATCCACAATATGGACGATTAAGAGAAATTACATTTCAATGCAACCAATTATCCTTTGTTGACTAGTGTACCCCATACAAATATCATCATCACTGCCATAACTATCACCATTCTACTCCGTAATAATAATGATAATTTGTGTCTCCTTTCTGCTTCCACCAGATGACAAAATATATGGGCTTATATACTGATAAGGTGCATTTTTAAGCACCATATTTGGTGACTTAACTAGCAATTAAAGTATTTCATGGCTTGGGAGGAATTTTAATTCTTAACAGATGGCTGGATATTGTAGTGAGACCCTGCCTACAAAAAAACGCAAAGAACAAAACAAACACTGCCGAGGCAATAACTATATGTCTTTCATTGCAATTAAAGTCAACACATATTTATTATGGAAATTAAGCAGCTGGGTTATATTTTATTATTAAAATGGATTCGGATATTATTTATCTTCCTAGTTCTTCCGACAAAGAGATTATAGGGCATTCTTTCATCCTTTTCAAGCAACATTTTTTTTCTAACCATTGTTTCACTTTGCTGTTGTCAAGATGCTAACTTGGACTGTTAAAAGGGTAGGAACCAGCAGTGAGAAGTCTGTGGCTTTCTAGATGTTATTTGACAGTACATATCCTATCTATCTATCTATCTATCTATCTATCTATCTATCTATCTATCTTCTATCTCTCTATCATAGATAGAGAGATAGATATATTATTTATGTGTACTAGAGGTAGTTAGGAGCTGTTGGAAGCCGGTGAGAGAATGGAATGTTGTGAGAGAGTGAAGATTGGTGGAATGTCTGGGAGCATTGGGAGAGAGTTTGTGGTGCTAACAAATTGGGGTGTGACCCATGCTTAGCTGGTGGAGGAGGAGGACCAGAGATGTGGATTTTTAAGGGGCAGTGTGGCTTGATTGGAGCTGCTGAGAGGGAAGTTTCCCCCAGGAAAGAAGTGCCTGAGGTGGGGGTGGGTGGGCAGGGGTTGAAGAAACTTGCAAATGATCCAGTCCGTGAAAGTCAAACTTGCAAATGTGGAGGGCCAACTGTATTAGCAAGAGAAAAGTAACTTCCTTTGAGACCCAGGCTGTCCCTGTCCTGTTTGAAGCTAACTTTTCTTAGGCAGAGAACACTGAATTTCTCAAGAAGGCAAAAAGAATGGCCAAGAAAAGGAGCTTCCATTGCACATTGTGGTTCCACATTGAACAATGGCACCCAGTCATTGCGATGTGCTGCCTTCTTATATAACATGCTTTGACCAGTGTTGCTATTCTTCATGGGCGTTGTGTAGTGTTGGCAGAGCATATCTCCACATGCAGATAATTACACTGTCCTGGGGATCTTAAATTGCAGCCACAGTGTGGAGAATCACTCACCATTCAGATTCATTAAAGATGATTCTTTAATGGCGAATGAGTGTTAACATTATGTAATCACTGCCTTTCCCTTTCGTATCATTTTGGATATAACTTTAGCCAAATGAGCATCTTTGGAATGCAATAAGATGTGGTGATGATAAACATGAGCCTATATCTGAGTGAAATGCATTTAGAAAACTTCAAATCTTCATGGAAAAGAAGGCTTGGATTGCAAGTCACAAGCAATTCAGATACAATGCTGGAGCTTAAACAAGCATATTCTCAATGGGACTAACCTACTTTAAGAACAAGCAGAGAAGAAAAGTTTTGTACTCAACCCACTACACATGTGGTTTCTTATCCCTGTTGTACTTTTTAAGATCTCCTTTCAACCTGGTGGGATTCAGGCAGGTCATAATGAGAAGCAGAAAAGAAGTCTTAGTTTTAGGAAGTACTGTTTCTTTGAACAGTGTGAATAAAACAATGCATACAAGAAGCTACCACCTTGCTCTTGAATGCCAAGCACATTAAACCTATTCAAAGCACTGCCGAATTGTAAGTCAACACATAGGTAAATCCCATTGACTTAATGGGACTACTAATAGAATTTATGCCAATCTATTATGTCCAGGGAACAAGCCACGAAGTGTAAGATGATAGATCTGAACACCCTACTTTTACTACATCCCTCACACTTGGCTATACTGGCTAGGCCAAGGAAGTTATAGAGATCTGATGGGTCACACATTCTCTACCCCAGAATAGACTGTGAAAGTATCATGACGGGAAAAAAGAGAACCATGTTGCAGAAATCCTCATATATTCACAGTAAAACTATTATGTGGGAATAGAAAATTCTTCATTGAGAAAGGTGTCATCGCAAATTAAAAGAATACTACCAGAGCTGAAGGATTGTGAAGCGTTGTTTTCTAACCGAGAATAAGAGGATTTCTGATATTTTTTTCAAATTATTGTTCTGAACTGTGTACTTCAAGGAAATCCAGTGCTCAGAGTATCTAGGACTGCTTAAATGCAGGTTTATTTAAGGTACCTTCATGGGAAGTGCATGATTTTGATCGAAGAGCTAACATCCAAGAGGTTCTAGATGTAATTTTTTGGACTGAAAGGCTTGCTTTTCCTTGTGAGTTTTTCAAGGAGTTTCGGCCATGATCTATTGGTGCAACTATCAGCCAACTTACTTAATAAGATTGTCTCTAACAGCTTTGTTCTAATGTCCTTTCAGGGTGATGGCTCTGAGAACTACCACATTCAAAAAATACATAGTGTAGCTATTCTACTTTTTCTTCATAAGGATATTCTTCTGTGGAATGAAAAAAGACTGATGATGCAATGAGGAAAGGTGGGTTATAGAGAGAAGACAGCATCATTTGAGCCAACCATAAAATTCTATGAATGAGACAGGATGAGGACATAAGAAGGTCCTCATGTAGAAGCAGAACTTTGTTACAAGACGGAGCTTTCCCTCCAGTGAATTCCTTATGGAAGTAATTATAACTGTGTTGTTACTGTAACAATACTGTAAAACTGTTGTTACTGTAATAATATATCTTTAGTTAATAAAGTAATAAATACTGCTACTCTTTAACTGTTAACAAATATTGGCTGGAATTGTGTTGGTTAGTGCCAAGCAGAGCAGGCTCATTGGCCGTTTCCACACTACACTCTTATAGTGCTATTATTCCACTTTCAACATCCTGTGGAATTCTGGGGTTTGTAGTTTCCTGAGGCCAAAGAGCTCCCTGGCTGAGAATTCTAAGGGCCCCTCTTTAAAGTGCAAACCCCAGGCTTCCATAGATGGTTGAAAGTGGAATAATAGCATTAAAAACAGTGTCGTGCAGAAATGGCCTTAGTGTTCAGTGTTTTAGTTTAGCATTTTAGCATTTTTTTTTGTTTTAATTTTAGTTTTTTGTGTAAATTACATGGTATGTGTTTGTGTTAAAATTAACAAATTAAAAATTTTTTTTCAGAAACCCGTATTGCTGATTCTCCTGGAGATGAGCAGTGAAAAGCAAAAGGGTTATAACTTCTTTTGTTTGACACCCCCACTGAGTGCCATCTGGGGACAAAGAAACCCAAGTGTGAATTTTGTGCAGCATTAAGTCTCACACTGAAAAGAGTGTTTCTCTTTCTCACGGTAGGAAGGAAATTGCTGGGAGGACTTGTTGCTTCTTTCATGAACAAAAGATGTGAAGAAATACATCTCCAGGATGGCCTCATACCAAACACACATGTTTAAGCAAGTTCTTCTTTGAATGCCCGTGTACGAACAGGTTCCCACAACCATGCAAACAAGAGTATGAACAAGGTGAATGTGTATTCACCTGGACATGTGATTTCTCCTACAATGTCCTGCGGTCAAAGAAATGGGGCAGTCAAAAGTCACCTATTTTTAAATGCTGGCAGGAGTGAGGCTGTATGCAATAGTCTTCTTTGATGGCCCAGCTTGGTTGTGTGTGTCTCATAACATCTCAGTTTGCAGCCGTTAAATGAATAAGAGGCAGCCAGAAGAAGAGAGGAAAATTATTCTAAGCAAGAAAGTATACACAGCAATGGCCGTGATGATGACTAGAGGGAACGGATGCTGTGAAATGGTCGGGGCTTTCAATTGTCAGAGGAGAAAAATGCCTGCACTGAAACCTTCATTATTGTGTTGCCAGTACCTGCAATTTCCGAGGAGGGAGAATTGAACTAATATTTGACTGCTGGATACTTGTGAACAAAATCAAATAATATTCTTTCCTTTATCATTCTTCTTTCCGGAGGGTGAAAAAATGGAGCCTTTATTTGAAGTTAGTTCTCATATTAGAGTTTTGGGTTATATGTCACCTCAATTATTTCCAATTCAGATGCAATATGTGAAAGAGGGGAAGCTCAACATATCTGCTAATTAAAGGGGTGCATATGTAGTTGGAAGTCTCTCAGAAGTTGGTTGTACCAGCTAGACATTCTCTCAATGAGATGGAACTTCACTGGATATTCTCGGGCATGGCACATTCTGGATGTACCTCCCTTCAAGGGTTACGGATGGTGTAGTGGTCTGAGTGTTGGACTAGAACTCTGGGAGACCAGGGTTTGAATCCCCACTCAACCAGGGATACCCAATGGGTGATGTTAGGCAGGTCGCATTCCCTCAGCCTCAGAGGAATCATAGAATCATAGCATAATAGATTTGGAAGAGACCACAAGAGTCATCCAGTCCAGCCCTCTCCCCTGCAGAAATATACAACCAAAGCACTCCTGACACATGGCCATTTGGCCTCTGTTTAAAAATCTCCAAAGAAGGAGACTCCACCATACTCCGAGACAGCATATTCCACTGCTGGACAGTTCTGAACATCAGGAAGTTTTTCCTGAGGTTCAGGTGGGCTCTCTTTTCCTGTAGTTTGAATCCATTGCTCCTTGTCCTGGTTTCTGGAGCAGTGGAAAAATAGCCTGTTCCTTCGTCGATATGACTTCCTTTCAAATATTTAAACATGGCTATCATGTCCCTTATTAACCTTCTCTTCTGCAGACTAAACATCCCCAGCTCCCTAAGACGGTCATCATAGGGCTTCATGGCTTCTAGACCCTCCACCATTTTAGTTGCCCTCCTCTGGACATGTTCCAGCTTGTCACTATCTTTCTTGAAATGAGGTGCCCAGAACTGGACACAGTATTGCAAATGATGTCTGTCTAAAGCAGAATAGAATGGTACTATTACTTTCCTCGATCTAGACACCATACTTCTGTTGAAGCAACCAAGAATTGTGTTGGCTTTCTTGACTGCTGCATCACACTGCTGACTCATGTTCAACTTGTGGCCCACCAAGACTCCTAGATCCCTTTGACATATACTGTTGCCCAGCCAGGTGTCTCCCATCCTATATTTGTGCATTTCATTTTTTCTCTCTAGGTGTAGGATCTTACATTTCTGTGTGTTGAAACTCATTTTGTTAGCCTTGACCCTGCTCTCTAATCTGTCAAGGTCATTTTGAATTTTGATCCTGTCCTCTGGGGTATTAGCAGCCCCCTAACAATTTGGTATGATCTGAAAATTTGATCAGCATGCTCTCTATTCCTTCATCCAAGATAATAGCAACTCTCCTCTGAAGAAATCTGGCCAAGATAATCCCATGACAGATTTAATTTAGGTCAGTTGAAAGGCTGATCAGGGAAGAGGGATTCAGTCTGTGTTAGGTGGGGTTTTGCTCCCCCTGAAGACACAGATTCACAGCATGGGGGTGCTCCTGGATTCACCTCTGAGCCTGGAAGCTGAGGTTTCAGTAGGAACCAGGAGACCATTTGCCCAGTTAAGACTTGTGTGGCAGCTGTGTTCATTGCTTGAGACACTGGATCTGGCCATGGTGACACATGCCTTAGTTAGATCTCAGTTTGATTACTGTAATGCCCTCTGCATGGGACTGCCTTTGGAGTGTTTGGAAACTTCAACTGTTCCAAAGAGATGCAGCCAGATTGTTAACTGGGGCTGGCTACAGGGATCACGCCACAGGCGTTCGATGTGTGATTATATGTGGCCTGTCTGATAGAATGTGCTGGATATGGTGTTGCTAATGAGTGTTTGAGTATTCAATTATGTATTTTAACATTGTTTTAATTCTTTCTGATGGTTTAATTATACTTTAACTTTTGTATTCTGTGGGTTTTACCCAGGTCTTTTTAATTGTGTAAGCTACTTTGAATCTCAATCTGGGAAAAAAGCAGGGTATAAATAAAGATAACAGCAACAACAACTTCAACCAAAATGACTTCAAGGTACAAAGCAAGAAGGAAAAGTGAGATAAATCATAGGCTTGTTTTTAGATTGCTTTATTTAATCTTCCGTCTATATAGTAGCCACTAGAAAAATGGAGGACATTGCCTTATCTAAATCTTAGCTTTATGCAAATAAACATCTGCTCTAAAACAATGCTGGATAGATTACCTGCATTTCCTACAAAAAAACAAAAGATCCAAGGACATTGAATGTACTTTTGGTTTTAAATTGTTTACTCCAAGAAGCATCAAGGTCTAATGGTGATTAATTTTATTACTCTTCTTCTGACAATAAACATATTTCTTCAGAGTGTGGGGAACATAATAAGAGTCAATACACACTAAACACACACTGGCTGCAATCCAGCATCCCCTCCATGTAGCATAAATATTTGCATGCAGAGCTATGCTGCACTAGCACTGTGAAAGTCCTATGCAGATCAGCAACGTTGTGCAACACAGATCAATGGCTGGGTGTCATTGTGTAATGTGAAATAGCCATTTGCAAAGTGCAACTGTAAAGTGCAATGCTCAGCGACTGATGTGCAACCACAATGCACGAAGCGCAGTGCGCAACCACAACATGCAATGTAAAATGTTGCTGTTATGTGCAACACCGCTTCTGCCTCATTCAGGAGAAGAGATCTATTGTGCTATGGTGAATAATTTGTAAGCACAACTTACACAAGTAAATGTGACTAACAGGATGCTGGCCATTGGGAATATCATGCTGAAGGTACCTGTAGGTAGCTGTTATACAGATATTGAGGACGGCAGAATGAAACCACCCAGTCGCAGAGCACATTTTCCTTTGCGTGCAAAAAGTCCCACATTGACATTTCCAGGTAGGGTCGGGAATTCAGTGCAATACTTCCTAGTCGCTGCAGAACAAGGGTGGGGAAAGTGTGACTCGTGAACCACATGTGGCCCCTGGGGTCTATTTTCTGACCCCCACGGCCCCCAAAATCCAGATTCCCCTCGGATTTTTTTTAAATTAACTGATAACAAGGCTGAAAGTTTTTAAGAAACCACCCAAATCTTCACAAAAACATGGTCAAGCTGCTAAGCCTTACCATTGGATATATTTCAATTGTTGTGGTTGTGTCATCATTATCACTTATTTATATAGTGCCATCGCTGAACTTTATAATTAAAAGACCCAACCAAAAAAACCCCTAATTCTCTACCCTCGGGCTTACAATTTAATTAAGAACTTATTGGGGGGGGTGAGAAATGAAAAGAAGAAAGAAAGAAAGAAAGGGAGAAAGGGAGAAAGGGAGAAAGAGGAGAGGCCCAAATCCTTGCCTATCATTCCTTACATACCCTTCAGGGTCTACTTTACTTTAACTTGGATTTTTCTCTTGTTTAGCTGATGGCCTCCTCATCCTCCTCTTTAGGGATGTATATCTTATTTCATCCTCTGATGCAAGAACAAATAATTACTGTAGTTTTCTCCCCACTGTGTGAGAAAATGAATATTCCTCTGTTACATTGTCGCTATATTTGAAAGTCCAAAAGTGCTGAGAAGGAACTATTCTGTGGAGAAAAGCATACATGATTCCATCAAAAATCCTGTTTTCTGGGCAAGAAATTTTCTTTATACAAAATATTTTTGCACAAAAGAAGTGCTTTTCTCCCCACAGAATAATTCCTCTGCATTGTTTTGGGACATTGAATACCAGAAGAAAACAACACAAAATTCTCCCTTGTTTGTTACACTTCCTGATGAATTTTTCTGACTGTTGGAAACCCCATTTTTCATCCTGGGGACAAATAATTATAAATGTTCTTTCTACCCCTACTCCTCATGGCATGATCATATGATGGAATGAAAAAAAAAGTTTATTACAACTCCCTGGAAGGGATGAGAATTCAATCTTATATTCAAGGGGACGATTGAATGTAATGTTAGGTTTCTTTATTGTATCTACACAACCAGCTTGAAGAAATGGAGATGCACGTGTGTGCAGAAAGGACTGCAAATGAAGAGAGGAACTATTAAAAGAGAATAAATATTCATCCTCTGTCTGGCTTTTTTTCTTCAAAAAAAATTTGGAGAGCAAATACAGAACACTAATGGCTTATTTATAGGATTGCTTATTTATAGTATTCAGTGTCAACATCATAGTTTTTTTCTTCCCTGTATGGCAAGAAGATGAGCAAGGTTTGGAATATTTCCAGATAGATTGTCTTATTCCTCCTCTATCTATCATAGGAGGCAGAATTGCCTCTGATGGTTGACACCTAAAAATTTTAAAGGCATCTCTGGCTAATTCCATCAATTCAAGCTGCCATCCCCTTAAAATAATTAATTATGCCATTTGTCAAATCCCAGTCCTTCAGTACAAGGACTTGAGAACATCTTTTAACAAGATATTTTTATTGGTCTATTGCCTTTTAATCCTTTCAGTCCCTACAGAAATATTGTGCGTAATATGCAATGAAACCCTCTATTTATGTACTCAGAGGTATACTCCATGGAGCTCAATAGGATTTTGGCCACTCCCACCAATGACGAGCATCCCTCAAAAATTTCCATGAAATGGAATTTGGGCTTTTTGTTCAAAGAGGTATCTGTATCTTTGAACTGTTGCATAGAAATCAGAAAATCTCAACACATGGGCAGGTTCAGAGGAGGGTGACCAGATGGGTAAAAAGCCTAGAAACCATGCCCTATGAAGAACAGCTTAGGGACCTGGGTACATTTTCTTGGAGAAGAGAAAGTGAGGAGGTGACATGATAGCCACATTTAAATATTTGGAAAGATGCCACATGGAAGGCCATGAAAACTCATTTTCTTCTGCTCCAGAGACTAGGGGCCTTTCCTCACTACACTGTCATAGTGCTCTTATTCCACTTTCAACCTCCTGTGGATTCCTGGGGCCTGCAGTTTAGGGAAGGGTCTTTAGAATTCTCAGCCAGAGAGCTCTTGGGCCTCAGAAAACTACAACAGAAGGTTGAAAGTGGAATAGTAGCACTATAACACTATAACACGGACCCTTTCTGCATCTTACCTTTTCGTGGAGGTGGGGGGCGGCGTTTGCGCGAGCAGCCTCTTGCACGAGGCGCTCACTTTGTTTCTCCTTCCTTACCGCAGCTGGCTTGCGAGTCGCACGAGCGCAGCGTGAACGCCCCGCCCCTTCCTACCGCAGCGCAACCTGGGAATTGCAGGCTAGCGCTGAGGCAGGAAGCATGACCGGCCCGGTTCCTGATGTACCGCAGCACAGGTAAGTATGCACGGGCCCCGGGAGCCTTGCGTGACCGTGCACCATTGTCGGCTTGAAGCCAAAAATGAAAAGGTGTGTGCTTGGTTCGCGTTAGGCTCGTGAGCGTTGCGTAAATGGGAGTGTGTCGTACAGGGGCCCTCTCACAAAAGAAACTGCGTGCGAAAAGGGCCATGGAAATGGCCTAGGACACAGAGCAATGGCTTCAAGCTTCAAGAAAAGAGATTCTACCTAAACATTAGGAGTAATATCCTGACAGTAAGAAAACAGTAGAGTCCGGATTATCCTATGTCACGGCTGCTTGGGGGCGTGGCTGTAGGCATTTCTGTGCCCCCAGACACACCCCCAAACATGGCGGCCACTACGGGCAAGGATAGCCCTCTGGATTATCCGACATTTTCCGCTATCCGACTATCAGCCCGCCTGTTTATGTCGGATAATCGAGACTCTACTGTAATTTAGTGGTGGAATACATTGTCTCAGAGTGTGGCAGAAACTCCTTTTTTGGAGGTTATTAAACAGAAGCTGGATGGACATCTGTCAGGAGTGCTTTGGTTGTGCCTCCCCGCATGGCAGAATGGCATTGAACTGGATGACACTTGTGGTCTCTTTGAACTCTATGATTCTATGGCCACTTCTTCACTAGACTTTGAGGCCCCTTCCTAAACTGCAAATCCCAGAATTCCATAGGGTGTTGAAAGTGGAATAATAGCACCATAACAGGCAAGTGTGGAAATGGCCTGTGATTCTATAGGGGAGAAGACAAGCCCTCAAATAACCTGGATCTGATCCTAGCAATACTGTGCTATATGGACCACCAATCTGATTTAGGGCAAGACAATGTCCTATATTCCCTGCTCCCTCCATGGTCCATCATCAAAGTGGAGATCATGCAGCCAATACATTTTGAAAACTGGTATAGACGCTTATGTTTTGGGAACAAACACTGTTACGTTCCCCAAGGGTTATTGCTGTTTTGAAGATGCCAATTAACATAAGATGATATTAAGTTTTTGTTTTTTTAATAGAAGTACATATTTATTTTGAATATAAGTTAGAGATGTAGTGTTTGGGTGAATGCTGTCATATGAGATGTAATATTTGTTTACTACTCTGTATCAGCATTTTTTTTATTATTATTATTAAAAAAAAGATATGAAAGGTCATTTAAAAGGTCATAAAATAATTAGAGGTTACTCAGCCCTGCTTGGATAATAACATATAGCATTCTATAAGTGTATTATCGTAGCCATGAGCTACAATAAGAAGCAGAAGAAAAATGCATGACTAAGCAAAATATAATTAAATGCCTACTCCAAAAGTAAAACATTTCAGTGGATGTCGATAGCCACTGTGAAAATTAACAGTATGATACAAATGCTGAAGAAAGAGCTAGAGCTTGGCCAACTTCCACAAAAAATTGATGCTGTCAGTGCAAATTATCCTCCCTAAGCAGAGACCAAATTTTTATTGACAATATCTTTGCAATTCCTGGATGCTGCAACTGCAAACAAAGCAGCTTTCTGGGCTGTTTGTTTTGTCTGAATCAATTTGTAAGAATGTAGGCCAATATGGGATAAGTCAAGTCACGGGCTCCTAACAAGGAATTTCAAAGATTGCTTCAGGAGAGGACCAAATTTAGCCAGTGTTGGACTAGGAATCTGTGGAACAGGGTTCAAATCCTTGCTCAGCCTTGGAAACCCACTGGGTGGCCTCACAGTCTCTCAGCCTCAGGGGAAGGCAAAAGCAACAAATCTTGCCAAGAATCCCTGTCATAGGTTCACCTGAGGGTTACCATAAGTCAGAAATGACTTGAAGGCACACAACAACAACAACAAACATTTAGCTATTTGGAAGATGGAAGAGGATCTCATGGAAATGATGAAAGTTGCAGAGATTTGAGGACTGCTAAACACTGGGGGACTGAAGGAAAATTTAATGGGAGACAGTATTCTTATGGGAAGGGCAATGTTCTCCTTTTGATGTCCTTCACCACCACTGAGGGAAATAGTTTACTTAATGGGGTGCTGGAAAAGCTATATGGGGTATACAACTCTGTCCTTCATTGGAGGAAATGGAGTGAAGGACATTTTCCACCCCCATAATCTGCCACCTGAGGCAGTTTCCTCACTATTCCTAATGGTAGACCCAACCCTAAACTTCCTACCAAGCCAACTTGGGCAAGCTATATAGAAGGTGGCCAGGGGGCCATATCAAAATATGTTGGAAGGAAGAGGAAGGGTGTTTGCAATGGCTTTTTTGTTTGTTTGTTTGTTTGTTTAATATTGCACAACTTCAAAAAAAGAAAATGGTTCACATGCTACAAGGGACAAGAATAAGCTGGCATCATCAGCTGACATCAGTGAACTTTCATTATAACTTTAATTAAATGCTTTGACTACACTGTGCATCGGATGAGGCATGGCCTTCAGCCAAAAGCTTGATGCTGTCACTCTGAAGGCCTGAAATAATAATTGACTGTGGAACAAACCATTTTAAAAACCATATCCCTGCTGGCCTGTACCATCTTGAGTTCAGGGTTCTCCTTTGGTTATAGCGCATTGCAGTGCTGCTGAGCTCTGCTCCACAGTGGTTCTAAGCAGGACATTTAGTGGTGGCACCCATAAGGTGACATACCCTCCCCCCGATATTAAACATGGGCTGCAATCCTGTATGGCCATTTCCACACTACACTGTTATAGTGCCATTATTCCACTTTTAACATCCTGTGGAATTCTGGGGTTTGTAGTTTACTGAGGCCAACGGGCCCTCTGGCTGGGAATTTTAAAGGTCGCTCCCTAAACTGCAAACCCCAGGATTCCACAGAATGATGAAAGTGGAATAATAACACTAGAACAGTGCAGTGCAGAATATTTCTGTCATCAGCTGTTAAGATCAGAGAGAGAGAAGTATAAAAACTATGTCAGGATACTGGCAATGTACTTTAGGATCAGTCCAATTCTATTGTTTTAATGAGATGGAATGAATGAATAACTATTTATATTTTATCTTATAATCTACATTGTCCATGATTTTAATTTACTTCATTTTTAAATACTATTATGTGAATTTATGGCCTATTTTATGCTTTTATATCCTGTTCACAGTCTATCCTATTTATATATTTATATCCTATTTTTACTGGATGTATTTTCTCTACATTGTACAACTGGATGGGTCTATGGACAGTAAAATAAACTTCGATTTGATTTGATATACCACTCCAGTTTATTGAATAGTCTCCATGGGGAGCAGACCGACTCTCCAAAGCATTTGGTTACAGGCTGCGGCAGGAAGAGGAATGACCATCACGCTTCCTGGAACATGGAGGCAGCCGGTGCTCCTGTCAGGCTCCCCTCCCAGCAGAGCCGATGCCGGGCCCCACACTGGATGTCTCTGTGACCAGGTAAGGTGTGAAAATGGTCCTTGTCTCTTCATCCCTCTCAAAGGAAGTTAGGACAGAAATGCCTCCTCCCCTTTAAATACTGGGCAGCTGCATTTTTAGATAAATCAGTTTGCCATCTCACCATGAGCAAAAGGCTGACCCTTTGCACAAAGCCAAAGAGGACAGGTGCGAAGGGACAGGCTAATTTGACTCCTGGAAGTTTCCCTGTCAGCTAATTACATGTGGTAATTTAGTCTGGAGGGAGACTACCTTGAAAGCGAATCCAATTTAACGGTGGGGAGATTGTTATAAGGAACATCTCATTGTGAACTCAGAAGTCCCTTAAAGTGCTAATTTTTCACTTCAATAACCAGATTGCTGTTGCTAGGATTTTGAAAATTGCTTAATATTCACCCTGTATTACTGACACGGAGAAACAGAAAGGAAGGAGAGCAAGGACTTTTTGAATTCCAATTTTGTGTGGGCTATTAAAATAGCTGTGAGGAATTTGTAATATACTTTTAAGAAATTTCACATCAGTTGCATATTAAACTTAGTAGGATCAATGGTAACAGGAAATAAGCTATATGGTGAGAGACAAACCCCATCTACCGTGCGTGCTTTGGCATGAGTCTTATTCAACTGGATTAATTTGGAAAAAGTCCACCGGACACTTGAAATTAATACCATTTTCTACAGGACTTATTTCAAACCAGAGAGCCTGTTATATTTAGAATTACATTGCTGAGTGACCAAGATTAGACATCTCCTACACCATTGCTCCATCTATGACATGAAAACTGTTGGGTAGTATAGAGAATCTCATTTGTGATTTATCTGTTTATCTGCACTTCCCTCAGTATCAGCATTTAAATGGATAGGTGTCATGCCCAATCCCAGGACCCAGATGGGACTCTTCCCAACACCCCAGAGACATGAGAAGGATAATACTTACTGCAGCCAGTATAGGTGGAAAAAGGAGATCCCAGGACTCTCAGATCGTTGATATAGTAAGGATTCATCAATTAGGCAAACAGCTGGGGAGGCTCTCAACCTATATAAACAGAGACCAAATGGGAGGAAGCAGTTGCAGACAACTGTTCTATTGGTGGAAGCAACATGACTCACATTCGGATTCCTCGCTAGTGCTCCCAGAAACTTTGACCTTCACTTTCTGTACAGACTTTGCTACTGGACTTACTGTGGTCTCAGACTGCAAAATCATGATAGGTAACTTACTAACAAACTGCTATAAATGCTGCTCATGGCTGCTGACAACAGACTCTAATTGAAGTGCTGTGAACCTTGAGCAGTTGCTGGCACAGGACAATAGGCTGTTGAATAGCTATGAGACTGTAAGACTGACTTACAATCTCGTAACTTTCTGGGCACATGTTTACGGTCATTAACAACTGACCGTGACTTCCGAAACCTACCCTTTTATTCAGATAGCTCTCTAATGAAAGGGTTTCTGGAATGATGAAGATCCAGCACTGTGAAATGGCACCTGTTCTCCTCTCTCAATTGTGGGGCACACTAAGGGAAGCACTTGTGGCAGGACCCCAAGGGGGTCTCTCCAAATGTCTTTTCTCAATGTACTCTGTGACCAGCAAAGCACTATACAAATAATTTCCTAGTGATCTCATCTGCAGTGCCTTGGAAGTAACTGTAACTGGAGCACTGCCTGGATGAAAATGTTAGTTTTGGAGAAGGCACCGTTAGACAGTGAGAGCACTCTATTGTTGTAGTTACATCTTATGATGTTGAACCATGGGCATAGTATTTACACAGCCATCTCAACTGTGTTCTACATCACTAAAGGTTATATCCAACATTTTTTAGTAGGCTGCAATCTTACCAGTGCCTTACCCAAGTGTATGTTCCCCTTCGAAAGTGGTTGAACATCATTATTGATCTGAAGGGACTGATTCACTCAGGTTCTGCTCTATTCAGGTTCAAAGGATACACTAAAATACAAGTAGGCCATTGAGAGTACAAGGTTCAGCTTTATTGTAACAACTGGGGGGAAAATCCAATAACAGGAAAGATGAGCAAAGAAAATGTTCTCACACTACTTTGACCAAAGACCTCTGGGTTTGCACTGCTAGATGTTATATTGTTCTTTTAGCTCCAGATGGGTCCTCAAGCTCTTGGGGAAGGCACCATCATCTCTGTTCTGAAAATCAGGACAAAAGAAATCCACTCTAAGTGGGGATTATATACTTCAACCATGATAAACCTTCTAGAAGCTATAAGATGACACTCACAGGTTTGGGAAGGATGTAGTCTCCTGTCTTCCTTCCCCCCAGAAAGTGAGAAAATTCCTGTTTTCATAGAGAGAGGACATCAGCAGCTGCGCTAGCCCAATCATTCTGCCTGCATCTCTGTTTACTTCTAGGTTTAAGTCTTCTTTACTGAGTAACTTGAATAGAGTACAATGAAGCCATGAAACAGTTAAATGTGAACTTAAATGAGCTTATGTGAGTGAAGTTATAAGAAATTATATGGACAGATGAGAAGCCCAGTTAGTGCTCTCCTCACTGATCTTCTGCAAATATTACCCATGATGTCATCTTTGCCTGATGTGCATATTTGCTACAAGGCCATGTGAGTGGAGTGTCCATCTTTGCTAGAAGGTCATAGGAGTGGAGTGTCCATATTTGCTACAAGGTTATGGGAGTGGTATTACACATGTAGTACTGTTGCCCATGTGCTGCCTGTTCGTTTGCATGTTCATAGGTGCATTCTGTTACACATTCCATTCCCCATTCTGTTGTGCATCCATTTCCTTATATGGCTGCACATTTGGTTCTGCAACAGCACCATTCAACACAGGGATTGCAGTAGGCAGTCAATGCGTAACTCCTCAGGCAAAGATTTATACTATGCAAGTGTGATGTAGGTTCTCAGTCAATATTGATTGATTCCCACTAGGGCAATGGAACCTTCTTTCCTCCTCCCTGTAGCCCATTTTGCCATGTGAAATTTGATCTGGAGTATTTTTGAGCCTTTTGGAGAGGATTTTGAGGGCATGCTGTCCAGCTGTTCTCAACCTTTGGTCTTTTAGCTGTTTGGTAATTCAGCTCCCAGAATCCGTCATCATTGGCCAGGCTGGTGGAGGCTTCTGGGAGGTGAAGTCCAGAATAGATGGAGGATCAAAGGTTGAGAATGGCTGCAGACCATGGTGAGACTGGGAAATAATGACCTCTCAGTTCCTTTCATTAGTGTAATGCACACCGAAGAATCTTGGCTTTTCTAGTTAAAAGAATCAAGTAGCAAGAAGTGGGAAAGACCCTTGTCCAAACCCTGGAGAGCTTGTGCAGTTGAGTGAGATGGACAATATTGTCTAATCTGATGTAAAGGAGGTTGTTAGTTTTCTAGACTTCAGGTTTCTGGATTTTCTTTTCTTTTTACAATGCTGTTCTTTGAAAGGTGAGTCTTAGCAGAAAGGGAGACAAAAAAAGTACTAACAAGCTTTTATAGGGGCAGAACAGGTCAAATTACATCCATATTTTGGGCCCAGGTGGACACCTTCCCTTTCTTTTTTGATTGATGCTTCTGCTTTTAAAAATACGAGCAATTTCTCTCACTGGACTATTGCAGCAGCAGCAACAACAACAAAAACTTCTCTTCCACCCCCAGCTCTTGAACAAATACTTACTTCTGTGTACTGAGTCTTTAACTCCTGTTTATGATCTTCAAGACATATTAAATTAATTTTAATAGCACAATATTTTCATTTGTACTCCCGGGCAATGCAAATTAAACTAATTCATTTAAAAGACACAGTTTAGTGCATTGTTATGAGATGGTGGGAAAAGATAGATACTCAGCTATTTGTTCAGACATAAAGATTTCTTGGTTTTCTTTTCCCAAAAGCTTTGATTTTCCTTGTACAGAAGACCTACACTCCAAAGTTTCTGCAGCTACATAATGGAGGAAGCCATGAAAGTGACCTTATGCCAACAGTGTGAAATTTGGAACTAACCAGTTAAAAATAACAAGAGATTGCAATTACTTCTTTCTTGTGACAGGCTATAACTAAGTTACATTTTGATTGCAACTTGGCAAGGGATAATTTCATACCTTGTGCAGAGAAAATGTATCCCAGTTACTTTCAGAGGCCTCAGTCTTTTTTGTCTTAGTTAGATAGGCTCATTGCATTCGTGGATTTTAATCATTTAGCAAATTTCCATTGATTCAGTTGGTCTAGGCTAGTTGGAACTAACAGTAGAATTTAAGTCATTATGATGGGGTTTGGCCTCATTAAATAATGGAGGAGGAATATCACCTGCTTCACGTGCTGGCTTGTGCTGTGTCACATGCTGCTATTTTGTGTTGTCTTGTGGGTATTGAGACAACAGTGAAGAAGATGTGGGTGTACACTAATTACAACTACAGTTGCCCCTCCATTTTTGCAAGGGTTTGGGATGTGGAACCCCCTGTGAAAGTGGGAAAAAAAACATGAATAACTTCCCCTTGTGATCCCTCTCCCATTATCTTGCCTTTTGTGTGATAGGATCAGATGCAATGGAATGTGGGGGAGCTCTGGGCGGGGGGAGCTCCAGAGTGGAGAAGGAAGGCATGCAAATGTGCCTTCTCCCCCTCATTCCCTTGCCTTTTGATTCATTGTGGGCTCTCAGCACCGGGGCCAGAGTTGAAGGAATTGGAATGGGGAGCTCTGGAGAGGAGATGGAAGGCTCACATGAACTCCCCCCTTACCATGATCTTGCCTTTTTTCCAGGCACTTGCCTTCTTTCTCTGCACCCAGCAAAACGCAAGGGAATGGGAAGAGGAAAAGGGGCAGAAAACCCAGCATACCTCACATATAAACATGCCCCATGTTGCAGGTAAAACTTGCAAATGTGGAAAGAAGGCTATATAGTGGTAACTAACTACTCTTAAGGGCCTTGAAATCATAACCTCTATGTAATTAGGTTTTGAGAGTAATTTCCCAAGTGCGGCAACCATTTCTATAGTTCTGGATGCTTGCCTCGTGGCCAGCTGACAATACATTGGGAAAAACACTACTAAGTTTACCATTCATTGCAGTCTGGGCTCCCAAGCAATGCAATTTTACATGTGGGAGATGAACTATAACATCTCTCCACCAACATAGATTGCATCATTGTGAATTCAATCATTTTATCACTTGTACTTATCGTAGGGAAATTGTTACCTTCAAAGGCGGAATGATTGGCAAGATCTATTACATTAAACAAAACATCAGTTGCACGTCAAAACAATATAATAAATATTACAGAATACAAGTGCTTGGTATAAACAACCACAGACCACCGTCAGAGCATGTGTTCGGCATGTTAAATGTCCTGTCCTCAATTCCTGTCATTTCAAACTGAAGCTCTCAACCTCTAGAGCGGCTGCCAGTCAGAGCAGATGATACTAAGATGAAAGGATCTGTCATCAGGGCCATTTCCACGCTACACTGTTACAGTATTGTTATTCCACTTTCAACATCCTGTGGAATTCTGGGGTTTGTAGTTTTCTGAGGCCAAAGAGCTCTCTGCTGAGAATACTAAACACCCATCCCTAAACTGCAAACCCTAGGATTCCCCAGGATGTTGAAAGTGGAATAACCAGTGCGGATTTTGGCCCTTTATTCAGTTTAAGATTGCATACCTATTTTGGAAATCAAAAGCAAGTAGTAATCACTGCTACCAACCATATTAATACAAAGCAATCAATAATTGCAAGATATTTCGGTTTTGATGATCACAGCCTTTCTGGTTTGGAAGAAAAATACCTTCTCCTTGGATATCAGAAACACAACAGAAAATTCTGGATCATCTTAGCACCCTGTCAACTTTCAACCATTATGCTTTTAATAATGTTTGAAAACTTTCTTCTGTGTACATAATGAATATCACTTTTCTTGAATGATCTCCATCTGCAGAATTCTGCAGTTGAAGGTGAAGAAAAACAGGAATCCTGATTCCCAGTATCTGGTTTGAATTCATAGAATTTAAAGAGTTAGGAGAAGGGCTTGTAGGCCATCGACTTCAGCATCTCTGCTCAGTAAAGGAAATACAGAGCTAGAACATCTCCACTGGGAGCAGTCCAGTCAACCGTTTTCTGAAGACCACCTGTGATAAGACTGTCCACCACCCCTATAAGTAATGATTTGAGTTACTGAACTTATTTTACTAATGAGAAGCCCTTCTGTCAGTCCTTCCATCTTCCCAGCCACAGCTGGTGGGTACAAGGAAGAGAGTCTCATTGGTACTTGCCCCAAACTTTGGAACTTCCTCCTTAAAAAGCCTAGGATGGCTTCCTCCTTGCTCTCCTTCTGCTGGGAGGTGAAGACTTTATAGTGAAATTGTCCAAAGCAGGTTCTACCTACAGCCTTTTTGAAAGATTATTGGATTATTTATGTCTCGAGTACACTAGCAATAGTTCTAAACTTTCAGTGTGCCAGACTGCTGACACTTGGTTGTATCTCAGACTAAGGTCAAAATCCTGTTGGTTATTCTCAACTGGAAGAAACCCCTTGAATCAATTGTGGAGTCCACTGACTCAACACATAGGTAAAATCTCATGGATTCATAGAATCATAGAATCACAGAAATGTAGAGTTGGAAGAGACCACACGGGCCATCTAGTCCAACTGCCTGCTATGCAGGAACACCCATCAAAGCATTCCCAACAGATGGCCATCCAGCCTCTCCTTAAAAACCTCCAAAGAAGGAGACTCCACCACACTCCCAGGCAGCATATTCCAGTGTCGGACAGCCCTGACCGTCAGGAAGTTCTTCCTGAGGTTCAGGTGGAATCTCCTTTCCTGTAGCTTGAATCCATTGGATTCAATGAATATACTCTAGTTAGGATTACCAGTAAGTTATAGACAGCAATGCTGTAACACTTCATAATAGAAGCAGAAGTCAGAGTTGGCTGTTATTGCCCTTAAGTTTCCCTTTCTTTGCCTATAGGAGAGAGATCAGCTCTAACAATAGCTTACCTACCCCCTCCGCCCAAGAATTAGCCATGTTTTACATTCCGCTCTTGTCAAAACTGTCTCCAAGTCGCCAGAATTATGCACTCATTTTGGAGACCCTCTCATATTTATTATTAAGTATCCAGAAAGATTAAAATACAATAACTTTCGGGGAAATGTAAAACTATCCTGGCATTCATTTCTGCATATGATTACAGTGGTATACAAATTATTGTTTCCCATGACAAAAGAATCAATGAAATGGATTGCTCTGTCGGCTAATTTCTTCAGCAGAACAATGTGATACTATCAGTACTTTGCTTGGCTATTGTATTAGTTATTAAATTTTCAAATGGTAGAGTTCCTCCAGCCCAACCTCTGAAAAGTTAAAAATTTACAACCTCTTGTAAATACAAAATAGCTATAAGATGGAAACTCAAGGGGTCACTAAATTATGCATGAGTTACAGTTTTTTTGTTTTTTTAAAGCCCAGACTATTCAGTAACTGTTAAGTGCAGAGCTGCCTATAAATAAGTAAACCTAAGGGTCCCACTTTCTTCCGTTTCCACCAGGGCAGAAAATATCTCCACCTTTCTAGAGTGGGGTTTCAAAATACTATCCAGTGGCTTCGACTAGTCTTCCCCTTTCTGGTGCCCTCCAGATGTGTCGGATTGCAACCTTTGCCATCCTTGGAGTCAGAGATGATTGTGATTTTTATAGAAACAGACAAAATCACTGATAACCTAGAGGAGAATAGTGTGGTGAAATCTTGATTCTTCTTTAGAGCTGGCCTGCTCATCCTCCTTACCGCTTGTAACCTCCTTGCCCGATGGCCTAGAGATGGACATCTGGTGACCCTTGGCATGATATTATGTGGCTCTTGTACCCATTTTAAAAGCCCCCTGCAAGCAATCAGTTCAGACATTTGGCCACCAGGAAGAGGAGGTGGAGAGAAGGGGAAATCAAAGGTAAAAAAAAACTGGTGACAGAAAGAAAAAGGGGGAAAGGTTGCCCTAGTGGGGGTCAAACCTCTCAAGTTCACTTAGGGAGTTTGAGAAACCACAAAGAATGACCACAAACATCCAAGAACTAAAGACTAGGGAGGGAGATCTTTGACTGATTCACCCTTATAAGCAAGGACACATTATTCCAGGAACTGCTTTCCCACTGCTGGAGGAACACAATATTTCTGCAGCTTTTGCCTGTACATCCCAAAATATCTTGGGAAACTATTCTGCAGTGCACAAACATACATGGGAGGGGCAGGCTGCACCAAGAGCACAATCTTTGTAAAATAACAACAACACAGAAACACACAGCAATTTTTCCCTTGCACCAGTGTTATATATTTTTCACAAAAATAAAATAGAAATCAGAAACAAAATGTTTCTCGAAGCTTTGATTTTCATATAATTTTTTTTAATGATTTTTGTGTAGCCCCCCTCCACATTTATGAGGTATGAATACAGAGCAAAAATCACAAAAAAGATCTGACCACTCTGCTGCTCTTGCTGATTGGGCATTTTGAGTATTTATTTATTTAATGTATATTCCTCCTTTCTTTTGGTATGGGGCCTAAAGCAGCTATGGTTTCCATCTCTACTAAGAAAAGGAGATCTTGGGCCTGGACAGGTAAACCTGTCTTCCTTTCTCTGACATGCAAATTCTTTTTCATCTCAAGCACTCTGACTTGAATAAAGGAAGAAATGTGCAAATATGGTAAGCTGTAGTCAAAGTCCTCACTCTTGCTCACTGGCCCAATTTATCTCTTCCTGGTATGAAAAGAACAATGTTGCACCTGTCTACCATGAAACTGTCATAATTCAGAAGCACCTGAAGAGGTGGAACCCCTAATTTAACATCTGAAACAAGGTTGACTGTATCAGGATTCAGGCATAGAGCTGTGCGTTCAAATTCTTGGGTCAAGATGGATGGATTTCTCAGTTTCAATTTCTCCCACATTTGAATTTTTAGACTCTAATGAACCTACCTTGAATTCTTCAGCCAGTCTGTTCCACAACTGAACTGCTTGCATACTTTGGAAGTTCTTCCTAATCTTTAGTTAGAAACCTTTTTCTTATCCTTTGAACCCAAAGGATCTTCTGGAGAAAAATGCTTTTTCAAAATCTCCACTGTGTCAGTGATAGCCCTTAAGATATCTGGATATGGTGCTTGCATCATCTCTTAATTCTGTCTTCTCCATGACCAGTTCCAGCAACCTTTCCTCACAGAACTTGGTTCTTAACAACTCAACATCTTTGCCATCTTCCTGCAGTCACATCCCAACTGGTCACATTCTTTTAAAATTGTGGTGACTAGAAGGGGACACTGTGTTCCAGGGGTAGCCCTGGAAGGGAATGAGAGGAGGATCATCCCAAAACATTGGTCATGAGGTTGATGGAACTTACAGTCCGACAACATCCGGAAGGTCATGAATACCCATCCTTATTAATTAAAAAACCCTCACTTTATTCACTCATCTGTATGAACTTCAGCCTTTAGAAAACCCCAAATGAGAAGACCCACATCAGTTGAAAAGTCCTCAGTTGGGTTGTGGACAACAATATGAAACAGGGGAAGCCTTCATATCCATCTAAGATACCCATTTCAGGAAGACCATTTGCTATTATAATCTTGACAGCCAATAAATGTGTACGAAGTGAAGAAACATCTTCTCTCTATAAGAAGTTCTAAGGAATGAAGTTTTAAAGAAAATGACCTGAAGACACTGAAGACCCCAATCTGAGCTCAGAAGAATTGGAAGCTCTGGAAATAACAAAAGCAAAAGTATACCATGATATATGTGGTATATGGAAGCCATTTCTGGCAAAAATCCCAGAGTCCTTCTTATTATAGCAATGTGTAAGAGGATAGGAGCAAAAGAGCATGAAGTTTGCTAAATAACCAAACCAAACATATAGCAAGCTGGAAAGTAGAATTAAGGTCAAAAGTCTAAGAGGAATGGAGCCAGTGGCTGAAATGAAGAGTCCATCATGTGTTCTGCACCATATTTAGACCCCATGATGGAAAAAAATAGCTTCAATATGGGGGTCATAAGAGGGACACACCACAGAAATATTGCATTAAAGTGGGGAAGTGGAGAAATCTGTTTCTTTTTAATGCATCACCTACAGTGATGGCATACATAACGGCAACCTGTACTCCCACCGTTCTTTTAGAGGCTGCTTCTCAAAGTGCAATGCAGTGGAGACTAAAATACATTTCACAGTAATCGCTTTTGTCTCACGCAGTAGCATAAATGTGGTGCTTTTTTAAAAAAATTTCTTCAGTCCCTCTCCCCAGAACACATACCACAATGAAGTAAGTGCATAGAGAACATTTAGCACTGATAGCATCTTACAAAGCCATGAAAAAAAATTCTGAAGGGACTAAATTTGTTCTCATATGTACATGCATATGTAGGTATAAGTATATAGTCTGTGTGTGTATGTGAGAGAGAGAGAGAGCATAAAATCTCAAGTGTCAGACATAATGTTGTTACTGTCAATCTTTTCTTTAAAAAAAAGAAAATCACACAAGATGATGCTGTAGCTGATATTCTGGAATGAGAAGTCCTCTGACTCTCATCTCAGGCACAACATTTACAGAGTCTTATTTTTCAGTATTCTGTTAGAAGTCACTACTGGTGTGTTTGTGTGAGTATGTGTGTGTCCAGCAATACTTGCTTGTTATTTCACCGTAAGTCAGAAATGACTTGAAGGCACACAAGAACAAGAAAGCGACATGTATGAGAGAAAGTTGACAGGAAAAATAAAATCAGCTCATTTGAATTGTGGTGCTGGAGGAGACATCATGGACTATTAAGCATGGACCAAGACAAATGGATACAAGAGAAAACTGAACCTTAACTCTCACTGGAAGCCACAGAGACTGAACTTGAAGCTATTGTACTTTCAACATATTGTGAGATGATGTGACTAATTGGGAAAAATGACAGTGCTTGGTAAATCAACATGTGAGGATGGGAGCATCATAGCCTTATTGCTCCACCCCTAGTTTCTTCATTTTTCTAGGCGTTGAGGTGATGCAACATGTTTGATGGGGGGACACGTCACTGTCCCTGGAACTCTACATCCTGGATTCCACATTTCTAACTCAGGTGGAGAACCTTCACTGATAGTGGAAGATCTTCACTGCAAATTCTTCATCCTCCATGTATTGATGGAAGTGACAAAGGAGGACATAGGTCTGGTGTGCTTCTATTCCTACATATACACTCACAGTTTAATCTCCTGAATAGGATTTGGATGTCTCTGTTAACTATTCCAAATTGTATTGCTATATTTTGGGACTCTTATCTGGATCTACATTCTACAGTGACATTCAGACATTTGCTTGAATATGTGATGGTTATAAGTGGGTAGAAGCACAAGACCATGCACTGTGACCCATCCTGTCATCTCCTGTTTGCTCTGTCTCTCAACCCACATCCTTCCTGTGCTGAGCAGGGAGGCTTGAAGGAATTCTCTGTGCTTCATGAACCATCTGAATGGTAACCCTGTCTTATTATGACCTCTCATTGCAGCAAAATAAGGAACTGAGAGGGTGCATGAGCATAGAGTTATAGAATAGGTAATGCATAGCCATGCTCCACATAATCCTCAAGTGTCCAGGTAAGTGCCTCAACAAGGCTTGTGTACTTACTATTCAACCATTTCTAGTTGTTGTTATGTGCCTTCAAGTTGTTTATGGCAACCTTAAGATGAATCTATCACAGGGGCTGAGAGTGTGTGATGCACCCAAGGTCAGGAGGTGGGTTCTCATGGCTGAGGGAGGAATCAGATCTTGGTCTCCAGGGCTGTAGTCCCATTTTCAAATCATTACTTCATGTTTCTGTTGTTAATTGTTATAAAGCCAGCTTTGAATTATGGTGACCTGATAAATGAGAGCTCTCTAAGGTCCTTTCTGCACGAGGTGAGGGAATCGCTCCGTGCCATTACCTACCGCTTCTTCTGGGGTCCAAAGCAATGTGGACTGTCCCTGAAGCCCTTCCGCAGGGATCCTCCTTGTCCAGGGCGAATCAGAGCAGTGTGAGGTCTGTAGATCCGCACTGTTCCGGCTTCCAAAATGGCGGCTTCCAGCTTCCAAAATGGTAGCTTCCGATTGGTCATGGATCCTGACCAACCGCTGAAGCTCGCCACGCCTAAAGCCGACCCTCCACAGATCACAGGCTCGCATTGGTGTGAGCCTGCGAATCTGCACAAGGGAGCAAGAACGCAATGGTGCATTCCAGGAAAATAAAGACCTGTTTTTTGCGGTCTTTAGAAAATACGCTGGAGGACCACTTGGGGTCATTTTGGAGCGGACTGAAGTGCAGATCTCCAGTAAGTAGTCTGCTCCTAGTCTGTTCCAAGGTGCAGACGATCTCCGTGAGAGGATGCACTGCCCCGTTCTAATTGCCTGGTGCGGAAAGGGACTTAGACTCCCGGTCCTGCCCAGGTCCTCCAAATTCAGGGCTATGGCTTCCTTGATTTGAACTATCCACCATAAATAAAGTCTTTCTCTTCCCACTGCCTTGCTCTTTGTGAAGCATTATCATTCATTCAGATGAGTCATGTTGTCTCACCAATGTAGAACAGTCACAGCTTGCTCATTTTGGCTTCTAGGGAAAGTTCAGGCTTGATTTGCTCTATGACCCATTTACTTTTCCTTTTGGCAGTCCATGGCACCTGTTGAAGTCTCTTCCAACACCAAATTTCAATGAGTTGATTCTCTTCCTAAAAGCTTTCTTCACTGTGCAGCTTTCACAACTGTACATAAAAGTGGGAAATAATGTCGGTGGCCTGAAGTAATTTCTTTACAACCCTGTTATTGACAGAATAGACAGCTCTGTGGTCTTGCCTTGTGGTTTATAAAAGTAAACCCACAAAAACTACTAACCTAAGTAGTATCACCATGACTGTGGATTTGAAAAATAAATGTGGGAATTGGGTATAATGACATGCGTGAGACAAGTTCTACTTTCCAATGTTATTTTCTGCCTTACCGGATGCAAGAAGGGATTGCAGCACAATGTCAATAGAGTAGATGTCGCCAGTGATGATGGTCTACAGATAATCCCTTGGGCTCTTCTCTTCCTTGCTTAACACAATATAAGATGTCACCTTGCACATGGCGTTAAGTTAGCCATGTATCATCTCCATCCCACTCTCCCTCTCTCTCCTTAATAGTAAATTCTGTGGAGATTATAAACATATTAGGCTGTTAAATTCTCAGCAGTTTACTATGAATAGTCCACATCACAGTGGATTCAAGACCTATAAATCCATTGCTACTGGGATCTGTAATGTACAGCATTAAATTGGTGTGTTTTTCCTTTCTCTGTGCAATCTAATAGATTCGCATGTGTACAGAGACAGTAGAACTAAAGTAGTGCTCTATTACTAAAATTGGAGAAAATGTTCAAATCACAGAGGAATTCTTACTCCCTCTTTTTTCACTTTTCAAAATTGCGGGAGCTCAGAGTTGGAGCTGCTGGAAACAATATCCAAAACAGTACAATTTTTACCCCTGGCAATGACCTTGGCAGGCAGAATAGACAATTCCCAAGTTGTTGATATTTTCAAGCTGTAACCAACTAGTTACAACAACAACAACAAGAACTCTTTGAACTCTTGTTCATAGACCCAACAAATTCAACATGTAAGGTAAATTAAAAGCACAAGGATCAATTGGGTCAAATCATACAGGCAGAGGTCATTTCAAGATGTCTTAGGAGAGGAGTGGGAATTATGTCACGCCCAAATGTTGTTGACCTGGAACTCCCAGCATTCTTCACTACTGGCTTTGTTGGCTAGGGCTGCCAGGACTTGCTGTCAAATAATATCTAGAGGGCTCCACCACTCCCATCCAGTTTTAGCATAATATGGGAATACTATTGATAATTACATGAACATTGCGCCTCAAGACAGTGTCATAGTTCATGTACCAGGTCTAATAGAGCTCAGTAGTTGTGTATTCTAATATGGTCTGCTACAAAAATCCAAAATCCAAAGCAGGTGCTCTGGCTGCTCTGAGTTTCAGCTATGACCACATTGAGGCTATCATGCTTCATCTCTTTCTCTCTCTCTCTCTCTTTCTCTCCAGAGCCACCTTAAAATCCAGTTTGCTGCACCAAAGGATGGGAGTTCTGTCATATTGGGAAGTGAATTATGGAAGGGTGCTGTGCTCAGCCCCTTCCGTCATATAACAAGTGGAATGCCAAGCAGAAGCAGAGCCTGTCAAAATTCCTCACTGATCTCTGGCAAGAGGGGTTGGACTTGTCATCCTTCAGTGCCCCACTAACCAGTGCCACAAAACTCCATCTCTCAGAACATTTCCGTACGACACTTTTATAGTGCGATGATTCCACTTTCAACCTTCTACGGAATCCTGGGGTTTGCTGTTCTGGGAGGGGCCGGTCGGCTCCTCCTGAAACTGCAAACCCCAGGATTCCGTAGGAGGTTGAAAATGGAATCATCGCGCTATAAGAGTGTCTTGCAGAAATGGCCTCAGTGTAGCTGTCTGGATTTTAAAGTGGGTTTTAGGGGCATTTATGACCATGGCAATGGTGGTACAATGGCAGATGTGGATAAGAAACGATGACAAGGCCATAAATCTAACTTATGACATTGTAACTGACAAGATACCACCTGACTATAGTAACAGGAAGCAAAATGCAATGATTGGGATCCTAAATCAAAGAGATGGAGCACAGCTTTCTCATCACGGAGCTGTGTGGTGGGTGACCAGTGCTGCTTTGTTTAGTGAATTGCGACATTGTACAAATGAATGTGCAACCAAATGCAGGAACACATCAATATGGGCAATATATGGTGCACATTTATGTGCGTTCATTCACAAGCATGTGAAAATGCATGCCCAACCATGTGCAATGTGCATGCGCATCAATGTGGAATATTTGTCCATGTGCAGTGGCGCAATAGGCACAACTCTGCTTCTACATGTTGTTGTTCTAGATTGGGCAAAAATACCTAACCATTTCTGTAGGTTGCACTTATACACTTATGCGTGCATAAGAAACCAACAGGATTCCAGCCATGATCTCTTTCTCTCTCTCATCACACTGTGATCAGCCTGCTGAAAGGTCAGTCTAGCCACCTCCAAACTGGTAGCCTCCAGATGCTTTGGACTCCATCAGCCCTAGCCAGCATCACAGTGATCAGGGATTCTGGGAGTTAAGAGTCCAAAATATCTGAAGGGCCTCAGGTGAGAAAGGTTTGTGCATAACAGTTGATGGATGACTCGGAGGCCCCTGCTCTCTTTTCCGATGGTTCTTTTTCTTTAAACCATATTTACACTGAAGAACCCTTCACAAAGAATGCCTTTAAGTAGAGGACAGTTAAGAAGAGGATAAGCAGCAAGCAAAACTTTTCCTAGTCTATTCAAAGTCTTAACTGCATTAATGAAAAATGCAATTTTCCTTTTCTTTGGCTACTTGAAAGCTAAACTGTTCATAGCAGATATGTTGAGCATCCGACTAAGTTTTATAGTTGCTTGATAAAGGCTCACTTTAAAATAACTTTAATAAATTGAGTAGTTTTATTTCAATATCAATTCAGTTTTGCATTACATTGTGCCAGTTCCCAATTTAGCTGGTAATGATGGTCATTTTACCCCGTGGTTAATAACGACGAGGGTGAGAGTTCATGCAACAGTTCATGCTTTGAAATCACTACAGAGATTTCTGTGTAGAATAGAGATATTATGAGCCTGATTATAAGTACTCATTCAGTGACAGAACTTTGGTGTTGTGACAGAAATGTATTTTTCCCCTTCTTCATTAAAATGTGCGTACTAAATATCAAAGCTGCACATTGTCTTGAAAGATGGGGTTGCTATTTAGCTCATCCTTGCTGTATGACAATGCCCAAGAAAATAAATTCAGAGATTTCTTTTCTATTCAATATCCAAATGCAATATTAATAAAGTGTAGTTTTTCATTTATATGAGAAGAATTAGAAGCAGAGTGCACTGAATTATGCGTGCTGCAGCTCAGAAATCAATTGCGGCCTTTTGAAGTGCAAGTTGGTCTTATGGTGGCCATCAATGAGATATCTAGATGGCTGCTCCTCTTCTCAAAGCAGATGACTTGCCCACCCAATTCTCTGATGGAGGTACCACTGCTTGTGACCCTGGGAGAGAACACAGAGAAGACTGGATGGCCATCTGTCGGGAGTGCTTTGAGGGTCTTCCTGCACAGCAGGGGGTTGGACTGGATGGCCCTTGGGGTCTCTTCCAACTCTACATTTCTATGATTCTATGATTCTATGAACCTGTGCAGCATTCCCACCAAACATTTGTTCACAGCCCAAGAAGATTCTCCTTCCTTCCTTCCTTGCTAATGATATGTACTGGAAATGGTGCATTTTGAGAACAGTCTAACAGTAGAGTATGCTGGAAAATGTCATTATGGGTATAATGACTTGTAAGCAAGTTTGGGAGCCATTTTGGCTGAAGGGCAAGTATAAATGCTATAGACAGACAGGCAGATTTGCAAGCTAAATTCAAGAGAAAAGTTCAAATGACAAAACCGAATGATTTCTTGCTCTCGTTGCTATGTGAAAATAATCTTTTCTCTCTCCTTTTTTTCCTTGTGTTTTTGGCTGAAATTAAAAAAAAATGAATGAAGGCAGGAAAATATTTACAGGGGGGTGCTGGTGGCTGCTTTTTTTTGTACCTCCAATCCAATATGAGAGACAGCCAAATGTGTGGCTGCTGGGGAGGGGCAAAATAAGGGCACTGATCCCCAATAAGATCTTGCCCTCTCAATGAAGTTTTCCTTCAGTCCACAAATATATAGCACTGCAGTAACTTAAAAACTTCATTTCAACATTTAGGCTCCTTACCTTAGCTCATAGCCCTGCAGTCATGATCCCAGCAGTGCCTTTGGTGGGAAGGGAGTGTGATGGGAACTCTCCCCTCCACATCAGACCAGCTCCGTGCAGAAAGGAGTGCAAGGGACGTGCCTCTTCCAACTGCATTGCAACTGGGCTCTTTTCTGGACCTTCTGCAAGGCAGGTAAGTGTGGGAGTGTCACATGATCAGGGTCATTGATGGAGAAAATCTGACAATGATTTACCTCGTTATTGTGCCAACTGGCAATGGGAGAAGGACAGGACTAAGATGACATCTTGTGAAAGCATTGTCACATTCCCACTCCTCTCCTGTCCCCGTGCCAGGATACAATTTCCATGCAGAAAGGGCTTTAGAAGCAGTTTAGGCATCCACAGAAAAGAGGAAGTCAGAGTTACCAAGTGAATGTGAATACACAAAATGGAAGAGTTCTAAATGTGAACGATTTTCAGTGTCTCGTTTTCTGCAATGAGATTCCACCAATCTATCTTAACAGCAAGCAGCCACATCAAGCAATAGAAGTCTGTTCTGCTGGCAATTGGGGTTCAACTGAATATCTCCAGCCCTCTCCTGCCAATGAGCCATGGTGGGACGAGGAGTTCCAACTGACGTCCTACTTCTGATTGTTGTACTGGAGATAATTGGCAGGAAGGGGCTGGAAACATCATCCCACCGCACTATGATCACCAGCAGAACAAACCTCTGTTGCTTGGTGCAGCTGCTAGCTGTTAAAATAGCTTGCTGGACATTTGCAATTATGGCAATAGTGCTATGAATGTAAACATTAATATCAAACAGTTAAAATGAGTAAGTCAAGCTACTCAACAAAATGTCATCCTACGATTTTGGTCTTCTCACTTACTATGAGCATTAAACTGTTCCCGTAATCTTCTGAGGCCTATTAAGTATGAGATATTAACATTGTACCATCTGCATAAAGCCATATTGAAATGGCCTTTCCACCTACCGTTGCTGGGAAAAAACTGTGATCCTGATTAAAATAAAATCCATTATATCATGTATATATAGGCTGAAAAGCAAGAGAACCAAGATCCAACCTTGGTGAACCCTTGTAAAGGTTTAATAGAGTTGGACAGCTGGGCATAAATACCAAATCTGACCTTTAAAGTGGTATCAGCATAAAGACCTTTGCTTTGCTCTAGAAACCTGGTATCCATATTCAGGTTAATTAGTTTTTTCCATAAATGATGTCTAGGAATGGAATCAAATGTAGTTTAAAGATCAATACATGCAATATAAACTTGCCCTGGAGGTCACTTAGAATATTTAAGATTAAGATGTTGTATTTAAAAAAAAAACAGCATAGTCCATAGTCCATAGTCCTAGTCTAAATCCAGTCTGTTCAGGAGCTAGTAAATTGTTTTCCATTTTTTTAAAAAAAAATTGAATATATTAAAAAGCAAAACATCATGAAATACAATAACTACCAAAAAAACAACACTAAACAATACTAAACAAATAAAATACACTAATTACACTAATACACACTAAATAAATTGATATAAAATTCAAACATGACTATAATAACACTAGTAATAAAAATAAAGAGAAAAAAACCAGAAACAACATAATAGACATGCATCTAATTAAAAGATGGCTTCCACGTCAATATCAGTTACTCTCAGTATTCAGTATATACATACTAGTATAATGTAATAAACCAAAAAAACACCTAGGTAACATTTATGCATAGTCCAACTTACTTCATAGTCCAACTTACTTCTAAAAGAAATATATAAACTTATTAATATCAATAACCAACTAACATTATTAATCTGAAATAAAAAATACAGTGCTTATATAGTTATAAACGGTAGTTAAATATACTTATAGAAGATAGTAACATATAGCATCAAAGTAAAATCATCTATGATTTTCTTAGATTCCTTAACACATATCATAAGCTCTTCTGTTCTAAAAAGAACAATATAAATTTGTAACAGCAGTGAGAAATCCAAAAATCACAGTTTCACCCTCATTTTATTTCTAATATTTAATAAGCAAATACCAGTTTTGAGCAAAGTCATGTTCTGGTGAACCTTTTAGTCTTTTTGTCAGTCTGTCCGTTTCTACAATTGTCACCAGCTTAGTACACCATTCGTTTATAGTTGAGATTTGAGTATTCTTCCAGTATTTTGCATAAACCAATTGTGCTGCTAGTAACATAAACTGAATTACGCTTTGTCTTTGCTTGTCATAGTTGGAGTCTTCCTCCCATATACCTAACAAAAATAATTCAGGGGACATTATAATCTGGCTTTCCAATTTTTTTTTTTTTTTTTGTATCGTATCTTGTATCATCTTCCAAAACTTTTCACAAGTCCACCACATATGATTAAGAACAATTTACTACTAGGAGGTAGTAAATCGTTTCCAATCACCAGCCCTCCAACAGAAATTTTAGCTATTGCTTACTTCCTGGCCAAAAATCTATGGCTGTTTCTGCACCACACTGCTATAGTACTATCATTCCACTTCCAACATCCTGTGGAATTCTGGGGTTCGTAGTTTACTGAGGCCAAAGAGCTCTCTGGCTGAGAATGCTCAATGCCCCTCCCTAAACTACAAACCCCAGGATTCCACAGGATGTTGAAAGTGGAGTAATGGCACTATAACAGTGTGGTGCGGAAATGGCCTCAGTTATAGAAATTATGCCACTTTCATTCCACTTTCGTTGCCAGGGTGCCGTCCGATGAAATCCTGGGACTGATAGTTTAGGGAAGGGCACTTAGACTTCTCAACCAGAGTGTTGGCTGGAACCAATGGTGATTGGTGATATCCATGCCGGTGGAACAGTCAATCTTCTCCAGGCTTCATGCTATGCTTCATAGGATATGCCCAGCATTCTGAACCCAGTTAAGGTCTCTCACACCCCCACAAAAGTAAACTAGCCACCATTTGTCTTCAGCACCAACTCCTTGCTGAATTTAGGCCAAAAGTTCAGACTGCAGGGGAAAAAAGGTAATCTATCTGTTTATCTAGCTGTCTTATTGAACCCTGAGAGATCAACAGCTTAATCCAATCAATATTTATTCAGAAATAAGACCCACTTTACTCAAAGTGCTTTATGCCCATGTAAAAAGCAGTGACAGCAGTCTTGGCTATCCAACACAGCTCTCTATTCTGCTTAATTCTTTGGAGACTAGTCCTAGTAAATATTAAACACGCTTTTCAGACTTTATGGTTTAAAAGTTAAAAGGCAAACCCAAGGCAAAAGTCTGAACTACAGACAAACTCCAAAAGCATCTTTTAAAAAAGCCCAACACCACCAAAATGCAATAAAAGTCCTCTGATGTGAAACCCAAGAATTTCAATACCTCAACAGTCTCAAGGAAGCCAGTGTGATAATGTTTTCCTTTCTTTCTTTCTTTCTTTCTTTCTTTCTTTCTTTCTTTCTTTCTTTCTTTCTTTCTTTCTTTCTCTCTTTCTCTCTTTCTCTCTTTCTCTCTTTCTCCTACGTACTTTCCCTTGTCAGGCAAAAGTAAATAATAAAACTGATATTCTTGAAAGGCACACTGTAACATCAATGCTTCCACACAATTCCTTTCACCGTATATACAGGCTTTGTGCCAAATCAAAGAAGTTTCAAATCTCACTTATCTGTGATGATGTGTGTCAGAAATGGTGTGTTGTATGTGGGTCTTTTCTGTGTGTGTGTGTGTGTGTTAAGAACATTGATTCTGCCTGAAGACTTCAATTTAGATCTCTGCCCCACAGGAAACAAATGCTTAAGAGGTATGCACACTAATAAGCAAGAGACACTGAGAAATGAAAAAAAAAATCTTGACGTCAGCCAGTTGCTCCCTCACAAGATGAAATCAGATGAACAGCTGAGGTGATAAATGAAGCTGTGAAACTTTCAAGAGATACAAGTTCATTTAATTCTTCTGGTCTGTTTCTTCCAAGTTCAGCAACCACTTCTAGCAATGGCCAATGATGGGACCATAGCTCAGTAGACAAAGCTACCTGTGGGAAAATCTGGAAGTTTTGCTTCTTCCCCATTCATTTTTTTAAAAAAGTTCTTTCCATCACAAATGCTTCCTGCCTTCTTGCTGTGGAGCATGGAATGACCATGTGGAATGGCTTCAGGACCTTTGCAGAAGGTTCCTCCTCCTCCTCCTCCTTCTTTGAATCATAGAGTTGGAAAAGACCCTAGGGGCCATTACGTCCAACCCCCTGCCATGCAGGAACATACATCAAAGCTCTCCCAACAGATGGCCATCCAGCCTCTGCTTAAAAACCTCCAAAGAAGGAGGAGACTCCACCACACTCCGAGGCAGCAGATTCCACTGCTAAGCAGCTCTGACCATCAGGAAGTTCTTCCTGAGGTTCAGGTGGAATCTCCTTTCCTGCAGCTTGAATCCATTGCTCCTTGTCCTAGTCTCTGTAGCAGTGGAAAACAAATTCCCTCTTCAATATGACAGTCGTTCAAATATTTGAACATGGCTATCACGTCCCTCTTAATTTTTCTGCAAACTAAACATACTCAGCTTCTTAATTTGCTCCTCGTAGGGCATGGCTTCCAGACCCTCCACCATTTTGGTCACCCTCCTTTCGGTGCACACTCTGTTGTGTGCCTTCAAGTTGTTTCTGACTTATGGAGACTCGCAGGCAAACCTGTCCTGAGATTTTCTGGGGCTGAAAGTGTGTAATGAGCCCAAGGTCACCCAGTGAGGTTCCATGGCTCAGCAGGAATTAAATGCAACCACTAAACGATGGACTGACCCAAAACAAAATAACAAACGGAAGAAGCCTGTGGTTAAGAAATATAGATACACATATATAGAACAATTTTAAACCAATAAAATTTAAAAAAAAGGTACACTTGGCTACACTTGGACACAGTTCTCCAGAACCAGATACTAATGAACATTTACTTACTATCAGGAGTCCGTTTTTTAACATTTTTGAGTCAAATCTTTGGAAATCTGGAAAAGCTGGCAAAGTGGTACTTGCTGTAAGCTTTTCTAATTCATTCGTATGGCGATTTTTTCTGCTCCATTGGACAGCTGAATTAACTGTCTGACAAAGAAACGTCCTGAGATCCTCTTATTGAAATCTGACTTCACGAGTCCAGGATTTAAGCTATATCAGTTCCCATGATGAGCATTGGAATATAGTGCCCTGACTCAACAGGGTTAACCTTTTTTAAGTAAAGAATTGTGCCAGATTGTGAAATCCGTGGCATATTATTAGCAAATGAGAACCAAAGTAGCCAAGTAGCAATATGGGCATATTCTGCTTTGTTTTAAGCAAAACTAAGTCCTCTTGTGGAACCGTAACCAAAAAATGAAAAATATTTATTGGTGTTCTTCAGGTAACTACATGTCTACAGATTGTCCAAGGGTGTAATTAAATATTTGAGGTCTATGAAGAGAAACTTCAGTGGGAAAAAAATGGAAAAGGGGGAATATCTTCAAACTCACAATAGCTAAATACTCAGGGCAGCCATGAAAACTGTTTTACAATTCAGCTCTCATTTTTACTGCAGTAAACTTCTTAAGGGCAAGGGAAAACATACAAATATGTTTCTCACATGGAACAAGTCTTTTGTTATATGTATGACAGATTGTTGGAGATGTCCTGAGCGTTAATATTTTGTAGGTTTGATTCGTGAAATGTTAGTATAATTATTTGCTTTACATTTCTTGTGTGCACCTGATTTTCCTAAGAAGGAAAGTGTTTCTATGACAGAAAAAAAGCACACTTCAAATTTTACATCAGTTATTATTTCAATTACTTCTGAAATCCAAACTTTCTTGCCATTTGACAATGAATATAGTTCTTCCACTTCCATTTCAAAGAAGGAACGTTTCAAAAGAGCTGTGCCAAATGATCTAAATGAAATACCACTTTACAAAATGGCAGGAAAGAGACCTTAACAACAAGCTGTGTTCCATGGCTTGTCTTTAATTCATTTACTACGGCTGGCTCTGACTGTTATTCATAGAGCTCACAAGCCAGGATATTTTATTCCTGACTGCCAATAACCTTCTCTTCCAATACGAGAACTATTAAGCCATAGGAAAGTATGAACATCTTTCCTTTGGCTGAAAAATGTTTTTTTTTCTTTTTTCTTTTTTTTTAAAAGCATTGCCTTAAACTATTCCCAAAAGCTCTTAACCTTTTGTGAAAGCTTGGGGGAAGTTCACAAACCTACCAATTAAATGCAGATCCAATGTCTCCATTAATATCTATAGGCAGAGTGAAATGCTGCCAAATGGCTGGTGGGAAACATAAAAATGACTCATGTCTGAAGACCCTTGGAACAAGATGGGTTCATATATATTTACAAGAATCAGCACAGCCCTCTGGGGGTGTCATACTTGACTGATTTCACTCTCGAAGGAAGCAACTCATAATTTTAGCAATTTCCTTCCTGAAGTGAGAATGTACAGTTCCTCAAAACCTGTGCATGTTTTTTATGCACAGAAAACTTCATTTCCTGCACTGCAAACAGCATTCACTGTGCAGAACATAACAGCGAAAAAATCTTGCTTGCTGCACAGAAAGCCCTGTTTTCTGCACAAAAAAACTGAGTGAAACTGATTCCAGAATACTGCTCATCAGGGTTTCCCAACACTCTAAGAAACATACTTTTCCCCCACCATTTCTGATTATTTTTGGATATTCCTTCAACACACATACCCCACAGATGCGGGGGGCTCAAACAACATCAGACTTTGGCTCTTTCTGCATGGGGTAAGTAGTACAGCATGGTGTGACCTCTGACGGAGGTTGTCCGCACCTCGGGAATGGACTGGGTCGGACTACTTGTCACAGCTCCACACCTCAGTCCGCTCCAGAGTGACCCGAAGTGGTCGCGCAGCATGCTTTTTAAAAACCTGTTTTTACAGGTTTTTCAAAAGCACGGAGCGTGCCACTCCGTGCCACTCCATTCTCGCGCTCTGGTGCAGATTTGCAGGTGCGCACCAGCGCATGCCTGCAGATCTGCCGGGGGCGGGCCTCTGGCTGGCGAGCTTCTCCGGTTGGTGGAGAGCCTCCACCAACCGGAAGCCGCCATTTTGGATGCCGGAGCCACCATTTTGGACACCGGGGACTGCGGAACAGCGAGCTCGCGCTGCTCCGCATGGGGACAGAGTTACCCGGCTGCTGGTAAGCTCCGTTTCAGCGCGTTTTCCCCCATTTCCCCCTCCACATGTGGAAAGGGCCTTTGTTGTTGTTCTGTGCCTTTCAGTTGTTTCTGACTTATGGTGACCCTAAGATGAACCTATCACAAGGTTTTCTGGGGCTGAGAGTATGTGACACACGCAAGGTCACCCAGTGGGTTTCCGTGGTTGAGTGGGGAATTGAACTCTGATCTCCAGGGTGTAACGTTCACACTTTGAATCTAATGCTCAAACTGCTACACCAAACTGCCTCTCAATATTTATTCACTCCTAAATCCAGTTGCTTTATTTCTTCAATGGCTTTAACATGACCAGGCTACTTATGGTCTAAAAATTTATAAAAGTAAAGATTTCTAGCTTAACTTACTCTTCGCTAACAAGTGAAAACATTCTGGAACACCAGAAGAGATATATTCCTCACAATTAAGGTGATAATGGCTGTAATCATTCTTAAAAGTGCTCTGTTGAAAAAAAAAAATCACATAACAACCATAAGGGGGTAGCTTTGAAAATCATCCTAAGCATCTTGGCCCATTAGAAAGCAGTCAAAGAACTAATTAAAGATAATGTATTCAGCTCCTAAAATACCTGATTCTGTTTTTTTTTCCCCACTTAGAAAATTTTTGTGCCCTCCAGCAAACTACTTTCCTCTGAGTATTTTGCTGGCCCACTAGAAGGTGATGTTCCAAAGTTTGATGGCATCATTAATGGAGAGAGAAGAGCTACGAAGCTGACTTTCTTTTTCATTCTGAAACATCTATTCTTACTTTTAATTCAGTGTGCGAAGACTTGGGCAAATCCTCTGCTAATTTTTTAAAACTTCCCACCCCCACAGATATCAGATCACAAATGACATCACCACCTGCTTTTGGATATCCATTTCAAAATGTTATTTTATGCTTTGGGGTTGGCCTGATAAAGATATCATTGTTTGCAGATTGTGGATTTTGTTGTATTTCAAAAAATAGTTTGCCATGTAGCATGGAGGGCCACTGCTTTGTGGAGTGGGCTGTAGGGATGCAAAGTCTCAATTGCTTAATGCTTGCTTGTATGGATCAATAATTAGGGTAATTTGTTTTCTCTGCAGGAGAAAATGAACATTCCTTTGCAATGTTCTCCCTGTATTTGAACATATCAAAGTGTTGAGAGGAATAATTCTGTGTATAAAATCATGCATTAGGTTTTTTCTGCATGCAGACTTGTTTAATGTTGTCATCCTCCAGTCCCAGGACTCATGTGCAAACACAGAAAGACCACCCCGCCCCCCGGCAACAGCCACAATACAGAGACATGAACACGATAATACTTACTGCAGCAAGCATACATGAGAAAGAGAGAACCCATGAGACTCAGAGCGTTTATATAGAGAGGATGCATTACTTAGGTAAACAGCTGGGGAAGGCTGCCAGCCCATAAATACAGGGGAACGGATGGGGAGAAATCTGTTTCAGACAACTGGTGTCGCTGGTGGAAGCAACATGTTTGGCTCTCTGACTTGTGTACTGGAAACCTTGACCCTTGCCTTGTGTGCTGACTTCACTGCTGGATGTTCATTTGGACTGTCACTCTGAGTTTATTGCTGACTGAGGCTGCTGAAACAATAAGTGGTAATTGGCTGAAAAACTGTTGTAAATCTTGTCCGTGGCTGCTGATAAAGACTCTAACTGGAGAGCTGTGAACCTTGGCTGGCTGATGGTATAGGGCAAGTGTATGAAAGCAAAGAAGATTTACTACATAGAAAACAGCTGTGCTTTTTGCTCAGGAAACTGGTTTTCAGTTCAGAAAGCTATAGCCCCCAGCAAATTACTGCATGGTGACTTTCCAGCTCTGTGGAAGGCATGAGAAGAATGGAAGGTACCATTTTCCCCTCTGCCATGCATCCTTTTACATCCCAGATGCTTGTACAACGTGCTCAAGCATTAGGACAAGTAGCCAATCAGAGTGCCCCTCCCTAAGCTGCAAACCCCAGGATTCTATAGGATGTTGAAAGTGGAATAATAGCATTATAACAGGCTAGTGTGGAAATGGCCAAAGTTGGAGAAAAGCACTATGACAAAGCACTAGCATATATATATATATATAATATATACCGTGAAAATGTGAAAGATGACATGGGGTCTGGAAATAGATGGATTAGTCCATCCATGTAGGCCATTGACCTGCTCATCCTCCAATGTGATAAATGCCCTCACCTGCCAAGTTACCCTTCTGCGGTTGACACAAGACATATTGCATGCAGGGGAATAAATTGACAAAAAAACTGACAGGAAAAAAAAATGGCAACCTTCAGAAGTCAGTGGGGAGATACTTCAGTTTCTCAGGACATTGTGCAGCAGTGTGAAAAAGAAAGACGAAACAAAGAAACAGGAAGAGAGAAATTGTAGCGTAAGCATGCAAATAGTCACAATTTTTGTTCTTGCTGTCACAGATGAAGAATACCACCATTTTTACCTTATTTAGCCCAGGTTTTGAAAAAATTCAGATGTTCTTTTCATCTTTACAGTAAGGTGCACTAAATTATAACTATAAACTGTTCTGTGACACTGTGGGTCCTAAACTAGCAGAGCATTTATTTATTTATTTATCTATCGTCATCATTCTGCTTTTTTCCAGGTAAAGACTTGAAGAGGTTTACAGTGATTTTTTTAGCTAAAAATCATGGAATACAAAAGTGAAAACATAAATTAAACAATAGTAATAAAAACAGTGGTGCTGGCCAAGCAATCTTAATGTATACACTCAGACCATTTCCACGCTATAGTGTTATAGTGCTATTATTCCATTTTCAACCTCCTGTGGAATAATAATTCTGGGGTTTGTAGCTTCCTGCGAACAAAGAGCTCTCTGGCTGAGAATTCTAAATGCCCCTCCCTAAACTGCAAAGCCCAGGATTCCATAAGGTTTAGAAAGTGGAATAATAGCACTATAACAGTTTAGTGTGGAAATGGCCTGGGACTTTTTCATCATAGCAGAATGAATTGCTTTCTTTGCAGGACTGAGGCCCTTCCAGCAGTCTCTAATAGGTTCCCCAGCAGGGCTGGGTTAGCTCCCTGCACCAGGGGTTGTAACTGGGGCCCTTTCCGCGTGGCATTTTCCATGCAAAAGGGCGCCTGGAGTATCGCACGATTGTGAGGAGCGATCTGCATGACGCACTCACAATCACAGAACACTCCGGGGGCTGACAGGCGCCAATTGTGCACCTTTTCATTTTCAGCTGGAAGCCAAAAATGGTGCGTGATTGTGCATTGCTCCAGGGTCCTGTGCACACTTACTTGGGTGTACAGCCTCCAGAGCCGTGCCAGTCATGCTTCCTGCCCCAGTGCAGCCTGGGAAACTCCCAAGCTGCACTGTGGAAGGAAGAGGTGGGGCTCTCACACGAGCAAGCAACTCGTGCGGAGCTGAAGCAGCAGGGACGTGAGAGCCTCTCGTTGGAGTCTGCTTGCGCGATCCCCAAGCTGGAAAAAGGTAAGGTGTGGAAAGGGCCTGGAACTATTGTGGTGTTGGGGTTGCTGCTGAAGGGGGTGACATTAAAGGTGGGCTGCTCTTTGCTGATAACAATGTCAGACAGGTCTTTCTTTTTTGTTCAGCCCAGTTTGTTTCAATATGTCTTGTAACTCTTGCAATGTATTGGCCTCTAAGAAAACTGTTGTACATCTCATTCAATAACCACTAATCAATCTCAAGCCATATTTACGTTTTAGTACAAATGTAAACTGCACAATGGATTATGTGTCTCCAGGAAAGGAAGGGAGTTTCAGTAACCAACATGACTTAACTGACTCAAGTTGCAAAATGCATTTTAAACAGTCACAGCCTTCTTCCCTCCAGCAGAAAGCCAAATTGTTGTCCAAGAAAAGATACGGTTATACATCCTGCTAGTACCTGCTGGCAATATTGCATAGCAATCATCTTTCTCATTAATGGAGCTAAACATGCCAATTAACAACATAAATAGGGTGGGTCAAAGTAGGAAATGAATTTAAGTTTCTAAAAACTTCTGTGCTAGCACACAGGGAGAAATTGAAAAGGAGACTCTGTTTTATGACAGAAGATGCAAAATTCTGTTTCTTCCTTCCAATAAAATTTCCAAAATCCTGCTGGAACATTGTGGCTTTGAACTTGTTAGCTCTGAGCTTACTTACAATCTTTTCAGTATCTAGTTGGGAGATTGATTTTTACAGCAATGATACATTATTCTGAGCTGTGGTTGTTATTGAGCAAGTTATTGTGAGAAGGGTTCAATCTTGAATGAGCAATTCAGAGCTATTACCTTTACAGAAGATCTGTTGCAAGATGGAGACAAAGGCTGCTAGAACTGTCCGAACACATAATCTGGAGCAAAAGGTTGTTCAATCCACACAAGAATGCCAAGTCTGATGAGGAAAGAAGTTTGGTAGCCTGCCTTGGACTTTATGTTCTGTGAAAAGAGGCCTGTGGTCATATGTATGGTAGGTACTGTTCTTATTAAAAATTGTCATGGCTATTGCCTTGATGCAAATAAAATTTGCCCTGACCTGCTTGTTATTTGCTAAAATAATAATAAAAAAACTTAGTCTAAATCCTGTTGTCAGTCCCGACTAGAGTAGCCCATTCAGTCAATGGACTTTACAAAAACATTAACTCACCACTCAACAGTTGATGGGATACGTCTGTTCTAGGGTCTGGAGATCATGCCCTACGAGGAGTGGCTTAGGGAGCTAGCTATGTTTAGCCTGATGAAAAGAAGGCTAAAAGGTGACATGATAGCTATGTTTAAATATTCGAAGGGATGTCATGTTAAAGATGGAGCAAGCTTGTTTTCTGCTCCTCCAGAGACTAGGACGTGGAGCAATGGATTCAAACTACAAGAAAAGAGATTTCACCTTCTTCCTGATGGAGAGAACCATTTGACAGTGGAAAATGCTGCCTCAGAGTATGATAGAGTCACCTTCTTTGGAGGTTTTTAAACAGAGGCTGGGTGGGCATTTGCTGGGGGTGCTTTGAGTGTGTATTCCTGCATGGCAGAAGGGGATTGGACTCAACAGCTGCTGTGGTCTCCTCCAACTGTATGATTCTATGATTCTATTTGGAGCTAACCAACAGGATACCAGCTCTTGTTTATTCTTCCTAAGAATGTTTCATTAAAAAAAAAAATCAAGAGAGCAAATATCCTTACATGTGCTGTTGTTGTGTTTTTCTCTTTGTTGTGTAACCTAGCCATTAGCAGACCCTGGCTGTGAACGAAATAATGTCTGCCTTGTGTATCCCCGTTTCATTCCCCCCCCCCAGCGTACAAAAGAGAAGCACGACTGGCTAGCGGGAGGAGAGGAGGACTGCATTCAAATGTGTGTGAGGGGCTCTGCCTCTCAGCTGGAAACTGGATTTGACAGTGAGTACCTGTGATAGACGATTTCCTGTGGAGGATATCGTGTGGCAGTGGAGTAGCATTCAAAGCAGCATTTTCTCTAACACATTTCTTGGGCTTCATTTATCTGTTCAGTGAATAGGAAATCTACTTAAGCTGCTCTGCCAAGATATACTATTTCTCTGGTTCCAAATACATTTCTCACTTTTGCCATAGTTGCAATGAAAAGAAGGGGGAATGCTATAAACCACACAAATGTCTTTTATTGCAAAGAACTCTTAATTTGTGCAACAAAGTTTTCTCTTTGCGACATTTTTTAAACTGAGCCTTCAAATGCATTACCTTTTTGCTCTGGCGCCACCATTTCTGTGAATTATGGGGACTTTGACCTTGCTAAATAAAATTGTTATGGAGCATAGATGAAAATTATTATGTGCAAATTATATTTCCATTTGCAAATACGTTGTATTCATTTATATGAATGGCATTGCCTACACAGGGTTTTTTTTGTTGTTGTTGGGGGAGGAGTGTTAAAAAATCACAGAAAATATGTTGAATAGTGTTTCATTAATGTGTCCATGTATTTCCAGAACTGTGTACCTGTCATAGGCATGTAATCAACCGCAAGCAATAATCATCAATATCCTAGATTAGCTACTTAATTATGGAGACACCACTAAGTAAAGTCCCCAGGTCCAACCCCAGCAGCCCACCTTAATTGCTGGAAGCCACAAATGAATTTTGCATAGAATGAGCCAAGAATTGTGAACAGTCTTCAAAAACTGTGGCTTTCAAAGACGTTCTTGCAGCAGGAAGAAAATTCCTAAAATCACTCATTGCTTCCTTTGAGGAGGAATTTTGTGATGAATTACCTCCCTACCTGGTCTTGGAAACTTGAATACTTTAAGGACAGATGGTATCTCCACTGAATAAAGGATGAACCAGTGCCATGGATGAAGAACCAAACTCTCACAAGGTGGGCATCCAGAAATGTATTTGATGTTGCATGCAGCAGTTTGGTACTGAGTCCTCCTTCTGCCAGCTTAGCTGAAAAAATAAGCTGTACTGTTGGGTAGCCCTCCATTTTTTCACAGCTTCTCACAAACACTTTGCAGATAAAAAAAGGCCGCCCCAATCCTACTTACAAACCTGGAGATCTTGTCTACCTCTCCTCCAAGAAGATCGCCACCAATGGCCTCTCCAAAAAACTCTCCCCCAAATACCTTGGTCCTTTCCCAGTCAAACGGGCCATTAATGACGTCCCTTTTGAACTTTCTTTCCCTGACACTTACAAACTTGTTCACCCTGTTTTTCATTCCAGCTTACTGAAACCAGCTCCTTCGAATTCTTCTTCGGAGAGTGACCCGACTATAGTCGCTGCTGTTCCTTCATCAATATTTTCACTGTTCCCTGTTTAGCTAATGCTTTTCGTAAGTGCTTAAGCACTGTTCTATTTGTGTGTGTGAATTCAGTTCATGACACGTACAGTACACGGCTCCACCACAATATTTACTGGACAATTCCAGTTATGTAGACGTCACTCTCCTGAGTTTTGGCAGAGGTCTGGTTTCTGGAATAACTCTGCTGGAAAATCACTAGGTTACACTTTAATAGAAGAGTCACAATGGGAAATGCTTCTTCGGGCTAAATCTCCTCCACCATCCTGGCCAAACTGTAGTCCAGAAGGCTTTATTTGCTGGACAGAAATAATCTAAAACATTACTAGAGACCTGTTTCCATAGTAAGCCTGGTGGCATTGTTCAGTTTTTTCCAGTAGACTTCATAGTTTGTTCTTCACACAGTTAACAGTTAACTAACACCAGCAAGAGTTAAAAAGCAAACATATTCTAAACTTTAACAATGTCCTGTCATTACATTAAAAAGAATAACTTTGGCTCTGCAACTAAATATAGAAATAAGCCCACTCAGTGATAAAGATTAAGTGTTCTTGTGATAAGTTCTGCAGGCTTCACCACCACTAGGGAATTACAGTCTGGATATTTACTATCTCCTGCAGATTTCTGCTAAAACGATTGTTCTTGGAGGTTCTGGATGAAAAATTAAATATTTATTTTATTTATGAATAGCTCCCTGCTTGAAGAAAGCAATTCTAGAGGAAAGAAGTGTTTCATCGAGGAAGGTTAGATTTTTCCTGGACCTACTAATTGTTGATGTATCTGTTTTTCATGGAAGATTCACAATTCGGTTATAAATAGATGTGCCTACGTCCAGTGAAATTGTCATCTGCCGAGATCATATTGGGTTTCTGGGTTCCCAGTGCTCACAGATGGAGTACACCCTCCTATTCTTTCCCCTTACAGCCACATTGGTTAAGGTGTTTCTTCACTCTTTTCTCCTTTCACCTCCTTGGGCCTGATAGTTGAAATGAGGGAGATTTGGGACAATGCATAAAAGTACTGAAAAATACCTTGCACTCCATCAAAAAAGAGATCCGCACACTCTTAACTCATGTGCATATATGTCTCCTACAGTGTTCTGAGCAATGTCTCCTGTTTTACTTGAATTCTCCATCGTTAGGAAATGTTGCAGAGGATGTATCATTCCTATTACAGTAATATCACAAAACCTGAAATTAAAAAAAAAAGAATTTAATAAAAATTTCTTTTCCTACTCATGCTATATACCAGAGGTGGGAAGTGTTGGCCCATCAAATGTTGTGGAACTGCAGCTCCCAGCGTTCCTTATCGCAGGCTGACCAGGGTTGGTGGGATCTTCAGTTCCACAACCTTTGGAGAGCTGCATAATTCCCACCCCTGCCTTAATTCATGGAGACTTCTTCCCTGTCACACCAGGCTTTAAGGAAACAAAGCAAAATTGAAAAGAAAGTAAATTAGTGGTTTGAAGTGAAGAAGATTTTCTCAATTTTTTTTTCTAGAGGACTTTTGTTTTTCAGAGCTATTTTTTGATACAATGTCATTTCAGTCAAGTTCTGGAGAATGCTAGGGAAGAAGATCAGAATGCTTCAACCTTTCCAGACATTTAGTGAAAATGGGAGAAAGCAAAATCATTATTCAGACCTTCAAAGCTCAAGAAAGGTTAGCCAATAATGCAATTTTCATCAGAGGTATGCAAGTAAGAGGTTTTGCAATGTTGTGCACATCTGTTCTTCAGTACTGAATCCTGAATCCTGTGGACACTTCTCCTTGGGCTGACTCTTCCTTCAGAGCCAAAGCGTACTTATTCCTAATCTTCCCTTGTGCAGACATCATGCCAAAATGATGCTGCCAGTTATACGCTTAAGTTCATTTGCATGGATTAACTCACTATGCAGTGTTTACTAGCAAACATCAAATACTTGCAGTTCCCTTAGAAGTATTTAATCAGAGTGGTGTCTTCCATATTAGTTGAGCAGTGAATCCATTCTTCCTTTGAGTTCAAGGAGGGCCAAGATCCTATACCAGCTACTTAAGAATACTTAACTAAACACCATCTTGTGGCTCAGTCCCTCCAACCCTGCTTTATTGGGCAACTTCTGTTAGCAATGGAAGTCTGTTCTCCTGTCAGTCAGAGTGCAGCATACTGACTTTTCCACCTCTTTCTCCAGAGGTCTCCAGTGTGACAATCAGAAACAGGATCTTTGTTGCAGTTCCTTCTCACACCAGAGATCACTGCAGGAGTAGGTGAAAGCATCAGTTTGTTGCACCCTAATTGACAGGTGAGAGGCCTGGAAGCCATGCCCTATGAGGATAGACTTAGAGAGCTGGGTATGTTTAGTCTGCAGAAGAGAAGGTTAAGAGGGGACATGATAGCCATGTTTAAATATCTGAAGGGATGCCATGTAGAGGAAGGAGAGGGCTTGTTTTCTGCTGCTCCAGAGACCAGGACAAGGAGCAATGGATTCAAGCTGCAGGAAAGGAGATTCCACCTGAACCTCAGGAAGAACTTCCTGACAGTCAGGGCTGTCTGGCAGTGGAATATGCTGCCTCGGAGAGTAGGGGAGTCTCCTTCCTTGGAGGTTTTTAAGCAGAGGCTAGATGGTCATCTGTCGGGAGTGCTTTGAGGGTGTTTCTGCATGGCAGGCGGTTGGACTGGATGACCCGTGTGGTCTCTTCCAACTCTACATTTCTATGATTTCTATGATAGACTTTTGTTGGTTGCAGCAACTACTGCTTGAGACAACATATTTAAGGGACTTTGCAGTAGTGCCATGATTGTGAATATATACAGGCCATGATATGAATCAGTTATGGATGCATATCTCTAGGTTACACATCTGTAACTGGGATGGCGAATTCTAACTGAGCTGTTCAAGATGCTCAGCCTATTTAGAGCATAGGTCCAGCATCTTGGGTAGTTTATTTTTTCCAAGTTCAGACTAAAACTTAGAGAAGACTCATTAATCCACCGGCATGGAAGCATCCAGAAACCATTGCTTAACTGTGTTTGGGTTCTGCCTTGGGTTTGCAGATGGAGCATACTCAACTCCAGGGGAAACCAGATTGGTTTTGTAATGATCTTATATTAACAGAAGGGTGGTTGAGTTCACTTTAGATTTACAGAATCAGATGTAATAGATTTTTGAGCCTTCTGAGCCTAGCCATGGAGCTGTCCAGCAATATTAGGAAGCAATTTAGACTTAGGCAGAGGGGAGGCGTTTGGAATTGCCTGGTGCAGAAAGGGCCTTAGATTACAAACCTGCGGGCAGAGAATGGTCACATCAATGTAAGCCACCCTGGAAACCTTTTGGGTATAAATATTCTAAATAAATAAACGAACACTTGTATGAAGAGTGTAGGAGCTGTCCATGGTCTTAAAGCCTCCTCTCCTGACAAATAGGTTCAGCACCGTGGAAAGCTCCTTTGAAGTCCAGATTAAACCCAAGGAGATCCACCGCTCCACCACCATGAGAGTCACCAGCTGCTGCTGCTTCAGTCTTGGCATGTCCACTCTAAATAGGAACGCCATGGTGCCATCTCTTCTTTCCCTTTTTTCAAAACCCATTTTTTTAATGAATAGAATTTCAGCTTTGTTCCTCTTAATTTTTCCAACGGTCTTCGCCAAAACAGTTCCAGGAATTACTGATGGGTTGGCAAGAATCTGTTCGTGCTAAAATGTGCAAAGTGGAATTTATTGGTGCAATTGCAGAGTGGGAAAATAAAATTTATGATTAGGCAGTTTTGTCAACACTGAGTAATTATACAAGATTGAGAGAAAGAATGTAAGTCAAATAGATTTTTCTCAAACCCAGAGTGTGTCTATTGGATGCTTGAAAAATAAGGTTTGTCAATGGATGTTACATGTTTGTATAGCATGCTATAAAGGCGATGAATGGTAAATATCTATGAACTGAATTCAGAAAGCCATATATAGAAGAGGGGCACTGAAATCAATGAGGCAAGCTGGACACAGCTAACTTAAGTCTCACGGTGGTCAAAGGAGTAGCCATACCTGTAAGCATGACTAAGACCACATCCAAACCAAGACTTATCCAGCCTCATAGATTTTGCTTTAGGTAGTTAATTTTTTGTTGTTTAATGTTATGTTAGCAATATAATATTGATCATTAAAAACTTTTGGCTGCAATTCTAGGTTGTGGTCTATGTTGTATAATTTTATGCTGGGTTAGTTACAAAGCAGAGGTACAACAGAAACATCCTAGTGAATGGCAAAGCTGTGTATCAGGGCATTAGCAAGAGTGTGCATTGGGTTCTACTGATGTGCAGTGTCACTCCCAGTGCCGCAGTGAGTGTCAGGAGTACCAATGCAGTGTGCGTTCGTGCCAATGCGTGATGGTTACTTTGCTAATTCCTCTACATATTAACACCATGATAGTCACTTATTGAATATAGATATTACAAAACTGCTCAGTTCTATTTCCTGCAGCTGTATGTCCACTTACATCAGTGGTTCTCAACCTGTGGGTCCCCAGATGTTTGTGGACTTCAGCTCCCAGAAGCCCTGAGCATTGACCATAGTGGCTGGGGCTTCTGGGAGCTGAAGTCCACAAACATCTGGGGACCCACAGGTTGAGAACCACTGACTTACGTAGACATAAGTATCATACTGAATCCCATCCCTTGTTCTACACAATGAATTAAGGATCTGAAATGGCATTTGCTCTTATTTATGCTGCCACAACTCCCTTTCTCTTATCTTTCTGCATTGTTTACTTTGAATTGTTAGTTCCTTGGTGGATAGGCACTTATTATTTATTTATTTATTTATGGCCTTTTCAACTTTGTGTGTTATTGTTTACTGTATGCATGTTGCACATATCTAGACATAAATTAAATTAGTGCTAATTGTTTAGTTGATTAAAAGGTTTCATTGCAGACATTTGTTATGATGCAGGTTCATATAGGTGCAGGTGGTTTTTCAAACTGAAATAGCTTAGTGCTGCACATGCTAGCAGCAGTAAGCCTCAAGCTTGTGTGCACCTCCTTCCATTCTCTTCTTTTAGCATGGCTAGGAAGAGAAAATCAAAAGCGTTTCCTCTTTTTCCAAAGTTGCGTGAGTTTCTAATTAATCTGAATGTGGATGTGTCTGGTCTAATTAGTTTCAGTTCTGCTTTGTTCTGTCTAACCAACAGCAAACCCTTGCTAAGCGTCCTCAGGCCCTTTCATACTACACAATTATAATGCCATGATTCCACTTTAACTGGAATCCTAGACTTCTCACTAAAGTACCAACACTAGGACTCTGTAGGATGTAGTAATGGTGATTAAAGCGTGATTTAGTGACAGTTAAAGTGGAGTCATTCCACTATAACTGGGTAACATGAAGGGTACCCTTGTTCTTTGTTCATCTTGCTTTTAATAAAGTGGTGGTATTTATATGTTGTCAAGTCAACTCTAGCTTATGGCAACCCTATCATAGGCCATTTCTGCACAAGACTGTTATAGCACGATGATTCCACTTTGAACATCCTATGGAAACCTGGGGCTTGCATCTTCAGGAGGGGCTGGCCAGCCCCTCCTGAAACTGCAAACCCCAGGATTCCATAGGATGTTCAAAGTGGAATCATCATGCTATAACACTCTAGTGCAGAAATGGCCATAAAGTTTTCTGGTCAAGAAATATTCAGAAGAGGTTAACCATTTCATTCCTTTTAGGACAAACATATGTGACTTGCCCAAAGTCACCAGGTGGGTTTTCCGGACTTAAGGGTTCAAATCTTGGTCTTCCACAGTCTTAGTCCAACACACAAATCCCTGCACTATTCTGCCTCTCTTTTAAGAATGACCACACATGATTCTGTATTTTCTGGTCAAGTGGCCACCAAAACTGCACTCCTTGATGAACTTCCTTTAGATATCATTTCATTTATACCATACGTCAGTCCTATACAATCCCAATAAGTGAATATCTTGCCAAGGTTGTTCACAGATAGAGAAATGAATACATTTATTTACATCACATTCCAAGGAACACAAAGAATTAGTATTCCAAGCGAAGATTGCTTCTGTTATCTGAGATAAATCTCATTGATCCAAAGGGCTGGTTTATAAGGAAAAGATATTCAAAGCAAGACCTATCCCTTTCCTTTGATTTATGCAAAAGATAAAAACAAAATTAATCTTTGACAACTTTTTTCATGCCACCCAAGTGTAGATATTAGCTTCACATGAGCATTACTAGTGTACAAATAATTCGCAACACTTATTTCAGGGTCATTCTTAATTTGCAAAATAAAATGCAGTGTTATTTCATCTGCAGAGCTGCAACGTAGAGAGATGGTCACATTTCAGGACAAACTCATTACATTTGCTCTTTGTGAACTAAAACCAGAATACAGTTATACTTGTGCAATGCAATATGCGTCACGCACATCTCTAGTTTAATAATAAAATAACATGCACTTTAAGGGAAAGTGTGTTATGGTTAGTCAAAAGTGAATTCTGGACACCTTGCTACAGTCACCAGCGAGCATCTATTATAGCTTTCCATCAGCCCCCAAGAAATTGCTGTTAAAAGCTGTCCTGAAAATGCCTTAGAAATGCTTCTAGGGACCCCAGCAAACCCTACTGGGATGAGGTAATCATTTTGTGTTTGGATACACAAACATAAAATGTTTTGCCAATCCTTGACCGCTGCGCTGCACTAGGCACAAGATGACCATAGGGAGGGGCTACAGCAGTTCAACAGTAAGTCCAGGTTTGGTGAAAGTCCAGTTGTAGCAAAGTTCTGTGTGTGGAACTCCTGCACTGTGCTGAGCAACACAGGATTCCAGCCATTATCTGCCACAAGGACAATATTCAAAGCCTCGCCAGCTTGCTAGAACACCAAAGATGGGATTCTACTTATATTCCCTCTGAAAGCTTAGGATTTTCTCCATGCCACAGTGACACAGCAGAGTTTGAAGGTAAACCAATACAATGTATGAGATCCTACCTCATTGTTAAGTCTGTACTCATATTGTTACATAGTGGTTGCACTATACTACTCTTCTGCTGAATACCAACTTTATGCCAATGTGTGTGGTTATTGTCTCATTGTGGAATGTGAAGTGGCTATTTACGCAGTACCAGTGAGCCAGGTGGTACATTGAACACCTGGTTGAAGAGTTGTGCACCATCCAAGAATGTGCATGGACACGGATGGCATCCAGTTGGTTAATCCCAACTGGAACAGAGCCAATTTGTGAATGGTAAACTACAAAGTGCATACACCTATTGCGCAGCCCAAAAGGTGCAACCACATGTGTTATATAGTAATACAGCTAATAATATAAAGATATAGGAATATATATACACACACACACCAAAACATTCTATGAATTAGACTGAACAATGTAGTAGATAGAGGGGGGAAAAACAGGAGCTCTTTTAGCGTTAAGTAACATTATTAAAAAGGCAAAGAGGCTTCAACTGACATTTCTTAGAAGCACCCTGTAATAACAAAGGGAGCATCCAGTTGTCTCAGGTTAAACATCATCTCCAATTTAAAGTTGTCCCAGAGAATAAAAGGAGTAATTGTCAGCATGCTTGTTTTTGCCCATAATTAAGGTATAATTGGTAGATGAACAACAGCTGTTTTGATTAATGCTCTGTTGGAAAATTATAGCCTCTATTTAGATGATATACTTCAAAAAATGTGTGTTGCGTTGCTGAACACTGAAGTATGGATTTAGGTAGAGGCAGATATATATACACACACGGGACTTGTTTAAATCTATTGAAAAAGAATCATCTCATTTCAGAGTCTAATTCTGATGTGAGTCTTCATGAAATCCCAGAAAATTTTATCTCCCTGTCCTTTTCTCTGCAGCCACCACCATTGTGCAATGAAGGGGCAAATTGGATTGAACTGATGGGGCTGGATGTACTTTCATTTTTTTTTTAAATAGACTTGCTGCTGCTTCTTCCTAAAATCCCACCTCCCTGAAAATTTGCCCTGTAAGGGAAACCTTTTTGATTATCATACAGAGATCCGCAGAGATCCATTGGAAGGAGGGTGCTAGGGGTCCAGATAATAAGTCTATTATCTGGAAATGGTTAATGGTTCATCTTCCCCAGGGCAGTGGCAGGAAGATATGAAATGGCTTTAAATATGGTCATACATTTGACCAAACAGTTCAGTACTATCCACAGTGACCAGCATCTGCTCACCAGGCTTCCATTCGAGGACTTTTTTAGAAATCTAAACTCAAGCCAAGGATTGAACCTGAGATTTGTTAATGCAAAGCATATTTTGTGCCACTGAGATATGGACACAGACACACACCAATTCAATTTGGGAATCTTCCAATGATAGCAGGTGGTGACTACAACCTTTCCGTAGGTGGGAGATCCTAATCACAGATCTATACTTTCTTATTTTCTTCTATCTGCAAATCAGAGCAATGTAAAAATTCAGCAGAGGTAAGTGTTTGAACCAAACTAATAAGAGTAGCAAACAGATTTCTTGGAAGTTAATTCCATCCACGAATAGTAATTGTTTTGAGACTCTCAAACTATCTCCCCACTGTCCTTACCATCTCCATAAACATAGCAATACGTGTTTCCTTTTCTGTGCTGCCACCTTTCCCCCCGATGTCTCTGTTGGGTAAGGAATAGGAATAGAATTTTGCAAAATTCTGCAAAACAGAATTTTGCAAAATTCTGCAAAACAGAATTTTGCACTGGCCACATGCCAAGCTGTTTCTGTATCTTGAGAGACATATTCTTCTGTTTTGTTTTATGCGTGAGTTTCAAAAGAAGCCTCCCGTCACTTTATCCTCTCTCAACAAATGTGACATAATGTCACATCAAGGGCAAAACATAGCTTGACTCAGATATGGTGTGTGTGTGTCTGTGCAATTTTATTTATATGATATAGAAACATCTGACAGGCACTGTAATTATCTGAGGTAGCTTCTGACAGAAAGTTGCCTAATTTGTCAGTGTTGCAAACATCACTGCAATTGCGAGAGTCAAAATAATTGTGATTAAGCCACTTTTTAGCTGTTGCTTGGAAGAAGGTATAACAAGAAAGACAACTCATTCCTGAGGCTGACATTGCAAACTCTGGGAAACACTTCAAAAGGCTTCAGGAATAATTTGTGTACAGAAGCATTTTCCTGATAGTGTGGAGGTGTTTGCATGTCAGAGACACATAGGAAAAGTTCCTTGGAGCCATCAATTGAAAACAGAACAAAGAAGGAAATTCCCAACATTTCAAAACACTCCGACCCTAACCTTATCCTCAAGGAGTTTGAGGCATTAATTTTAGAAATCCAAAATGAACCGTTGTGTCATGCAATCGCAGAAAATGGAGTGGAGTGGCAAAATAGAGATAAATTGAGACAGAAAATGAAATCTGTAGACAAAATGTCTGTGATCCACTAAGCAAGAGCATAGTGTCTAGACCAAGAGAAAGTAATAATATCACTCTATTCTAGTTTGGTCCGATTTTACCTGGAGTACTGTGTCCAATTTGGGGCACTTCAGTTGAGAAGAGTGTTGGCAAGCTTAAATATACCCAAAAGAGAGAGACAAAAGTGGGATGAGGTCTGGAAACAAAGCCCAATGAGGAATGTCTTAAGGAGCTGGGTAGGCTTAGTTTGGAGAAGAGAAGAGAGGTGGTACAATAGCTGGTTTGAAAAATTAGAAAGGATATCATGGAGAAGATGGAGGATTCTTGTTTTCTGCTGCTCTAGAAACTAGGACACAAATCAATGGATTCAAATTACATGAAAAAAGATTCCACCTATATGTTGGTAATAACTTGTTGACAGTATGAGATGTTTGACGAGGGAATAGGCTGCCTAAAATGGTAATGGAGTCTCCTTCTTTGGGGTTTTAAAAAAGAGATTGGGCAGCCATCTCTCTGGAGTGCTTTGCATGGCAGAGAGTTGGAGATGATGGCGTTTGTGCTCCCTTCCAAACCTAGGATTCTATGTTTCTTGGTCTTCCTAAAAAGGTATGTTTTCACTAGCTTCTGGAGATTTGTTCACACATGCCATTTCCACACTACACTGCTATAGTGCTATTATTCCACTTCCAACCTCCTATGGAATCCTGGGGTTTGCAGTTTAGGGAGAGGCATTTAGAATTCTCAGCCCGAGAGCTCTTGGACCCCAGGAAACTACAAACCCCAGAATTCCACAGGATGCTGAAAGTGGAATAATACCACTATAACAGTGTAGTGCAGAAATAGCCGGAGAGTTAGAATGTATTCCTTGTTGTCATCACCATCTTCTCCACAAACTAATTTTTCCACTATTAAGCAATGGCTTTGGATAATTGATCGTAGAATACTACATCCTTCCCTAACATGTGCACACTGGAGATTTTGGACTATAGGCACCATAATTCCTGATCATGGGTCCTAGTGACTTTGGATGATGGGAACTGAAGCTCAATATTATATATTTTGTCCATAAGAAATACATTTTATATGTTATGTGATGCTTTTCATGCATAGAGAATACATTATAGAATATTCATCTTTTACTCATCATTTATGGTTACCTAACAACTACCGTGATGATAATAGAGAGAGTAACATTCCTGCATTGCAAAAATAAAACTTGTGTAAATAAAAGGAAGCACAGATTATTAAAACCCTACCTTTCTGTAGGTGTGCACTTTGTTTTAAAGATGTTGGCTGCCTGATTATTCCTGAGCAAAAAGACACATGAATAGGTAAGCTAATAAAGTCAGCTCGCTGCTTCCCACCAAGACAAAGAGCATGGCAAGGTATTCTCGCTGTTGGTAATTTAACAAGAACAGTTCAAAAGTGTAGCATATATTATTCATATTCAAATTCCTGGTTTGCAACCTGAAAGTTCTTACAAAAAAACAAAAAAGGCATAGGCTGATTTATGAGCCTGTTCCCTATAAAGGATATTATGTGTTTTCCTTAACAACACGGCAACAAACACCAGCAGGGTTCTTTGTGTTGCCTGTGAGATTACATTGTCAGGACACAAATAGGCCAGTAGATTTTTGGTGGTTGTATTTTTCTTTTCTTTTCTTTTTTAAAGAAATAGAGTGAAGACAAAAAAATATATATTAATCTCTTTGATGTGTTTTCATCATCATAAACGAGGAGTTCCCGTTATTGCCCTGGGAGATTATAAAGCAAAAGAGTAAGAAAGATGTTGTTTGTTCAGTTGATAGTCCTTGTATTGATATCAAACACCCACAGTGAGGCTTGGAATAGGAAAGTGGGGAGAAAAACCTTATTTGCATGTGGAGAGTCACCTCTTTCAAAAAATAAAGAGCTAGGCCAATATCCTGTGTATACTTAATTAAGTAACTTCTCTGGCCTGATCTCCTAAAACCGAAAGAAATGTCAGTCACTCATACTCCAATCCATGGCAGAATGGAATCCTTCTCCAACCACAAACCAGTAAAGTAGGGCCTGGAAACCATGAAGCCCTATGAGGAGCTGTTCAAGGAGCCAGGTACGTTTAGCCTGTAGAACAGAAAATTTGGAGCTGACGTGAAAGCTATGTTTAAATATTTGAAGGGATTTCATACGGAAGATGAAGCAGGCTTGTTTTCTACTGCTCCACAGATGAGGACATGGAGTAATGGCTTCAAACTTCAAGAACAGAGGTTCCATCTAAACACTAGGAAGAACTTCCTGAGGGTAAGAACAGTTCAACAATGGAATACACTGCCTAGGAGGGTGGTGGAGTCTTCTTTTTTGGAGGTTTTTAAGCAGAGGCTGCCAGGAATACTTTGACTGTGTATTCCTGCATGGCAGGAGGCTGGATTGGGTGGCCTTGGTGGTCTCTTCCAGCTCTATGATTCAATGGCTATTTCTGCCCTGCAATGTTATAGTGCTATTATTCCACTTTCAACCTCCTGTGGAATCCTGGGGTTTGTAGTTTACTGAGGCCAAAGAACTCTCTGGCTGAGAAGTCTAAAGGTCCTTCCCTAAACTCCAAACCCCAGGATTCCATACATACTAAAAGTGGAATAATAGCACTATAATGTTGTATAGGGGAAATGGCTTATGATTCTATGAGGTTGGGAGGGTGTTAATAATTCTGACCATAGCATCACCATTGTCGCTAAGTAGCAACCATAAATTTTTCCACTGATTGGAAGATGGGTAAATGACATTTCTGTCAGACTTGGAAGAGTTGGGTCAAGAAAGGTTGCTTACTTCAGTATATTTAAATAGCTGAATACTGCAGAATACTGGTCCTACTTGAGATATTTCCTTCCGAGCTGAGTTGAACGTTCAAAGTGGGTCAAATGGGTATTGAGGTGAGAAAAGTATTTTTGTGACTTGGGCATGGGGAGTAAGGTTAGAAGACGGTGGAGGAGAAACAAAGTTTTTCCAATTTTTGAAATGATGGGAGGAAAGCATTCTGTTTTAGAGGTCAGTCCATTGTTTCACAAATTATTCTTTGGTGACCTCCCAGTAGGTGATTAGGGCAGGTAAAAAGAAAAGGAGGACATACTCCAAAGCACAGGGAGTAAGATGAAATCATTACATTTTTGGAGACCACATAGAGCTTTATTCCCTTTCCTTTCTTGTTCTTTCAAAGCCCTTGCATGCTGTATCAAGAGACAGCTATTTCCTCTTAAGTACTCCAAAGGAGAGTGGTATTTCCACTCGGTTCCTTCAGAGAGATGGTTGTATCACCATGCAATGCATTGAAGGAACAGTAATAGTAGACACTAACTTTGCTGAACCAGCAAAGAGGGGAGAATCAAATCCCCTTTTTCCAAAGGATACTCTTAAAAATATAACAGATTGTTCCTCCCTTCACCTTGAATAATTACCAGAAGCTCCCTGGCACCACTTTTGCAGCCTGGAAGATGGGGCACAGGAGAAAGAAAGCATTTCCAGATGAACATTCATTTAGTTTCCTGATCTGATTTGTACAGCATGTCCTCTTAACATTTTGGAAATTAAAGAAGGGACTCTTTACAGCAGGAAGTAAGGAATCTACTGTATCACAGATACTGAGAGACTACTTCCTTGAGCATTGACCATACTGGCTCGGCCACATGAGTATTGGAACCAACATTTGGAGGGCTACATACACCACACCCTGGCTCTATCCTGGGCCCTATTTTTTTTATCAAGGACCTCGGTCTGACCAAGCCCCCTCTCACCCCAGTTACATACTGCTGAAGGCTTTCCTCCACCTGCTGTATCTTGTATTCCTTTAGTCTGTCCAAAGCTATGGTCACAATTACTTCTACTGAGATGAAACCAATGAGACTGCACCTATTTGATCAATGACTGAATTCCTCTGCCTTTATTTGTGGCTGAATATGCAAAGTACTTTCATTCTTCCTTATATTAAGCCTTAACAGTGCTGCTGCTCCTCGTCTTCCTCTTCCTCTTCCTCCTCCTTCTTCTTGAAACTCTGAAGGATTCACTGAGTTGGATTGTTTGAACCATGAACAAAGGGGACTGTCACGGTTCCAATGCAGTCCCTTGAGGACTTCTCCCTTCTAGACAAAATTGAGAATCAAGGGACCTTCTGAAAGAGAGTGGGATTGCGCTTTAGGTAGAAGAAAGAATTACCTTCAAACTGTACTCTGATCACTCAGAATATCTTGAGTGATTGTATGCATTCTGAGGAATACAGCTCAGAAGATATCCTGATGGTCAAATAGAGGAGAAAATACCCCCCCACACACACATTTTAACATAATGCAAGCAGAGATGGTACAATATATGTGATCCACAGGCAGCTCACTGGTCACAACTGTTGGTTGGGACAGAATGGCTCACTAGAAGGATCCAGCAAAACTGTCCTTACATGTTAAAGCAAGGTTTCATGATACCAGGAATGGGGAAACACTGGCCCACCAAATGTGATGAACTATTCCCAACATAGCCAAGTTGACTAGTGCCGATAGGATCTAAAATTCCATAGCACCTGGAAAATCATGGGTTCCCGAGACTCATTTTATAATGTTTTCTTTTTTTTTCAGGGAGAGGTTAAGTATGTGTGCATATCAACCTTTGGGATGCCTGTTGACTTATGTTGACCCAATGAATTTCATAGGGTCTTCTTAGGCAAGGGGTATTCAGAGGTGTTTTGCCAGTTCCTTCATCTGAAATATAGTCTACAGAACCTGGCATTAGCTAGTGGTCTTCCATCCAAGTACTAAACTGAGGTGACCCTGCTTAGCTTCCAACATAAGATTGTATCTGCTGCCTTTAGGGTATTTAGGCCATTAAGCTACTTTTGTCATTTTTCTCTCAGGAGATGGGAAATAATGATCTAACCAAGCAACTGCAGTAAGCCTTTCGAGAAATTGGAGATTGACTGATGGCATGCTGCGAATCAGAGAGCCAGCGTTCCAGAAATGAGCAGGTGGGGACTAGCAATGGATTCGTAAACTTAGATGATGATATAGAATCCCAACCACAGTCTTTATTCTCCAGCAGAAGAAGGGGGGAGTTTTCTCATTTGAGGCAGACTTTTCAGAGACCTTCAGAGATGTCCATTCCTCTATATACCTGCATGCCTGACTTGGAAGAAATTTGCTAGCATCCCTCGCGAAGTCTTCACCAATCGAGAGACAGATCATGCACTCTAATTATGGTGGGTGACAAAGATCCAATGAGATACTCAAGACTGAAGTGAACTCACTCTCCGGACTCAAGAACGAGCACATTTGCATAGCATATTTGCAGACCGTGGACTAATGAGAGCTTCTGACTCACGGCCTTGCTCAGCTGTTTTTATAACATGTTGTGGATTTATACTGCAATCACATTAACAAAAAGAGCCCATCACCGTATTTGCTTATTGTACTCCATTACGGTACCTGTGCTCCCTTGTTAAGGTGCTCATTAACCTTTTCCAAGCTCATAATAAGAAATCTGAACTAATGGAGGTGATAAGCTGCATTCGGAAAACGAGAACAGTCGTCATGTTCCGAAAGTTTAACATGCTTACTAATAGGCCAATTTTTATTAAATGGAATGGGGTGGGCCCCCTTTTTAATCAGAGCTAGCTGTACCAAACAGTGAGAGGCTTTTCGGGTACTTTTTAAGAATAATGAATATTTCTAAGGTTAAATGCTACAGAACATCTGAAATGCTTTATTCTAATGAAAAGGGTGGCATTTATTAGCGGTTTTGTCTCTCTTTGTTATGCCTTTCTTTCGTGTAAAATTAATTTGAACTCTTAATGCACAGTCTGAAGCATGTTTACTTAGAATTATGCCCCAGTGCGTTCAGCCTGATGTGCTAAGAATTTATTTATTTATTACATTTTAAAACGACTGTGGCTCTGCATTTGGTTCCTATATATATAGGACCTTCCAAACAAATTCACATTGCCCTAAATCCTTATTGTTAGTTTCAGCCAGAGTGGTGCCACTGAATCAACTGGATTTATTGATGTGTTGACGCACAATTCAAGAATTGGTTTGATGGGTCTTCTCTGGTTGGAACTAGATTAAAGAGTATTCGGGTCATTGGGAGAGCATTTTTGGTGAAGCCGTTTTTTAAAGCATAATGCCTACATTAGGGGAAAATTCTTGCTTATATGTTGGTACATTAAGGGATATTAAGGGACAATTCCTTAAAAATGCACACAAACTTTTAGTACCCTCCAGTATTCCACAGATGAAAACTGAGACACATGTGGGCAAGCATCATTACAACGTGGTCAAGATGGCAACATTTCTTTATGAAAATGAACATACAATCTGAGGCCATTTCATCCTTCACTGTTACAGTGCTATTATTCCACTTTCAACATCCTGTGGAATTCTGAGCTTTATAATTTATGGAGGCCCAAGAGCTCTCTGGCTGGGAATTCTAAACGCCCCTCTCTAAACTGCAAACCCCGGACTCCACAGAATGTTGAAAGTGGAACAATAGCACTATAACAGTGTAGTGTGGAAATGGCCAAAGGGAAAGTGGAGCAGTTTGCTTGTGCCTGAGCCTTTTAGGAAGGGCAGAATTCTCCGCCTCCTCTCCTTTCCTCTCCTCTCCCATACCCTTTTGAGTTCTCAGTGCAAACTTAAGTAATTTAACTCAATATGCTGCATCTCAAGGAGGCTGAGGACAAAAGGGGAAAGTGGAAGTGAAGAGAGAAACTGGGACATCTGAAAAAGTGGGCTCACAGACTATTCATCTTGACTGTGCCTGTCAAACTGGGACAGTCTGAATGTGTAATTTTTGAACACATGAACAAAGTGGCTGGGACCCTGTTGGTGTTATAAACACATACAAGTTCTCTTGCACATCAAGTGTACTTTTCTGGCTGTTGTGCAAAGGCTGCCTCTTTTCCTTTGGATGCCTAATCTCTAAATGCTGGACTGAAGTTTCAGGTTCCTGCAATGCTAGAAATTGGGAACTGAAAGGTTTCACGGGAGCGGAATTATTATCAGGTGGGTCAACAACATCATTTTGCCCTCCTCCATAGCTACATCCCATTTTGGTATTCAGAAGAAGGGTGTTATAGCAGAAGTACCATGTGTATATTTACACTGCACAAGCACAGTGTAGGATTGTAGTTCAGTGTAGAATTGCGGCCAGAGTATTAATATTTATGCAGACTTTTAAAAATACAAATATAATAGAAAGTGAAAGAGTTTCCTCTATTCCCCTGCTCAAGTAAATAAATACTCCCAAATACATACATTGACCTCTTGAGATATTAATTGTTTCTCAAAAAGGGAATGGGACACTTTATGAAAGCTGAGAGTGAGATAACACTCCTCATATGATTTTGGTATTGAATGCAAGGACTTCTCTTAAGCCATTTCCACACTACACTGTTATAGTGCTATTATTCCACTTTCAACCTCCTGTGGAATGCTGGGCTTTACAGAGGCCTAAGAACTCTCTGGCTGAGAATTCCAAATGTCCCTCCCTAAACTGCAAACCTCAGGATTCCACAGGAGGTTGAAAGTGGAATAATAGCGCTATAACAGTGTAGTGCAGAAATGGCCTTACTCTACCTCCTCTACAGAGACTCAGTTCTCATCCACAGAACTGAGAGAGTCTGACCCACAAGTCAAAACATGTTTCTAGAAAGACATTTACCATTTTGTGTATCTCACTGTTCTTCTTCTTCTTCTTCTTTTTTTAATGATGCTCATATGACGGATATATTTTATGCTGTAATAACAGATTCTTAAAAGGGAGCCTGTGAGATAACAACTGGTTAACCACTGCTAATTATTCAAGAGATTATCTCACATGCATAATTACAGATTTTTTTGGTTCACTGATTCCCTGTAAAATATTGTCCAATAAAAGCCCCAGTTAACCTGACCTTGCTGCAAAAGACATTATGAAGTGTCTGAAGCTATTAACAAAGCCCAGTGTCTGAAAGACAAGAGCTCCTTGTATGTTAAAATATTCTCATTATTTGATGACAGCGCATAACCAAGCAAGGTCAATTTTCTTGCATTCTTGTGGTTCCTGTTAGCAGTTTCTTTATGAAACTCAGACTTGGTCTAAACATGTAATAGAACAGCCAGAATCTTGTTTGTGTTATAAGTGATTGCACCTTTTGGACCATCGCACAATAGCCATATTCAGTTCTTGGATGCTAGAACAGAATTCCATAAGAGTAGCCATTTCACATGGGGTTAAATGCTATTGTAGAAACAGTGTGGTTTGAGTGTTGGACTACAACTCTGGAGACTACGGTTTGAGTGCTCACTCAGCCGTGGAAGCTCACTGGGTGACCTTGGGCAAGTCACACTCTCTCAGCCACAGAGGAAGGCAAAGGCAACTGCCTTCTGAACAAATCTTGCCAAGAAAACCCCATGACAGGTTCACCTTAGGGGCGTCAACAGTTGGAAAAGATTTGAAGGCTCACAGAAACATCCACAACCACAATAAATGTTATTGATAGCCCCACTTAGAGTACAGCCATTGAATGAATTGACTCCCTATTCAACAATTGATTAAATAGGTCTACTCCAGTTGAGGCTATCAGGATTCCAGGCATGGAGCTGCACATTTTTGGATGGTGCAATTGGCGGTTGCACATTCCTGGTTTTTAATATCTCCAATGATTCAAATAGTATGTTGGAGATATTAACAAACAGGTATGCATCACCCCAAAATGTGCAACTGCCAATTGCACCATTGGATTTGTATCCCACCTTTCTGTCAAGATTGGATTCATGCTTCTGTTGATGAAGTTTAGAATTCCATTGGCTGTTTGTCCACCACATCACACTGTTGACTCAAACCAGATGTCTCTCATTCTATGTTTGTGCAATTAATTGCACCACTTTGGTATTTGACAGAACGTATTCAGCAGAACAACAACCATCCAATGACAAGGGTATAGATTTACACCATGAAAGCATGACATAAACTAAAGAAATGAAGCAGTGATGTGTACCAATTGGGAATGCCATTTTAAATTCTATTCTGCTTCTGAAAGCAGAGAGGCTGATGGTGGCCTCCACATGCAATTTCAACTGTCCACATTTTAGCCATTTGGTTGTTGTCGTTGTTTTTAAATGCTTCCATTGTTTTGTGTGCAAAGGTAGCTTTACTTTCTCTTGCAAGAAGTCTTAGAAGGTGTGACTACTCCCATCGAACTTTTCAAAGACTGTAATGTTTTCTTTTCTATTCCCACCTCCCTGCAAATGGCATTCAGAAGTATGGTTACATATAACCATTATGACTAATAGCTATTGACGATCTTATCCTGTGTGAATTTGTCTAATCCCTCTTTAAGGACATCTAAGCTCACAGCCATCTGATTTCAGCCTCCAGCTAAGCAGGGGATCTATTTTAGTTATAAGCAGTTTCTCTTGGATAAACACTAAATGCCATTGGGATGTCAATGATGAGATGATAACTCAGCTAGTATAATGTAGTTGCTAAGAGCTGAACTTGACAAAGATACCACCATTTTCAGAATTGTCCACACAGTTAGCTATGCTGGCTTGGGCATTCTGGGACTTGTAGTCTTATAAAGGAGCTTCTCAAGTTTTGGTGAACAGATGCATGAAGCAAGGAATTCACAGATGAAAACTTTTGAGTCAACTTGGTAAGTAGTTTGTGGTAAACTACTATCCCTCAAGTTTTTCTCTCTATATTGGGATAATGCTGATCTACCCTTCATGCTTACAGTAAAGATTACTGGTGTGATATTCACGAGGCATTTTGGAGCACTCAAAAGTGTCCTACACATCCTAAGGCGTATTTACTGTCACTACGTGTTGGTTTTCAAAACTGCTGTCAAATATTATATACTTGTCATCCTTTCAACACTGTCAGAGAGATCAAATCCTAAAATTAAATCTCAAAAGACTGAAATATCACCATGTGTCAAATATCTGAGGGACTTGAGGAGATGCGGAGAATATTCAATTCAAGGAGCTGAAGTTTTGAGGAGACTTTGTTGGAAGTGCATTTGTTTCCTTTGTAGGTTGACTGGAAAAGCTGCATGTCACTTACTTAAGTAGTGCTCTCATTTCTGAAGGAAATGGATTGTTATTATTGGCTGGCATTCTGCCTGCGACTCACATCTTTTTGCACAGCCCAACGTAAAACTGAACTAAATAGCTCCACAACATCCACATTCACTGCCATGGTGTTACGACAAACAAGCTGTAATGTCTGGTCCTATCCTAACTCAATAAGCAGACTTCATGGATGGATCCAGAAGGCTTTTATTAAAGATTGGTTCAGCACACAGACAACATTCTTGCCAGAACTGAGGACGCACAGTTTCACCTTTTGTGAACACCTCTCGACGTCCCTCAGCAATTTCCTGCTCACATTCCATGCCCTGTGAAATCAGGACAGTTGGACGGTACGTGGGTGTACATAATTTAGGTTAGGCTTAGACTTAGAACAATATTTCAAACTCTGTCTTTCAACTGGCTCTTTTGTTATCTCCTAATTTCTCCCAGTTTTTAAACTTCTCCATCTGATTCGATTCCTATTCTCTATTATCTCTTTGGTTCCAGTCCCGGGCCATTTCTGCACTAGAAAGTTATAGTGCTATGATTCCACTTCAAACATCCTATGGAATCCTGGGGTTTGCAGTTTCCATAGGATGTTGCAAGTGGAATCATAGCGCTATAACAGTCTAGTGCGGAAATGGCCCCGATCTAGCTTTTTTCAGTTCCAATATGGCTGTCAAAAAGAGATTCTACTTCCAACAGTGATTCTTTTTCATGCTATATTTGGTTCCTGATTCCAAAATCACTTTTCTTTTCCCATTGGACAATACCAGGAGGTGCTTCACCAACCTCATTCGTGAAGGAAAAAAATGAGTCATTTAGCAATTCTCTTGCTGCCATGAGAAACCATGCAGTTTTTGAGACTTAAATGCAAAATTTGCAATTTTTGTGCAGAAAACTGCATTTTCTGCACTGTAAATCATATTTCTGTTCAGAAAAATTCTGTTTTCTGTGCAGAAAATGCTAGCTTCTAGAACAAAGAAAGAACCAGGTGCCAATTTTCCACAGGATGATTCCCAATCTGTAAAGATTCTCATCAGCCCAAAATTCTTCTTATCAGGGTTTTCTGATACCCAAGAAACATGCTTTTTGATGAATATTTTTGAATATTATTTTCATAATTGGACAGCAGAGAGTACTTGCATGTATGCCAATACAGGAATTTCTGTGTTGGAAAGTATTACAAGCATTACAATGGAGAAAGAGTCACAGAGCTTAGAATGTGATGCTTTCATTTCATTGTCTAGATTTTTTCCTGGGAATACCAACCATCAACATTTTTGAATATCCAAAAAAGGGCCCCATTAAACGGAAAAGCATGCCTCTCCCTTCCAATGGCAGACCCAACACAGATATTGTGTCTCTCAAAACATTCTTTCAACCAATGCAAAGTTGTAAATTCCACCTTCCCCCTCCACCATATGTCTTACTGTGAGTAATAATTCGCTGTGTCCAAATTGGCAATATCATCATAAAGATGAGACCTTCCTCTATCTTTCCAGTGTTTTCTATCTGTGGCCAAAAGCTTTGCCTTGCCTAAATTGTCAATTCCATCTGCCACTAGACTCTCCAACTCTCATTGCCATCTGTCGGCTATTGACCTATTATTCCTTCTGGTTTTGATTCCATTCTGTCTTGTGTCTTTGGCATTTCAAAATGTTCCCCACTGCCTAATTTTCCTCCTGAAAGTAAAGACTGACTCTGGCATTTTATATTCAAAAGTAAATCACAACAGCCCACTGTTGCCTCTTCGGAGTAAAAGTTACTCAAGGTGTTCAAAGAGCTTCATGCTTTATGCTTTAGGAAAGCTAATGCTTTAGGAAAGAAAATTAAAAACTTTTTAATACCTGTCTCTTTTCTTCTAAATGAGTAGAATATATATTAATTTTACATGTATAATTCACCTTTGTTCCGCTAGAGAACTCAAGGGCAGAGATCCTATGCTGAGAAGAGTATAATTTTATGTCATGCGGCAATCGCACAACACTAGCTTGCTAGTGAATTTTGAAGGAGCCCAACAAGCAAGTGACCAAAGGTGGATACATGTGTATAAAGTTCAATGCACAATTGTGTCATATGTGCATCTATACACAATGCGTACCTATGTGCAATGCACATCACTTCGCAATGTTCATCAGTACACAGCGGCAGTGCATGTGTGACTCTGCTTCCACAACCTTGAACTGAATACAGCCATTCCTCATTGGACTAAAATGTCCAACCACTTTCATATGGAATTCATGCATGCGCAACTCACCAAAAAGATTCCAACTAAAGTTTTATACATTGGTATCCTAAAGAGAGAATGACTCACATTCTTTCTCACAAATTTATAAGGAAAAGCACACATTTTGGGAAGTTCATATCAAGAAAGAAAAGAAAGAAAGAAAAATCACCCTCATATAACATCTGACCTATCCAGATCTAGACTATGGCATGCAAAGCTGGGGTGAGCTAATACTCTCTACATCATTACCCTAAATTATTTTCCTTGCAATTGTTTATCCACAAAATACAATAGTAGATAGAGGGGACTATGCCAGGGGGAAGCAATTTTCAGTATGCAAATGGCACTGGAAGAGAAAGGTTGACCTCTTTTCTGAGTTGTCTTTAAGGATCTTTGCAGATGCTCTATCTGAAAAGAAGATGCCCAGTTGTAAACAAGCATGCATGGTAATTTGATTCTGAGTTGAGCTTTCCTTTACTAGAAGAATTTCAGAGGAAGTCTGAGACAAGACAAAGATGGCTTGTGAATAGGAATTCTTCCTGCTGGAATGCAAGATACAAAGGTAGATCATTTAGTAATGGATTAGTTGGGTCAACTGAATGTTTGAAGATGATGGATGGGTTTGTTATTGTTATGTCAAGCTGGGAACACAAGCAAGAGAGTACTATTGCATTAAAGTCACTTTCATGGGCTTCCCGTGACCACCTGATTGGCCACTGTAGGAACAGAATGTTGGACCATCGTGCTTTGCCATCAAGTTGATATTAATGTATGGTGGCCTCCATGAGCCCCAGGTGTCAACATCCCAGCTCAGGTCTTGCAAACTTAGGAGAAACTCAGGGACTGAGTCAATCCATGTATAATATGGTCTCCCTCTTTTTCTATTGCCTTCCACGTTAACCACATATCATTTTTATATCAAAATATAACTGTGTCTTAGCCTACAGGCCAGGTCAATAAACAAAAATTATTTAAATTCACATTAGAGGAAGAAGCAATCTAATTTCTCCACAATCCTTAATCCTGGTTTTGGTTTCTAGGATCTCTGCTATTGTTACTATTGGTCTGACAGATTCAATGGTTCCCTCTTTCTGAGTGAGGAGCCAGATTACAGATCACGTTGGTTGTCCTACCAGATGTACCTGTTGGACACATTTTAGAACATGTGTGTCTCCTTCTGTGTCAATATTTCTAATACTGGCGTATACTTTGGTTACTCTGTATCACAAAGGTTTTACCTGTTTTCAAAGAAATACCCATATTAATCAATTCAGTAGAAAAGAAGAACGGTATTTTGTGAAACCTCTAACACAAAGGTGGACCAAATGCATCCTATGGCCTGTAGACTCCACCTTGTAGTCCCATGAAGCCCCCATTCCCATTTTTAATTACTTTTGGCATGATTGGAGGGCAATTTTTGTCCTCAAACCACCCAGAAAGCTCCCCAAACATGTGAGCACACAGATAATATTTCCACCTTCACAGGATTTTGTTCAGTGGGTTTAGTTAGATGAACTTAGATGGAAAGGTACTTAAATTAAATGGTATTTAGACATAACAGGGTAATATCAAATTGAATCTCTGTGTGTTTATTAGTGATAAGCTTATATTTAAGTTTTTCAGGAAAGTATAACTGATGGCTGGGTTGTAATCTGAGGCTGGAGGAGTGGGAAGTGAATAATAGGTTAATTCAGTTGGTAATTTAGGTACAAGTTTAGAAGGTAGCTTTTAGTAATGCATTATTATGTACTGTCCATAATGTATTGTTTGCAGTGTATGTTTTTTTTTTAGTTTGTTTCGTGGTGGTTGTTGTTTTTTAGTATGAAGTGTGCAGGTTTATTGTATTCATGATAATAAAAAAAACACACACATAAAAAAGAATATTTCCACCTTCACAAGCACCATAGAACTTCAACCACACCCCTCAATGTCTTAAATTTCCTCTATAGTTCTTCTCAAAATGGCCACAAGAAACAATATGATATTAATTCCCAATGTCATTTTGATAAGGATTGCAGAGGAAAATGGATATGTTTCAACTTGCTTTGTTTGTGTGTTGGAAGGTGCTGCGTAGGGAGTTGTGAGGTAAAACACGTTCCCTGGCTCCCACCATCTCTGCTTTAAGACAAACTAGTTTAATTCTTTCTAATCTTCATGGACTACACTGTATGTGTTCAGATGAAAATCAGACTGAGGTGACTGCAGCATCTTTCCAAGCTACAGAGCTGCAAGGGAAGAGCATCTCCACTAACTTAGAATCACAGAATAATGTAGAGACCACAGAGTCCAACCCCCTGACATATAGGAACACACACTCAAAGCATTCCCCCAACAGATGGCCATCCAAGCTCCGCTTAAAAACCTCCAAAGAAGGAGACTCTACCACACTCCATTGAGGCAGCCTATTCCACTGCCAGACAGCTCTGACCATCAGGAAGCTCTTCCTGAGGTTCAGGTGGAATCTCCTTTCCTGCAGCTTGAATCCATTGCTCCTTGTCCTAGTCTCTGGAGCAATGGAAAACAAGCCCGTTTCCTCCTTGACATGACATTTCTTCAAATATTTAAACATGGCTATCATGTCCTCTCTTAACCTTCTCTTTTGAAGACTAAACATGCCCAACTCCCTAAGATGCTCCTCACAGGGCATGGCTTCCAGACCCTTCACCATTTTGGTTGCTCACCTCTGACCATGTTCCAGCTTTTCAATACCCTTCTTGAACTGAGGTGCCCAGAATTGGACACAATACTCCAGATGAGGTCTGACCAAAACAGAATAGAGTGGTACTATTACTTTCCTCAATCTGGACACCATACTTTTGTTGATGCAACCAAGAATTGTGTTGGCTTTTTTGTCTTGTCTTTACCTTACATTGTTCTGATGTAGTTCCTATCACACATAATTTGGGTAAATGTCAAAGCAGTTCCACCTTTTAAAAGCTCATTTTCCTCAGAGAACTATTTCTGCACTCTCGGTGAGGCACTTACTCCTCTCATTGCAAACCTGAGTGGTGAAATAACTTTTTTTCTTTTTGGGTTGCCATTGATGAAGTATCCTCGAGATTTCATTAAAAATTAAATAAAGACCCAAGGGGACACAAGGAAATGGATTTTCCATTTTTCTCCCTTTTGCTCTTGAGAGTGATTTATGAAGTACAAGTGCATTCATAAACTGAGCTACTACACCCCAGAGAAAACAAAGTAGAAATTATTCAACTGTTAGTGGATTATGAAGTAGCCTCTTCCAAATTTACATTGTGCACTGAAACCATTTTTATCTGTCTCAGAATGTTTCAGGTCCTGAGAAATTGCCAGGCCAGAATTCTTCCACTCACCATTTCAACTACATGCCACACAGCAATTTAAATTTGTATTGTTATATTAAATTCTCACAATTCTTTACACACACCCTCTGTCTGGAACCTTAAGGTGAACGTATTGTGGGGTTTTCTGGGGCCAAAAGAGTGACGGACCCAAGCTGACTAAGTAGGCTTCCATGGCTGAGTGGGGAACTGAACCCCAGTCTCCAGACAATTCTATGTGCTTGTCTTTAAAAACAGATGTTAGAACATATTAGAATACATTTTATTAGAAAGAAAGTTCAGATGCTTCTGTTTTATGTAATAAATTACTTCAACGCGTACTTCCAGAGCTGTGTCAAATGAGTCTGTAAACTTCACACATAACCGTCTCTTATCCTCATCTATCACTCTGTTGCCAAACTTTGAAAATGTCCTTTCATGTCTGTAAAATACTGATTTGTTCTGAACACCAGTAAGCGAAACCTATTTTCATGTTTCTGCAGAAGTTGAGAACTCACCTTGAGGGAGAGTATACACATAGTAACACCCAAAAGAACACTTAACATCCAAATACCATTGTTGTTGATGTTCTTATTCTTATTATTACTATTATTATTGCCCTGCGTTTCTCCTCAAGAGGACTCACAGTGGTTCTGCTACTACTACTGTTATGACTGCTGCTGCTAATGTATTCCATCTCCTTTCCCCCCTATACTACGACTCAAGGCAGCTTACAAACCATTGGAAGCAAAACAGATTAAAATGCATACAAATATATAAATGTTATTTTAAAAACACAATCAAATAACCTATGATTTAGAACTATATAAAGAACCTTTAAAAGAGGGGCAATAAAAATAACTCTGTTCCGTATGCATTGCATTTAGCACCTAACAGGCTTTTGGAAAGGGAAAAAAATATACATTGGAAGGAAGGACTTATTCTAGGTCCTTTCCGCACTACACTGTTATAGTGCTATTATTCCACTTTCAACCTCTTGTGGAATTGTGGGGTTTGTAGCTTCCTGAGGCCAAAGAGCTCTCTGGCAAAGAATTCTAAAAGCCCCTCCCTCAAGTGCAAACCTCGGGATTCCAGAGGATGTTGCAAGTGGAATAATAGCACTATAACAGTGTAGTGCGGAAAGGCCCTTAGGCCCTTTCTGCAACTCACCTTTTTGCGGATCTGGGGTGTGGGGATCGCATGAGCAGCCTCTTGTGAGAGGCTCTCACGTCCCCATTGCTTCAGCTCCCCAGCTGCTGCCTGCTCGCAAGCAGGTAGCACGAGACCCCCTCCTCTTCCTTCCGCAGTGCAGCCTGGGATTTTCCCAGGCTGTACTGGGGCTGGAAGTGCAAGCACTGCAGCTCCAGAGCTCTGCATGCACGGCAAGTGTGTGCGGGGCCCCGGAGCAATGTGCAATCGCTCACCATTTTTAGCTCAAAGCTGAAAATGAAATAGTGTGTGATCGGCACCTCCCAGCGCCTGGAGCATCACGCGATTGTGAGTGCGTCGTGTGGACCACTCCTCGCAGTCGTGTGATGCTCCATGGGCCCATTCGCATGACAAATGCCATGCGAAAAGGGCCTTAGTGTTCTGACAGAGGGAATTCCAAAATCTGAGAGCAACCACTGGGAAGTTCCTCTCTCTCATTCCCACCTAATGTGCCTGGGAAGTGGCACATGAATACACATGGACAAACATGCATCTGTGCTCCCTTTCTCTCACACACTCTGATGTGTCCATTACTCTAGGCACTGATGCATCCACAAAACACCCTCATGCACACACAGACAGATGGATCTCCAGTGTTAGCTGAGAGATAAAACATATGAAAGTAAATCTGTTGACCTTTAAGATGTCCTATTATTCCCTGTGTTATTTGTTGTTGCAAAAAGATAAGGTTACAAAATCCTCGAGAAAGCATTCAGCGGCAGCATGGAATGGTGATAGCATAATCAACAGCAAGGGAAAGGCCAAGAAGCCTATGGTTTAGACGATTCCATTGATCCAGGTATTGACCATTTGATGTGAAAGTTCTGGATTGTAATACCCCACATCATAGCCCAACTAAAATCATACTAATGATTTCTTTTCTCCATGTCCATTGTAAGCTATCAACTGCTGTCATTTCTTACTCTCCTACTAGAATATAACAGAGAACAAGTGATGTGAGTAGGGCCAAGCATCAGAAAACAGTCACACTGTATTTTTGAGAATATTTTTTTTCACACTCAATAAATATGAATAAATGAATAAACAAGCAAACTGTGAACCCACACTGGTCTATGGTTCATTGCAAACATGTCTCCTTATTTCCAAATTAAACAGAATATCTAATCACAATCCCACTGTTCTTTACGCTCCAACTGCCCCAATCTGACATGGAGAGTCTCAGGCCCTTTCCACATGCGGGGCGGGTAAACGGGTTGGTGCACACAGGGACGGATCTTACCGCTAAACGGGTTGCTCCGTCCCTGCAGGGAGTGCGTGTTCGCCGCTCCAAATGGCGGCGAATTTCAGCGGCGTTCGGCGGCACCCAAAATGGCGGCCGCCGGCTTCCAGCGGCACTCCACCAATCAGGGCAGCGTGCCAGCCGGAAGCCCGCCCCCGGGCAGCTCTGCAGAGACACTCTAACGCGTCCCTGCAGTTCTAAACGGGGCGCAGTGACGGGGCAACGCGCGCAAGTCACATAAAAACCACTTGAGAAGTAGTTTTTATAAGACTCGCAGTGCCACCCCCGCGGCCGCGCGAAGGTGGTTTGAACCTCCCATTTGCGAACCGCCCTCGCACGCCTCGTGGTGTAGAAGACCTCCTGGGGAGGTCGCCCTAGCGCGGGCAATATGCCTGTGTGGAGAGGGCCTCAGTTAATCCTCTGGTTTTTTTCAGCTCCTTTTAAAATTTTCCCAGTTTTTCTCTTCATTTTTCCTCCTTATACTTGCCTTCTTTCAGCAACTCAGCAAACTAAGTTCAAAGTGCCAAAGTAGTTTGCACTCAGTTAACTCAGTGAGTGGAGGAGGAGAGGACGGTGCAATCTTGGCCTTTCCAGTAGGCTCAGGCAAAAGCAAACTACTGCAGCCTCTCTGAGCTTGCATGTTCTTCCTCATTAAGAATTTTCTGCAACTTGACCCCACCTTGATGTTCCACAAACATCTGTTTTCATCTGTGAAATGTTAGAGGGTTATGCTGTTTTGGTTTGACATAGCAGGAAGCTCTGGCAAAATCAGTGTTTCTGGGAAAACTGTCAGCCTTCTTTATGTGACATTGTACCCCATCCCCTTCAGTCCTACCAAGCAAAAAAGCTCAACATACTTAATGATACAATTAATATGAAGATCTCTTCAGTTCGGTCAGTTACGCTGCTGCCACTGTTCTGGATCCTCTCCTGCTATTTGAGAACGGAATGGAGCTGAAGCTAAGCAATAACAAAGGCTCACATTCATGGTTTTAAACTGTTTTTACTTCTTGAACAGGCTTTAAACTGCTAAACGGTTTAATATGCTTTTGGCCCATTTATACTTCTGTTACTGTTTTAAACTTTAAAATTGTTTGAATTTGATTTTACTTGTGTACCACAATATATGCTACGGAGGGCAAAATTGAAATATGCTGGGATGCTGCCAGGACAATGCGGGATCGGGCCATGGTGTGGTAAGGGCCTAAGAATCAAAAATAGTAACTTTTCCAAGCCATGTGTGGTTCATTCTGATACTGATCTACAAATTGCTGGACTTAGCAGCAAAGTATGTTGAGAAGACGGAGTAACAATTGCAGCAATAAATGTATATCCAGATGTATATGATTAAAAATTATAGAATTAACTGATCACTAACTCTTTAAAAAGCTGACACTCCAACTAGTGGTTTATCCATGATGGTTTTCTTAATAACATTTGGAACTAGAATTCCCTCTTTGTCTGATGAGTTCAGTTGTCCACATATGAATGGACTATAGATGGGTAAATCTGATTATTGTGACCCAGTTTTGCAACTATTCCCCCATAAACTTGTTCCATTTCTTCATTAATCTGTGATTTTGTTTCCATTTATTTTTATAAATTAAAAAAAAAAGCATTCCTAAAAAACAATATATACAGATTGCATAACAAACTACATTGCTGTGCTTCAAAATTTCCTTTTTGTTCTACTTTTTTTTTCATAACTTGATTATCTATATTTGCCATTAGTTAAAGATTCAATATTCAACATTGCAAATGAAGGCACTTTTCATATATTTGATTTTTAACGTTGCTTCTCTTTCTGTAATCCTTCTTTCATTTAAGATATTGTTTTTATTTTCTTTTTCTCTTGAGGACTGTAGTACTTTTAGTGGTGCATTTGGGTCTCTGGATTAGTTTGTTCATTAGCTTCTCTAAAGGAACAAATGAGAAATGGAAAAAGAAAGTCTGTCGGTGCTGTGACATTGGTGTCTTTGTTAAAGCTCTAATTTACTCACATTCTCCTTGATGGACATGTAAGCAACACCTACTCACCAGGGTAATGGAGAAAGTTAGTGATTATATATACTAAGGTGATGGAAGGAACAACTGCTTTAATGGAGGGAGAAAGCTTGATTAACAGCAAATGCCATGGGGAGAACTGATGGTTTTATAGGGTGAATGAATCACACGGAAGGAAGATGGCAATTCAATATGTCTCTGCCCATTGGCAAAAGATGCAGGGAAGGCAGGAACAGAAAAGAAACAACAGCAGCTGTTCTGAAGCCACCAGATGTAGAGATGTAAAGGAAATTAGACCACATTCAGAAAAGGCTCAAAAACATGTTTCTTGCACCCCAGAATTCCGTAGGAGGTTGAAAGTGGAATAACAGAGCTATAATAGTGTTGGGCAGAAATGGCCTAAACTAGTTGGGACTAACCAAAAGATTTTAATCCCAGAAGACCACTAAAGATATTTGGAGAAAATGAATATAATGCAGTCTGCTTACAGTACACTTTGCTGCACCACATCATTCAAATGTGGGAAAGTCCTCCCCTAAAATTGCTGTGAGCTGTGCCTAGGATGCTCAACGTCGATCTCCTTTTACACAGAAAACCAGGAAATGCAATTGGGTTTGCTGTAATTGTTTAAAATAGCAATAGAGCTTTTAGGTCGATGGCAATAAAGAGGCCACAACGGACTTCAGGATGGAAATGGAAATATAAAACGAAATCATATACACAGATCACACTGCGTAATTCATACACAACTTGTGCTGAAAACATTTTGAATTATTCAAGCAATAAACCTCACTATTAACTGGATGCTGTACAAATCTCTGATGGAAAATTTTTTAAATCTGTGGGTCTTTTTGATCTTATATTCATTTCCCATATGTTTGTTTGTTTTTTCTGAAAGCATACCTACTTCACATTCCAAACGTTCTCTATTATCTGGTTTCAGAAAAGAATTCTCCAATATAGGAAGTGTTCTATGCTGATAAAATGCTTAAGACTAATATATTTATCACTCTAATAGAAAGAGCTTTACTTGAGGAGGCTTAGGAAAATTGTTTGCTGACTTTTGTTTGTGCACAATGCATTTGTCACATTGATTTCTGGAGCACATTTTGGCTGACAGTGCCACTATTCTTTCATCTGCACCAAGTTTCCAGGCAGAATACAAAACCTTTACCTATGCAGCCTTGGTAAGATGGGAATGGGGTGTCTGCAAGGCTAATTCTTTCCCTAAGATCCTACCCACCCATTCAGCATCATATCAGACAGCCTATGGGATATCCAAGAAATTTTAGAAGCGTGACTGGGATAGGAACTTTTCTTTTGTGGCACCCTGGTTGTCAATATCCCTTCCTAGAGGGCTTCAGATAGTCCCTCTGTCTCAAACTGATCAGGGGCTCTGCTCCAAATGCCTTCATATGTTGATATACTGCGAGTGGTCTTTTTCCACAATAGGCCTTCAGGACTGGGCATTTTTTAGGGTAACCCTGCAGTTATGACATGGAGTTCCCAGCCCAGGGAGCCTGCATAGTGTAGTGGTATGAATGTTGGACTAGAGCCTTTTCCACAGACAAGTGTCACCCCGTGATGGCGACGCAAGAGGAGTAGGACCGTGGCCCTTTCCACATGGCATTTGCCATGCGAAAGGGCACTTGGAGTGTTGTACAATTGTGAGGAGCTATCTGCACGATGCACTCACAATTGCGCTACACTCCAGGGGATGGCAGGCGCCGATCGCGCACCTTTTCATTTTCAGCTAGAAGCCGAAAATGGTGCTCGATCACTCATTGCTTCCGGGCCCCGCACACACTTACCTGGCATGTGGAGCCTCTGGAGCCGCATCGGTCGCACTTCCTGCCCCAGCGCAGCCTGGGAAGGTCCCAGGATGCACTGTGGAAGGAAGAGGCAGGGTTCTCGTGCGAGCAGGCAGCTCGTACGGAGCTGAAGCAGCAGAGACGTGAGAGCCTCTCACTGAAGGCTGCTTGCATGATCCCCACACCCCAGCACCGGAAAAAGGTAAGGTGTGGAAAGGGCCCGTGACAATGCTTCTGCGTGATGTCATTCTTTAGGCCCCTCTCTAAACTGCAAACCCCAGGATTCCATTGGATGTTGCAAGTGGAATAATAGAACTGGAAAAGTCTACTGCGGAAAAGGCCTTCATCCCTGACACAAGATGCAAACCTTTAAGCGATTTGCAACAATGCACATTCAGATATCTCATACAATTTCTGGTTGTGCAATGGGATCTATAGCACAATGATGCCCCTTGTACAACAGTATCGATTCTGCCATGAGCACACTGCTCAGTTCCTTTGCACAATGGTCCTGAAGATGGAGCTTCATTGCTGCTCCCCTCCTGATAAGACATTATTGTGCAATGTCACAATTCACCTTTATGTGCTCATAAGTCACTTTACAATGACGCGAACACCAAATGGGATGCCAGCCTATATTCTGAATTTTTTGTATGCTATGAATTTTAAAACTGTCTCTCTATCAGTCTTGGCAAGCCCCTTTGCGTCCCAGACTGGGGGAAAAGACAGGAGAATAATAATAATAATGAGAATGGTGATAACAATTTCACTCCAGAGATACAAGGCACTTTGTGATAGATTCAAACCATTCATAAACTAAATGCTGCTCAGTACTTTCAGCTCTACGGAATTAAATACCCTAGAAGATTTTGTGTATGAGAATGAGAAGCAAGCTGTGGTCCAGAAAATAACTTGGACGATGCCTTTGCCAGCTCGGGTTACACGGGTGGAATTGCATTTTAAAAAGTTCCCATGTATTTTTGATTTTTTTTAAAAAAATCCCCCAAACATAGAGAATAAGGCCATTTCTGCACTATACTCTTAGAGTGCTATAATTCCACTTTCAACCTCCTATGGAGTCTTGGGGTTTGCAGGTTAGGGAGGGGCCTTTAGAATTCTCAGCCAGGGAAATCTTTGGCCTCACTAAACTCCAAATCCCAGAATTCCAGCAGACATTGAAAGTGGAATAGTAGCACTATAACCATCTAGTGCAGAAATGTCCTTAGTGTATCAGAATAAGCACAGGCTAGACTGAACACCAACACAGCTAAACTTGAAAGGATGTCATGCTGAAGATGGAGCAAGTTTGTTTTCTTCTGCTCCAGAGGCTAGGACACAGAGCAACAGACTCAAACTACAGGAAAAGAGATTTCATCTAAAGATCGGGAAGAAATTCCTGATGGTAGGAGCTATTCGACAATAGAATATGCTGCCTTGGAGTGTGGTAGATAGCCTGCTTTGGAGGTTTTTCAACAGCAACTGGATGGCCATTTGCAGGGAGTGCTTTGAGTGTGTGTTCCTGCATAGCAAGGATGCATGAACCATTTCCCCACTAGGCTGTTATAGCATGATGATTCCACTTTCAACCTCCTATGGAATCCTGGGGTTTGCAGTTTTGGGAGGGGCCACTTGGCCCCTCCCAAAACTGCAAACCCCAGGATTCCATAGGTGATTGAAAGTGGAATCATCGCGCTATAACAGCCTAGTGTGGAAATGGCTCATGGTTCTAATTTAAATTTAGGCATCCTACAGTAGCGGCATTGGTGGATCACTTGAGGGTGAGGACCCAAGGTGATACAGTGACTGGAGTATTCTCATGCCTTCACTCCTCTGTGAGGCTCACTTTTGGTTATTCACCATCTCTCCACCTGCCTATCTCACAGGGAAAATGTGAGAATAAAAGGGGCATATTACAGTCATGCAATCCCAATTAGTACCATGTTCTGTGTGGGGCAAAGGTGGGTTAAAAATGTAAGCCAATACTTTCCGGTGGATCAATCTACTTCTATGATAAGAAAAGATGAGAGCTTATGCTTGTGGTCATGAAGAAAAAGCCCCATTTTAATGAAAAATGCCAAGGCTAATGACGCTAGTTCTCGTTTCTTAGGGATGTCTAATTAGCATCGTCACATTTTACAAGGGTAATTTTTTGGATGGTGTAATGAAGAAACAGAAATAGTAAATTGCATATCAAAACAGCTGGAAGCATTCGGCATTAAAATTTTGAGGCAGAGTTTCTGATAAGGCACTAAAATAAAAAAATGGGAAACAAGAAGGAAAGAAAGGAAGAAAGGAAGAAAGGAAGAAAGGAAGGAAGTAGGCAGGTAGGCAGACAGGCAAGAAGGAACGAAGGAAAGAACCTTTCTCTAGAGTTATGAGCCAAGGGGTAGATAGATTGTTTGGGTTTTTTTTTAAAGCAAGAGTTAAATGTGGTTTGAGTGTTCGACTAGGACTTCAGGAGATCTGGGTTTCAGTCGCCACTTTGCCATGGGAACCCACAGACTGACCTTGATCTGGAACATTTCCGCACAGCACTCTTATAGTGCGATGATTCCACTTTCAACCTCCTACGGAATCCTGGGGTTTGCAGTTCCAGGAGGGGCCGGCTGGCCCCTCCTGGAACTGCAAACCCCAGGATTCCGTAGGAGGTTGAAAGTGGAATCATCGTGCTATAAGAGTGCCATGCAGAAATGGCCCAAGTCACACTCTCCCAACTTTAGAGGAAGAAAACAGCAAATCTCTTCTGAATAAATCTTGCCAAGATAGCCCTGGAACAGGGTCACCTTAAGATGTTAAAGGACAAAAAATGGCTATACACTCTCCCTTGTCTAGCCATGCTTCTCATAATAATCCAAACAAATGCCTACTAATTCCATTAAAAATTTAGTATGGTTTTTTTCCTGTGGCCTTGAGGGTTTCAAAGTAAATTTGGTACTCATGAGACATTATTATAGAACAAGGTGGGTTTCAGAAGCATTTACAATCAGGGCAGTAGTACCACATTTGTAAATGTGAAGAGCAACTGGTTGTGAGGTTGTAAGTCCAATTTACATTGCAACTGATGAACCAGAGGCCAAGCATTAAATAGAATTGTCCATCTGGTGTGATACTGAGGCTCAGAGGTGTTGCTGATGTTCTTTCTCTCTGCATGTGTGTGTGCGAGGAAGATGCTTAGGTGATCTTGAGAGAGGGTTGACGCAGACAGAGGCCACATCTTTCTTGGTCGTGATGGGACTAAGCACATTAAGTCATTAAAAGTAATTACAGAACTATTTCCTTCTCCATAAGCAGCAGCAAAGTAACTTCTTCTGAAATCTCAGCCATTTCTGTCCTGTGTATGGTTGCAAACCACTTTGTAACTAGTGTACAGTGAGTCCCTGAAGAAGCCTTTGCCCTATTACAATGCCTGAACTTACCTCCAGAAGTAACAGGCAAAACTAATCTCTGGACATTTCTGTATTAGCCTGTTACGGCACTATGATTCGACTTGCAACATCCTGTGGAATCCTGGGGTTTGCAGTTTTGGGAGGGATGTTGCAAGTGGAATCATAACGCTATAACAGGCTAGTACAGAAATGGCCTCTGTCTGCATCAACACTGCCCCAAGATTACCCAAGAACTGCCTTCAGATAAGAAAACGTTGGCTTGAGACACCAACAATGTCAATGTCTTCCTCTGTATGGTTTTTAACATATTTGCCTGATGAAGAAGCTGGTGAGTTTCAAAAGCTTGCATAATGTTTTTCGCACCTTTTGGTTGGCCTAATAAAGCTATCACTGCCAGTAGTTTTTGGGGGGATTTTGCTGAATTTTGCTTCACGGCCAACGTGGCTATCCCTACCTGTATAAACATTGTACTATTGCTTTGTAGCTACCAGAGTGATACAGGAGAGAAGTACAGACAGTTTGGAGCATCAGAACAGAGTGGCAGGCTGCTTCTGAAAGTTAATGTCAGGATGACCGCACTGTTTTTGAGGTTATTGCACTTTCCTCCCTCCTTCATCTCCTTTTCTAAATTGATACCATTGCTGGGGCGTTGGTGATAAACGCCATTTCTATACAGCACTGTTCTAGTGCTATTATTCCACTTTCAATATCCAATGGAATCCTGTGGTTTGCAGTTTGAAGAGGGGCCTTTAGAATTTTCAGCTAGAGAGGTCTTTGGCCTAGTAAACTACAAATCCCAGAAATCCACAAGATGCTGAAAGTGGTATAGCATTATAACAATGTTGCGCAAAAATGGCCAAAATCAAGATGGTGGTCAGAATCCATCTCGTTCCAGAATGACACTTCTCCGTTAGTAGCAAGTGTGTGTTTTGGAGGGAAGCATGGATAGAAGTGAAGGCCACAGTCAACATTTTGACACCAAGTTCCTCAGCCTGAACCCATCATGTCTGAAACATGGTTCTGAATCCTATTAGTGAGTCCCAGCTAGAATAGATTTATTTCATCCATTACTGAATGATGAATCAACATGTTGGTAAACCCATTCAGACAAAACCCCATTGATTTGGGCCATGGTGTTTGAAACTGTCCCAATTTTTGTAGGTCAGAGAGGTAGGGTCTAGAATACTTTGGGTAATTTGAAGCTCTATGGCACATCCAAAATTAAATGTAAATTATTTCACCATGTGACAGCTGACAAGAACTCAAATTCATGTGACATAGAACTGAGATTTTTTTTAAAATGAAAGAGTGTAACATTGTTGGGGGATTTAATTCCTCCATTATAGTTCCTTTCAATCTCTTGCGCAGAAGCCAAAGAAATTGATTTCTCCCTAGTTATTTCTCACTGAGTGAATAGATTCCTTGCCTTCTGCATTCTTGCTTCGGCAGCCAATTATTAATAGATTCCTTCTGATGTAAACAGCCAGTAATGTGACCAAAAGTGCTTACAGCAAACATTCTATTATAAATGGGGGGGGGGCGGAATGTCCAGGATTTTAAACAGTAACATGATTATCATAAGAAACTCACTGCATTTTGTGGCTTAGATTCAACCAGCTACTTGGATTTGCAGAATCCATCTTTGCTTACCCAGGGCATTTAAAAAAAAAATATCTCTGAATAGCTGATTGCCATAAAATTAGTGAGTATTGTAGCTTGTCTCAGTTTCCAAAGTCACAGGGAGAGAGCATGGAGGACAGCTGTTTGAGGAAACCAAGGCTGTATTTGGGTGAAATAATAAACTGTTGTGTTGTTGTTGTTGTTCTGTGCCTTCAAGTTATTTCTGACTTAAGCTGACCCTATGGCAAACTTATCACAGGGTTTTCTGGGGCTGAAAATGTATGGTGAACCCAAGACTACCCAGTGGGTTTCTGTGGCTGAGCAGGGAATTAAACCCCGGTCTCCACTACACAACTATGAACTACTACACTATGCTGGCATTCAATGATAAATTATGGTATACTATTCCCTTAATGAGACTTGGACTAAGGAACTGCCCTTTCCATTCTCTTCTCGCACATCTTTTCCTTTGCAGCAACTTAAAACTTTCAGTTGAACATTTAGGGATACAGTTTATGCATCCCAATAAACAGGGCCAGGCAAAGTGACCAAAGGAATGGGAGCACGGCAAATAGAAGAATTCCAGGAATGGACAGTTTTCGATGTCTCATTTTGCGATGCTAAAGAATAAGGGGACTAAATGAAAATTTCATTGGAGGTAGAATTTGTGTTTGGGGTGGGCAATGCCTTTATTTAAACTGTTGGTTACACCGATGCCTCCCTCTGATGCACCAAATACATTCTGGTAGCAATCTCTTTCTTCTAACCATGTGGGAAGCCACGCGGAACACATGCTGCTTCTCTGAAAATGTTCAGTGGTGCTCATCTGTAGGCTCTGGAAATCCTAAACATGCTGGGACACCTTAGAGAAGTGGTAAGAAGCATGCAAGGTTGGTACATATGCTTCTTTGTGTCTCTGTTCTGAGTAGCTGCTTATGGTTAAAAGAAAGAGACCAGCCATTAGCTTTTTCACAATGGCAGGATAGTGGTGGCCAGATGTTGGTGGCAGCGGGGTCTGGCTGGACAAGGGAACAGCCCAAAATTTGCCAGCAAAACAACATCCAGAAGGATGAGCAAATAGGCCTCATTATGGAGAACTATGAGACATTTCAAGTATAACATGAAACCAGAGCCATGAGGGGCAGTAGGCTGGAATGAGAGCCAGCTGGCTCCAGCCTTTTTAAGGAAGGCAGAGGGTGGTGGTCCAATGCCAGAAACAACCTGTGTGTTTGCCAGTCCTTCCCTTTGTGTGCTGTGGATTCCCTACTTTGCTGTCTGCTTGGATTCTCCAATCCTCGGGCTGTCAGACCTTATGGCTCACTGGATTCCTGAACTCCTGGACCAACTTTTTGACTTTGCTCCTGCTCAATGCTAAATAGACAAGCTCTGCTGAACTGTCTGTTTGTCTGCTGAAACAGCCTTTTGGTAGCTTTCTACTCCATTGCCTGGCAATGGGTAGCAGGCAGCTATAACATCATACCTGGACAGTTTCGTTTACTATTGGCTTGATAGACTGTACTATTGAAAGGATTTTTGGAAAGCCATTAATGTTGGGCTTTCCCACCAAATTCTCTTGAACTTGTGACCTGGTCATGCTGAGGCCATCCTGACATGCTTACAGCCAGTGTCCTGCTTAGCACATGTTTCCAGCCATAAATGTCCAGTTTTTATACGTAAATCATATTTCTTGCCAGTTTTGCTATCCCACGGGATGTGGCGTGTAAGCGGTGATAACAAAGGCCATTTCTGCACTATCCTGTTATAGTGCTATTATTCCATTTTCAATATCCTTTGGAATTCTGGGGTTTGTAGTTTACTGTGGACAAAGAGCTCTCTGGTTGAGAATTCTAAATGCCCCTCCCTAAACTGCAAAGCCCAGGATTCCACAAGATGTTGAAAGTGGAATAATAGCGCTATAACAGTGTAGTGTGGAAACGTCCAAAGTGAGGGCATGATTATACCTTTGATCTTCAAATCCCATGCATACATCTGAAGAAGAGACAAACAGCAAAAGACTCAAGCCTCAAATAATTTACCGGCAGAATTCTCCATGTTAAGAGAAATTATCCTCAAGACAGTAAAAGATTTCCAAAATGCTCTTCCCTCCAATTAATCACAATAATAGACTTGAGTGCTAATCTTTACATAGCAGTTAATTTTTCCCCCTCCCAAATATGATTGGGTAGTCAATTTGCTGATCAGCTGCAACACAGAGCTAACTGTAGAGCCTTTGTTCAAGACGGGAGAAAAAGATTCAAATAAAGAACTGCTTAATATAATTAAATAAAGAGCCTTAAATAACTTTGCTCTTTTGCAAAGAAGATGGGAACAATTTTCTTTGCATCAGAGCCCAGCCAGCAGGTTCCATGTTCAAAATTCTAATTAAAGGTGAAATTAATGTCACTTGATGGGATTTGAAAGTACATCTTGATCTTTTTGACATTTAAGAACTGTTTAAAACCGTATTTCATCTAATTGCATTTCAAAGCATTTGCTTTAATTGATCCATATCTACAGTTTTTAAATGGCTAAAAGTATTTCCGTGTCTTTGGCATTAAGAATAACTAGGGGAATCCTCCTAACTTCAGACCATAGACTTTCACAACAATCTCTTTTCTCCAAATGTGCTTTATTGGTGCTAATTTAAACAAGGATGCCCCTAGAAGCTGAACATTGTTTAGGGACTTTTTTCCCCCTTGCCATGGAGAATTTCTCTGCTGAACATTAACAGCTTCAAAATGGGTGGGTTTTTTTTTTTAAGATACTGTGAATATACATCTATTAATCCATTGCATTTTGTGCATCATAGATCATTTCCGCACTGCACTGTTATAGTGCTATTATTCTACTTTCAACATCCTATGGAATCCTGGGGTTCACAGTTTAGGAAGGAGCTTTTGGAATTCTCAGCCAGACAGCTATTTGGCCTCAGTAAATTATGATAAACTCCAAATCCCAGAATTTCACAGGAGCTTGAAAGGGGAATCATAGCACTATCAGTGTAGGGCAGAAAGAGCCATAGTTTCTGTACAGCTTGAGTCTTGGATGTGATACATAACTTTCGATATAAATAAAAAACAGTGGGCAAACCTCTCCCCAGCTCTGAAAATACAAAGAAAAGCTAACAGACGAGATCCTTTATCAGACTTTCTCCAAAGCTTCTGATCAAAGAAAACGTGTACAGCTGCGAGATGCAATGTGTGGCCCCGTGTTGGTGTACTGCAACTCCCACGATCCTTCCCCACTGATTAAATATGGGATTTTTTTTTAAATCACTTCAACCTTTCTTTTTTTAAATTCCTGTCCCACATTCAATTAAGGATTCAATAAAAGAAAAAAAGATGAAAAGGAAGTTCAGGAACATTTTGCTCAGTTTCCCCTTACAGTCACAGAACGTAGCCTGTTGAAGACAGATGGATGAAACCTCACTAATTTCTTTACTGATAGTCTACCTTTCTCCTTGGATATTCAAAGCAACTTAAAAGAGGAGGTTAAAAAAAGTAGGTACAATGCAAAGCAAAATGAAGATTCCTCTAAAAACATTAATTAAAACTGGAACAATGGAACGGAAATGATATTTCACCAAAATGAAATTCCTCATTGAGAGTAGAGCAGGCATACATTTCTTCAGTGCTGTTGTTCAAAGGGAGTGTACTAATGATTTGACAAGGCCCTTAGTTTGATGAAGTGCTTAGATTTCTCCCGTGCACGTTCTTGAACTCTGGTACTGAGTACCTGACCAAACTACAAACCCCAGCATTCTCTAGGAGAAAGCCATGGCCCCTTCTACAGGACATCACCATCCCGCATTGGGGACGGGAGAAGGACAGGACCTGGATGATGCTTAGGCATGACATTGTCCATGTCCCGTTGTTCTGCTGTCCCCAGTCAGCACAATTGAGCTGCAAATCATTGACGGCTTCTCCTCATCAATGACTGGAGATCACGCAGTCCTTTCACTGCCCTCCTACACTTACCTGAGTTGCAGAGGGTCAGGAGGAAGGATGGTCATGCTTCTTGCTCCAGTGCAGCCTGCACCAGTGCCCAGTTGCACTGCGGAGGAAAGAGGCATGGCCATCACGCCTCCTCCATTCCTGCGCGCAGAGGGAGCAGGCTGGGGTGCTTCTGTCAAGCTCCCCTCCTGGGAGATGCTCTACCAGGATCCTCTCAGGACACTTCCTTGATCCAGCAAAGTGTGGAAAGGGCCCGTGACAATTGAACTCCTATCAGACTGCTATAATTGTTTAGCATAGATGTACCCAATTGTTGAAGACTCTTTTATTTTGTTGGGCTTTTCCATTTCAAAGCAGACTGTGATGGTAGCAAAGTATACTTCCATTAGGGTACAATTCCAGATTCTGAATGCTCCAGAGATGAGGACTTGGAGCAATGGATTCAAACTACAGGAAAAGAGATCACATCTAAACATCAGGAAGAGTTTCCTGATATAAGAGTAGTTTGGTGGAGGAATATGTTGCCTGGGAGTGTGGTGGAGTTTCCTTCTTTGGAGGTTTTTCAACAAAGGTTGGATGCCCATCTCTCAAAGGGAGTGCTTTAACAGTGAACATTTCCACAGGGCACTCTTATAGCACAATGATTCCACTTTCAACCTCCTATGGAATCCTGGGGTTTACAGTTCTGGGAGGGGCCACTTGGCCCCTCCCGGAACTGCAAACCCCAGGATTCCATAGGAGGTTGAAAGTGGAATCATCGCGCTATAAGAGTGTCCTGCGGAAATGGCCAGTGTCTTCCTGCATTGTAGGGAGTTGGACTGGATGACCCTTGTGGTCTCTTCCATCTCTATGATTCTGTAATCAGAGAAGCTGCTTCCCAGTAAGTAGGGACAGGGAAGGTCACTCCAGGATCCAATGTGTTTTACTTATATATACATAAAGATCATACAGGATTTCAGCCTGTATTATTATTTCTGAAGTTACTTCAAGCTCTTTTGACAGATGTGTTATGCTGCATTTCATTACTTTCTCTCCTTACCTTGTTCTTCTTTTGTTTCAGATAAATAATGATGCTTTCAGGAAAGATTAAGCATAGGCAGGCAATAAAGCAATGGTCCAAACACAATTTTAATTGGAACTTCAGATCCTGTAGGAAAAACAGAAATTAAATCATTAATAACATGATTTCTACCAGCAGACAGAAGGCATCAGGCAAAAGACAGAATCCCCAGATTTGGAAATTTAAGAAGCTTTTCACCCCCCATTTCTTGGTTATGCACAGTGGCTGTCAGTATATGTTCAGTAGCCTAAGAACTCATTCAAATTCTCTCTAAGAAGTCATATCTGGAAACTACAAGGAAGCAATCTAAGGTCATGTGATCTGTGCCCATAGATCATAGAGTTCTTCTGCTAGACCTCAGTGAATGGGGTTGCATGGAAATGAGCCACATGATAAGGAATTTTTACATTTGTGTACAAAGCAGGCACACACAGGAACCAAACTAGATCAGGACAATGGTGTTCAGGAAGGGAAGGCAAACTGGCATCCATGGCTGTGTCTGGACATAAATAATCCTACCACCATTACTGTTATTTAGTTTCATCCTGGACATATAAAGAGCCACACACAAGGAAAGTGATATTATCCTTTCTTTTTTACTCTACAGGGCCTTATTTTGTAGATTAAGCAATCGATTTCAGTTACAATCATTTCTCCCTTTCCCACTTTCCTTCTTTGTCCTCACCTGCTGAATTCCAAGTACAAAAGTAGTTTGCACTCAGTTAACTCAGTGGGAGAGGGGAGGAGGCCTTCCCAGTAGGCTCAGGCAAAAGCAAACTGCTGCAACCTCTCCCACATTGTGTGTTCTTCCACATTAATAACTTTTGCCATCTTGACCATACTCTGATGTTCCATCACCACACGTATCTGAATTCTCAGCTGTGAAATGTTGGAGGGTATGGTATTCAACCTGGCAACGCTAGCACAGGTTCGATCTCTAAACACAGCCTGGTGCAAATATGAACCAGGTGAAATCTTCAGCTCTTCCTGTAATTTATTTTTTTTTCTGCGCCGTGTCTCACTGTAGGCCATCTAGGAAGCTACACTTTGTGCCAAGACATAGGAGGAAAGTCTTTAGGTACCTATTCCTATCTCTCTTTTGGAGTGGAGTGATCCATTAAATATCAGGCGTTTACTATGACGTCAACTGCCTGACCTTCAATTCTGGATATAGTGGCATTTCAGATCACCCCACCCACCCTGCTGTCGGGTGAACCAAAGAGCTCTCATTAATGTGGCTGTGGTTAAAAGAGGGGTTGATCCCTTGAGCTGACCCAAGGAGGAATTTAATCAGCCTCTCTGAGGTGGAATCTTATTGCCTGAGTCATTGCAGTTCCTCCTGTCAGCATGCTTAATTGAGTTCTTTCATAGTTGCTACACGTGTCCACCAGCACTAATTATACAGTGATCAATTTCTTTTGCTAACAGTGTTTGATCCATAGGCACTCCTCGGCAAACTGAAAGTCAGTGCGGGAGTGCACTGGGTGTCAGTCGCCTTGATTGAAATGTAAAGATTGTTTTGAAAGGAATTAGGGGAGAAATTCTATCACCTGTTGCACATTGATTGAAAAGGGGAAAATGTTAAATGGCCATTTGTCAGTGTGTCTCACAGTGCCTGCTTGCTACCTTCTGGAATAGAGAAACTCAAAGGAATATGTTTCCAGTGTTGCAACTGAAGGTAACGCCACCTACCCCCAGAGAAAGTATACATCGGTGACTACAGAAATGGATCCTTGCTAAATTAGTTTCTGGTGGGTGCATGAATTTTTTGGCCTCCCCGTCTTCTTACCACTCCCTACACACCCCATCCTGTGAGATAGAAAAATTGGCAATAAATATCATTCTTACATTAACACTGGACACTTATGCCTGGGAAACGTGTGGTAAGCAGGACACTGGTTGTAAGCCTGAGCTAGATCAGGATGGCCTCAAAATGGCCAGGTCGTGAGTTCAAGAAGAATCAGGCAGGAAAGCCAGGTATTAATGAGCTTCCAGTTATCAGATCAATGATCTGGCATGTGAAAACAATAGTAAATGAAAATGCCACGGTATGGCAGGCAAGCACCCCTGCTGGGTGCATTTCCTACAGAGACCTTCCCCATTCACATTACCCAACCAAAACATTAAGAGGCTGTCAGGACTCCCATCAATGTTTCGTCACCCTCAAAGTGAGATAATCACTCCCTTCTGGACCTCTTTTGTTTACTCTGCCAGAAAGCCATTAACAGCGACCCCTTCAGGGTAGGAAAAAGGGTATTTAAACCCTACCTCTGACCCTGGCAATTCAGAGTACTTTGGATGCACATTGGCATGTTCTCTGCACATTGGCCCCCATATTTCCGTGCTACCCTCAGATTGTGGACTGAGCCATTCTGTTTTGACTTTCTTTTGGACTGGTAGATATTACCTGCTACACCTGAAATCTCTCTCTGTCCAACCTTTCTCACTTCTCCATTCACTAGCTTTGTACGGTTCATGAAACTGTTTGATTTCTTGTGTGTGTGTCTGTTCATTTTCAATAAAATGTCATATTTAAACCTCTGACTGGAGACCTACATTTATACAGATATACAAACGTGAAAAGAGCCTGTTGTTGGAGCTATAATTTCTAAGCAGACATTGGCACTGCTGGTGGACCTCAACATCCACGCTGTTTGGGGTAACATTCTCGTACAAGAAACCTTTTTTTCTATGCAGAAATCAGGTTTTTTCACTTAAAAAAGCCCATGTGTTTCTCTATGCAGAGTAATTCTTCCATTCCATTTGGGCACGCTTGAATAAGGAAAGAATACTTCAGAGAAATGTTTTTCCTGCTATAATCATCAGCCCCCATATGCAAGGACAAAATAGTTGAGAATTTACATTGTTACTGCAGAGACTTCCTAATGGGAAATGCCTGAACGTTCTGGAAACCAAAACTTGGTGGTAATAAGTTACAAATAACACAGGTACCTGTAACTAGTTACTTTCTGACAAAAACAAGTGTTACATTTCAAAATTACCATGGTTTGACAGAGCAGAATGTTTTTACTCATGTCATAAGTACCATCTTTATTTACTGCTCAAAGTTGTTTTCAAAGTATGTTTTTAGAGCTAATCTGTCAATCATATTTCACATTTTATTCTGTTCTCTGAACAATCTATCAAGTTTTTCCTCTTCCAAAAAGCTATGGAAAATAATAGAAAAAACAAATAGTGGAATAAACAATGTGGCAAATTACCTTTGTAACATCATAACAAGGAGTGACAATGCATTACAGTTTAAATGTTAACAAATCATGGCAAAGTTACTTTCAAACAGTAACTTTCCAAGGTTTGCTGGAAAACTGACAGTTCTAGAGAGATCTTTGAGATCCTACCATCTTGATGTATTAGCATATGGGTTTTCAGTGTAACAATACACAATAACCCTACGAGTAATGATTGACCCACAATAAGGTTGATCCATTCTTTTTCAAGCCCAACACAGAGCAACAAATTCAAAGCATATGGTTTGCTTACCCCTTTAGGTCAGAATGTTTTGAATAGCCCATGCTTTCCATTCAGACAATGTAGCCTCATTACAGACATTAAAATAAATCTGTACTGCAGGTATGGAGGTCTTCTAGCTTTACTAGCTTAACTAGATCTTGTTGGTAGGCAGCAATACATGGACTGAAGTCCTCTTTTACTTGTAATATCTGTCCAGGGACATTATTCTCAGCTGATTGTAACTGTGATTGCATAAAGCAATCTGTTTTCTAGATTGCTGCTGCAATCCCATCTTCCTGACCTTTGGCACTACCCTGAAATTATACTATATATCTATTCTATTCTGTGGGCTAAAACAGGTCCTTTCAATTCACACAGTGTACATAAATAAAGCACATGGTTTTAGCATCTTTGTTCCCAACCAGGCAGTGGTTGGTGCTCTGTTACTGATGTATGCAGGCATAAGTTGAACGTAGACTTACATGCAATTTTTGAGGGGAGTCATTTTAGGTTGGCAATCTTCTCCTCTTTCTGTTTTCACCAAAGCCCTCCTGGACTCAGTGTGAAGCCCTTCTAGGGCCATTCAGTGGATGGTGGAGAACAGCAAGGAATGGGCAAGTATACGGCTGTGTCATAGAATCATAGAATCATAGAGCTGGACCATCCAGCCCAACCCTTTGCCATGAAGGAACACACATCAAAGCACTCCCAACAGATGGCCATCCAGCCTCTGCTTAACAACCTCCGAAAAAGGTGCCTCCACTACACTCTGAGACAGCATATTCCACTGCCGGACAGCTCTGACCATCAGGAAATTCTTTCTGAGGTTCAGGTGGAATCTCCTTTCCTGCAGCTTGATTCCGTTGCTTCTTGTCCTACTCTCTGCAGCAGCAGAAAACAAGCCTGCTCCCTCCTCAACATGACATCCTTTCAAATATTTAAACATGGCTATCATGTTCCCTCTTAACCCTCTCTTCTGCACAGTAAACATCCACAGCTCCCTAAGCCATTCCTCATAGAGCATGGCTTCCAGATCCTTCACCATTTTGGTTGCCTTCCTCTGAACACGCTCCACCTTGTCAATATCCTTCTTGAACTGAGGTGCCCAGAACTGGACACAGTACTCCAGATGAGGTCTAACCAAAGCAGAATAGAGTGGTACCATTACCTCTCTTGATCTAGACACCATACTCCTGTACCTGTAGCCAGATACAGAATGATGACATCATCCTCCATGACCTCCAGGAGACTATGGTGGATCTCAGCAGGTGATGTTATTAGCTCATAGTCAGATACTTCTCTGATCCACCACCATTCCACTTTCCAGCAACCACAGAATAGCTGTAGGGGAACTGTTAACCACTGGACTGGGAGGGGAACATGAGGAGGGAAATGCTGCAATTTCACCTGCAGAACTTTTATGCTGCATTCTGCCATATAGAATCTCAGCTGGAAAGATGATCTGGAACTAGCTCAAGACTGAAGGACTTGAGATAACAAACTCAGCAAGGAAAGACTTAAAACAGGTCCCCACTGCAAGCATCAACAACCTGCCTTCAACTTTGCACCTGTTGCCCTGATCTATAGTGTAACAGATATTGATGAAAAATATGAGTTTCATTCAGTTTTTGCCTACTTAACATCGGTCTTATTCAACTCTTGCCCTCTGTTCAATCTTTTTCTTCTTTCTTTTTTTAATCTTTTGCTGCCAGCACAACAGAATCAAATATTCTCCCTCTGGCTCAGTGGGATTAAGAGACCGAATAGTATCTTAGAGAAGATGAGCTCAGTCCAGAATACTAATTAAAAGGAGAGGAATCAGACTGAAATATAATTTCTAATTATAATATTTATGTAATAAGAATGTAATAATTATTTAATGATTATTGTATTTTTATATACGTAATAAAATAATATTCAGTCTGATTTAGGAATGCTATAAATGATGCCCAAAATCATGTATCAGCTACTTAGGCAAGTATACTTAACTAAGCAACCTCTTTTGGTCTGACCTCCCACACACACACACACACACACACACACACACAAAATGGATGGAAACATTGCTCACTTGTGCTCCAATTGCCAGCAGAATGGATTTCTTTCTCCCCCTGCAGCTGATGCATAGTATAACTGTTACCCCGAAAGCTAGGGGACCTTGAAGCCATCCAGCAGTGCCAGCATCTCCTTAGAAAAGTGGGAAAATATAGTTCAAAGGAGGTCTGTGAGAAAGTGGTAACCACAGGACTTTTCACTTGTGTATACCGGTACTAACTGTGAGACACCAGGTGTGAGACAAATTAATGTTTTTATTGAGTGAATTCACTGACATAGCCAAGCAATCAAACAGTCTCATGAACCGTACAAGGCTAGAGAAGGTAAAGGAGAGAAAGGTTGGATAGTGAGAGATTTTGGAGTAAAGGGCGTGATAATTGTCACAACATAGAGGAGTATTGTGGACTCCTTGCTTCACATTTCCCACCGCCAGTGGGTGAGAAAGCAAAACCGCTTGTAGGATTTGTTTAGGCTAGCAGGATAGAGTGTTTCCCATGAGAATGCTGTATGTAATCAGGCCGTCTGGAACATGCAGCTGTGTTCATATGTTATGGCCTTGAAAGCCTCCTTGTTATTGTACATGCTTACTTAAGACACGGCTTCTGAACAGGCTGTTTGCTTATTCCTTTTTTTTGTCTGCTCTGTTAGAGATGGCTCGTTTTGCTGTGACTTAGTTGTCTTAGCTTGATTTACTACCCGCAATAAAGACTGTTAGACTGCTGACTAGTTTCGGATGTGAGTTTTTTCTACTGATGGCAATAATGCCTCTGTCGGGTTTTTGACAATAATTACCATTCCAGAAGCAGCAGAAGGAAGCGAGATGGCTCAGACAAGAGTACGAGGGCAGCACAGGACACAAGAACCAGAGAGCCAACTGACAGAGTGGCACGCCTCTGTATGTCCAAGTTACTATAAATTGTTGAGCTTGGAGCCAAGGGTTGAGTACCTTGTTTCCCACCCTGAAGAGGAATGTGTTAATTGCTGTCTGGCAGAGCAAACAAATGGGGTTCAGAATGGACTAATGGTCTTAACTTCAGGTGACAAAGCACTCATGGGAGTTGTGATAATTTCTTAATGTTTGGGCAGGCGAGGGAACAAAGGAGAGTTTCTGTGGGAAAAGGTTACAGATTGATTGTCGTGAGTGCTTTGAGCGTTTTCCTGCATGGCAGGAGGTTGGACTGCGTGGTCCTTGTGGTCTCTTCCAACTCTACATTTGTATGATTCTATGATTCTATGATGACCATCAGTTACTTCACTGAGGCAGTTTCATTTGCTATTGTACTTGAAGGTTGGATTATTGAGAGAGTTCTCACAAAACCATCAGCGCTGGGGCTTTCCTGACTAATCCTTTTGAATTTACAACCTGGCCATGCTGAGGTCATCTGTCTTAGCACACGTCTTCCAACTAGAGGCTGTTTCCACAGCTGTAAGTGTGTGGGGTTTTTAATATTCAAAATGATATTTCTCACCAATTACATTGTACCATGTAGTGGAAGTGTACAGCATGGTAACAGAAGAGTTGGAGTTTATTTGTAGAGGGGAATTATGATTGTAGCTATGATGTCAAAATCATGTCAGGATCATGACTATGGAACAGGTACAGGTGAGTGAATCTGCCACTCACAGTCACGACTTAGTCAGGATTGTGACAGGAGACTCAATGGTAAAAGACCACAAGAGCTTCAGTCCAACAACTGTCCTCCAACAAATTTGTGCTTCAGGTCTCTGGCAGAAATACCCTGCTCCTACTGAAGCCACAGAGATAGGTGTGTTCTGATGACATACTTCATAGTTTGCTGAGAAATACCAGTGGGGATAGAGAAGGCAAAGGGAGTCTCAAATCAATGTGAATTTCGTAAATGTTGATTAACCAAGGTACCATTGATTCAACTGATTTAGTCTACTTGGTACTAGCAATACCATTTAGGCTATATATCTGCCTATAGGAGGCATCCACACTATTACGATTTGGCATATATTCATGTAGTTGCTTTATACTGAATTCAAGCTTGCAGAAAAGATTCCTGGTGTCTAAGGCAACTTTTTTATATTTACTAAATGATCATCTTACTACTTTTGTAGAAATAATTTCAAAAACTCTGCAAATACACTGAAATACTCTGACTCACTTTTGAGTTAAGCATAATAAAGACATCTGTCAGTTCACTGCTATTTAGCCGAAAAATGCCTGTATCCTGCCATAAATCAGCATATAGACCATCTGTCCCAGATCTGATTTTGCTCAAAATGCCAAAAAGCAACAAATGATACATCTCTTCTTTTCTTTTTTCTTTTAAATGTTGCACATCACACTGCTTCACTTTGCAACACATGAATGGTCCTTTCTCAGCTTGAAGCAAGACCATAACACATTGTCAGTGTTATGTTCCATACATTTTATTGCATGCTTTCGTTAAAAGAAAAACACTTCCATTCCTACTGCCATCACATTTTCTCCACTGTTAACTTTCACTGGATGGTTTTTAGCTGACATCAGAGGTGGAGCTACAAAGGAGACAAAATGCAGGGAACTTCCACCCCAAATAGAAATGTTGCACTCTACCCATGTAATTTTCCTTCGGTCCCTGAATTTCTAGCATTGCAGAGAATGGGACTTTGAAAATTGTTCCACCTTAGAATATTTACATTTGCTGTGTTTTCATTCCCTTGGTAACTTTTTCTTAGCAGGTCTAAATTGTATTTCTAAATGATCAACTGAAATTTTAAGTCACTGCACAACTAGGACAGATTCCTAAATCCTTATGGTGAAGCCAATTAAAAATACCTTCTTGTCCTGCTACATCAGCAGACTCTGTGAAGTTGAGGCACAACACACCAAATTAGGATTTAAGAAACTACAACAAGGATATTCTCTCACCCAAGAGTGATCAAGAATTCAGAAATACATGAGAAGAACTAACACACTTCCACTGAAATCATCTTTCCACTTCAAAGGGTTTAACCAGAGATTAGCTTACAGTACTTCTGATTTTATGTGGGCACCTGGGCAGTGTCCGGGTTAACACTTGACAGCATATTACATTAATCTCAGGAAGTTCAATTGCCTTTGGCTGCTAGGAAGGAAGGTACAGGAGGTATGTGGGTGACAGGTGGTGAGAAGTATTTAAGGAAGAAAAAAACTAATAGATCATATGTGGTTCAGAAGCTGGTTATATACTATCCACACCTTTTCCTGAACAAGCTTCTGAAATGTGCTGCCTACCCTATGTACACCCTACCATCAATCTGATATAGTTGCTTAAATCTAGTTGCTAGTCCCAACTAGAGAAGACTCACTCAATCAATTGGGCTTCCGTAAGTATTGGCTTACCATTGATTCAGTGGGTCTACTCCAGCTGTGATGAACAATTGGATATGTGGATACCTCATTGAACAAAGTCTCTGACAAATAAATTCCTTTTTCCAAAGTTTTTTTTCAAAAAATGTGTCTGCCTTCCCTTTTCTTCCTCATTCTCTGTCTGGCTAAAAATTATTTTTTTAGCAGTATTGGCATTGGGACAATGGTAAAGGAGGTCTGGAGAAACACAGAGTGTCAGTGCCAAGTTAGCAGCAGTGTGTCTGCAGTAAACAACGCAATACAACTTGAGCTGGTCAGTCCTGTGTTTGCCTGCCTACAACAAGGAAAGTAAACAACAGCTTCTTCCAGAACATGCTTGAGCAGCAAAACTGAGAGACAAGCAAAAAGCAGGTAATCCTGCTGCAGCAGTTGCCCCCCTCCCCACCCCCATCACATTAAAAAAAGCATAGATCTGCATGTCTGGGCACTAAAATGGAAATCATAAAAAATACCGAGGGTAGCTAAAGAAGAAGCCATTTCTGGATGCATTTTGGAAGATGCCTTTGGGTGGTCTCTAGAAGATCACATGTTTTTGTTTATTCCTGCATGACTTGCCTGACCTGGTTGCTTCATTTTGTATATTGTTAGCTTTGAAGACAAAAGTTTCCTGAAATATGGAGAAGTGCTCTTCTTTTTCTGTAGTGTAGTGTAGCGAGTCAGCATGGTATAATGTTCTGAGCACTGGAGACCAGGGTTCCAGTCATCCCTTGGGCATGGAAACCCACTGGGTAATCTTGGGCACATCATATACTGTCAGCCCCCAGAAAAAGCCAGAATAGGTTTGTTACCAAAAGTTGGAGACAACTTGAAGGCACACGACAACCTGGTGGTGCAGTGGTTAGAGCCCCGGCGGCACAGTGGTCAAATGCGGGTAGTGCAGCCACAATGTTGTGAGATTGATCCTGCCGGGCTCCAGGTTGATTAGCCTTCCATCTTTCCGTAGGTCGATAAAACGAGTACCTAGCTTGTCAGGAGCAATTAGCTAAACACATTGCAAACTGCTTAGGGGGTGCTTTGCGCTGATAAGCAGTATAGAAATGTAACTGCTATTGCTATTATTTCTGCCTCTGGTCCCAAATGTTCTGTTAAAGAAGAAATGCTGAGGCATGTGTCTGCTTTGTTGACTGAGGAATACCTGTCTACCCTTTTGCATGTTCTAAGTACCAAGTCTGTTTAACATTGCAAGTTATAGTATATCTCTTAAGGTTATACATCTTAGGGATGGGCAGCTTGCAGTAGAACCTGAGAAAGTGGGCAAATGCTTTTGTCCCTTGATAAGGCCCAGTTCTTAGCAGTTGGAAAGCAAACTCAACATCTTGTGTAACTTTTTTGGTTTTCCTATAGCTGGGTGGAAAGCTGTAGCCCTTTAGATGTTGTTGAACTTCAGGTTCCAGGATTCTTCGGTATTGACTGTACTGGATACCGTCTGCTGGGAAGTGCCAACTCTTGGATTAAATAATGTGTAGGGAAGTACAAAGTCATACCTGCCTTGTGACACTGGTATTTGGGTGTGAGGATGGGAGGGTCTTTCTGCCACTATTGTCCAGGGGTCCAAAAATCCAGCATACAATATTCCTCATAAAAAAAAAATCTTTGAGATTAAAGGGATCTGGAAGAGAGAGAGATTTTGTTACATGGTAAAAGAAACTGTCAAAAGTCTTAGAACCCATTAACAAATAAGTGTAGAAGAAAGAACATTTAAATAGATCTTGTTAATTGTGTTTATCTCAGTGTGATGCCATGTCAAAGAGCCTGCAGCTAATGTGGTTTGTTAAAATCCCGATTTGCACAGCAGGAAGTGAACATTAGAAAGGAAACTCTTGTCATTACTGGGAGAAGTTGAAGAGGCTACTAAACACTTGACTAAATCATTAATATATCTTTTAAAAAAATCAAAATACTGAATTAGAGATCTATTTGCATACCGCATCATTTTTCTAAAACGGTGCTTTCATCTTTCTGAATCTCTACAAGAATAGCTCAATAAGCCATCACTGAAGCAGAAGAAATACAAACTATCCTATTCATATTTATGACATGAACTCTAGATTCCCTTGGCCAACCTGAAAGTTCATCTTAGATTCTGAATTTTGCTTGTCTTAAATTTGATTCATCTCACACTTGCAAAATAAATAAATAAATAAATAAATAAAAATTAAAAGGCATTTTAATGCATTTCTTCTATTACATACATTTTGTACACAAACTGATTTTTAAATTAATTTTCCTAATTTCATGCATTTGAATGTTATTAAATTGAACACACATATATTGAGGTTCACCTTCCTTTAATATATACTTTTAATATATACTTTTTTGTATTTATTAGGTGATTGAATAGAATCATAGAATCAGAGCTGGAAGAGACCACAAGAGCCGTTGAGTCCAACCTCTTGCCGTGTAGGAAGACACCATCAAAGCATTCCTGACAAATGGCCATCCAGTCTTTGTTTAAAAACCCCCAAAGAAGGAGGCTCCACCACACTCCGAGGCAGCATATTCGACTGTCGAACTGCGCATTCCACTGTCAAATGGCATGTTTCACTGTCAAACTGCTTACTGTCAGGAAGTTTTTTCTTGATGTCTAGATGGAATCTCTCTTCCTGTTGTCTGAAGCCATTGCTCTGTGTCCTAATTGAGTTGCAATTTTCGGAGAAGTGCAAATTTAAAATAAGAGTTTTCATTTGCTTATTGGTTTGAAAAGGTAGTGGTGGATATGTTCTCACTAAAATGTAGACCACATGAATTGATTTCCCCTCTCCTCTTCTTATACACTTGTAGCAAATATAAGCTGTAGATAGCAGCTTAGTCCACTGATTCTTATTTTAGCTGTCAGATTTTCATCTACAATAACTAGAAAGTATTTGACAGAAGACAAAGATGTCCTTTAAAAGGGGGTTTGCAGCCTTCTTGCAGCTATTTCAGGGTATTATATGAGAGAAGAGAGGAAGATTTTATAACTTCATGCAAAAATCCCAGTGGAAAAGAGACATGCTTCCTATGGTTACTGCCAATTTACTGCTTGGATAGGACAATCAAGTAATAATCAACATATAGAGGTACTGGGTGGAACTGTGAATCTGATAATCTATTTAAGCACTGATTGAACCTGAGTTCAGAACATCAGTACAGGACTCCCTTGTGCCTCCCTTCTTGGAACAAGGCCTAATGTGTAACCTAGCACCACAGTTCTCTTTCTTTTTAAAAAATTTTCAAGGGACACAATTTGCCTACCATTCTCTGCAAAGTACACTTGGATTATACTTCTTGGTAGAAATTCTCCCAAGGCCTTGTTGCTGGTTGTCTGTGCCTTCAAATCATTTCAGACTCATGGTGAACCTCTTATGGAGTTTTCTTGGCAAGGTTTCTTCAGAAGGCTTTGCCATCGCCTTCCTCTGAGGCTGAGAGAGTGTGACATGCTTGAGGTTGCCCAGTGGGTTTCCATGGCTAAGTGGGGATTTCAGCCTCAGTCTCCCAGAGTTCTAATTCAACACTCAAACCACTAGACCAAATTGGTTCTTGATTCTGATTCTCCAAGACCACTGTTGTTGCTGTTGCACACCTTCAAGTTGTTTCCAATTTATGGTGATCCTAAAGTGAATCTATCATGGGATTTTCTTGGCAAGATTTGTTCAGAGGAGGTTTTGCTTTTGTTTTCCTCTGAAGCTGAGAGAGTGTGACTTGCCCAAGGTCAACCAGTGGGCTTCCATGGTTGAGTGGGGATTCAAACTCTAGTCTCCAGAGTTATAATTCAATACTCAAACCACCAAACCACACTGGCTCAGGCCATTAGTAACACTTAAATCCCTTTTTGATATAAAAATAAACTAAAATTTGTCAGGACTGTTGATTTCATGGTGGCTTAAGAGTGCGGTCTTTGGGTTAGGAGCACAGTAATTGTATGTCAAAGTTGATGTTAAAGGGAAATAAAATATAAAACATGTTTACATAGCAATGTGGCATTCAGCAGCAATATACATTCTTCTGATTTTCTTTCAGTTTATGACTAAATGTAACATTAATTTATCAAGAAATGAAAGCCAAAAAGAAAGTTTAAGTGAAAATAAAGATCCAGTCGAATTTTCGGTTCCCTGGCCAAACTTCCTTGAGCTTCATACATGTTTTTATGTGATATAGGGGACTTACTGCCGTAAACTCTATTGATCCCAGCCAGAGTGCTGTGATGATAATACCATCTGTATACATATGTGTGAGTCGAATGTGATCATGTCATTATTTTATAACACAAAATGCCTTAAGAATTTCTTGGTCTAAGTCAGTAAAATTTCCTGCTGTCTCTAAAAGCAAACTGAAGGACTTTTCTAGGGATCAGTCTTCTAATTTGTTTAGTAACAGTTAAGATCCAGGCTCTCATGCTAAAATGGTTTCCTTCCATTTTAATCCCTCTTCACGGTAATATGCCACGCTGTGAGTAAAAACCCCAGTTTCTTGACATAGAGATGCAAGATGCTGGTCTCAGCTTTTTTAAAACAATAACAAAGAAATATACATTGGTGTAAAATCTGCAAGGTTTTTGGTAATACATACAAAAATAATGCAGGCTTAGATAGGAGTTACTGTTAGCATGAGGGTATGTACAATTTTGTAACATGAACCAGGTACTACGGGACCAGCCATGGCTCAAGGCTGAAGAGTAAGTTGCAATTACAGTGCAAGGCGGGAGGCAAGGTCAAAAAACAATCTTGGAGTATATCACAAATACAGCAGGGGATATGAAAGAACTGAGTAAGAACTTTCTGCTTAATTGGCATAGGAAGAGTTCATGAATGTATTCCTGTCTGTGAGGAACCAACCTGGAAGTCAGTGCAAGATCTGAAGGTACTTCACCAAAGAGCTGAGATCCAGGCCTAACAATACTGGACATTTCTGCAGATACTTCTTCCAAAAACCCCCAATGTATTTGAGCAGGGAAAGAAAGCTTGGAAAGCAGGACGAAAACCTGCTTTAAGCATGCCAATCATAACAGAAAAATACTCAAAGCGGAACTTAAATATTTTAACAAATGGTCAAATAAGTTTCTTCTTTCTTCATAGCTTTGAAATATGATCTACCTCAGTTCACTAACCACAGACTGTGCCCAGGTAGGAGTCCATACCATTTAACTTATTCTTGAAAGGTCATGCATTAATTAGCAGGCTGCAGCTCAGTAGTTGCTCTTAATATATCCCAGGAGTTCAGGAACGTGGCTTGTATTTTGCATGTGGATTAATAATCTACTTGGAATTTGAGATCCTGATTGCCACCTAAATTATGCTACTGCTTCTCCAGAAGAGACATTTTGATAGTGGTGATGGAGGAGGAAAAGGACAATAATTTTTTTGATGTCTTTGCAATGATGGTATAGGTATATGCTGAACTTTGGACCACACCTGGGGCAGGAATCATTGGGTGTCTAACAAGGTCCCATTCTCACAAGTCCCAGATTCTCCTGGCTCTCCCCTGTATTGTCACTATCTATTCACCTTCCTCCTCCAAGAATGCAAGTAGGGGGTAGAGTGAAGAGATAAAGCAGTATCTTTGTTTTGCCCTGTCTTGTTGGGTCATGGTGTAAAATGAATACTAAAGGAAAGAGAAAAAATGAATGTCAGTAGAGTCAGCAGCAAGATGGAGCTGGACTCACTAAAGGAATGGGACCATGGAAGATGTCTTACCCAGAGGGCTTCCAGATTCTGGAGCTGACACCATTTTGACATCCACACTTCAACACATTTTTAAGAACATTGCAACTTCTCAGCTGGCATCCTATTGGTGATTTATGCATGCACAAGTTTCCTTATACCTGTGTTTTTACATGTTTAGCTATGATTTAATGTCCATGTTCAGGGAACAGTTGCATAAGTGGAGTTCCAGAAGTGTAACCATTGCACTTGAGTGGTGTATTGTTAGAAAGCGTATAATGATTTGTTAGTGCCTTTGGTGTGACGCTTGATTCATTGGGATGGCAGATACATAATTGGTTGCACAACGTTAGTATTCAGTGGCAGGGTGGGTGTACCACAACCATCATGTAACTACATGAGTGAAGACTTACATGGCACAAGCATGGTGTAGGATCTTGGCTTTCAAGTTTCTTCTGTCCCCCAGGTGACAGTACAAGTTAAGCAAAAGGAAGTAGTTGAAAGGCTAGACATATCTGTGCTATTGATCATGAAGCATTTTGACACAATGTAGATGGGGGTGGGATTAGAGGATCTTTCAGCTTACACGAAGCTATAGCCACTGGCTTCAGCCCCCAATCACCATGTCCATAGGATCCCTGCCCAGCCTGGGCTCCCCACAGGTAATTTGTTTTGACCTTTCCCCGGAGATTAACTGAAGAGGCAACCCAGAGGAAGTTAGCTACACACAAATCCCACTGAAATCAATAGGACCTAAATCAGACATGATCCACTTTCCACACTGATTTCAGTGGGAACTAAGCCGAAATTAACTTCTACTATATTAAACCCAGCAGTTATATTTTGTGGTTGTTGTTGAGGTTGTTGTCGGCCTTCAAGCTGTTTCTGACTTACGGCAACACTAAGGTGAACTTATCACACAGGTTTCTTGGTAAGATTTGTTCAGAGGGCGTTTGCCTTTGGCTTCCTATGAGGCTGAGAGAGTGTGCCTCACCCAAGGTCATCCAGTTGTTTCCAACTTATAGAGACCATAAGACGAATTTTCATGGGATTTTCTGGGGACTGAGAATGACTGATGTGCCCAAGGTCACCCAGTGGGTTTCTGTGGCCAAGTGGAGATTCAAACCCAGGTCTCCAGAGTTGTTGTTCAGTGCACAAACCACTACACTGTGCTAGCTGTGTAGGTTAAACAGATGTATTAAGTCCTGTGTGACTTTAAAAAAATGAAAAGTTTTACTGATGAGAAATTTTGATGAGCAACGTAGAGGAAATAATGAATTAACTCCTGCATTTTCTTCCTCTTCACTCCAGTTTATTTGAAAAAAGTCATTCATGGTCTAACAACCATGAATGATGCCATCTTTACTCTGACCCTCAGCTTTGCCTGTTGTTGCTTTCCTACTATTTACAATATGGTATTCCTTACCAGGGTTGAGTAATTGCTTTCTTTTATGTAATACATCTTACTTTTCCATCCTGTTGATTATCTCACTAAAGGAATTATGGAAACAAAATAAGACAGAGGGTTCAAAAAATTGAAATAGATTGTAGTCTCTTGCCTCAAGAACAAGCTACATGTGAATATTTCGATCTGTTACTTTCCTTGCTTGTGGTTGTTTCTAGCATTTAAATTTTTTTTCTATTGCAATGTTGCAACGATGCATGGTCTTAAATAATAAAATTTCCAGAGAAGGCTATTACCTTCAAAGTAATAGCCAAATGCACAGCCCTTCCTATTCTTCACAGACTATTAAAAAAGAGAATAGACACACACCAGAAATGGACGTGGAGGAAGAGAGAAATTTAGTGGAAGTTTGCATAGAAGTAGCCATTCAGTTTCTTACAGCATGAAAAGAAGGAAGGAAGGAAGGAAAGAAAGAGGAAAGGAAGGAAGGAAGGAAGGAAGGAAGGAAGGAAGGAAGGAAGGAAGGAAAAAGAAATGTGATAGCACTTTTAAGACTGATTTTTCTTTTCACATGAGGTTTTGTAGATATAAACCCACTTCTTCAGATGTAGTACTAAAGTGGGTTTATATCCATAAAAGATCATACAAAAATAACAACCAGTTAGTCCTAAAGGTGCTTCCACAATTCTTTTCTCTCTCCAGCCCCATTCTTTCTTCCTTTTTAATTCTTAGTGGAAATTTTACAACTGAAACTCTGCAAACCCCACCACATCTCCACCCCTGATACATGTTGAATTTCAATAAGCTTTATTACAGGCTTCAAATTAAAAGCTGTCAGAAGAGATAAAAGGCTGGGGGTTTGGGATCCAAAAGTACTTTGACGAGACATAAAGGTTGGCCAGGGTCACAAAAAGTCAAAGCATCCAAATTAAGCATAACCCTTTATAAGGAAATATGCTAATCTCTCATGTAAAGAACTCATGCGGTTAATAGTTAAACTATTTTCTGTGATGAAATTTTAACAAACGATAATCCACATGTAATTTGCCTGTCAAGAACGTGCCATCTGTTAGGCAGGGGCTTATCTAGTATGATCCTGACGTCCTACCATATCTGTGCCGAAACGTATTTTGGCTTATGCCCTCAAAATAAAACCGTTTCAAATCCCAACAACATGAGGATCCGAGGTATTTGGGAAGACTAAGTATAAATTACCCTTTAATTAAATTGCTGATGGGAACAGCAGAGAGTTATAATATCAGTTAGTACTTCTGGAAGGGAAATTAAGATTCGGCGCTCTGACTGAGGAAGAAAGAATGCTCATTAAAGACATGAAAGGGTGGCAGGATGAAAAGGGACGAACATTTGTAGAAGATCCTGTAAAATTATGGAAAGTGACAGGTTCTGGTTTTTGATCTTCGAGTCAGGGTTGCGTGTCTAACCCACTGTGACACTTTGGCAAGATTCTGCATAGCTGAGAACTAATACGAAATTAATAGAGTGTAATAAAGGTCTATTGGATTCCAGTCTAACTTCGCGGCTTTGAAGTGAAAGAACAAAAGGCATAATTTCAATCTTTGTTTAGTGTCTCGGACAGGCAGCTTGCTGGCATTAAAGTATGGCCAGGATTAGAAAAAAATCTGATGGATAGTACCACCGCTCTGACTTGACAGCTTTTCTGTTCAAATACAAATTTCTGTCACAGCCCCAGAATGTTTGAAGGAACATTCAGAGATGAAATATCATGACTGCAACAAGCGCGGTGTGAAGCTATTATGTTTTGAAAGGAAAAATAATTACATACAGTACATCTCCTAGGCACAGATCTGAATTAATAATTCATAATAATAAGTACAATGAAGACTATCCTAATGAAATGCTACTGAATATTAGAGTTTTGAGAACCAGGGGATTATGAGCCTGCCATGGATTGTGGGGAGGACACTAGATGGTCAGAATCCTCTATCATGGTCTACGTCAGTGGTTCTCAACCTGTGGGTCCCCAGATGTTTTTGGACTTCAGCTCCCAGAAGCCCTGAGCATTGACCATAGTGGCTGGGGCTTCTGGGAGCTGAAGCCCACAAACATCTGGGGACCCACAGGTTGAGAACCACTGGTCTACGTTGTGTGACTTTAGGTATACTTAGCAACATAACAGAGACACTCAGAAACACATGCCATGTCCACACTACACTGTTATGGTGCTATTATCCCCCTTTCCACCTGCTGTGGAATTCTGGGGTTTGTAGTTTCCTGAGGCCCAAGAGCTCTCTGGCTGAGAATCCTAAAGGCCCCTTCCTAAGCTGCAAACCCCAGGATTCCATAGGATATTGAAAGTAGAATAACAGTGTAGTGTGGAAATGGCCCCCATTAGTATGTTAAATATGGTTGGTGACCACCCTGTATTAAAAAAGAATTCCAAATTGATATTATACCTTGTAACATCAGCAAGAATTTAATTTTGCAGAAAAATGGAAAACTGAAGAAAAACCCTTTATAAATGATTGGCTGTTAAAAGTGACGGACATGACGGAAATGGGGAAAAAACCTGACAATGTTATTAAAGGAGAAATCAACTCAACAATTTGAGAACGAGTGAAAGCCGATTTTAGAATATATCAAAAAAAAAAAAGGGAGAAAAAGAAGCTATCCACAGCTGAAGTTATTCAAGAAACACTTAAAAGTATCGAAAGTTTTATAGAAGTTTAATATTAAATATACTAAATAACTGAGAATTGGTTAGATGCAGATCATTCCCACCCTGCATTGTTATAGAGCTATTAGTCCACTTTCAAAATCCTGTGCAATCCTGGGGTTTGCAGTTTAGGGAAGGGCATTTAGAATTCCCAGCCAGAGAGCAATTTGGCCTCAGTAAACTACCAACCCCAGAATTCCACAGGAGGTTGAAAGTGGAATAATAGCACTGTAACAGTGTAGAGTTGAAATGGCCTAACATAATGAGCACAATTTTTTTGGAATAAATAATATTCGATATCAATTATAAATCTAAGTGAAAAGCAATAAGATGGAAGATAATTAGGGGAGAGGGAAAGGGGAAGATAGGGAGAAGAGAAAGGGGAAACTATTTTATTTATCTTAAATTGGGTACGTCTGCAACAATGAAATGGACACGTGTCGATGCACATTTTAGTGCAAATAAATACTAAAGAAGCCCCCAGTTAATGAATTGTGAAGATGTGTAACAGGACACCAACAAGCGTGTTCTGACGAACATCAGGTTCTACCATAGAGTCTTGCTGGAAGACCTAAAGATTTCTAGGCGGAATACTTGTTTAGGCATTGCTAGGTCCTCCAGAATGACCTGTGGGCTTTAGAACTGTGCTGGAGGAGCTAGAGATTCCTAGAGAAGTGTTCTCAGGTAAAAAACCACAGCATTTGTGATTTTTATTTTGATTTGCTTTTCTCCATTTCCATGGGAGTCTTGCACCTCTAGCCTCTGAAAAAAAATGGAGCGCTTGCCCTAACAGCAGTTCCTTACTAGATACAGGTATTTTGGAATTGCCCAGTTCTAATTCCCACAGATATAAGTCAACTTACACAGATGTAAGTCTCTAATGGGACTCTAGCCAACAAAAACAAAACAAAGAAAAATAAATAAAAATTAATACAAACAAACAAAAAGTTGGCACTTGCTTTTTAAATATAAGTTTTGATGAGTCCTTGGGCCAAACCCAACATTATTCCAACAAGACTCATTCAAGTCAACCTTTGCAGAAGTCTCACTGATTTTAATGAATCCGTTCTAGTTGGGAATAATATAGGGTTTAGCCTCTTGTGATACAACATGATTTATTTCAGCCCTCTCTTTGGATGAGCTGTTTAAAATTAAATATCAATAAAGGTTTGTGACATTTCTATTTGTTGCGATGCGTTTCCCACACCCCTGAACCGCGGAAAACTATTAATCTAAAAAAATGGCATTGCTTGCCACAAATAACACGCACACTTTGAGTAGAACAACGCAGTGGTTCTAGGAATGGCCTGAAGTTGGAATGTTTTGATTATTGGTACAATGGAAGAGGGGGAAAAGGTCACATTCAGTCAGATGTGACTTCAAAATGCCTCCCGCAAATAAAATGAAAAGGAATGGGGTGAGAGGGCATAATGGAATGATAGAAATTGAAGACCTAATATACAGAGAACTGCATTTCCCTTTGTTGTTGATCTTTAATGGCAAAGAGAGCCATTCCCCCCCCATCCATTATATTATGTGTTTTTCAATCTCCTTGTATAAAAATACAGCTGGCAAGCTCTAAATCACAGCTCTCGCATTGTTCCCGGCGACATTGCTTCAGTTTGAATAGGAAGAAATTTCCAGCATTTCCTCCATGTGTTAAGGGGGTCTATATATAGAATAATAGCTTCAGCTGAGCTTCTGTACACAGATGTCTGACATTCTTTCAACACTTAAGCATTTTGGGAGGGGGAAAGAACCTGTTCCAAAGTAGTAACTTGATGGACAGTGTCATCAAGATGGATGAAAATTGTTTATTTTGTTACCCTGACTGTTCAGATTAGATCAAAAACATTTCTTTTAACACTCAGGTGCAGAAATTCAAAGAGTTAAGGGATGGATTTGGTAGTGGACCTCTCAAGGGTGTCCACCTCCACCATATTTTGGGATGGAGACCTTGGAGCAAGGAATCCACCTGAGGGTTTACAGAGAGAGAAGTTTGTCATTGGTTCTATGCAGTTTTAGTAACGCTGCTTCTTTCCATATTCCCAAGGACACGTTGTTTTAGCTGCTGGTGCAAGTGATTAGGGATGGACACCAATCAGGATTTGGCATGTCTAAAATTGGACCATGCCTGTCTGGATTGATTTGGAGCTAAGAGTGTGAAAAATATCCCTCAAATTCCTTGTTTCTTGATGAGAGAGTCTGTCTCAATAAATCAGTGCAGCCTGATGAGAAATCATCAGCCTCCGTGAGAATTTTTGCTTTCAGCAAAACATGTCTGTTCTTTCTTTTTGGAAAGAAAACTGTATATGCACAGCAAATGTAGAAAGACCTTTTGACTGGTGAAATAGATGGGAGCTAGTTTGCACTGGGAGCTATTGCAACTAGCTTGCAGTTTGACCTAAAATCAATTTTACAAATGTGAGAAGGAGGACAGGAAGGGCATTCTTTTCATGACACATGCCTAATTCCACTTTATTTGTCTGGATGTACTTTTTTCTGTCATTGTGAAAGTTAGCATTCCATTTCTCCATCTGCAATGAGCAACCTCTCCCTGCTTCAGGACTCACTCTGTCACTCCAATAGTCCCCCCACCATCTGTTCCATTGCTGGTGAACAGCAGAGGGGATTGGAGACACACCTGTCTATGTTCTCCTAGCCAGGCACACAGTGTATACATCATCTTGTGAGACCTCTGGAGGACCCTGGTATCATGCCCTGCTTCCAGAACATTGACTCTGACTCTGGAGTCTGAAACAGGGGACATGCCAGAGGTTGAAACAGTGGGTATGCCAGGATCTGCTGTACAGGAATAGGTTTCAGTCCCACAAACAGAATAGGGGTCAGTGTCAGCTCCAGTAGAGAGTCCTGCTAACTTACCAGTACCCATCTTTTCTGAGGGAACCTACGTCGATCCCAGAGAACTTATAACTGGCAACAATTACTCAGACAACAGCTGTGTTAGGTGGCTGACCTATAGAGCTGTTGCCCTTCCCCTCTAGGAGTTGTCAGAGTTTATCTGACCTCAGTTGGCTGGATGCCTTGTTGAACTTTGTGCCTGACTCTGGATTACCGTGGCTAACTTTGGACTCACTTGCCTTCAAATTCTGGTGGACTTTATTTTTGACCTTGTATTAACTGAAATTAAGTAACAAGCTGGGAGCTATTCAGTTTGTTTTGTTTGAATTATCAGCTGTGCTGCTGCAACTGAGCTAGAACACCTAGATGATCTTGATGGAAGATGTCCCAGGTATCCACCTGTTATCTATCAGCAATAGATGGCTGTAGGAAGGGGCTATCAAAGCAACATGGTGAGTACTGGGGCTGGTGACAAGGGAACTGTAGTGTATTGTAGGTCCACATGAACATGTACGACCTTGTAGGATAAGCCCTAACTTCACCTACAGCAGATGAAGTACGAGACTCCTCCTTCATTTGTAGAGTAGACAAGGAGAAGGAGCCAGCACATTGTGCAAAGGCTGGAATAGGAGATGTTGTACAATTGGCTACCTGATGCACTATGGCCAAATAGCTACAAATCTCCCAGGAGACGGGGGAAGCTATTGCTGTAGATAAACTTCCATCAGACTGGTGCATGATTTTGTGTGGTCTCAGATTACTTGGATTTCTGACTCCCTGGATGGGCTTTAAGTGATACATCCCTTTGTCTTCTCCCTTAAGCCTTGTTCATCAGAACTGCTTCATGATTGATTTTGGAACAGTTGAGACTTTGTCACTGTCCCTTCCTTAATTTTTGAGGAACCCTATTGATTTTGCATTTATCACCTGGATTGGTCTGAATCACCTGCTTCACATCACTAGCATTCCATTTTCCTCCCATTTGAAGTTTCTGGGGATGGAACACTTTCTTCTTCACAGGATGGTAGTACTTACATAACACGTGCGTAGACCTCTTGTTGACCTTTGTTGAGAAAATGACAGACAGGGTAGCAGTATGAAACTAATATAAAAGAAGAGTGCAGATATACTTTATGAGACACATAAAAAACATCTGAGCTGGGTGGAACCAGGACTGGATGGATAGGTCTGTATCTTGGGTTGTGTCATGGTCTTCTTCCCTGCCACTTTAGAAAGTTCCACTGCAGACTCTTATGAGCAACAATGCCAAGCAATTGTCTGTTTTTCCCCCTTCCCCACCTGTTGTTCTTTTACATTCCCATTATACTTGAAACTTGATTGCTTAACAAGCTTAATTTCCTCCCGTACTTCAGCGGGTGGCAAAATTGCATCCAGAAGTTCCTGAAAAGGTGTTCCTAGGCACACAGTCGTAATGTTTTGATGTCATTTTCTGGCGCTGCACTGAAACAAGTGTTAGGAGAGAAGCATGCCGCTTCCAACACCAGTCGAAGAAAACCTGCTTTCTTTGGAAGCAGCTGTCAGAAATCTTAATGGGCAGTGTAGACAGGACAACCTCATATATCACTGATTCTCTGAACTCAACAATACTTGCAGGTAAGAAAATAGATATATGCAGAGAGGCAAAGACAGAAAGGCTGCATACCATTTGAGATGCACTGCTTGATATATGCAAGTTGTGATACCTGAAATGCCAAGTGCCTGGGTGGGAGGGAGAGCCATCTTCATAGATAAGAGATGGTCATTTCCACAAATCTAAAGGCAGGGTGCAGCCATGCTTAAAATTGTGAGTGTATGTGTGAATGGCATTCAATTCCAGGCGGTAGAGTTTGAGATTAAATCAAGTATACTTTGGCAAAGAACTTTTAATGTTTGAACCTGGTATGTATGACGTGGTCTTCCCCTGCCCCCCAAGAAAACAAAAACCCAAACTACACTGATTATTATCGCCCATTCTTTTGAGAGATATTATCATTTCCATTAATTAAATCAAAATGTCAATGAATACAAATGAAATTGAACTTTTTCTGTAAGATTCCCCAGCCGGGACTGGCGGGAATCCTTAAGAAGAAAAATGGAATGCAATCACCTGCACAGTAATGTGTGCAGAGCGGAGTTTTAATTATTTATAACCATATATGCAGCCACTTGCAAAATATATTAAAATATTACTTTTCTGTTTACATCCCAGCTAGGACTGAATCAGCCCAATCGGTTGTGATAAGGAAGTATTATCGGAAAATGACTTTTCCTCCATTATTTCCCTCTGGCTTTTCATGCTTATAAATCTGATCTCCCCACAAAGGGGGGGGGGGAATCAAGATTCAGCCACTTCCAATGCAACATTTTACATTAAATTTCAAACTTGATGCCAGGCTTCTTCCTCTCACAATTCTTCCTGTATAGAAACTGAATTAAAAAAAAAAAAAAATATCTTGCACAATTGCAAGAAGCACCCACACCTAAACCTCTCATGTAATCCTTTCTAATCAACCACAGACACTTTCAGAAATTTCGTTCTAGCTCCCATTTAAGAATGGTCTAATGCTTTAATTAGCTATTTACACATGGTTAAAAATTACAGGCATAATTAAGGGTGTTCAGATAAATTAAAAGCATTAGGCAGCGCTAAATGTGAAAGAACAAATTTTAATTAAATCTTTAGAGTGTTCCCCCCACCATAATCTCTTGGTATCCCAGGGTAAATGAGGACTGCACGATCGTATCTGAATCAGATATGCCGCTGGAGCGAAGCTAGAGTTGAACAAAACCCTTTCAGCTTCTGGGAAACATCTTTTAGCAATACTGATTTAAAATTCTCTGCCTCTGTTTCGATTTTAAATTATTGATCTGCCAACATTGAAACGAGAAAACTTATGGAAGACTTATCTTGTCACAAAACTTTCAGGATTGGGTGTGGTCTCTATTTATATTATTTTTTTCCTCCAAATGTTGATTCTTGATTCAATAAAATGTGCTTCCAAACATTCACTTCAAAATTCTCCTTGATTTATTTGTTAGATTTTGTCTTTTATCCAATAAGGTAGCACAAGTGGCTGTTCCTTCGTCTCACTTTGCCCTCACAACAGCCCTGTGAGGTAGGCCAAGCTGAGAACTAAGGCAGTCAGTGAGGTTCATGACTTGGTGAGAGCTAAAATTCAGATCACCCAGATCCTGTTCTGACACTCTAACTATGACACCATGCTGGCTTTAAAAAATATCTAAAAAATGATTTGAAACTTGCAAATAATCAAATCTGTGAAAGTGAAACCTGCAAATGGGGAGGGTCAACTGTACAGATTTTAAAAAATACAAAAAGTGAACTCCATGACTAAGACTTACCTGACTGGGTAACATCCAGCAAGTTACATTCTCTCAGTCTCAGAGGAAAGCAAAGGCAAACCCCCTCTGAACAAATCGTGCCAAGAAAAAACCATGACTTTAGTCCTGGAATCCTTTCACCTTGTTCAGTTATGGCACTATGATTCCACTTTTAACTATCAGGGTTCCATCCTGGGATATGTAGAATTCTGGGATATGGATATGTAGTTTAGGAAGAGCTGTTGTGCCTCAACAACGCACAAACCCTTTACCCCCTGCCGCAATTAATAAAAATAATCCTTATAGTCCCATGTTGCAATGTCTGTTTCATCCCCTAAAGTACGAGGCAATCTTTGGGGATGCTGTTGATAAATATTGCGGGATGTTACAAAACGTGAATTAGAAGGAGTTATTTATCTTTACCTTATCTAATACAAACTGTCTCCTTTGCCTTATATTTGTTGACTACTTTACTAATGTTATACAATATTTTTAATTTTTATAATCAAACCGATACTGCCATCAAATCCATATTATCTCCCATATTGCTTTCTTTTTGCATTTGATGACTTTTTTTTATGACTCCATTTTTATAATCAAACCCATACTGCCATCAAACCCATATTATCTCCCATACTGCTTTCTTTTTGCATTTGATGACTTTTTTTTTTTTTTTTTTTTTTGTCATTGTGTAGCTACGTATATGTATCACAAAAAAAAAACAGAATCAATTGATTTTGTGTTTGGTATGTAAAAGCATCTTTGCACAATTTTTAAAAAGCCACAAATCCCAGGATTCTGTAAAATGCAGACATGGTAGTTAAAGTGGAATCAGTACTATAATTCTGTAGTGTGAAAGGGCCCTTAGAATTTGGAGGGACATGTGTTTTACACCAGTGTAAATAGTATAGGGAGAAAGGGATCAATGCTTTGACTTGGTATATAGCCGATAGTGAACAAGAGGAATATTTGGCGGGTGGCAGCAACATTAAGACTTTCAAAAAAGGGGTTGATTAGAGATTTTTAATTGTAACTGCATGCAGAATATATCACACGGAGAGCTTAGTTGCAGCTGGTAAATTCACATTGGGCTTTAGTTTGACCCTGAAAAGATCTATTCAAGGTAGTGAACCTATTTCTACAATAGAATTCAGAACATTGGACAGCTCCTTTAAAATTCAGGATAGTTTCACCGTCCCATTTATATGGTACCCACTATCTATCCTTGGAAGTGCTTTAAGAAACACAAATGTCAGGGTTTCTTTAAAAAAAAAATAGCAGAAATTCAGGACACTAAAAGCTATCTAGGAATGCAAAGGCTGCTATTTATATGACAGATGACAGGATATAATTCTGCTTAGAATTCATACAGTTTGGCCATATTTCATATTGTATCTATTACTACGATAGAGTTCAGCATCTTGGACAGATCTTTCAAAATTCAGGATGGTTTCAGTGTCACCGTGATATGGTAGCTACTGTCTACCATTGTTAGTGCTTTAAGAAGCAGAAATGTCATTAAAAAAAAAAATAGTAGAAGTTCAGGACAACATAAGTTATCTAGGAATGCAAAGACTGCCATTTGTATGACAGACAGCGGGACACAATTCTGCATAGAATTCATATTTTTGGTCGATTTCTGGACAGTTTGATTCACAATGAAGACGCAAATCCATATAACTTGTAACACATAAAACCATGAAATACATTTTTAAAAAAAGAACTAAAAGCAGAAAATAATTATGTAAATGAAGAAGATTTGGTTTGAAGATCTGATATGGGTTGTTGCAGTAACTAAAATGGGCAGAAAGATTGGGCTAAAATATAAATTAGCCTGTTGAAACAATTCAGTCGGGAAAAAAAAATTGAAAAAAGGAAATGAGGTTTTGCAGCTGCATGTTAATATGTGGGGTTTTTTCTTTTTAAAAAAATCAGTCCTTCTCCAAATTCAGCAGGCTGAAATAAAGGAACAGTTGAGGGAGGGGAGAAGAGTTAGAGAGACAGCTGCTATATATTATTGGAAAAAGAGGGGGGAAAGTGTCTGACGATGAAAAATTGAAGGGACAGATGGCTGCTTATGCTTATTTTAAAAAGTAGAATGAACATCAACAGCTCCCAATCTTTTTCTCTTTGGGACTTGTGGAGTGGCAAAGTGTGTCAGCCACTTGCATTTCTAAAAGGCATGTCAACAACGCTCTTTCCTGGGCCTGAAACAGATCCCCAATCGTCACTTTCAGCGCTGTTGTAGGGGCGCCAAGACTGCCAGAGTGGAAGCACCAAACTTTTTGAGTAATTAGAAGAGAATAGTCTGGGAAATACCTTGTCTTGGTGAGTGGTGGTGAACTCTCCTTTTTTCAAGGTGTTTAAACAGAGGTTAGATGGGTGTCTTTCAAGAGTGCTTTAACTGTGGCATTCCTGCATGACAAGAGGTTGCCCTAGATGGTCCTAAAGGCCCTTCCAGCTTTTATGGCTCCCACCTAAAGCTTCTCCGTCCCTTCTCAGCTTGGCTGTCGTGCCCGTGTCCCGGGAACCAGATAGGACCCTTTGCCACATCCTGGAGACATGAGAGGGACAGTACTTATGGCAGCCACTGTAGGTGGAAAAGGGAGAGCCCAGGAGTCTGGCAGCATTTATATACGAAGGACTCATTAGTTAGGCCCACAGCTGGGTAAGACTCTAAGCCTATATAACAAGCGGCCAGAATGGGAGGAAGCTGTTGGAGACAGCCGATCCTATTGGTGGGTGCACCCCAAAATATCGCAGATAGGTTTCCATTATACTAAGATTCTTCAGTGCTCAGTTTGCAAATAAATAATAAATAATAATAATAATAATAATAATAATAATAATAATAATAATATCCCACCTCTCCCAACAGTACTACAACAGTATATAAATACATTAAAAGCAATTAAAAAATTACCCATCCTCCCCACCCACCAACCCATACTGTACATACTGGTTAGGTCACCAAAGGCAGGTTCATCACACACACCCCAGCTCATCTCTCTCAACCTTGTTGTGTCGCACGCACAATCTGCCAAACAGTCAGTTAAAGAAGAATCTGCAATATACAGAGCTGGTCTGAGATCCAGTTAAACGAGCCAGTGAATATTTGAGTTGATTCAGACGTATAAAAGCACAATGTGATTGTTATTGTGACCGACAAGTACAACAGCAAACTGCAGCAGCAGATGACTTTTCCATTTTCATGAAGCTGGTGCTCAAAAGAGGCAAACTACAACTACAAATGGGTGCAAATGAACAAAGTCTTGACAAATTTCTTCCCATATGGAAAGCGGTCTTAGAAAGTCGTGTGAATGTGAGTGGGAACAAGGGAGATTATGGATTCAGACACCCTTCTTTGTCCTAAATCTGCCTTAAATTTTCTCTTGAGGCAGAAGGGTGCTTTGCTGACAGTGTGCTATGCTTTTATATTTTAGTTATATTTTACATGTGTTTTAAAAAATTTTAAACTATGTATTCTTTAAATAAACTTGTTTAACTTTTTAAAACCTTTGTAAATAAGATGTTAGGTGGACTTCGTTTTAACTTTTCGTAAGCAGCTTAGATTCTCCTGCCAAGGGAAAGGTGGAGTGTTTAAATAAAATGAATAAATGAATAAAGAATATTTGTCCCACTTAAATACTTAAACCTGAGTTTGATTTAAAGGTTTCCCTAGAAACCCGACACATCCCACCATTTTACTTATCGGTGCCTTGGCACTATCAACACTCTACAGCATGCCTGAAATTTGACACGACTCAGAAATGTCAATATTGATCAAGGGTGGAATTGGCAGCCTCCATAGTTGCAGCCTATCTGTTTCATCCCCATTACTCTGTTGGCATTCACCATCTGATAAGATTTGACACTGCCAAGTCAGCTGCAAAGCACTGTTATGTCTTCCTGGAGGCCAATCGCTTTATAATGAGTTTAGTGGAAAGTACCTATGCAATACATCATAGCTGACAGCAGCTTAAGGGAGAATCTAAGACTTCAAAATTAGCAAGTGAGGGAAGTTCGGTCACATCCTTTTGAAGTGAGAAAACAGATTTCCTTCTATAATAGCAGCCTTTTAAAACACACATAAGCCAGAGCCAGAAAAAAACAAATAAAGCTTGTTGCTAGGAGCTTTTTTTTTTTAATGTCAGTTTTGGACCTTCTTCCCTGTGAGGTAGACATAACAGGCACTAGGGATTAAACTGCAGAGAATTATGCTACACGGTGAGGGATCATTCCTGGTATTGCCTCTAGCATGCATGAGTGAGACTGATAAATTACGTAGCATATTCTCTTCTGTGATGGAGGTAAAAGAGGGATGAAAATTGAAATGAGCATCTTCCAAAATCAATGGAGATTTCTCGCTGCCTTCAATAGGATAAAACCAGAACCTTCGTCGTGAAATAATTTTCAATCCACTTTATCAAGGTCTTCTGTAAAGTGAGGAGCCTGCTCACTCCTTGGAGAATGTAACTCTACACGTATGTTGAAATGAAATGCTTTACTAAGTTTATTCTTGGAAAAAGTAGTGAGGAATTTTAGCAGTTTCCTCCCCATCGTAAGGGCTAATTGACATTTTTGAAGATGATTCATAACTCAGGACCTATTCCGTGCAAAATTCACCCATGACTGTTTTCCATAGAAAATGACATTTCCTGCATAGGAAACAGCATTTTCTTCATGGAAAATAGTATCCATGCATAGAAATATTGTTTTCTGCATAGACAATCCTGTTTCCTGCACAGAAAAAGCTGTTTTCTGTGTAACTCTCCCATGTGTGAATTTTGCACAGAAGAAGTCTTGAACCAAGAAGATTCACATCAGTCCAGGATTCTTCTCGTCAAAAATTCTCAACACTAAAAAAAAAAACAAAAGCAAAATATTACTTATAGAATCATAGAATCATAGAATCATAGAAATGTAGAGTTGGAAGAGACCACAAGGGCCATCCAGTTCAACCCCCTGCCATGCAGGAAAACCCTCAAAGCACTCCCGACAAGTGGCCATCCAGCCTCCGCTTAAAAACCTCCAAAGAAGGAGACTCCACCACACTCCGTGGCAGCACATTCCACTGCCGGACAGCCCTGACTGTCAGGAAATTCCTCCTGAGGTTCAGGCGGAATCTCCCCTCCTGCAGCTTGCATCCATTGCTCCTTGTCCTGGTCTCAAGAGCAGGAGAAAACAAGCCCACTCCCTCCTCGACATGACACCCCTTCAAATATTTAAACATGGCTATCATGTCCCCTCTCAACCTTCTCTTCTGCAGACTAAACATACCCAGCTCTCTAAGTCTGTCCTCATAGGGCATGGCTTCCAGGCCCCTCACCATTTTGGTTGCCCTCCTCTGGGCCTGCTCCAGCTTATCCATATCCTTCTTGAATTGGGGTGCCCAGAACTGGACACAGTATTCAAGATGAGGTCTAACCAATGCAGAATAGAGTGGTACCAATACCTCCCTCGATCTAGACACCATACTCCTATTGATGCAACCAAGAATTGCGTTGGCCTTCTTGGCTGCCACATCACACTGCTGACTCATGTTCAGCTTGTGGTCTATGAAGACTCCTAGATCCCTTTCACACATACTGTTAGCCAGCCACGTGTCCCCCATCCTATATTTCTGCATACCATTTTTTCTGCCTAAGAACATTAAAGAACATTAACAGATTTATTCCATCAAGCGAATATCCCGCGGACATGATGGGTGGGGACGAGATGGCAGTGGAACCATGACAACGTGCAAAAGCATGACCTTCAGACTGCTGCCATTGTGTTCCCATTGCGGGATGGTGACACCATGCAGAAATAGCCTAAGATGCTATGAATGTCTAGGAATCCAAGCTTAACAATGACTGTGCTAATTCCATTCCAACTGATTTCCAACATTAGGCCCATATTATATACTTAGAATTTCTATGTCAACAGTGTCTTCCTTTCAAGTGACCCTGAGAAGCAGAGCAAGGAACTGGGTGGGGAAATTACCCCTCTTGGCTCCAAAGCTGGCGCTGCCCATCTTTTGAGATCATTGCGTGTATCAGATGCAGCTAAGCTTCTCAACAGAACAGGACACTAGAGGTTATGAACAGCAGCAGTTGTGTTACATTTGAAAAAGTGACATAAACCACACATCCCCTCCCCGCTCATGTGTATAAAACTGAACGGTGAAGCAAAAAGAGACAACAGGCTTCCCGCTTTAAATAAACATTCTCTCCAAATGAAATAGATGGAACGCTTTGTTTAACGTCTCTTTTGTTAGCCAGTTTTACTGAGAGGTTTCAAAAGCGTGTCCTTGGCGGTAAGAGCACTCCACTCGGCACTGTTGGCCGTCCCTGACATGGTAAATGGAACTTTTTTTTTCTGATCAGCTCCACAAATCCTTATTTCAACTCCCCCTCTTTGTCTCTCACACACACATTCGATGTGGATAGAAAAACATTGCCTCAAAGGGATTGAAGTGATACTCCATTATCTAGGACAAAAATCTCCCTTATTGAAGTTTTAAATTAGTACAGAAAATACACGTCCTTATGGGTAAAAAATGCCACTTTCATCACATGCCCATGGGTCTGTTGGGATAAGTTAAAGCCACCTTAGTTAACACAGAGTGGTGCTAAGTACCAGGCATTATCCATTGTTCAAAGAGACCCTATTTATGTGGCATACTTGTAGCTATGAATAATTGGGTGGAAGGTTTGGAGTGAGATTATACCCGGTGGTCACACTTGCTGGTTGCATATTCATTTCACATTGTCTGCATGTGAATGTTGTATTTGCATAAACTATCCTGTATGAATAGAAAGATTCAATTTTCTATGCTTGCTGCAAAAATTACTTTAACCCTTTTGCACAGTTTTGTATGAATAGATACAGTGGAATCCTGTTGGTGTCTTATTCGTGCCGTTCCTCTGTGAACTAGTTGGCCATGAATGTTTGTGTTTAGTTGTAGGATTACAGGAGCAGAATTGCACAATGCAAATATGCACAGTTGCATTGGGTTCCACTTTGGTTGCACATTCATTTGTGGATTCAATTGTGCAAAGTTGCCATTCATGTCAATGGTTCAGAAGAACAATCGATGCACTATTGAACATCAGTGTTGGATCTTGGCCATAGAATATGGAGGCAGAACCCACCAGATGCAACCTTTCCCATTCATGTGTGCATCGTGTCGACAACCGTGGGGCTAAGGTGTCTACAAGATCAGTTCCAAAAGAAATTCTACTTGCGGAGGATACATGTATTACAACACTGGCTGAGATCCTGGGTAATACTGATGATCCAGCATAAATGCTTCCAAGTATAATTATGTTTCCTCCTCCATCCTCCAGCAGGGAAACCTGCCAACAAACAAACAAACAAATGCATATTTTCATACAAATTGCTACAGTTGTCTAAGGAACGTTGCTTGCAAAAAAGGTTCATGTTAGGCAAAATTGAATCCCAATGTTCATATATCAGGAGAATTAGTAGGAGAGCTGTGCACAAAAATGCATTATGATTTTATACAAATTTAAGAGATTTAAAAATCTCAGAGTGCTCAGAGTGAATTTAAAACTGGAAAAAATAAGAACTATTGCTGCTTGCAGCATTCTGAGATATAGCCATGGTTAGCTTATCACTATTTTGTCCAATCTATGCCAGCTTTTTACTTGTGAACTCATACATTCATTCTGTTTCTACATCAATTTTAAAGAAAAAAATTGCAGGGGAAAAAAAACACACATTTATATACATATTCTCCACCATCATTTCTCAAAACATGGTTTTCTAAACTGCTATATGTGCCTTTCTTTCTCTCCTACTTTAGCTGAGGGTACCAAAAGCCAGTGGATAACTAAGTTTTAATCTGCGCATTAGTCTGGGTGGTACAGATGAGGTCAGTTCATAAAAACTGAATTTCCTACCGTCAAGCGCTATACAAAAAAGGAGCTTTAATCAAATGCACCCAATTATTTTTCAATATAACAAAGAGGGATCAGAAGATTTCACGATGGCACAGGTGGCCAGGATCTCTCACGAAATCTCTAAGGAAGCGACCTCTCTTCAAAAACATTGTACATACTGGTGATGATTTTTACCTCCAGCAAACCTTGCAAAAGTTCTGCAGACGTTCATTTTTAGAACAGCTGCCAAGGTGTCACATGCAGTGGAGAAGAATAAGACTGGGGAAATAAGTTGGAAGAAATGTCAGATAAGATTCTAACCATGCGGCAGATAGGACTGAAAAGGGATGGTTTCTATGAATATGGAAACCCTCCTTTTGTCTATTCTCCCTCACTCAGATGTTTTTTAAAAAAATCTCAAGTTCTTTCCATTCATATCTGAAGAAATCTGTGAACGTTGTTAAATTTTTCAAGATGAAACTGAAACAAAATGGATAGAGATTTGCACCAGCCAAATTCAGTAGATAAGGATGATCCCAGCTTGGAAAGGACCACGTTGTGCCCACTCAGCCGTTGCGATGTTTACCATGGGAGTCTGGCTCACGACATCACAAATGTTGAACAGGTTGCCAACCAAAACAATTTGTAAATTTAGTGAAATTATTATTTGAAAAAAGGGCTAAAACAAAATTCTCAGTTCATTTGTACTCATTTCTATTGACATTGGATATATAAGCAGGGTCACCCATCCCTGCTGAGGACATCTCAGCAATTCTCAGTTCATCTGTACTCATTTCTATTAACATTGGATATATAAGCAGGGTCACCCATCCCTGCTAAGGATATCTTTGTCAAAGATATCAGGCTGGTGGATGAATATTTGGAAGATCCTCTCTAGATGCCATTGCCTTAGATGTGTGAATGGCTACCAGAAAAGAAGAGTCTTTTAAGTAGTGGTTCCCTTTCTGTCCATTGACCTCCCAAGGGGAGATCCACCTGGTTTCTTCACTAGGCATGTGGAGAATACTCACAGAATTTTTCATCTGGAAACAAAAATTGTGGTTTTTACATGATGTGATACATCCTATTGAAAGAATGATCCACCCACGCTATTCCCTGACTGTGACGCCTCCTCTGATTTTTCACACTTCAGGACTTTGTTTTGTGAACAAACAAAAAAATAGTAAAAAAACACACACACATGATTTTGTGCAAAAATAAAATTTGTGCAGAGAAGAGTGGGGTGTTTTTTTTGGGGGGAGGGACACTGTTTCACACATAATACGGGGCATTTTGGTCTGCACTCACACACACATTTTGCACAAAAGAAGTTTTTAAACAAACAAACAAAAATTTTGCATGATGTTTTTGTTGTAAAAGTTTCGAAGTACACATGCATATACAGAGAAGAAAAATATGCAAAAACTCACGACTTGCCCAATAAGGAGTAAGCTTTGAAAGCATATGTTACTGCATGCATGGGTGAAATAAGAGAAGATTTATATTAGCAGTCTTTGAACACTATGTTAAATCCTTCTTCCTCTGGCGGATATCCAAGCTTCAGTTTTTATTTCCACTTTTGGCTTTATCACTAGATCTCAACAATCTAATATTTTAACACCATTTGGACAAATATATTTGTTGTGATTGTAAAACTCATATTTTTTTAAAAAAAAAAGTTTAAAAGATATATTTATAACTTCTCCATGGCCATTAGCCAGCTGGGTGGTAAACAAATATTATAAATAAACAAATATATGGAATCCTGTTATCAAAGAATGAAAAATGATTAACCATTTTCTTATTGTCTGTCGCTCTGTAACACTATTAAATGCCACTAGAAATGATAATTCGGAGGGGGGGGAATAAAAGATTTTTAAAAAGGTGATAATTATTATCCAAAGATATTTGAGATACATAGAATTGCTTCATTATATATATTGAGGGGAGGGTTTCTATATTTCTGTGGGCAACTTGTGCAGCTGTTCCCAGAGGGGACATTACCAAAATGAAGAAACGGGATTGTGTTGTCTCAGCAAAAGTGGGGAAGTTATGTAGCAAGAGCAGTTAGTTACGTGGCCTTGTTTCTTTTTATTGGCAAGCAAAGAACAAGCAGGTCAATGTGTTTTGGCACTTCAACATCTCCCTTAGGACTAAACGCGGGGATAGCAACTATGGCTCGGCCAGGGAATTTGTGTATGCACGTGTGTGCCTTTCTTTGTGTGCCACAGAATGCTAACTCTCCAGGGCCTCTAAATGTTGCATACATTTCCACGTCAATAGGTCAAGAGGAGGCCTTTCGTTCAAGCAGTGCTGAATCAGCCGAGTCCCAGAACGCTTTAAAGTATCCTCAGTTTCTTGAAGGTTGTAGAACGAGCAACTTCAACAGCAAAGAGAAAACTGAAGGGCACTGGATTGTGTACCCTTGGCATGGTGCTTTGGTTGCACGTCTCTACATTGACAGAGAGAGCATTAAAACTCTCTCTGGTGCAAAACTTGGACAGGATGCAAATTGTGTCTGTGGATGTGGAAAAGGAAGGCATTTCTTTATAAAATGCAGAGAGCAGTCCCTGGGGATAGGAAGTGATGATTTATCTAGATCACAACAGATGGGAAGAGGGCATTTGGCTCTCCTAGCTGTGATCGTCAAGAAATCAGAAGACAAGGACCTGAAAAGGCAGCTATGAAGGAACTAGATAAGCTCCTCAGATGCAAAGATATATCATTGGATAACAAAGCCAGGATCATACATTCTGTAGTGTTTCCAGTTTCTATGTACGGTTGTGAAAGCTGAAGAGGGAAGAAAACTGACAGGAAGAAAATCAACTCACTTGAAATGTGGTGCTAGATGAAAGATCTACGAATACCACGGTTGCCAAAATGACCATTACATGAATCCAAGAGCAAATCAAGCTGAAGTCCCTTCGGAAGCCAAAATGTCTAAAAATGAAGCTGTAATACTTTGGACCTATCATGAGGTGACATGATTCCCTGGAAAAGAGCATTATGGTCTACAAAGTGGGAGGCAGTAGAAAAAGGGAAAGACCATGTTCTACATGGATTGAGTCCACAAAGGAAGCTACAACTGTTGGGAGTTTGGAAGATCTGAGCTGATGACCGTGACTCATGGAGATCTCCCATTCATTGGGCCTCCGTAAGATGAAGCCAGCTTGATGAAAATAACAAGAAATCTGTGATTCTAATCAAATCTCACGATGCTGGGCATTTCTGAACAACATGGTTATAGTGCTATTATTCCACTTTCAACATCCTATGGAGTCCTGAGGTTTGCAGTTTAGAGAGCTGCCTTTATAATTCTCAGCCAGAGAGCTCTTGGGCCTCAGTAAACTGCAAACCCCAGAATTCCACAGAAGATAGAAAGTTAAATAATAGCACTATAACAGAGTAGTGCAGAAATGGCCCCTGTTTGAAGCTGGCAGAGTATACAGTTACTACCTTGCACTAAAAGAAGGAAGAGGTATCTCTACTAGTGCAATGAGTGGGAATAGTGCAGACCACAGGTTGCATTCTGTTGAGAGTTAGAAATCTCTGCGTGGCTGTGATCACTGAACACTAGTTTTCTGATTAGTTTTTGTTTGCTTTTCTATGCTCATTTTCTTCTTGCATCACTCTAACCTGCAACCATTTTCTTTTCTCTCTCTCCTCACTTAGATCCTGTGTTTGACTATGAACAAGTAATTAGAAAGTAAGGCTATTTTATACAATTTTTTTTTTTAAAAAAAAGACTAAGAGTATTACCTTTCTCTACTAAACTTTTCTTTTGTGATGGGGGGGTAGAGTGTGGGTATGGCACTGGTTGTTTTTCAGTTTCTGCTTTGTCAATTTGATTACTCTTCTACAGACATTCACTACTATCCGTAACATATCCTAACATACAGTTCTTGTAAGGGTTCCAATGCCAGCCATGGGACACTCACTGACTTTGTCGTGGCTTCAGCGTCTCCCATTTTTTGGCCATCTCCAATTAATGTTAGAGAGAAAATAGATTTTACAATGGTGAAGATCTCAAAGGTGTTGGTTTTGTGGCAGAACATGGTCCACTGTGATTCCTGGTGGTTCCTGGGAATGAAAATTTTGCCCTCAGACCATTGGACATAGTGCACCCAGGTATAAAAGAAGTTCTGGTTATCTCAGAAACATAATATTCATTTTGGTTTCCCAAAGACGTAGTTTTGAGGATAGAGTATGATACAGAATTAAATTAAGAGCCTTTCCTTCTAAGACTCCTCGTTCACTGCCACAGGAATCCAACTTCAGATTTTCTCTGGACTATAACTAAATAAAAAGGCATTCAATCTAGACATCAACATCTGCTACGGCTACAACAATGTTTAAAGAGGAGACATTTGCATCCTCATCAGAACTGAAATGTTGTTTTTCTGTTGAAATATTTATCACCCGAATCTCACTCAGTGGAACAAGGGCACACACAGGAGTCAGATTGCATCAACGTGACCTTTGGATTTTCTTGTGTAACAGATAGGAGTAACTCATTGTACAACAGAACTTTGACATCTTGAAAGACAGTCAAGTCTATTAGTGTCATTCACAGACCCTGCTGGAGCAGGAATGTTGCAATGCATATGTCTCCAAAGGAGGAAGGAGGAGAGAAAACAGAACAACATGGCTCAGTATCCCAGGGAAAATGTCAACTGTCTAAGCACGAGCAAGAACCAAAAGAGAAAAGAGACAAGGACAGCGGCTATTGACCTACTTATTTGTACGTTTCTATTTCGGGAAAAAAGGAAAAAACAACACTGCAAATGCATCTATTAATTTCCCAGGTTTTGTCATTAGGTAAACAAGAACCTAAGTCCTCTATTGGAGAAGATAAAACTCCAGCTAGTCCAGTGTTTCCTAACCTTGGGCCCTTAGACGTTGCTGGGGTTCAGCTCCCATCATCTGAACATAATATTGCCGGGGATGAGATCTCGGATATTGCCTGGGGGAGTGAAATGTAGGTATTGTCCCCCAAAAAGAATTCTGCCTCCACAGATAAGGAATAAGAGTGCTCCCCAATTTCTAGCATCGAAGGGAATGAAACACTGCAAGTCATTCATACATAGAGTTCTTCTATTCCTTCTGGTCCCACTCCCTTGGCCACGTTGCTGCCCCTTCGCTTTAGATGCCTCAATTTCTTGAAGTTTTAAGTTGCTTCAATGCTCTAAATTTGGAGACGGAAGGAACATTTCGGGGGGGGGAAGCATAATTATTATTTGGAAAGTGATGCCCTCATTTTATTCCCCAAGAAGTATACCCCTGAGTGAGGAAGGATGAGAGTTATAGAAAACTTTGCCCTACTCCAGTTTAGGTCCTACTTTCCTCAGCAGCCATCCAGGTTCCTCTGAGAAGATAGCAAGCGGGACATTCTGCCTCCTCTCTTGATGTACGTATTTTCTGCCCTGAATAGACTCTTACTTGGCATCTTGTGTCTGATCCTGGAATTTTTCTTGAGTGATTGTAGATTTATTTATTTATTTGCTGCTTATTTTCACTGGTCAGTCATTCCAGATTGTTTTGCTGGAAAACCAACAAAGGAAAACCACCAATGGAATTCCGACTTACGGCAGTCCTAAGGGAAACTTATCATAGGGTTTTCTGGCGCGAAAGACTGTGATCTAGAGGGTTTCTGAAAGTAAATGGGAAATTAAACCCTGCTCTTCAGGGCCAGTATGCTGACTCTCATTGGTGGCCTTACGTCTTTGTAAGTTGACTTATATCTGCAGGAATTAGATATAATTCTACTCCATACCCAATAGAAGGCAGCTGTTACATAACTACATAGCAGGGCTGGCAAAGTACCAGATGCACATCACTGAATGATGTGTATCTGTGTGCAACGTACATCAATTCCCAATGTGCATCGGTTCACAATGTGCATGAATACACTGTGCAACCAATGCACATTGCACCATGATGTTCAGTGTACAGTGAGGTGCATTGGTCCTAATTTGTTTTGGGCTGTCTTAATGGTCTCCCACTAGGCATCTTCACAATCCAGTAAAAAGGGATTTCTTAGTGCCTCTGCTACCCAGCTATGTACAAGTCAAGTTACATAAAGTAACAGGTCATATAGAATTCTGACACTTCTTTTGCATTTGGAAAGGCAGAGGAATGGCAATCCACTCCCCCCCCCCCATTACTTCAGCGGTACTAGTTCCTTCCTTTGCTTTCTCACACTTCAGATATGACAGTACCATTCATACCACCCTGTTTGCTCTGCCACCTGCTCTACAGTTGCCTTTTTTTTTTGAAAAAGACAAAAACAGGAAACTGAAATTGCACAATTATGCAATAGCACAATTATGAAATGATGCTATTATAGAACCACCTCCCACTCACAACCCGGACTGGAAAGATAAACACAGACCTTGGTGCTTTCCTCATTTTCCAATGCTTTTTCCCTGTGAACCAACACTTGCTCAGTTCTACCTCTATATATTACTCCTTTCAACTTCTGTATATTTATTCTTTAAACTTTTCCTGAACCCCATGGTTTCTCTGGGCATGAATCTTTAGTAGGATTATGTTGGAAGTGTGCTATTATGGTACTCCACTTGTTTGTTAAAAATATTTAACCAAAGTAAAAATAAATGGGAGGGAACAGAGAGCAAATATACAGTGGTTCTCCTGGGAACTCCTTGGTGCATTTGATAAATGTGTATGTTTTGGCTAATAGTAGACTTAAAAAACATGCATTTTGAAAAATGCTCACAGACATGTCTCATTCAATAGGAGAAAAGATGTACTTTGCAAAAGTGTGTAGCAAAAAAAAATGTGGACAAATAAGGAAAAATGAACATGAAAGGGATGAAGGAATGTGTTTACTTGGTTACATGCTATAGCTTCTGTAACTTTCAGAGTTCTTTCATTTTGATTTCATTTCTTCTCCTTTTCTCCCACCAGCTCTATGTGGGGCTGCCTTTGAAAAGCATTTAGCAATTTCAGCTGGTCTGGGGAGCTGCAGCCAATTTACTGGAACAGACCACAGAGAGTATGTAACTCCCTTGCAGCAACAGCTTCACTGGTTGCCCAGTTGTTTCTGGGCACAGTTCAAAGAGCTGCTCATGACTCATGCCCTGGATAACTTGCGATCCGCAGACTCCACTCTGCTTTAGACAGTACTGTTTATTTGTAGCAAAGCAACACAACACACTTCTTCTAAAGTTGCTGAGACTAAAGCATACATGCGTGGACTTCACAGGTTTTATACCTTCCCATACAAATTTGGGTGAGCAAAGCCATTACTGGAGAAGGCTCATAAATTTAATATCACTCCACATCTCTTGACATTTCCCAGACTTGCAGTTGTTTACCTATCTTTCATCTTTGGGCAGGAACATATATCCTGCCCCGTTAGGCACTTTGAGTTATCAAAACACCTCTTGGTACTTCCATTTGTGACCTTTCTGATCATCTCTCCCCTTCACTGGATACATTGTAGCAATGAGCAATAAAACAATTAACCATTTGATAAGCTTCAAACAGATACATTGTTGCAATCAACAATTATCACTTGATACTTTGTAGCACTCTAACTATTCTACTGTTTCTCTATACCTTACATATTCTAATACACAGGGGCTACACATCTTGACATGAAGGCCTATATGGTTCAGGTTATTTGAAGGACTGCATTCTCCCATACGAACCTTCCCATGTTTTGAGATCTGGGATGGCTCTTCTCTCTATCCCACCACCCTCAGAGATACATCTGGTGGAATATGGGAGATTGTCTTTCCCGTGGCTGCTTCCAGGCTCTGGAGGCTAGACTGGCATTTCCCTTGGTATCTTTCCACCAGTGACTAAAAACCCTATTATTCCACCATGACTTTGAAAATTGATTTTTTTTTTCAGGGGAAACAGGCCTCATGTACTGGACCGGGCTGTAATTTTCATTTGTTTCAACTGCTTTCAATTTTGTGATGGTTTGAATGCTTTTTAACTTTGGTAGGCTTTTAATTTAGAACTAATGGCCATTTCTGCACTAGACTGTTGTAGTGCGATTATTCCATTTTCAACATCCTATGGAATCCTGGGGTCTACAGTTTAGGGAGGGGCCTCAGGTCAAGCAATCTCCCCAGGCCTCAGGCCCCTCCCTAAACTGCAAACCACAGCATTCCATAGGATGGTTGAAAGTGGAATAATGTCACTATAACAGTCTAGTGCAGAAATGGGCTATTTTTGCTTTAGCTGTTGTAAGCTGTTGAGTCCCAAACTGGAAAAAAGGTAAAAAGTTGGGATATAAATAGTAATAATAGTTATAATAGTAAATATTCTACTCTGAATGAATAGCTAAAATAGGATCCAGGCTTTGGTTGATTATCCTTTGAATGAATTGTGGCAATCAAGTAATTCTGGCTATTTCTAAGAGTCTATCGAAAAATACGAGAGAGCTTTTGCCAACATGGTCTGTTTCCTGACTTCCCAAGAGGCTTACGGTGGGCCACCGTGGATGACAGGATGTGAGACGGAACAGGTCTTTGGTCTTATCCACCTCCTGGGCCCTTCTTATGTGCTTATGTTAACTGCTTCTTACTAAAAAGGAAGACAAATCTTCGCCTTGCTCTCTAGTGTGGTTAACGTGTACCAGCTGTTGAGGATCACTGCAGGTGGTAAAACCCTTTAAAAGTCTGATTAGATGAGAACTCTTGAAAATGGAGGGATTAGTGTGGTACTTAACTCACTCCATGGTGCTCCAGCCTTAATAAGAATGCAGAGGCTGAGCGGGATTCTCACATTCCAGATGTACGCCAAGAGCATTCCAATATTTCAGAGACAACAAGGAGGCCTGTGACATCTAGGAAAAGGGCCAACAAACTTTGGGGCACATACATGCGCTTGCTCAGCTTACTCAAATGATCAACCGTTATCCTCAAATGTACACAATGTGTGCATCTGCTTATACATTACATATACATTTATACAGGAACACACTCATATATACCTGATGAGACAAAAGTATATGTTGTATTCAGGCATGCAAAACCTGACTTGCATCTGTATGTATGGAAGGAAGGGGGCAAAGCCGCATAGATCCAACTTGATAACCCTTTATGATCAGTGTCCTGTTCGCAACATACGCAGGCATATGTTGCGCTACACACACATAGTGGTTTTATGGGACATTGTGCAAGGGCCATATCCAGCTGGTGGGGATGGAAGCAAAGGTCTGTACATAGAACATGTGCTGATGTGCACTGGTGGGGGCACGTGTGATCCTTTATCTATTTATTTATTTATTTTATATCTCACTGTTCTCTCAAGATGGATCGCTCCTCGGTTTGCCATAAGCTTGAAATGACTTGTCAGACAAGAACACAACAAGAAGAATACAATTGAATGCAGTGATAATTTTAACTGTATTATGCCCTTATTGCCCAGAAAAGTAGCTAGCCATATATAAGTGATTTGCTACTATCTCACTCTAATCAGGAATTACATCAATTACAAAATCAATTACATTTTCACCTTTCACCTTTCCCATGAACTCACAGCGTGACTGCAAACACACCTCTCAGTCCCTAACCTCTGCCTGCAATTGAAGCAGTGCTGAGTGCTGTGTTGAACTCACACTCCTTACAGAATTGTTGTAAATTGTAACAACTAGATAGGACTGAAAACTGAGGCAAAGGGTGGGCAACAGACAGCCCGTGGAATGCATGTGAGCCCCCTGAGTTTACCATATTTGTCCCAGTGCTGTTGGGGGGGAAAAAGAGGAAAAGGTTGCAACTTCTATTTTTAAACATAAAGTGCATGGGGGCTAAGTGGTTTCTTTTTAAATTGAATCCTACTCCTGGAATCATGATTTGACTTTAAAACAAGGCTAATGCTTCCCATGTACCCTGTTTTAAGAAAAAAATGGCAACAGCACAAGGGTTACGAGATGGTGAAGTTTCAGATTGGTTGGGAAGCGGAATCAGCAGAGATCAAGCTCCAAATGGGTTCAGTCATTTTGTCCCCAAAGCTGTCCACTCTCGCTCTTGTCCAGCCACTGACTTGACACATGAAACTATGGCCATTTTTGCACTATACAGTTATAGTGTTGTTATTCCGCTTTCAACATCCTGTGGAATTCTGGGGTTTGCAGTTTACTGAGGCCCAAGAGCTCTCTGGCTGAAAATTCTAAATGTCTCTCCCTTAAACTGCAAACCTCAGGATTCCATAGGAGGTTGAAAGTGGAATAGTAGCACTATAAAAGTGTAGTGTGGAAATGGCCCTTATGCCAGTAGATAGGTGTCAAGCCTCTCCAGGACCTCTTGGATTCCAAACTGGATTCCTGCTGGTGACATACATGCATGCAGCTCTGGGAAATGGGTGTGTATGTTTTCTTCTAGATGGGGCACAAGGATTTACTCATTAGGCCCATGAATGCCATCTGGAAACTCCCTCCTTTAGCTGTCAAGACCCAGGAGCCTGCTGCTATGGCTGTTTCCTGTCCAGGCTCATGAGGGAGGAGAGTTATTCAGATGATAAAGATGCAGATGGCTTGGCTGCAAGGGGAAGAGAAACAAGCTGGCTCTCCTAGGCGGAGAACACTCTCACTTCTCTTCCCCTCACAGATGAGACTGGTCACTTCTTTGAGTTGCTTCCTACCCCTTCCAAGGCCTGTCCAGTAAATGGCCATAGCTGTGCCTACCTCGGGCTTGACTGCTCAGGGAGGAGGGAAGAGGTATGGAACTGCACATGTGACGCATTATGCTCCATGCATGTAATGCAAGATCTCAGCAGATAGGTCCAAAATAGAGAGCACACTTTGAAAACTCAAAAAGCCCTACACCAGTCCTAAATATCTTAATGAAAGTCCCACAGGGCTCTCTTCTTTTAGCCTACAATGGCAACCTCTCTGGAATCAATATTTCAGGAAAATTGTAATGAGCAATACTAAGAAGAACTCGTGCAATGTAAACCCTGTATTTGCAGTTAAAGGCAACTTGTTTTGTTTCTTCCCTTTCTCCTTTGAATAACTGTTCATGCTGAAAAGTCATGTGTTTAACCTCCATCTCTCTCTTGTGGCCGCAATGTATGGAATGAAAAAGAGAGAGAGAGAGAAAAGAATAGTGATAATAAGCAAAAGCTATTATTACTTGTCTACTATCCCTGACAAAACAATAAATTAGGTAATTATGCTAATGTGATTGTATTCACAGCCCATAAACTAAAAGATTATTATGTAAATCAAACCATGAATGAAGGATAAGGAATGAATAAATAAATAAAGAGGGAAAGGGCTCCACGTTTCAGAAGCAAATAATATTTGGAGAGAGGGTCATTAGATTGGCTCGAGCAATGTCAGAAGAGGAAGGTGGAGAGAGAAAAAAGGAAATGTGGTAGCACCTTTAAGACTGTTTTCTGAAAAATTTTAGCATGAGCTTTTGTGGATACAAGCCCACTTATTCAGAAACATTGCAGAGTGATATTAAAGCCCCAGGTATAACACTTATTTATACACTTTTGGGAGTGGGATGGAACATAATAGGAGCCAGAGAGATGCAAATCATGTTCTTTGTCCTAAATTTTCAAATGTCTTGGCAAGGTGATATGGGTCTTTCAGATCTTCACAGTGGGCAGTTAGTGTTGATGTGTGAAAGCAATAAATCTGCTTACCAAAAAAATCAAAATACAACAAGATCCAAAAGACACAAAAGAGTGGTATGTTTATTGGCCAACCAAAATGCAGCATCATGCAAGCTTTCAAAGCTTCATTGACTTCTTCATCAGGCAAAGATCTTAAAAAGCATACCAAAGAAGCAAAGTGATGATTGCAGAGTCATAGGCCTACATATCAAATCTCTCTAGACCGTTGGAACTGACAACAGGAAAAGAACATTTGTGCCAAAAGGCAGGCCTGTGACTCTAACATCATCCCTTTTTGTTCTCCTTTATAATTTTTAACATCTTATTTCATCTTATTTGTTTAAGTAAGAATCTAGGAGAATTCACAGATTTCTTCATAAATCCCATGGGATGAAGAGAAGGTTAAATTAGAATGTGGGAAAAAGTAGCACCAACAATAAAAGCATCTCTTGCATTCATGGGTGCACAAAACATTGCATATTGAAACGCACATAGGATACACATAGGTATTGGTCTAGTATAAACCAGTCCCTCAGGATAGCATAAGGAATGATTCAATTTGGGTCAAATCAATCTTCTGTGTAAGGAAAATCCAAACAAGATTTAGAGCGTCTTTAATGTATCCCCTAATGAGGAGGAGGGGATTGTGATCCAGGAAAAGCTTCACTCATTAAACTGTCAGTTTTGCACTTCTAAAAAATTAACTGGGGTACCTGCTGTGATGAGCTTATGAATGTTAATACCTTGAAGTCAATCATGGAGCAGGAGACTGGATTTATTCCTGACTTATTTTCACATGTGAGTAGAGCCCAAATTGTATGTGAAAGTTAGAGATGGACACATCTGTCTATTCAACATTCATTAGCTTCCTCTCCCCCTCTTCTAATCTCTTCTTGTGCCTGCTTCCTTTTTTAAAAATAATGAAGAAAAGGTACATATTTTTGTGCACAGTGTTCAAATGGACCCATTAGTTTCTGCTTGCTGCCATTCGCAAAAGAACATTTCCACACCTTTGAGAAATGGGAACAGCAACGTGTTTGTGCATTTATAAAAAAAATCTGAACGTAGTAAAACACATTTCAACAGGTCAGAAGAATAAAAATTGACCAATTTCTGCTTGCAATCTATGTCCATGTTTGGCTCAGGAGGTTCAGACCATGTAAGGCTTAAATTAAAAAGTCCCCTGATGGAGTGCATTTCTCACATGTCCAAAGTGTAGGTTCATTCTGGGCAATGGTTTTTGTTATAGGGAAAACCTCAACAGGTTGTAAGGAGAGTTTATCTTCTGAATAAGGCACAGCTAAAAATAAATAAATAAATGAGTAAAAATGGCACTCATAAAAGGGCACAGTTAACACACAAACTGATAGAGAAATCTTCTATCAATAAGTCCCTGATTTATGAAACATGTCTTGTTAAATTTTATGCTGAAAATTCCCCGTTATGGTTCGGTTTGGTCTCTGGCTTTTTGGTTTTTGTAATAGACCTTCTAATTTGAAAGGCCTCTATCATTGTTATAAAACCCTGTTTTTTGTTTGTCTGCCTGGCAATAAGGTTGTCTGGAGGATGAAATGTGTTTTACGGTTAACGTCTTCATTAGCCGAAAAAATGAGACTCCGGTTATGGCGTGAGAGGCATTCGTTTTAATGGGGCATACCTTTTTGTGCAACAATTGTATTGAATCGCTATGTCAAGTAGATTTTTTACTGGCTGACTACACGTAATGTTGGGGAAGGTTACTACCTACCAGATTATTGCCATGACTATATAAACTTCAATCTGGTTTCATTATTCTATGAAAGCTTAATTAGAAGGCTTAGGGGATGGGGGATGGACTGGTATCACAGTGAATGCAATACCCAGAAAAAAACAGATGTAGCATCTTGATACTTTTTCCTGATTTAATAAATGGCATATGAAATCTATTTTTTTTAAAAAATACCTGAATTTTGATCATCAAGGCACGTTAGCAAACAATGACAGCCATAAACCTCCCTTCGTAACCTCCTTTCCCACGACAGGTTAGCTATTGTTATAAAACAAGTGCAGCAGTATTCACATCAAATGCAAATACCCATATAACAGAGAATTTGATTCCATATATTATGAGTAATAGTATGCCAGTGTGTGAGAGAGTGAGTATGTGAGGTGCATGTTAAGCTTTGCTGAGAAACAGTCTTTAGAGCTTTTATAGGAGAGTCGCTAAGAATCCTTCTGCTTGCTGTGATAATGGTGACAAATCAGTAACTCTTTGCAAGCTCTGCCTCGTGTCTTTGGAGTGGTAAGTCTGCTTCAGGTTTTTGTTTGAACTTCATATGAACCGTCTAAAGTTCTGAACCAGTTTGGGGGAGGATTAAGATTCAGTACTTTGGATAGCTGTGTTAAAGTTTGAACTAAGACCAAGAGTAGACTCACTGCCTTTGCAATGCACATTGATGTGTGATGCACATTGGTGTGCATTGCGCATGGATGTCCATCAGGCAGCTGGTGGCTCTGCTAGGTAGCAATGTAATAGCAGCCCTCCAGAGGATATGGGCGGTGTAAAACTGCGCCATTCTAATCCGCACAGGCATAAGTCCACCTTCAATGGTGTAGCAGAATTCTGGTGTCTGTTTCTGCGTTGAAATATTATTTTCTGTAAAATGTTTCTGCAGTTTCCCACAGAGAGAATGCTGATATCTACACACATACACTCACTCAGTGTCTGTCCCTCACACACAAACCATGTGCACATTTTGTGCAGAATAAATTCTAACCTGCACATAATCTTTAAAAACTTTGCAGTTTTTGAACACTTGAGCATGAAGAATATGGCTTAAATTATTCACTGATTCCTTTGAGAGTGAAATTAGGGAAGAATTGCATCTCTGTTTGTGACATTCTTCTCCTCCCACACCCACAAACTCCCTTTTAGAATATCAAATTAGGAAACCACCACAAAAGTAAAGAAAACTTAATGCCCATTGAAAAGAACACTGGAAATCAACCTTTCTGTAGGAAGCAGTGTCTCACTATGTGCCCTGTTCCAATAAATGGTCAAGTTTACATTATTTGCTTTTCATTTCTATATAATTAAAACTTTTCAGTCCTTTTACAGTCTGGCTAAATTTTCACCAGCCGCTCAGTGCAGGAATTAATTAGTGAAATCATGAAGTGAATACTGAAATTGGACACGGCCTGCTTTTTAGAGGCACCCCTGTACAAAATCAACTTCCTCATCAAGTGGTTTCACTGTTGACTTTAAAGCCTGGAAAGAACTGGAAAACTTCAGGTCTATACGTATAGAGTAAGATTTGGGCTGAACTGTTTTGTCAAGGGAAAGGAGAAATAAATCTAAAGAGCGGACACTTTAAGTAGAAAAACAGTTGTGGGTAAGTTAACGAGTCATCAAACTAAAGAGGGAAAAAACTATTTGAAAACAATAAAATGGTTGAAAATTGGATTTCCAGAGATGGGAAAGCCCATCAAAGAGAATCCAGGTGGATGAGACTCTTATTCTCCACGAAAAATACATGCTTTTTCTCTGAATAGAAAATAACAACTCTGAGCAGAACATTTGTTTCCTGGGCAGGAGTAGATATGGTTTTCTGCACAAACAAGAAATTTCACATGCATATTTTTGGCATAGAATAATTCCCAAACTGTGAATAGTCTTCAAAAACTGTCTAGTTTTTACTGACTTTTCACAGCAGGGAGAATCGCAGAATCATAGAGTTGGAAAAGACCATAGAGGCCATCCAGTCCAACCCCCTTTTGCCATGCAGGAACCCACATCAAAGCACTCCCAACAGATGGCCATCCAGCCTCTGCTTAAAAACCTCCAAAGAAGGAGGAGACCCCACCACACTCCCAGGCAGCAGCATATTCCACTGCCAGACAACTCTGACCATCAGTAAGTTCTTCCTGAAGTTTAAGTGGAAACTCCTTTCCTGCAGTTTGAATCCATTGCTCCTTGTCCCAGTCTCTGGAGCAGCAGAAAACAAGCCCATTCCCTCCTTGACATGACATACCTTCAAATATTTAAATGTGGCTAGCATGTTCCCTTTTAATCTTCTCTTCTGCAGACTAAACATACTTAGCTCCTTAAGCTGATCCTCATAGGGCATGGCTTCCAGACCCTTCACCATTTTGGTCACCCTCCTCTGGACATGTCCCAGCTTGTCAATACCCTTCTCGAAATGAGGTGCCCAGAACTGGACACAGTATTCCAGGTGAGGTCTAACCAAAGCAGAATAGAGTGATACTATTATCTCTCTTGATCCATACTCCTATTGATGCAACCAAAATTATGTATTCTTCCCCCTGCAAGTGAAATTTTACTTCTCTGATAGGGAGCTAGTCTGTCTAGCCCAGTAGAGTTGCCATCTGGTACCTCTTACCAAATGACCTCCAGATATGCTAAACTACAACCTTGAACACCACCATCCAGCTGACTGACATACCCTGACCAGGAACAGCTCTCCACAGTTGCAGGGAAGCATTTTTCCCCTCCTACTTGGAGATGCTGGGGAACGAAGCTGGGACCTTTAGTGTGCAAAGCAAGAGCTCCACCACTGAACAAAGGACAGCTCAGACTGGAGTCCACCACCGTTAAATCAGGTACTTCAAGCAGTACCACTGAGCTACAGACTTCTCTTCAGTGGTAAGGACTGCTGACTGTGGCTGATAAATTGGTCCTCTGATTCTTGAGATCCAGGGAAGCAATACACCTAGCAATATGGGTCTTGTTTATTGACGCTTCTGAGTTGGGCTTCATCATTTGCCCAGCAAGCAGACAAAAGAAAGCTTTGGTGAACAAGTGAAAGTTAAAGCAAATATCAAGTACAAACATAAAGACCGGAGTTTTTCAGACAGGAAAGGAGTCGCCATGGGGGAAAAAAACTGATATTAATTCAACTTTTTGGAGGAACACACTTGAGGGAGAAATGAATAGCCAGCCCTGCACAGCCTCTGCTAGTTATCTCTTGGAATGCCGTTTCCATGGACAAGTCATCATGACAAGTCGCATTGACTGATCAATAGCGCTTTCTGAATTGCCTGGTGTCTCTTTATTCTCTTGCTCATCCTCTGTATTTTACAAGGACTTGCTCTCTTGAGATGGCTTCAAATTGCATTGGCAGCATCTCAGGACTGAAAGGAAAGGTCAGGTGGTTCTGTGGCACTCAACTCTTTTTCAAAGCCTGCTCAACCTTTTCTTCTTTGCTCTCCCCCCAGCTCTCTTTTTTTTTTTTGCACGCGTTCCTCCTCAAAATGTCATCCTAAATATCCTGCATCATTTTGTCAAGTAAGGCTTATGGAGCAAATGAGAAATCGAAGCATGTAAGGAAAGAAGAAAAGAATAGGCGAGTCGCTGCCTATTACAGTTGGAGAGCACTGTGGCAGAACAAGATGACAAATTAGAACTCTTTGGCAAGGCTGTTATCTATGGAGGATCTATAGACAAGCAGAAGTGGGGTTCTTATTTTTATTCCTATTTGTTGTTGGGCTTTTTTTAAAAAAACTCTCCAAACAGGATCAGGTAGCAACAACTGTGTTTTCAGTTGGAGATGGGATAGAGTTTTATTTCATTTCATTGTTTTGGATGGTATCTACAAAACATAGGCCCTTTCCACACTATGCTGTTAATAGTGCTATTATTCCACTTTCAACATCCTGGGGAATTCTGGGATTTGTAGTTTACTGAGGCCTAAGAGCTCTCTGGATGAGAATCCTAAGTGCCCCTCCCTCAACTGCAAACCCCAGGATTCCACAGGAGGTTGAAAGTGGAATAATAGCGTTATAACAGTATAGTGTGGAAATGGCCACAGCTATGACACTGTGCTTGGAGAAACCTGATGCTGTAGGCCAGGGGAGCACAAAGAAGAGAGCAGAAGAGAGGAGAGATCAGAGAACACAGAGAATTCCCAAGTCTACCATCAAATAACAAATCTTAGCATTGCATACAGTGGAGCCAAGGAGTTAAAGAAATATCAAATTAAAGATGGAAAAAAATGAAAATGTTAAAAATGGTTGAAAATTGGTTTTCCTGAGTTGGGAAAGCCCATCAAAGAGAATCCAGGTGAGTGAAATTCTTAATCTGCATGAAAAATAACCATTAACATCAACTTACAAATTTCTTAATATTTGGGATGAAAAGAACTTGAGATGGATCCTGGTTTGAAAAAAAAAATAATAACAGAAACAGATAAAGGCTGGATGCTGTTGGTGACTTAAACACCTCCAAGTTCACCTTTGGATGAGGGATGGAAAAAATATTCAAAAGTATTTGAGAAATGTTTCAAAAATATGTTTGTCAAGGGTTGACAAAGTCCTATGAGCAGAATTCTGGACCGATGAGAGTCCTCATGGTTTGAGACTTAGGCCGTTTCCAGACGTGGGGAAGGAGCCGCGCGAAAACAGGACTCACCGGATTTCCTGAGCGTCCGGGTGAGTCTGTCGTGACGAGGAGCAGCGCAAGCTCGTCGCTCTGTGTTGCTCTGGCGTCCAAAACAGCGGCTTCCGGTTGGTGGAGGCTCTTCACCAACCGGAGAAGCTCATCAGCCTAAGCCCGCCCCCGGAAGATCTGCAGGCGCGCACTTGCACACGCCTGCAAATCTGCTCCGGAGCCTGGCAATGGAGCGACACAGAGTCGTGCGCTCCGTGCTTTTTAAAAACCTCTAAAAAGAGGTTTTTAAAAAGCATGCTGCACGACCAGTATTGGTCGCGCAGAAGCGGACTGGGGTATGGAACTACAAAAAGTAGTCCGTCCCAGTCCACTCCATGGTGCAGAAGATCTCCGTTGGAGGTCACTCTGCACCATTTTAAAAGCCTGGTGTGGAAATGGCCTTACGCTGGGCAAAATTGGGTTTTATGTGGAAAATAGTATTTTCCGCAAGGAAAATATTATTTCTATTTAGAAATAGGATTTTCTGTAAAGAAGGCCCCTCTGAAGAAATCTTGCCAAGAAAACCTGGCAGTAGGTTCAACTCAGGGTCACCATAAGTCTGAAATGACTTGAAGGTATACAGCAACAATAGCAACCATTTGGATTTAAAAATAATACAATAAAAATGAACTTTGTCAGTTTACTTTTCAAAGTAAAATAGCTTTAAAAATATATAACCATAAAAGTAACTAACTTGGAGTTGAACTTAGATTGATAACATGAATTTATTAGTATAAAAAGTAAATTTTCAAGATATGATTCTAATCCAGTTTAATGTGCCCTTTGGGAGTGGAAAGATCACTAATGCATATTATAATTACTACAAACCATTGTTTCCAACTGTCATTTCCAATGTTGACTTGTCAACCGGTTTCAAATATCCTTTGATCAGTTCATACACCACAAAAAACAACTGAAAAGGAAATTCAGCTGTGCTTTGATTACTGCATTCAGCCAATTTATTTGTGTTGAAATACAAAAAGGAAAACCCACAAGGTTCTTTTGCAGATACATAACCTTACAGAAGCAGAGAAGGATATAATTACTAGCTAGTAAATGTGTCTTACTTCATTTTTCAATGAAAGCAGATGGGTTGCTGTATTTATAGAATGCAGCAGATTTACAGATTACATTTTTCAGAAAAGGTCAGCTGTGTTGTTTACCTACCATAAGAGATCAATAAGTTGTTTTATCTTCAGTGTAGGTCTTAGTTACAATGCTAGCATGACTCTATCTAATTGTATTTTCCCCACAGATGTTCAATATTAAAGCAGGGAAAGGAATAATAATGGCTGAGATTCCGGATGAGCTATTTAGTTAAGTATATTTCACTGAATAGTGTCCTCTTGCCTGATCCTTCTCCCCCATCCTGTCTTATTGGGAAGCAGCCACTGCAAGCAATGAAGGTCTGTTCTTCTGTCGACTGCAGTACAGCAGACTAATATTTCCTCTCGTGGCTGACAGTGATCCCTAGTGTGACAGTCAGAAGCAGGATCTCTGTCACAATTCTTCCTTGTACCAGAGATCGCTCATGGGGTGTGCTGTGGCCTCAACAACAGGAGAAGAAGCCTCCATTGCTCACAGTGGCTGCTGCTCAGTTCTGCACTGCACTCTTATAGCGCGATGATTCCACTTTCAACATCCTATGGAATCCTGGGGTTTGCAGTTTACTGAGGCCCAAGAGCTCATGATGTTGGAAGTGGAATCATCGCGTTATAAGAGTGCAGTGTGGAAATGGCCTAAGACAGATCAAAAGGACTTTTATGAGCTCCACATCTTCCCTGTACTATTGCTACATTTGTGAATATGATGCGATTGTGAATAGAAATCAGATATGGATATATAACTCTAGGTTACACATTCATAAGGGCAATCATAAATTCTAGCCAAGTGTCAACATCAACAGCAACATCAACAACTATTTTTTTTTTTCTGTTCTGTATCATGTTTGCCTTGCTTTTGCTGTGTGTTCAGTCAGGAAGCTGCCTTGGGAATCTTTTTGTAAGAATAAAATGGAAAGCAGACATAATCTTAAAAAATCCTAGAATGAAAAAAAGTGAATCCTGTTCTTTAGCATCTTTGAGACTAAGAAAGAAATTTCTTAGGCTATTTCTGTACTACACTGTTATAGCGCTATTATTCCACTTTCAACATCCTATGGAATCCTGCGGTTTGCAGTTTGGGGAGGGATATTTCAAATTCTCAGCCAGAGAGCTCTTGGGTCTCAGTAAATGACAAACCCCAGAATTCTGCAGGATGTTGAAGGTGGAATGATAGCAGTATAGCAGTGTAGTGTGGAGATGGCCTCAGTCTCTATCTGCAAGTCTCAAGTTGAGTCTCAAGTCCTTGCAAGATACCTGTAAAGCAAGTATCATCTCTGGGGGCCAGTTTCTGAAGTGGGGAATAGGATCCTTCTGACTTACTGTTACTGAAGCTTCAAAAGATTTAGAAGGAGGAATCTTTCCCGGCACTCTGGGGACAATTCTTGCCTTCTGCTGTTAGGAAAAGTTTCAGAAAGCTCCTCCAGCATGCAGTGGGGACAGCCTGCTGAGCAGAACTCAAACCCGTTGCTTAACATGTTTGCTGTTCTCCTCCAAGAAATGGCCCCAAGGTTTAGCTTGAGACAGATTGTCACGCGACCAGTAGGCAAAAAGATATGGAACCATTGTTCAAAGTTGTAAGGTTTCTGGATGAATGTGTTAGGTTACTGAATGAAGAATAGCAAGTTGGTCACTAAAAATATACAAGTCACAAATTGAGTCGTGTCAGTGTGCCATTTATTGCCAAGTCGAGTCACAGAAGTGACTTGAGTCCAAATCAATTAATTTGAGTCTACAGCACTGAAAACTACCTTCTCCTTCCTTAAGCAACCCAGTCTCTTTGTTTTGCATTGTGCAAGCTTAAACTTGCCGTACTTCCATAAGCAACTCAGCATCAGCTCCTGTATCTTGCCGAGTGAGCAAATCATAGGCTTCCTGGAGTCTGCATTTCCAGACTTGTTGCTTCTGATTATTCTTCCCTCCATGTGAATTAAAGCACTAATGAGCTACCTAAAACTGAGGAGGAGGACAGCCAAACAAAAAGAAATAGAGGTGGTTTATCTTTCAGTACCATTTTCTGTATGCCCTGCATGGCAAATCAAAGCTTTCCCATGATTAATATTTCATTTTTGTTTTCCTATAATTAAATACAAAGAAGGAAAGAGACACAATGCATCCAGTGGACAGAGTAGCCAGAATATGGCAGAATTATTGCTGAATCTCAGCAAGGAAGGCAAAGCAAAGTGAATTTTAAAGTAGCAGCAGACCTACTTATAGCATGCAATTTGGTTTGCAAGACACACAAAACAAGTCCTGTCACAGAGCCATCTGCCAGTTGGTCATGAAAAGCAAATGAAAGACAAGTCAGAACAGTTGGGTGTTTTATCTGGATCCTTCTGCTCAAAGAGGGTCCTTGAAATCTAAATTGCACAAAAAGGTGCTTCATTAATTGAGACATTGGCAGGTCTGTTGTCTCGTCCAGGTGTGCACGTACATCAAACCTGTTTTGTTTTGTTTTTTTGCAGAACATTTGTGCTGATGCAAATCTGCAAAGCACTTTTACTTTTTCACTCCAGAATCTGACAAACATCTACTGCTGGCTGTGCCTTCCATTTCCTTACGGGTCAAGTTGTTGGGATGTTACAAAATGTGCTGTTCACTTGTTCTCAGGAACACAATGTGTGTCCCTGGAACCACATGTGAGCCTCCCACTAATCCAAGTGCAGCTTACAAGGGGTAGAAAAAACATGCAAAGATATTCAAAGCATTTGTTTAAAACCCGGGTTTCTCAAGCATCAGGAAATCCCGATGAGGAGAATCACCATCATGTGAGAATCTTTGCAGTGCAGGATTTATGCAGTGGAAATAAATAAATAAATAAATAAATAAATAAATAAATAAATAAATATGTACACGCACATGTGCATGCAGACATATGGCTGGCATCCTGTTCAATATTTATGAGATCATAAGCAGGTGTTATGATCTCATAATTTTTGGGATTAATGTTTATTGTAATTAGACTTACCTCTTAAGCCAGGCAGCATCCCCAATCATATGGCTTCCAAGACACCGAAGTTCAGAGAACACAGAAACGATGACTACAGCACTCTTCCGGTTGATACAAAGAGCTGTGGCAGGACTCCAAGAGGTGCTTTCTGCTGCCCATCTCAATGTACCCAACAACCAGGAGGGCGCTGCAGACGTCATTTCCTAACACCCTGATCTCCAGAACCTCAGATGCTCTTCTGTTAGGGAGAAGCCTGGCTTCAGAAGTAGAGTTTTGGAAGTGGTGTCAGCAGAAGTAGTTAGGATGACAGAGGAACATGGCTGCACTGTCATGTCCCTGTCCCAGGATCCAGACAGGAGACTTTCTAACAGCCACCACACAGAGATATATAAGAGACAATATTTAGGGCATAGGTGAAAAAGGGAGAGCCCAGTTGACTTGGAATATTCATATAACATGGACATATCAATTTGGCAAACAGCTGGGGGTGGCTGTCAGCCCACATAAACAAGGAGAAGGATGGAAGAAGCTGTTCCAGACAACTGATCTTATCAGTGGAAGCAGCATGCCTCATGTTCAGAACCCTTGCTTGTGTTCCTGAAAACCTTGACCCTTGTGTCTGGGCTGCTGCTGGACTGTCGCTCTGAACTTCCTACAGGCTCAGACTGCAAAGCAAAAACCAGTACCTGGCCGACACACTGCTCTTAACTTTGCTCATGGCTACTGATAAAGACACTAATTGGAGAGCTGTAAACTTTGGCTGGCTGCTGGCACCAGACAGTAGTTATGTTTGACAATGCAGAAAATGTATGGAAATCTGTGTATGAATTATAGTAATGTAGAGTTGGAAGAGACCCCCAGGACCATCCAGTCCAACCCCCTGCCATGCAAGAACACCCTCAAAGCACTCCCGACAGATGGCCATCCAGCATCTGCTTAGAAACCTCCAAAGAAGGAGACTCCACCACACTCCGAGGCAGCAGATTCCACTGCCAGACAGCTCTAACTGTCAGGAAGTTCTTCCTTAGGTTCAGGTGGAATCTCCTTTCCTGCAGCTTGAATCCATTGCTCCTTGTCCTGGTCTCTGGACCAGTGGTAAACAAGCCCTCTCCCTCCTCTATATGGCATCCCTTCAGATATTTAAACATTGGCTATCATGTCCCCTCTTAACCTTCTCTTCTGTGTTATTTTTTGTGTGTGCATGTTTGTACATGCGTGTATGCATGCACGCATGTGGGGTCTGTCCTCTCAGCAAATACTGGATAAGGATGGAGGAGGGGCACAAGTTGTGCATTCCTGCTGCAGAGGATGCAAACAAGGGGAGAACAAAGAATAGTATTGCTTCTGGAATTACATTGCCTGCTCTGCCCTCACGCATGAGGAGAAGATCTGAAGAGGGAAACTTGTTCTACATGTTTTAGGACTGTAAATCATAAGAGCCTATGAGAACTTCCTGATCTGATGCTCCCTCTCATGAAAAGCATGGAGTATATCACCGCGGATGTGACAATTGGGTCAAAGCCAGCCAAGACAGTTCCACTTGCCATTTTGCACAAGTGTACACATGTGCAGGGTGAACTCCTAAATAGGTAATACCCAGCAATTCAGAAAAAGGCTACTCAAGGATAAGCAAACAAGTCATGACATACTCAAGTGAAACTAATCAAATGGGCCAACCTTGAAAACAGGAAGCTCTTTACTACGTTGGAAAGGACCTTTGATGAACGGCATTTACATTTGAACCTTATGGAAGGACCATGACTGAGAGAAAGGGCCTGGCTAGTGACTCTAGCGTGATATTAAGTCCTATCTGGAACCATTGTTTTAATTCCTAGCAACTGATAAAAGGCATTGCTTCAGCACTTTTAAAGAGGTCGAAGGTGGCCAAGACTGCAGGCTTTGAATTTATCTTGAAAAATGAGAATCGATAACTTTGCTGCATTCAGTATTCATTTTCAAACAGTTCAGAATATATGCGTTGATTACGTCAACATCTAACAAAATACTTAAGTTTGTAAAACAATCCTGTCCCTTATTTTATGTGTTTTTCCAGTTCCCAATAGCGGAAATTAGTTTTATTTCATTAATGGAATATACTGCCCAGTATATATATTTATGAACTCTTTTCTGGAGCATCCTTCAATCAGGAGTTGCTCAGCACTTTTCTCGCCAGTTATAAATTCAATTAAAAATACCTATTAAGATGAGATTTCTAGGGAGCGTTATCTGGTAGCTGTTGATTTTTGAAAAAGAAAAAGACTTTGGAAGCTCCAGGCTGAATGTTTTTGTAAAATTAATGTCTTATATATAAAAAAAGGGTAGAAGTAATAAACTCAGGAGATTAGCTGTAGAGCATCTGCTAAGTAGTATATTTTTTATGCTAGTATTAAAAAGGGGGTCAACTGGAATAAGCTTGCAAGTTAGAAAGTTGCACAACACAAATTTCAATACGACCCATTGTAAAATATTTACCATTATGGGGGCTGTTGCCAATATTAAATAATTCCATCAAAAACAGTTGATATATAACCCAACTCTCTGCTTGTCCAGCTGCAGGAGAAACAGTATCTGTTTTCTGCAGCTTTAAGCCCTTTTTTTCTTTTTAAAGGAAAAATAATGCATACTTACAATTTTGCAACTAGTGCTGCCATAAAACTCGAGAACAATTTGCAGATTTCTTTATTTGTAAATTTATTTTTCACACCTCCAGTAAAACAACATCGCTTCACAGCTGGGATTCTGAGATCAAGAGTTTGCAATTTGCCCAGTGTCATCCAACATGTTTGTATAACAAAGCAGAGTTTTTGATGCTCAATTTTCTCGCTTTCTGTAGCCATTCATTCTCTTTTAGGCAGCTTGTGATGCTCCAAATTATTTTCTTTTCCTCCACACAATTGCCCTCAAAAGGCAAATTGAAGTCGGAGAGTTATGTTTTGTTCAGTTACTTAATTCAACACTCAATTACATGAATGTTGTTTTATCACGGTGTGCTTTTGGCTTATTATGGGATGTTTGTATCCTATACATTTTTTAATTTTGTCCTGAAATGTACTTTAAACTGTTTTTAACTACCTACTTTTAATAGTGTTGTTGCTTGACTGTGTTTTTTTTAATTGTACGTAACTTTTTAACCAACTTGTATTTTAAATTTTGTAAGCCTGCTTGAGTCCTTTGCTGGGATGGGGTATAAAATGAATGAACAAATGAATGAAAGAACGAATGATTTAAAAAAAAAATAATTTATGTCCTCTATTAATTAGTACTTTTTTTCCAGAGGACAAGATCTTTGCCCCGTACAACCTAGGACACCAGAGAAAGAAAGAAATGAAATCTTGGATAAACAGGGGATGAATAGGTAATCTTTTCTATTGGATGTCACCCACAGCCTCTTAATGAGTACTTTTCTTAAGTTATGGCCCTTAACTTTAACACCCCTTATCCCCATGCTCCATCCTTTGATGGGTGTTGCAGTGAGTGATTGATGTTATTTAATCTGTTCTGCTCCATACCACAGATTGATAAAGCTTGCACAAGCTGGGGAAAGAGCATTCATGTTTATTCCTCCTCCTTCCTATTTCCTAAACACAGATAAGAGAAAAATCCCTACTTTCCTGCAGTTCTGGCTGTGGCACCTTCCACTGGTGGATGGTTTTCCTCCAAAGATTTTTTTCCAAAGGCACATAGTTTCATTGGAAAAAAGTACTTAAATTCCTTCATATGAATCTGCCTCTCAACTGAGAACTTCATCAGTAGGAGTACAATTCCTTTTCGAGAGAATAGAGACACGGGTATTAGAGGCAGACCTACAAGCTGGGCATACCCCTTTGTTTAAACAAAACACTGACATGCTGTCTTTGGCCTCTGCAAAAGAAGAAAAAGGAGGAGCAAGGCAGTTTAAAATAAATCCTTGCTGTCCTTCCATCATCAGGCAAAATCCTCACTGTTTATAATAGCCTTTTTATCTTTTTAAATTGCATTTTATCTTTTTAAGTGTAAGTTTAAACTTTTTCAATACTATAGATAGTTTAATTCCAATTTAATGTTCATTTCTCATATTTGCAGTTGTATTGTTCTTTTTAAAGTTGTAAGCTGCCCAGAGTGCCAGTTTTGGGAGATAGGCAAGATATTACTTCTACTCCCATTTCTATTGGTAATAATAAAATATAATAAAATTGCACTTAACATTCAAAATGAACATAAAATAGATGAACAAAACCATAACTGGATAAAAAAAATATGAATGAAACTCAAGATAGATCACAATAGGGGCAACTGAAATTATAGCTACCTTCTGGAGATGATTTATCTAAAGATCCTACAATGAACTGGAGGTTGGATTTTATGACCATTGAAGCCACTTCCAACTTTATGATTCTATGAGAGGAAGAAGAGAAGCAGAAATTTGGCAGTATTCAATGGAACCCCCAGAAGAAACAGGAGCCCTGTCTCAAGAAGTTCAAAAGGTGGACATTAATTAATAAAAAAAAAAAAAAAATCCAATGGCTACCTTATTTTCACTTGTTCCATAAATGGTTTAAGAATTCCCATCCCATACATTTCTGAACTTTGATTCTTAATAGGCCCAGGAGAAAGGCTTAAGAATACAGACAGATTGAAATGTGTTGGACTTTCTTTATTAATAACTGATCTTTTGAGCATCTTGAGAAGTATCTCCAGAGAAGAGTTTCCCCTGATGATCTTAAAACCTGGGCAGGCACACAAAGGGAAATGTGGTCCTTCAGGTTGCCTGGGTGGAAGTTACATATCACTGATGGAACAAATGGCCTTTCCGCACTAAACTGTTATAGTGCTATTATTCCACTTTCAGCATCCCATGGAATCCTGGGGTTTGCAGTTTAGGAAGGAGCATTTAGAATTCTCAGCCAGAGATCTCTTGGACCTCAGTGAGTTCCACAAGATGTTGAAAGTAGAATAATAGCACTATAACAGTATAGCATGGAAAGGCCCAAAAAATATCTTAATTGCTCATTTGAAAAAGACAATAAAAAAGGAGATAACTTGACTTCTCTTGAGGGAGGTTTCTCTTAAGAGGAGATTTCACAGTCTTGCCATTGAATAGCTTTCTGTTTCATATATCCCACAACTGCACTTCACCAAGATGAAAAAAAGGATGTGGAAACCAAGCCCTATGAGGGATGGTTGGGGGAGACAGATATATTTTCCCTGGAGAAGAGAAGATTGAGAGGATATTTGTGAAGCTGAAGGGTGAGTTGAAGGACTGTCACGTCTGGGATGTAACAAGCCTTGTTTTTGCTGTTCCTGGGAATTCAAATTACAAGAAAGGGGATTCTCACTAGATGTTAGGGAGAACTTCCTGATGACAGAAGATGTTCAACAGTGGAATAAGCTACCTCAGAAGGTGATGGTTCTCCTTCATTAGACTTTTTAGCAGAGGTCAGATAACCACCTGTGAGGTATGTCTGCACTGACAGGCAATCAAAATAAATCAAAATAAATTGTCACTGGGAATACTTATGATTCTATACACCTGACTCTTATGATTCTATACACCTGTATGGATGGTGGAATTTCCTTCAAAGGTTTCCAAAACATCTGTGTTTTCATCATTTTCATTTAGATTTTGGGCTGCATTAATGATGATCACTTCAGACCTCAGTGGTATTTAATGACAGTGTGGTCTAAATTGCTCTCTGACTCGTTATTTGCATTTTTAGAGTATACTCTGTTGCTGTGTGCCTACAAGTCAATTCCAATTTATGCAGGCCTAAGGCAAACCTATCACAGGGTTTTCTTGGCATGAGCTCATCAGAGGAGAGTTGTTGCTACCTTCCTCTGAGTCTGTCAGAATGTGTCTCATTCAAAGTCACTCAATGGTGACTTCCCCTGGCTGAGCAGGTGTTCAAACCCCAGTCTCCCAGGGTCCTAGCCCAACACTCAACTGCTAAATTACACTGGCTCTTTAGGGGTACACTATGCCATTCAAAGAACTAGATTGCTAATTTAATCTGTGTTATTGTTCATATTTTATACTATTTTTAATTAAGAATATAAGTTGCCTTAACTTATTGATAAAAAGATGGGATTTAGCGTGTTTGAACGTGTATGCTGTATACAAGAGAAATAGTTATACACATGACAAGAGGAACTGGAAGAAGTGCAGTGCAACTAGGACTCACTGGATAAAAGCACTACAACTTTTTTATTAGCAGGAATGACCACAGCATCTGTCCTATCCCTTAGACGACCCTCTCCAAAATTTATGATTCCACGTACCAGTCAGGGAGATGGGTTGATAAGGGCCACAGCTCGGTGTGCTTTGCATGCAGAAGGTTTCAGGTTCAGCCGCTGGCACCTTTACATAGCACTTGGAAAACCCCAGTCTGAAACACTGGATAGCTGCAGATAGTGTAGGCTAGGGGTAAGCAATTGTGGAAGGCTTGAGGGATGCATTAGCCCCCTGCTGTAAGATCATCTGGTGCAGCTATGTTTATTATGACGACGACATCCTAGAATATCAGGTTGGCCAATATATACAGAAGGAATACCGTGGATTTTTCCAGTACAAAAATTACAAGCAGCCAGGCCTATGGAAAAATGAACCCCAAATAATGTCCTGCACATAACTATTAAAATGTTTAGACAGTAGAAAATGGTAGGATGACCATAAAATTCTGAGCTGCTTAATTAAGATGATGATAATATCACTTTTGAAGCTCTTAGGAGCTTCCTTAGAGCTGTTGTCCTCCAGGTGTGTCAAACCACAACTCCCATAATGCTCAGGGGGTATGATCAGTGATCAAGGTGATGGAGGGCAGTTGCCCACATCAGAGTTTCTCAAGCTATCTGATGCGAGGGACTAGCAATTTTCTTCTTCCAGTGCTCAGGGGACTGGTGCCATATTAGTGTCCATTGGCTACAGTGGTTTCTTTCCTTCCTGGAAACTTGCCTCAGCTATAGCTTAGGGACTGGGACTGGTCCAAGGACCACCACTTTGAATAGCATTGGTCTGCAATTTCACCAGATTAAGGGAAGCTGGTCTACAGCAGCTTAACCCAGCATGGTAGCCCAGATGCATTAGACTAAATTAGACTGTTTTTGGTACTACAACTAAATCCATCAGCCCCAATGTTTATGGGATGATGGTGGCTATGGTCAAGCATATCTGGGGAAGGCTGGTGTGGAAGGGTGTCCCATTTCTGTGTCTCCAGAAATTCTCATCTTACCAGTAAGGTGAAACCTTTTCCTAACAACAGGGATAGTAGCAAATTTGTTGAAACACCAAGAAAATGTTCAACCAAGGAATCAGAACTAGGACTCAAAACTCAAAAGTGAAAGATTTTTCATATCTCTGATGCATAATATAACTGGAATGGGTGATGGCATGAAAAGTTTTTATCTAAAATAATTTATCACTACTTTTCCCCCTTTTTTGACAGAATGCAAAAAGAAACATTTTAAAATTGAGCCTCCCAGCTCTAAATAACTTCTTTTCTCCTTACCATTTCTTTCATTACTCCTGTCCGCCTGGTTTTGTGCTGTTTTAATGGTGGAAAATTAGGGAAAATCCACGTCTCCAGGAAAGCTGATTCACCTTCCATATTATGCTACAGTCTGCTCAGCAATGGTTAGAAGCATATCTTGCCAGTTTGTGAATGGCCATTATGTGATGAGAGCCATTCAATTTGCTGCAAAGTATGAGTTGCATAACCCTTCATGCAGCTTTTCATTTTAACATAAAGGCAGAACCAGTCAGTCATGAAAAAAAAAGAACCTGATCTAAATGTATGAATAGGATGTCTTATACTCAAATATGAACCTTATTATAAACTCTGGGCTCCAGAGTCTTGACTGGTACAGATTCCACACAGCTTCAATAACAGTGCTATGTAATGGGACTTTCATTTAAATTATGCATCTGAGAGAATACAGGGCAGGAGTGAGAGCTGAACTAGACTTTACAGGCAGCTGGTTTTTTGTTTTTTTTTTTAAAAAAAGCTAAATCTAATATTGAAAATAGTGATTTGTAAATCAAAAGGTCATGATTTCCATTATCAGCTTTGTAGATGAGCTACTCACCCTGGTTAAATAACGGGCAAGAAATCATGAAAAGGGGAAAGAAACTGGAACTGCAGCGGAATAAAAAAAAATTTACTTAGTGTGAAAACTGAAACAACAATGCACATTTATTTCCAGGGTTTACCTTTTCCTACGTTCCTAATGCTGATGAAATTCTTGGTATCGGAAGTTGGTTTGAACCAATTGTAAGTATGACAGTCTTCAGAGTTATAGAAAAATTTGGATCGCATACAAAGGAACTGAAACAAAAATCTTTCCTGCAAATTTCTCAATGGATGGTCCCAAATTTTGAGGTAAGATCCAGTTGGATTAGCTTTAGGCTTGAGGAGCCCTCGGATGAGCTGTGTCCTACATCATTTTTCCCTTGACTACAGCCTTACGTATTGGTTGAAGTGAAAAAAAAATTCCCACAGTATCTCAGAACACCAGAAAAAATTTTGAAAATAAAATGGCTTTCCACCTCTGTCTCCCCCAGATAAACCTGATCCAGGAATCAAGCTGATTGTCCCAAGAGACACTGAAAGAGTTCTGGAAACTTGCCTTAATGTTCTATGTTCATATTACAGGAAAGTTTAATATTTTGGTTTCATTTTGGAGAAATTAAAAGTAGGACTCAGGGCTTAACTGATTCATCTCCATGTTTTCCAGGCGCTGGTGAGGCCTTCCTATTGAATGTCCGTTTTGGTTTTTTGGAGCTATGTATCCTGCCCTGCCTTGGACACCCTGATATTGAGGAGGATGATTCTGAATCTGAGTCACAAGTAGAAAATAACAACCAAAACAGGGATCTAAGCAGGGGGAACAAATATCAGAAGATGAAACAGCACAAACTCTTATTGAAAGATGACACCAGAAAAAAGGTCTCAGCCATTCAGCTCATTTAAGTAGCAAATAGGCTTTAATGAGGTGAGGGAACACCTGTGGCAACCCTATTAGCTATAAAAGGCCAACAGGTGGTCTGTCTTCTCCAAGGGTTGGTAACTGATCTTTTTTGGTGGTTGAAGTTCTGTCCTTTTCTGAATTCTGGCTCTCTTGGATCTATGATTGTTTGATGCTGATTTGGATTTGCTTTTGTGGATTTGTTTGCCTTGGAAATTGCATTCTTGACCTGAACTTTGTTTGGACTACTCCTGCTCTTGCAGGTGTGAGCTCTATCCTGCTGGTTTGCTTATTGGTTGCCTGGGACATGACATGAAATAAGCAAACTTGATCCAGAAATTCTTATTTTATGAAAGTTTTGAGAGCCTGTGAGGTGCTGCAGGTTGATTCTGGAGTTCAGAAGTTAAAGGCTCTAGTTATCATGAGCCATGAAGTTCACTGGAAGACTTTGGCCCAGTTGCATCCTCTCAGCTTGACCTCATTCAGAGTTTTGTTGTGAAGTTAGGGTGGGGATGTGTATATTGCTTTGAGATCATCATTGAAGAAATAATGGATTCACTAATAAATACAATTAAACATGTTTTTGAACTTTCTTCTATCTATCTCTATTATTAACTGTACATTTTTTTCAAAAAAGTCTAATCTTCTATCCTAGTTTAAAATTTAAAGAAGATCCTACTGCTATGATGCGTGGTCTCATCTTAATCTTTAGATCCTCATTCCCAGTTATCACCAAACTTTGCCTAAGTGCCCCCTGACTATCCACACGTTTCCTGTGTCCTGCTTTCTATTATTTTTCCCTGATGGAGTTTAGATGGTAAGTTTCTTGGAAACAAGACTAATGTTTGTCATATGTACATAACTCTGGAGGCACCATTTACACAGGGGCTGTGCAATGTAAAAATCTATCTTCATAAGAGAGAATGTCTGTGCATTCATGGCAGCCATAACTCATCAGGACGTTGTGTCAGATGTCTCCAAATTTGGTAGTCGATTTTTGGTTGGGGTCCAAGGTTGCAGTGCTGAGTTCAACTCCAAATTGTGTGGGGGAGCTTGCTAGATGTGAAAATGTAGGCTAGCCATAACTATTGGTATTTAAAAATATATATATAAAAGGGATAAAAAGCAGGAGGTTCTCTCTGAGATGCTCTCTTTGGCAATGCTGCTAATGCAGGAGAAAGGCAGAAAAACAATAAACAGAGCTGAGTTGCTAAGATTTAAAAGGCAAAAAAAAAAAATGGACAGAAGTAAAGTACTGCTGCTAAGATTCCTGAGTTAAAAGAATTGCAAGAAAATTATCATACAGAAATAAATTTCCTGAGGTAAATGGGGAAACAGAGAGGGAAACTAGATAGCCATTGACCCATTGAACGTATTTGGTACAGACCTGGCCAATGCTAAGTATACCTGTGTTTAAAAAAATACATAAAGCCACAATTAGTTCCTTTTTTAGTAGTAGGAAATTGTTACATGTATGGGTAACGTCTGCTAAACAACTCAATATTTTATTATGTTTTGGTATTTTATTCATTATTTCTTGCATCCCATTCTTTTCCATTTGTTAATAAATTGCAAAGGACCACTTAGTACATATTTTTTTTTTCATTGCTGTATTAAATTCCTTTCTGTGGGGATGAATCTGATAAAGCCTGCATTCAAATAAGACGTTGGGTGGAATCGGCTTGGATCGATTATTGTGTTTTTATCAGCGCTGCAGCCATTTTCTCAAGTGTGCACGATCAACAGTAAAAAAGCAATTTACACAATCATAACAACTCAAGCATTTCAGCTGGCTTTACCAAGCATGGGCAGAATACCAGAGCCATTAAAATAAAGATTTGCCTTTTGAAAAAACAACAGCAACACAATGTTGGAAAATAATCCCAAACAAACAAATTGTACTTTCACACCCCGTGAATCTTTAAAATAATTAATATACAAGCACTGCGTTTATTTTTTTTTTGCAGAATCCTGGGCATCAGTGTTAACTTTCTATAACTGTGTGCTCTTATCAGAGTAGCACAAATTATTTTCAGCTTCGTCTCTTTTTTTTTCTTTATTGTCAGCATGAGGGACAGTGATTGAAACAGGTAGAGCCGTATGCATTCATCAAGAGACATTTTCCAATCCTCTTTGCCTGCATTTCCCAAGGTTTTTTAACTTTGTCTCATTACATTGTGCAAAACTGTGCTTTTATCTGAACCTTCATATAGGTTCTTTTTTTCATTGTTAAGGCAAAGAACTAGGCCTCAATTATTCAATCTGCATTTCTTTAAAATGATCTTTTTAATGTATGTTTAGAATAGAGAAAAAAATCCAGATGAAATCTGTTATCACAAACATGACATTCTGCAGAGCAAGTCAAAAATTTATAAAATTGTCTATTAGCTGCATTTTGGCCCAAAAAAACCCCAAAAAACAAAACAAACTTTGAGAAGTAGGATATAAATTAGCATGTATAAAACAATCTGTGGTTGCTGTTGTGTGCCTCCAAGTTGTTTCTGACTTACGGCAACCCTAAGGTGAACCTGTCATGGGTTTTTCTGGGGCTGAGAGTATGTGAGTTGCCCGTGGTCATCCTGTGAATCTCCATGGATGAGTGAAGAATTGAACCTGATCTCCAGGGTCATAATTCCAATGCTCAAACCACAGCAACATATTGGCTCTTGTATAAATCAATACCATGATAGATACTATGATAAATAAATTTAGAGGGGGGAGCAAAAGCTGATATCCTGTTAGTGGCAAATGAAGACATGATTGAAAAATATGCCTCTGTATAGACATTTTGGTTGCAGCAGACGGAGGAATTCTGGAGGAACTTTTATTTTTAAACACAGAGCATTCAAAAATATGTTTCCCTGCTAGGGCTGGGTTCATAAGTTAGGGTCTTTCTGCACTAGATGGTTATAGTGCTATTATTCCACTTTCAACATCCTGTGGGATTCTGGGGTTTGCAGTCTGTGGAGGGGCCTTTAGAATTCTCAGCCAAAGAGGTCTTTGACCTCAGTAAACGACAAACCCTAGAATTCCACAGGATGTTGAAATAATAGCGCTATAACAGTGCAGTGTGGAGGGGCCCTTAGTTTTACTTTCTCATTAATTTATTCAGGTTTTTCAAATCTTAGGGTTTCCATCCTAAAAATGTAAATTTTATTCATTTCCTTAAATAAATGGTTCCCCGTGCAAACTGGGAAATTTTAATCCAGGCAAAGAGGGGACCATGGCCATTTCCGCACTACACTCTTATAGCGCGATTATTCCACTTTCAACATCCTATGGGATTCTGGGGTTTGCAGTTTCGGGAGGCGCCGGTCTGCCATGTAGCTCTTACCACTGATGAGCCACTAAGGAGAAATATGTGTCAACCCTAATTTGGCTGAATACCCAGGGACTCAAAGACAAGAGTTTATAGAGCAGTGGTTCTCAACCTGTGGGTCCCCAGATGTTTTTGGACTTCAGCTCCCAGAAGCCCTGAGCATTGACCATAGTGGCTGGGGCTTCTGGGAGCTGAAGTTCACAAACATCTGGGGACCCACAGGTTGAGAACTACTGTTATAGAGGAAATCATTCAGTGCCTTGTGTCTGAATGAATGAATCTTTCGGTTTCAGTTTTTCCCTAACATCTTACATTCTTTTTCCTTGGACCATAAAGAAATTGGTGAACTTGGCTAAATACTTATGGGAAAATGATCTGAATGGATATTCTTACACATCCCTACACAAAAGCATTCCCAGGCTGCTCAGTCAGGATTTGTACAGAGGAGAGAATGGACAAAGAAATCAATGCTTTAATATACTCATATGTAGGAAGACAATTGCCATCTTCCTCTTAATAATTCTTTCCAGGAAAACCCAAGGATAGGGTTGTTATAAGTCAGTGTCAACCTGAAAGCTCATAAAAATGAACAACAAGCCAAGTTATTCCCATTCTACCATCCCTAGAGGAGATTTACATTACAGATTTTGAAAGATGGAAGAGATAAGTGCTTCTTCTTGGGCTCTCTGCTTCAAAAATAATGGAAAACTATGCACACATGCTAGGATCCAAGTCAACATGTGAACTATTACAATTGTTAATATCTGTTCAGCCTGTACTTTTCTCCTCCTGGAGAAATTGAACAATGTCAGACGCTGGTTGCAATCCAACATCCCCTCAGGGTTGCGTAAATATCAGCATACAGATGGACGCTAGCGCAGCTTCCATGCTGAATAGCCACAGTGTGCAACAATGTCAATGACTGGAGGTCATTGAGCAATGCACAACACATAAATGTAACAAGCAATACAGAGCAACAATGGGCAAGGCACAGCTGCAATTCACAGCACGAAACAACAATGCACAACCACAACACAGGTTTGTATTTGACACTATCAACAGAACGTTTCTGCTGCTGTGTGGTGAATGATTTGTTCGCATATGTGGCATGACTTACAAATGCGTATGTAGTTACCAGGATGCCAGCTTTTCTGTTTCAAGGATAGCAGGCGAGAGATCTCTTTAAGTAGGAAATGTTAATGAATGTGTGCATGGGAGTGAGATATGAAGAAGACATGGAACAACAGTTGGGGTTGTACAGGGAATTTGGTCAGGTTGCAAGAGGGGGATGAAAGAGGGGTAAATATTGGGTTAGGAGATCAACAGCTGTAAGTCCATTCATTCTAGGTCTCAGTTTATGAGGATTTGGTTGAACTGTTGCTCAGATAAAAACTCTATTCAGGTGTTCTATTTTCAGTTAAGTAAAAATGCAAGGAGGGGAATGAGGTCATCTTGCCTCCACCATTGTTACTTTTCTCACTCAGACAGTGATGAAGCAGAGATTCTTTTATACATGTGGGACCTCTTCATGAGAATCAGAGACCTGAAATATCAGGCTTCAGAATTACATGGAGAAGGCCAGTCTTTGGAATCTTCTCCAAGTGAGGAGCACCAAACAGTTGATAGCTTTACAAAGGCCATGTCTGCACTACACTGTTATAGTGCTATTATTCCATTTTCAACCTCCTGTGGGATTCTGGGGTTTGTAGTTTCCTGAGGCCAAAGAGCTCTCTGGCTGAGAATCCTAAATGCCCCTCCCTAAACTGCAAATCCCAGGATTCCATAGGATGTTGAAAGTGGAATAATAGCACTGTAACGGTGTATTATGGAAATGGCCAAAGACTGTAGAAGAAATGAAATCGATTCCACATAGAAAATGTCTCTATGGTTAATTAGATGGCATATAATATAATAATGAGCAATGTGTGCAGAATTTCCATATAACCACCAATGGGAATCCTGAGAACATAATAACTTAGGGTATCAACCCCATATATCTTAGAGTGTTCTCATTAACTCATATTTCCATCCTCTTCCAAAGATGAATGTTCTATATTTTGTTGAAATATTGATAATTGCTTTTCAATATTAAGGCCTTAACATTGGTTTCAAAGAAGAATTCTAGTTCAATCAGCATTTGGAGACACTGTAACATTTATTAATGGTCCAAGAATCTATTATTAATACTGATAGTTATGGACCAATGAAGGGAGGGGGACTCCTACACTTTCATTTCTGCACAAAGATGATTCGCGTTTTTATCACCCTATCTATCACTTCTGACATTCCTTCCCCGCCAAAAGTTCTTAGTTTAAAGGGACTGACCTCTTATCGGTCACAACCTTTTCAGAATCCTCAGCTCTCAAGTGATATACCTTGTGTGACTTGAGATTAGTGATCAAGGAACAAAAAGCTACATATCACTTCTTTCTCCACTTAGAACTCATTTGGGGGGGGGGAGTTCTTAATAGAATTTCAGGCTAGAGAGACAAAGATCCTTCCATGTTAAAATATGTCTTGAAGGATGTCTTTAGTAAGAAGTCCAATAGTGAAGGAAAACCAAGTTTCCCCCAATTTAATGGTCTTCCAGTCTTCCACCTTGACAGCATTCACTCATTCATACCTGAGAAGCTGGAGTCCCCAAACCACTACAGACCCATATTTATTAAAAATTATGTCCTACTTAGATGTTTAGAATTTAAGGCAGAAAAATGAGAAAAAGTAACCCAGCCTGCTCCTGCGTTTTTCGATTGCTCCATTTCTGCACTACACTGTTATAGTGCTATTGTTCCACTTTCAGCATTCTGTGGAATTCTGGGGTTTGTCGTTTACTAAAGCCCAAGAGCTCTCTGGCTGGGAATTCTAAATTCCCCTCCCTAAACTGTTTGTGGAAGGGAGCACGAGGGACATAATCCAGTCAGGTGCAAAGGGGAATGTTTGGGCTGCCGGGATTGTGATGGGACAACACAGGAGAGCATTGTTGTGCAGACATGGTGCATGAAATGATACATTCAGGGTAAGGAACTTTACACTGTCAGGATGCTTTGGCGTGCAGTTCCAGGAAGCACCATACAGCATAAACAGTGCTAAAAGGCTACAAAAATTGTATATGCACACATAGATTGAGAGAGAAAGATCATTTATAGATTGCAAGTTCTTCATCACTCCACTAACATCCAGGATGATGCCTGTCCTAAATTTTTCCATATTACAGATTTCAGTCTTTCATCTTGTCACCAACAGTAGTCAAAACTGCCTTAGAACTCTACCAAGCCAGCTCTTCTCTTTCAGTTCAGGAACCCATCTCAGCTTCTTTAAACCTCTGCCGGCAATTCTTTCTCAGAGCAGGAGCAAATCTGAAACATCTTCAACAAACTTCACAACTTGTCCCGCCTGAAGTCAGGAATCCCTCTGAATATCACGAAGAAGCCCTTCCTTCCACTCTGCTTGAAAAATTCATAAAATGTAAGAATATACTGTTAAGTGCTCAATGCTTCCTCAAATAGGGAGAAAAAAATTCCTGAGGTAGTACTGCAGGATATTGTTTCCTTTGAATGACAAATTTCAGGAAACTGGTGCATTTTGCAATATTTGCACATCCACTCACCAAACATGTTGAAAAATCCCTGTCAAAGAGAAGAAAACTTTCCACAGGGGGGAAATAAATAAATAAATAAATAAATAGCTTGAACTTTCACAGTTCGCAAAACTGCTTTTAGTGTGGCTACATCCCCAGCTCTTTTCCACAGATGCACTCAAAATCTCCAGTTTTTTTTTTTGTTTTGTTTTTATTAAAGTTCAAATACAAGAATAAAACAATAAAACAATTACATAGAGTAATACCAACAAACATATAATCTTCCAATCTAGCTTCATATCTGTCTATTTTACTCTAATTTCACATTACTAATCATTACTCTATACCTATACATACAAATATATTTAGATTACATTTACGCACAACTTACTTCCTACTTGTATTTGTCTGGTTTATTCTCTAACTATATTATAACTTATGTAACCTCTGCATCTCTCATTTTAAAATAGTTGCTCTCTCCAGATTACACACTTTTACTTTATCTTAATATACTGTAACATTCTCCAGCTTTGATGGCAACTGCTTTTTAGCCATTTTAGGCTCAAAGCCTATATGCTATCAGGACGTAATATGTGCCTTCTGCCCACCTCTGATGACAACATAAATTCTCATCATCCCTCACCTAAAGCTAATAGGACTCGAGAGATGATGATGATGGTGATGGTCTTATTTATTTATGTCCTGCCTTTTTGGCTGTTTGGGACTCAAGGCAGCTTATAACAGTTAAAACAACCATGATTTAAAAAGACAGCATACGAAGGAAACAAAGACATCGACATTTGAAACCAATTAAAACAAGAAGAAGATGAAGTCTAGCACATTATACAAAACTGGTTTTCCCTGGGAAATCAATTCCACAAACAACTTCTGGAATACAAAGGTTTTTACCTGCATGTAGAAATATAGTAAGAAGGCTGTTAATCTAGCCACTCTGGAAAGGGAGTTCCGGTGTCTGGGAACCACCACCGAGAAGGCCCTGTCCCATGTTCTCACCAAATTAATCTGTGAGGATGTTGGACAAGACAGCAAGGCCTCCTCAGAAGATTTCAAGGCAGGGTTCATATGGGAAGAGGCTGTTGTTGTTGTTTTGTGCCTTCAAACTCATTTCCAATTTATGGTGACTCTAAGGTGAACCTACCATGGGGTTTTCTTGGCAAAATTTGAGGCCTCTCCCTAAACTGCAAACTCCAGGATTCCATAGGATGTGCAAAGGGGAATAATAGCACTGTAACAGTCTAGTGTAGAAATGGCTTTAGTGTAATTAGGTTGCATTTACGGTAATAGATTAGTGTTTTAGTAATTTCTTTTAGCACTTTGTCTTAGTTTTAGGCCCTTTCCACACGTGGAGGGAGAAACAGGGTAAAACGCTCAGAAACGGAGCTTACCAGAAGCCGGGTAAGTCCGTCGCAATGAGGAGCTGTTGGAGCGCAAGTTCACTGCTCCACACTCCTCCGGCGTCCTGCGGCGTCCAAAATGGCAGTTTATGACTGGCGGTGGCTCTCCACCAACTGGAGAAGCTCGCCAACTGGAAGCCCGCCCCCTGGCAGATCTGCAGGCATGCACTTGTGCGCGCCTGCAAATCTACACCGGGGCGCTGCGACTGGGTGGAACGGGGCCGCACGCTCGTGTTTTATAAAAACCACTTGAAAAGTGGTTTTTTAAAAACACGCGGTGCCACCACTTCCTGTCGCTTCAGGGTGGTTTGAGGTGTAGAACCTCAAAATTATAAACACCTCAGCGCACTCCACGGTGTAGACAACCTCCGTTAGAGGTCGCTCTACACCGTTTTAATTACCCCGTGTGGAAAGGGCCTTAGTTCTGTTAAACAGTTTTAGCTTCAGTTATACATGCATATGATTTACATATAGTTTTTTTCCCTTTTTTTCTGCTATATTAATTACTTTGCATTACAATTTATAAATATGGTTATAGAAAAAAATCAGGTTTCTCTTCCTCTGGGTTTCCTGAGAAATATTCTTTGACTATCTTTTAGAAAAGATTTTTGAATATTCTTCTCCATCCAACTCCCTAATTTGGGATCTCAGCTGTTGTTATCCAGAGTCAGATGAGAACAATCATATACGAAGACATTTTGTTAGTCTAGGACCTATCAGATCTCTGTGACATTTGAAAATAACTGTCTTCTATGGATCCACAGCCCTGGGAAATCATCACACCATTACTTTTGATTTTCTTTCCACTCGTGTTACATTACTCACATGACTGCATCACGAACCTTAGTTTAAAAAGAGCGAATACTATGCCTCTGTTAAAGGTATTGTCAGGCAGAGGTCTGAAACAGGAACAGCTTCAAAGAACTGAAAAAAATTAGATCACTTTCAACAAAATGAGTCCCCAGAGGTTTTTCCTCCCACTGGATTTCTAATGATCTTCTGGCCTCCCCACTACTGTCTACAAATAAGACATAAATTAGAGGAAGTAAGTAGGGCAACCTGTCTTTGTTTGCTGTGCAGACAATGGAAATAATCTGTGCAAAGGACAGGAGACAGAGGCTTGGTATCGATTTCCTTTCTCTGTAGCCGAGCCCGAGAAATGTTTTGAAAATAAATTATACGCACTTACTGGCAATGCGGAGAATCTCACTCAAGGCTACTAGCGGGCACGCATGCTTTTTAATTTGCCTTCCAGCAAATGATGCAGCTAATAATAACAAGACACTTTTAAAAAAAATCGAGCAAAGACAGCTGCATGCTCTTTATGACCATGGGAGGGGAAAAACCTCCAAAATCATTATGCTCACATTTCTGCAGTTTCAGGAAATAGGGAATTTGTGACCCCCCCCCCCCGCCCATGTATTAAGATCTTGCTCTAATGTTTCAATGGTGATTCCGGTCGCTGACGGTGTAGAGTCTTTCCTGTGGTTGCCCCTGCCCCACTGTACGCTTTCAGCTACTGGAATCACCATTGAAATGCCTGGAGCAGTGGGTGCTCCAGGCGTATTGAGCAGGCATCTTTATTGTTAGTTTTTAGGAATCTATTCAAACCTACCTGTTTTCTTGAATCTTTTATCATGTTGGATCTGGACTCTGACTACTCGTTTATATTTCCCTTGCGTAGCTTCATTTTCCATAAAGGAACCCTTGGTTTTTTGACATCTGGACTGCTAATTGTCCATATAGCCCTCCCCCCTGCCATCCCAATGAATTATAGAAGACAGGATAAAAATATGTCTTTTAGCATGGGCCAGAAGGTTGTAATCCTCAGATGCTTTATTTAAACAGGAAGATTGCCTTTGGAAAATGGGAGAAAGTAAAGCATTCAGGAATTATTATGATTAAAAATATAACTATAACTACTTGGAAGGCCTGGAATATAAATAACTGGAGTCCTACTGGTGACATATGCTGGTGTTACCTGGCGTTACACCTAAGGCCATTTCTGCACTGCACTATTATAGTGCTATTACTCCACTTTCAACATCCTGTGGAATTCTGAGGTTTGTAGTTTACTGAGACCAAAGAGCTCTCTGGCTGAGAGTTCTCAATGCCCCTCCCTGAACTGTAAACCTCAGGATTCCACTGAATGGTGAAAATGGAATAACAGCACTATAACAGTCTAGTGCAGAAATGCCCACTGAGTATAACGGCTATCACCAAATAAAAACGTGAATGAATTTCACAAACCCTTTGCAAGTATATATGACAAATTTTACAGCCACAACAATTAAAAGCCAGAAATTTAATATGCCACTAAAGCAAATGAACATTATTATGTCTGCATAGACAGCAGGCAAGAAATGTTTCAACCATACATTGGTCTTGTTCATTGGCTTACTAATAACACAATCATAATTTCTCGCCTAGGATTATGTGAGAAACATGCAATACTGCCTCCCAGCCAAACAAAGTGAAACAATAATGTAACAGTGGCCTGACTGCTGAAAAGTCATAATTAGATCTGTCTCAAGAACAAGAAAATAATCTTTATCCAGTGTCCAAGGCTACACTTGCATACCAATATGTGTCTTTCCTTCCTTTGGATTGAATTATAACTACCTTTCTAGCAAAGAATGAAACTCAATGTGGTCAATAATACAAAATGTAATAAAAGATACAATCAAAATGAAAACTGATGAAAAGTGAAACAGAAATCAAAAGAAAAAGAAAACAGTAACATTGACCAGTGTCAGTGTCGGTGGCATAGCTACACTATTGAAGCCAAGCTCTGTTTCTCTATTTCTGAAATCTGAATCCCATCTTAAAACCCAGTCAGCTGTCCCTAGTGATGGATTTCTGTGGTGCTAGTGAGTGGGATGCTGCCGGATGATGTGACCAGTTCCCTCTCCCCAGTGAGAGATGGTGCTTTAAAGCGTCGCAACAAGATGTAACATGGGCTTCTGCTCCTCGCGCCATCACTCATTGGGGGGAGCAGGCTGTTCATGTCACCCTGTAGCTCCCCACTCACCAGCACCACAGAACTCCATCACTCAGGATGGCTGGCTGACTTCTTAGGCGGGTTTCTGGGGCATTTGAAATCATACCAATGGAACCATGATTGTAAATGTATACAGGATACAGTTATACGGGCTTAAGTCTAACTTATAACCTTGTAATTGACCAGCAGGATGCCGGTCAACATTGTTGTTAATTGGCAATAAGTTAGCTTTGTCTTCTGGTGACTCCCTGCTTAGTCTCTGTTAGGGTTGTGGCTTCCTGGATTGAGTCTATGCATCTGTAATGTGGGTTCTCTCTTTTCCTACTTCTTTCCCCTTTACCAGACATGATCTTCTTTTCTAGTGAGTCATGTCATCTTATGCTAACAGAAACATCACTGTTAAAATATTGGCTGGGATCCTGTTGGATAGTCCTAACTAAAATAGACTTACTAGATCAATTTTTGAATGATTGTAAACCCATTGGTAAACCCTACTGACTGAATGGTTGTACTCTGGTTGGGACTAGCAATATTGTTATGGACCATTGTTTCATTTTGTTTGAAATTCTATTTTATTTTGGAATGTTTTTGCTGACCATCATATTGAGAGCTAATTTAGTGAGGAATAAATAATTGTCTATTTAGGATGGTTTATAACCAGTGTTTGAAGACAGTGTGATTGTGTATGTGTTTATGTGTGTATGTGATTTAAAAACAAATAGCACTTCTGACAAGTTTTGTTTGGTTCCCAGAAGGATGCCATTCATCATTGAAATATATATATTTATTTAATTGAATGAGTAGCAAACAGAACTTAATAAACAAATCAGCAAGATGTTTCAGATTCTACCTTTTTCAGATGCCCAGCGTAAAAGTGATTGATGTTCATGGTGGTTATTTAGAACACTTTATTGTCTGGACATCTGCAGTCCTGACCACTTTGAGCAGCCATGGTTGAACATTTTAATTTGGACAACCACAGCCTCTCTGATTTATCTTGGCTGGAAATGAGGTGCCACTGCTTTCTCTCGGATAAAAGGAAAAATCCCTGGAGAGAGAAACTGGGGCCATTTCCTCATGGAGATGCTCTCCAGCGTCATCCTGTAGCAATCCCATCAGTGCCTCTGCTAGGATAGGAGCTTGTCCCCAGTGCTCCTCTCCACACCTGGCCAGCTGCCTGTAAAAGGGAGCACAGGGAACATGCTTCTTCCTTCTGCATTTCAGCTGGCCTTCTTTCCATGCTGCAGCGAAGGAAGCACATGATTGCACTTCTGGCCCTTCAACATGGTTGGTGGTGATGGAAGGCCTGTGCAATTGGGGGCCATTTGATGGAGTTTTGGCATCAAGGATATGCCTCATGATCACGTCGGCTGGCAATGCAAGAAGGGTGGGACCACGGCAACATCATGCAGAAGCTTCATCATGGTCCTGCTCCTCTTGTGTCCCCATGCTGGGAGGATGCCATCCTGTGGAAATGGCCTGGGGCATTTCAGAACTGCTAAACAAGTGGGATGATAAAGGAATAATTTTGAACACAATTAAATAAATATTGAACAAAAAGCTTGCTGAAACATGCTGAAGTGTTCTTTCTTTATGTTGTAGGAACCTGACCTTATCCTTTCTATCATATTTCTGCCTCTGTTACCTAGGTTTCTGTTAAAGAACCAGCTGGATTTCTGCTTATGTTCTTACTTGAAGAAGTAAGGAGAACACAAGATAAGCAGAAAGATCTCCAGATGCCTTTAAGGCAGGCTTTGCTTTGCAGTTATTCAAATTGATTTTTTTTTTTACTTCAACAGGTGATTTGCAGCTGTCCACGCAAAACTTCTTTGAAAGATCTTAGGTTTTCTTTAGCATTTTAGAATTTGTTTAATAGGCCATGCCTCACTGTCATGGAACCTCAATTTATCACAGTGCTTGAGAAACAGCTATTCTATCTTAATTATTTTTCCAGGCTTTTCTGTTTTAGTAATGACTAGAATTAATGGAAACCAGTTTGACTGATTTCAGAAGCTCTATTGAGGCATTATTACTCCAACGTAAAAGAAGATAAGGGCAGGGAATGGATTTACGCTAACTACCACAGCTTCTGATGTCACACATACTGGGTAGTGCCATCCCTGCTACCTGCCCATACAAACATGGCTGAAGCATGCCCTTGTGGATTCAGCTCTATGTGAGAAGTGGGGCTAGAAATAATTTTTGTTTGGACAGGACAGCATACCTGCCATCATTTCACAGATGAAAACTAGGACACATACAGCCAAACAACATCAGAATGTAGTCAAGATGATAAAAAGTTGTTGAGGAAGAACACACAAGCCAGGAGAAGCTGCAGCAGTTTTCTTTTGCCTAAGACTACTGAGAAAGACATGATTCCATTCTCTCCTGTGTTATTCCCCTGGCTGAATTAATTGAGTGCAAAATATTCTTGCACTTTGAAGAAGAAGGAGAAGCAACTGCTTACTCTCTTGCAATGACCAGGAAGGAAGTACACTGAGATGTCCTTCTCAAGTGACTCCCAAAACTTGGAGCCTTACTGAGGAATATTGATTATGCTTTGAAGAGCGTTGCATTCCCTCACTTTTAAGTTGGAAGTAGTTTGCTCCACTCCTTACTTCTGTTCCTAGAAAGCAACTTTCCCTTCTTTTTAAATAGCATGGCACTATGTTGAATACAGAAGGATGCACGACATATCTCCATGTATCTCTTTAACCATAAGAATAAAAAAAAAAAAATAGTCCAATTCCCAAAGAAGAAACATAGCAGAACAAAAACTGGGACAGGGAGGGACCAGGAGTAGGTGTCCCAAAATAGCAGTGATCTCTGGGAAATAAGCCAAACACTCTGAGCATATGGTGATATCATCTGCTTGGCTTTGTCAGCATCTCAATCATAGAAGATCTAAAAGCACACCACTTCTTACAGGTTTTGAGCCTTTGTGGAAGCAAATCTCCTTCTTTCCCCCTATTCTCTCTGCTTCTCCTCCATTCTCTCCCCCACTTCTCCTGCTCTTCTCTCCTGCTTTTTCTTGGCAGACAGAAGCTGCAATCTGACAAGTACCAATCCTTACTTGGAGCTTCTGGCTGCCAATCATGTGTTATCTTATTCCTTTTGGCAAGAGAGAACAGGCAAGCAAAGAGGCCAGAGATAGTGGGGGAACAACCGATAACATCACAGAGAATGACTGCCTTGGCTTTTCTGCTCTGACTGCTTTATTTAGCATTCAGAGCTCTTGTGTCACATCTCCGTGGGCATACACATCAGTGAGACAGTGGGACGGCCAAATTAAAAACTGCTCCTTCCCGAGGGCATATTCTAATGTGCTCACTGAATTGTTTGAAACATTTTCAACTTCTAGTTGTTCACTTGGAAGAAATTCTGACTAGAGTAACCACACATCCACACAGAGGAAAAGGGTGAGCCACGGCTGTGCTGAAACGCCAAGAGCTAGATGGTTTTACAGTCAGTGTAAATCAAAACTTAAAACATTCCAATTCTCAGCCCCTGTGGATTGGGGAATTCTGGGAAACCAGAATTATTTGGCCTATGTTTGTCCCTTGGCCTGGATGCTCTTGGTCAGTCCCAGCTAAATCAGACCACTTCAGTCAATTATTAAATGGTGAGTCAACATATAAGTAAATACCATTGATGCAATGGGTCTACTTCAGTTGGCAGTAAAAATAGGATTCAGGCCAGTATTTCCTCTGCAGCAAAGCATAGAACTGCTCCTAAAACTCTCTGAGGCTCTATTATCTCATATGGATTGCTAACCCATTGGCTAGCACAATTATTCAGGAAGTAATTCTTTGCTAATTTGTATTTCTGGGCAAGGGAAACCATTTTTCTTTTTGTTGGAAGAAAATTCTCAAAACCTGTGAAATTATTGAGGACTATTCACAATTTAGAATCAATTTGTAATCTAGAGTCGCCTGGATTTTTATGCAGAAAACGGCAATAATTTTATGCAGAAAAAGGCAAAAATTTTCTGCTCAGTCATTCATAGTTTCTTTGCAGGAAGGTTGCTTTATGTGCAGAAAATGACATTTTCCTCACAAAAAAAGCACATCCTTCTTTTTTTGTGCAAAGCAAGTCTCAAACTAAAAATATTGTCTCTCTCTCTCTTTAGATTCTCATTTATTATGGATTCTCTCTGTCAGAGTTTCCTCAAACTTGAGAAAAATGGGGCTTTTTGGTCCTCTGGGGTTTTGATATCTATCAGTCCCAACAAATACACTAGTGGGGTGATATCAGTGGAGGAGGCAATGGTACAGAGGTGGAAGAAAATGCCCATGGGCACTGCAGTGATGGAAAAGATGTCTGAGAAAATTGTCTCTGTCAGGAAAGAAAACTGTCCTGCTGCTTCCCAAGCTGCATGGGAGCCAATAGGGGCATTTTTTTGGAATGGGGGCACTATGGAATTAACTTTCTGACTTTGCACTGTTGCAGTGCACCACTCCCCAAAAGTGCCTGACGGTGGTCCCGCAGACTATTACTTGGGGGTCAGGCAGCAATATGATTCCAGCCAGAACATCCTTTCTTTGAGTGACTGTGGCATGGAAGGTTGAGGGATTGGTTGGACTCACAGTGGAACTGGATGGGAAGACAGCTGGAAGAACCTACGTGACCTTGTCTTGATTCACCTTTAGCAGCTACACAGAGACAAATTCTCGAATCATATATGACCTGTTACATTGCATAACTTTACGTATACCCAGCTACGTAGCAGAGGCACTAAGAAATCTCTTTACTGAATTGCAAAGATGCCAGGAAGGCTGCCAGATGTGCAATGGGGCCCAATGTGTATCAGGACTCATGCCATGTGCATTGCACATTGGCCACCAATGAGCAGTGGCCATTTTGCTGGCTCTGCTACCTTGTAACGCTCTACTGGATAGGGACTTTATGGAACTGCCCAATTCCAATTCCTGTAGACATAAATCCACTTACAAATGCATAAGTCTCCAACAGAATTCTATCCTAAGTCTTTTTGATGCCAATGGTGTTCTCAGCTTAGGAAACTCTGGAGTTAGTTCTTGGAAAGCTATTTTTTAAAAAGAAACAGTTACACTACTAGCTTCAAGTTCCAAGATGTTGTTAGTCTTCTTCATAATTACAGTTTTTCAAAAGTAAGACTTCACTTCTTCATTTCCCAGGAATTACTATAATAGCTAAATGGATAGGGAATCCCTAGGAAAATGGCAATACTTGCCAGTTGAGTTCTGAAAGATAGGGAGAGCTGGAACTGAAAAAGAATTGCAGATGCCAGGGGTAAGGAATAAGCCCTTGAATAAGGAATAAGAACAAACAAAGGAGATAAATCTATGGTGCAATTTCTATATTGCGTTTGCATCACACACACTCTCTCTCTCTCTCACACACACACACAGCTTTAAGATTGCATCTAAATGTTACAATACTACAGAGCAGAACAGGGACACAATGCATGGAACTTTCTGGGACAGTAAATGGGTGTCAAAATTAATACACCATCTATCATATTGTGATTGCAATTGCAGTATTCAAATATAGTTGTTCCCCAGAGAACTCAGAAAGAGGTGCACCACCGCAAAATGATATAAGGACTGCAAAAGTCTCCCTTTAGCAGCTAGCTCCCAAATTTGCCCAAATACTCAAGATAATACACAACTAGGACCTGCTCAGTTTGTTCTGATTTGCTTAGCATTTCCAGAAATGGCAGGGGATTTCTTACACAATGGCAAGGAGAATAATAAATATTAGTTCAGGATGAAAAGCTAAGAACTTAAAGTTTGCATCCTGAACAACAGTAAAGTTGGTATCCTAACGTATGACATACTTAAGCTTCTTGCAGAATTGTTTATTCATTTGTTTGCATAAATCTTTCAAACTTATTTATTTTAAAAGGAGCCTGATCACTAGAAAAGTCTCCTGTTAGAACTGCTGGCAAGATTTATGACTTTTCAGCTCCTTCAGGACAATATAAGTAGGATCCTCCAAATAACAGAGGGCTTAAAGTAACAAGGATGAATCAGAAGATGATAAATAGTTGCTTTTTAACATCTGCAATTGGAATTGTTCTTGAAAGATCTGCTCAAAATAATTTACAAGAAAACCTCCACTGCCTGATTGGTTTGTCATTCTTAGATTACTGAGATAATGCTGCCTTATTAACTCTGAGAGATTTCTTTGACATGTGGTCGCATTTTAGCCCTTGTCATATTATAAATCTTTTCAAAGCCTGAAGAGTAAATGCTTTCCTTCTTACCATATTTATCCCTGTCTCTGGATGCATTGCAGAATTTTAAAAACAGAGACTTTGAAAAAAAGGACTGGCTGAATTTATGATCTTGGTCATATTTTTGAGATTCACAGCACTCATTAATGGCTGGATTTGACCCACCAAATCCTACATCTTAAGCCAGGTAGTGCCCCAACCGAAGGGTTTCTGAAATACTGCAGATCAAAGCACCGGGAAATGACCTCGGCGCTCACCTGGTCATGGGGTGCATCAAGACAACCAGCTGCAGGAGATCCTAAGGGGTGTCTCTAGCTGCCCATCTCAATGTGCTCCATGACTGAGACAGCATTGCAGCCTTTATTTCCTACCACCCCAATTTGCAGCGCCTCAGAAATCCTTCAGTTGAGGCACTGCTTTGCTTATGAGGTAGGTTTTGGGTGGATGACATCAGCAGAAATAGCTGCAACAATGGAGCTCTATCATCACATCTTCTGATGTGGGATGCAGGATATCAGCCAAAGTCTGGTTGAAAGGGGGCAGATGGAGAGGTAAGAAGACCTAACCTGTGTACGGTATCTAGGTTGCTTACATTTCTAATTGTTCAGAAGCTCAATTCCAGGTGCTGATTTTGACCACGTAGCCCTAACTAATTTTGGTCCAAGGTATTTGAAAGATGATAGCCAGTGGAGTGACTGATAAACAATGTGCACCAATGCACTACGGACACTGATATGCACTGGAATGGTCTCCACTGCACACGTAGACTAGGAAGAGCCAGATTCCAACAGGAACACTCGACGTGGATCAGAAGTGCCCAACACGCACTGACAAGAGAATTCTCTGTCTCATGGGTTTTATTGGCTTAAAAGAAATAGCGGCTACTGTACTCAAAGTGGTGTCCCATGGACAAATGCTAGTCCGTGAGCCATGGGCAACCAATCCCTGGCAAGTTCCTAGGTAAAAGGAGGACAATTGTAACCAATGGGCACAAATAAAATAATTGGGGGTAGGCAATTGCCAGAACCTCACATCAGATACTTTGAGATGCACTGTTTTAAGCCATGTGTTTAATGTAGCATGTAGCACTGGCCAGAAAGAAAAATGGGGAAGGGTTTCTTTTGCTTTTATTTTGAAAGCAACTTTAATTCTAGTTTAGTGTGGTGTTAGTTGCATTTATTTCTGTTTCATCTCACTTTTATTTCTTTCCGCTGATGCCGGTGGAGCCCCACCCCATCTTCTGATATAGTTTTTTTTTAAAAAAGAAAGCACACAAAGTCCCTGCGATACCAATAAAATAAAAGCAGAGGTAAAAATTTCCATCATAACCTCTCGGAAATTCCTTAGAAGTCCTATTTTAAAGAACGTTAGAGAACTTTTTAAAGAACTTCAAATTCCTTTAGAGAAGTCCTCTTTTAAAGAACTTTACCTCCTTGCATTGTTATAATTATTCTTTAAACCAAGATACCTGAAAACTTCACAAAAGTGATAGAAAAGAACTCTGGTCTGAAAATAAAACGTACCACAGCACATAAAATTACCTGGGTGGGAAAATCTCGTACATATTGCCACCCACAGATAAACTAAACAGCCATTTCCTTTAAAGCAATTGTTACATGATCGGTTGTAGAGCAGTGGTAAGGGGCTGCATTCTCACATCCAGTAGGAGCAAAACATGAAAAGAATAAAATAAAGTGAATGCTGTCTTATTCTTGCGTGTTAAGTCTTCTTCAACCATATTTCCCAGATAATCCCCAGGGCTTCCTATTGAAGTTTTAGATACGATAAACAACAGCTTTTCAGCTCTGTGAGTGTGTATGTGTGCATGGATAGATATAAATATAGATATAATTACAGGTATAGATATAGATACAGATATATTAATATTAAAGGAGAAAAGTCAGAAAGTGACCATAAAGTCCAAACGAGTTAGAGCCGTTGGAAAGAATGGTTTCGAAAACGTCTGTAAGTTCCTATTGGTTTCAAGTTGAGTCGAACATGCACCAAGTGTTCTGAGCCATGTGTCAAAACATCTTGACATGTTCTGTTGACCTGGTAATGCCTAGAATACTGAAATAAGATACAAAGAACAAGTTTGATGTACATAGTTTGGAAATAGCACTTGCTTCTTATGGGTCAGTTTGTCTGTATGTCATAGCCTTTTGTTGCTCAACTGCTACAACGACGACAAAGAGGAGTACATCATATCCTGCATTATTTATTTACTAGCATATATACCCAGCGTTACCCAGGATTTTATTTTCTTGTAGGTAATACTTATTAGAAAGATTTGAGATCCTGTGTCACAAATTCCCTAAACTGTCTTGTCCAGTACTTGTAACCTGTCCCATATTCCCCAATCCAATTTGTATTCAGAGTTGTTAACATACAGAGGTTGAGTTCCTGAGGGAATGCACTGCCCTCGTCCTTGCTGCTAGGCCTCGTCTCCATAGCAACTGACCAGACCCAAGAGCTCTCTGGCTGAGAATTCTAAAGGCCCCTCCCTGAACTGCAAATCCAGTGATTCCATAGAATCTTCTCTGGCAGCCAATCATATGAGGTCTTCTCACCTGACACAGCCAATCATACGGGGTCTTCACCTGACACAGACAGACAGACAAAGAGACAAATTTTGACTTTTATATATTAGATTTCATTATTTATTTAGAGTATGTATATCATGCCCTCCAGCTGAACAGGCTCCCACATTGGCTAACATAACATTCATTCGACATAATCTTCAAATTTTAATCTTCAGCTTTACAATCTAGGGCATGTAAGGAAAAGGGGTGGTGCCTGGGAGGAGCATTACTTCCAACAGATGCTGCCATTTCCTGTCTCCCTCAGAGGCCACAAGAGTGGCAGTGAGGGGGTCTCACCAGCCACCGGAACCCAAGCATGATAGACCCTGCGTGTTCTTCCCTCCCTCGGAGACTAGAGCAACGGCAATTGGAATCCAGCACGTATGCATCTTCAATATCTGCATCAGCAGACAAATTCTCTTTCGCCCCTTCACATTTTGTTCATGCCAGATTCCGTTGGCTCCATTCCTTCCTTTGCTTATTTTTCAATGTGTTTTCAGCTGTACGTACCGCTTCAACTAATGCAGTGTTGACTAAACATAGATGAAAGCAAGCTTAACCAGCGTTTTGCATGGATTTGCAGGTTCTGCAGTTTCCCTCGCCCAGTACCACTGCAGCTATTTGTCAGTGTGATGTTCCCAGAGCATAGGTTGTATCTGTCCTGTAGGTAGTCTAGGAAACATGGCAAGGAGGAAAGGCTCGGGAATCTTTGCCCAATATAAAATTCCACACATATTTTTTACTCCTGACGTAGGCCATTTCTGCACTACACTACTATAGTGCTATTTTTCCAGCATCCTATGGAATTCTGGGGTTTTTAATTTACTGAAGCCCAAGAGCTCTCTGGCTGAGAATTCTAAAGGCCCCTCCCTAAGCTACAAACCCCAGGATTCCATAGGAGGTTGAAAGTGGTGTAATAGCACTATAACAGTATAGTGTGGAAATGGCTATAGCACGTTCAATTCAGAACAGGTTGTATCACCCAAACTTTTTCCTAACATTTAACCAAAAGTTGCTTCCCTGCGATTTATGCCCACTGATTCCATCTTCAGATGTTCAAAGACTGCTATCGTGCATCCCCTTATCCACATCTTCCTCAGGCTAACAATACACAGCTCTTTCAACAGTCCCTCAAAGGACATATAGTTTCCATCTTGGACACAGATCTCTAGACACACACTAGTCCTTTAGATGCTTTACCAATCTGTAGATCTTTAAATTTAAAGGGTCTGGGAGAAGAGCAAAGTTTTAGGTTCATACCTAAAAGTTGGTATTAGGATTTTCTCCTTTGAATGAGATCCCAGGTTCCATTCACACTACATAGTTACAGCACTTTGATGCCATTTTAACTGCCATGGCTCCCTCCAGTGGATTGCCATGATTTGCGAGCCATTTAAAATTCTGCCAGAGAAATCTAGTGCCTTATAGAACTACAAAGGATCCCAGGATTCCAAGAGATGGAGCCACCACAGTTAAAGCAGTACCATATAATTCTATAATGTGAAAGGGGTCCAGAACTGGGGTAACAGCCCCCAAACAGGTAATCTCTCTTGTTGCCCTTAGTCTCACCTCCAGTATAGGAAATACTTGGAAGAGGACTTACGAAAGAGATTGTATAAGCAGTCAGGTCGCTATGAGAGTAGGCACACCTTCATTGCTGGGGTTCTAAACCTTTTGAGGCTTTTCAGATAAATATGGACACTCCAATGGCCATATCTGCCCTACACTGCTATAGAGCTATTATTCCACTTTCAACATCCTCTGGAATCCTGAGGTTTGTCATTTCCTGAGGCTCAAGAACCTGGCTGAGAATTCTAAATGCCTCTCCTTAAACTGCAAACCCCAGGATTCCATAAGAGGTTGAAAGTGGAATAATAGCACTATAACAGTGTAGGGTGGAAAGGCCCTTAATCCAAACTTTGAAGAAATGTCCAAGGTGGCAGAAATATTTGAGAGAGAGGGATTGGTACCTTGGATAGGTCCTTTAAAGTTCAGAATGAAACCTGGAACAAGTTCACTGCACGATTGACATGGGAGCAACCAGCCACTGTTGCCTTGGAAAGCTTTTCTGGAAAAGGCGTAGAAATAAGTCCACAGCAAGAGAATTTGAGAAAACTATGGACTGCTTGAGACTAATTTCAGCTGGTTGTGGGGAAATGAAAAATGGTGGTCTGGGCTCTCAAGATGAACTTTTTAGATCCAAACCATGCATTTTACTGCTTAATTGGAAGCTCCAGATAATGCATGCCATCTGAATGTTCCCATAACCTCTCATGTGAGCCTGATGTTCAGGTTTATATGTTCTAATCAATCAGGCTGATTTTAATTAATCCTAATTGTCCTATTAGGCTTCCGAGCTAACAATACCACAGTTGAGAGGAGTCCCCAAGCAACCTGATTGACTTAATCAGCTTCTTAATAATCCCTTCTCAGGTCTGGAGACTGAACTAGGCTGTAGTTCATTCTAATCAGTGTGAAAAGGCAGAAAGTCAGATGAGCAGAATCTTCATTTCTGGAAATCTAATATCTGCCCCCAATACTGCTCCCAAATCATTAGGTGTGCACCAGAAATTTGAAATGATTGAGATCCATGAAAACATAAGAGTTGCAGTGTGAAAGTGTGACCAGTTCTCTCTGGATGAAAAACATTTGAGGAACATTCCTCAGTTTTTTAGGAAAGGATCCAGTTTGCCAAACCTCCTCCATTAGTTGCAATGCAACAAGACAGTGGTGTCTCATTTTAGCATCATTTTTGTAATAAGAATACAAAGCTGTAGGCTTTAAACATGAATATGAAGCAATATACAGAATTTGAAAAAAAAAACCATATATGCTAACATAACATGCTAACCAGACACCTTAGGTTCTTACAATATAGAAAAGAAAAGAAAAGAAAAGAAAAGAAAAGAAAAGAAAAGAAAAGAAAAGAAAAGAAAAGAAAGGAAAAGAAAAGAAGGGGAAGGAAGGAAGGAAGGAAGGAAGGAAGGAAGGAAGGAAGGAAGGAAGGAAGGAAGGAAGGAAGGAAACAAAACAAAATATAGCCCAGAGTTATAGAAAGGTACAAAATAATTATGGAGACATTTTAAATGCTTGTTCGTAACAGTGCATATTTGAACATATGAATAAAGGGTTTTTAAAAACCTAACCAAAACAAGTGTTGCTGTGCTCTTATAGTTGTGAGAAGAAAATCTGAACTTTAATGCAAACAGTACATCTATTCGGGATTTCAGAAATGTAGGTGAAACCTCTGCCCAAGTGATGCATTAATCTGATTAATCTCTTTTCTTCTTTTCCTTTTGACTGCTTCCTATATGACAATTTATAGAAATATTTATATAGGAAAGTGAATGCCTGCCCCTTCCTTCCTTCCTTCCTCCCTCCCTCCCTCCCTCCCTGTCTCTCTCTCTCTCTTTCTTACATCTTGAAATTGCCCACCTTTCTTGCCCCCTATGGGTTAGTGAGACTTTATTATTGCTTCTCATAATTCTGGGCTAAGAACTTACACTGGGGAAGCTTAGCGTAAACCCCTGAATGTGGAATAATGCATCAATTGTGACATACAGCTCTTTTGCTGAATGGCAATGTTTTACAACTGAACCAAGACACCAAGGCTGGCATCCTGTTGAGCAGTTATGAATGCAGAAGCTAGATTTCCTGTCTGCTATTCATGCTTGCAAGCATAGCACTATTGGGTGATTGCAAATGCCCCTGCTTCCAATCTACTTTAACAGCCAACAGCCAAACCAAGCAATGGAAGTCTGGACTTGTGCAAATTATTTATCATTTATTTATTTTAATAAAATATCTATACCACATCCTGTATCAAAGGGAAACTTATAAAAAGCATTAAAACAAGTTGCACAATTTAGAACAATAAGACAAACTAAAAAACACATTACACTTTATGTATTTAACTTTATTTGAAACTGCTAACAACTTGCAAAACACTCCATATCTGAGCAGACTTTTCCTTCACCACGGTTTTATCTTCCTTAGTCATATGACAGCCTTGAAAAAAAAAAGAAGAAGGAAGGAAGGAAGGAAGGAAGGAAGGAAGGAAGGAAGGAAGGAAGGAAGGAAAGGAAAGAAAGAAAGAAAGAAAGAAAGAAAGAAAGAAAGAAAGAAAGAAAGAAAGAAAGAAAGAAAGAAAAGGAAAAACAAAATCTAGCAAGTTGGAATCCTGAGCTTAACTTATCAATGCTAGGAAGCCTAGGTAAACAGCCTACACTTTTGCTGTGGAGGGACTATGACTGTAAGTTTAGTGTTTATAGCCTTAGGCCATCATAATTTACTGCACAGGAATAAAATATAGAAGACATAAAAAGATGCAAAATGCAAAGTTAGCTTAACGTGCTGTTTATCGTTGTGAAAAAAAAACCAGTCATATCTAGAAAGACTAAAATTGCTAAGAATAAACATTGTTATAAAACTTTCCTTTCTAGTACAAAAGGCAAAGGAAATGGCCAAATGGTTATTGTGCTTATTTTGTATATTTCTAAGTTTTAATGCAACTACCACAGTCATTACTTTTTGAAGTGCATTGACCTTTGGTCTCACCATTCAAACTCCATGCCACTTCTCCCAAATACAAGAGTTGTGTATACATGTGCATGTGTGAGTTTTCCATTTGCCTTACAGCAGTGTTTTCCAAACTCTGGTCTACCAGATGTTTGGGCCTTCAGCTCCCAGGATCACTCATCATTGGCCAAGGCAGCTGGGATTTTTGAAAGTTGAAATCCAAAACACTTGAAGGACTAGAGTCTGGGGACCATTGCCTTAAAGGGTAGCATCCACATCAGTCAGGAAAATCTGTCCATTTTGCTTTTTACTTCATCTTCCATCCCAGTTCAGGATTTATTGTGTGCAAAATGTTTGCATGGCTTTTTGGAACAGGAAACAGCATTTGCTGCACAGGAAACAACATTTCCTGCACAGAAAGTGCTGGCTGGCATCCTGTTATGCAATTATAATGTTGTAAATGTCAGTATTCACATTTATGATGATGGCACCATTGTCATGATTGCAAATGCCCCCCAAACCCACCTTGAAATTGAGCCAGCTCCGCCGAAGGACAGAGTTCTGCAGCATTGATGAGCAGGGCCCTGAAGGATGATACATCCAGCCCCCTCTTGTCAGTAAGTGGCAATGCAACAAGGGGTTGTGAGAGGACCTCTGTATGTGTGCCTGCTTTTGCTTGTTGTATTGCTACTCTCTGTCAAGAGGGGGCTGGACACACCATTAGTCAGTGTCCTTCTCATCACCACTAGAAGGCTGTATGCTTGAGTACAGTTACCTGGGTTTTACGGTGGGCTTCGAGGGTCAGGTCGGGAGGTATAGACATGACCCTCTGGCTACATGGCTGATGCAGAATCTTGCACACCATTTTGTGTGTAGTGTTTAGAACTGTGGAGATTCTCATCAATCCACAATTCTCTCCATCAAGATTTTCTGACACTCATGAAACACATTTTTGACCACCTTTGAGTATTGTTTTCATCACTTAGGGTTTTTCCGCACTATATAACTATTGCACTATGATTCCACTTTAACTTCCATGGTTCTGTTCTATGGAATCATGAGTTTTGCAGTTTAGGGTGGGATATTTAGCAGTCTCAGCCAGAGAGCCCCAGTACCTCCCAAGAGTACAAGGATTCCATAGGAGGCAGCCATGGTAGTTAGTGGAATCATAGTGCAATAGTTATGTAGTGTGGAAAGGCCCTTATACAGAAATCTGTGAAGACTTTCTAGAACAATTTCCTCTTTACAGTATATGCAATGCCCATCCTAAAAAAGAGCAAGCTTTTAGATGAGCCCCCAGCTCTGCAGAAGTACAAAAACAAATCTTTATGAAATACTTTGATGGGAGAAAGGAGTCCATGAGGACAGAGCATGCTCAATAGCTATAGAATATTGAATCCAGGGAGGAGCGCAAAACAAGGTGAAACAGGGAGGAACGGTGTGTGGCCCAGAAGGGAATGGTGAGTAAAACTACTCCATGCTGTAATTTTTTGTTGCAGCAAGCTCCACATGGAGTTTGAATACTACTGATGATGTCACAGCAACAAAACTGAGTGCCTGCTAAATGGAAATGGGCTCTTCAGATCTAAAATGAATTTTAACACATTAATTTTATATCAATAACTTGGAAAAATCAGAGTGGAATTGTGACCAAAATGGATGTATTGTGACTGCGTTGGCATTTTCCCACCCAGAAAAGGTCAAATGCCTAGATTACTATCATTAGCCATAGTCTCATGATCACTAAAATGTTATAAAAATATAAAGTGACAGCAAATCAACCATGAAAAAGCTGACAGACAAAATTCTTTTTCCTGTAAATACGGCAGTATATTGAGGTCCCAGCAAACAAAGCGAAAAGCAAGCCAAATCTTAGATAAAAATAGCAGTCAGACAGACTCTAAAAATGATGGGTCTAGCCATTTATCCTGGCTCTTAAAAAAGTATGGCTTTCATTATTAGGTTACAATAGATCAAGATTTATGTTCACACTAATATAGCCCTCATTTCCATTTATATTAAACTGGTATTTGGGTTTTTGTTGTTGTTGTTTTTAAAGTAGCACACGAATGAACAGAAACTTGCCCAATCTCTGTTTGTTCAGCTTGTAATACGCACAATAGCAAATTCAATCTTGTTAAGAGGCTTATTGGTTCATTGTGGAACTTTCTTGAAATGCAAGGAAGTTTGCATCTGTATGGGTTATGCCGTTGTTGGAGAAGAAATCAGGTTAAGCAGTCGGAGTTTTGCTTTGCTCTAATAAATTGCTCATGACTGCTTGGTTTCAAATCTCCCCTGCCCATTCCATTACTGAAAGGGAACATATTCCTTCATCATGACAAAAGCAAATGCTAGCTCCTTTGACAAGCCCTTCATGAATATCAATGAATTTGAACCTCTCTTGTCTGTAACAAGGGCAATTTGTCACCCAAACACTGGCACAGACTGAGGATGAGAGAAGGAAATTGTGAGCAAAAGCTCTTTAATAGTACCATGCATGTAACTACCACAAGTGGAATGGAGTGGGATTGGGCTAATATTTGCAACTTGTAGGATAGGTTTTGGTTGGGGATTATCAGATGCCCTTCTTCTATATTTCCTTGGGTTTCACCCTTTAAAGTTTGGGTCCATACTGTACAAAATACCCCTTATCTCCAAAACACCCTTCAAGATCTTCTTGGAAGGGCCATCTCTTGTTCCTACTGTTGGCAAATTCCAACATTCCATCCCCTCTGCTTTATTTTAGGGCAAGAGGAGCTTAGGTAGCATAGAGGGTTTTATTTTTCTTTGTGTACCAAAGCCTTCTGCTTTCTCACCTAAAGTCTCACTATTTCCCCTTGTGTCATTTAAATGTGTGGTTATAAATAAATTTTCATATTCAGGTAACCAGACCGTATGACCCAGGAAAACCCCACTTCTCAGCACACCAGTTTTAATTCTCCATTTTTGCTTCTTCTTTGTTGTCTCCAACCATGCTTCACATCTCCATCAAGAAGATGGTGAGTTAAGAAGAAAGCTACGATCTTACCTAATCTATCCATTAGCTAGTTAGGATGTAGGCCCCCCCAATGTATATGTAAATGTAAAAGCCATTAGTAAACTTTTTTAAAGTTTGTAACCTGAAATTGCCTTGTATTGTTTTCTTATGTCCTTTCTGCACCTTATTGTTTTCATCATCATCGTGACGGAAGTGTGACCCAAATGCTCCCCTTTGCACCCAGCCAGCTGCCTGTGGAAGGGTAGTGCAAGCAACTATACCACTTTATACAATATACAGAAGTTTTTTTTTAAAAAAAAAATACTATAGTGGAGGATCCCTAATTCTCAGTATCTATAGCTCTATGTGGGCCTTCAGACTTGTGAGCATGGAGACCCACCTGTCCCCTGCTTCTGACCTTCATGCATTGAGTGAAAGGAGATTGTTACAGGTTACAGAGACAGTTCTTCCAATAATGGGGAATTCTGCATGATCAGAGTTTCCAGTCACAGGTAGAGCTGTAACTCTTCTTAGCCAAACATGATTAAAACCTCCCACCAAGCCTTCCTGTTCTACTCATGAAAAACAGTGGTTGGAAGGGGGCTGGAATAGCATGGGGTAACCACACCCATGCTTGCAGTTTACTTGCATGAGGAATGTAAGATCAGAACCTCCAATGCATGAAGCATCTAGTTCTTTTACTCTGTAGCACAAAATTAATGGAGAAAATGAGCTTGAACAAGTTAGGGTCCTTTCACGCTTCCCAATTATAACACTACAGTTCCACTTTAATTACCATGGAATTCTGGGGTTTGTTTTCTGGTGAGACATTGGGGCTTTCCATCCCTAAACTGCAGATCCCAAAATTCTATAGGCTGGAGCCATGATAGTTAAAAGGAAATCATGACTGTGTAACTATGTAGTGTGAAAGGACCTTAGTCACATATCTCGCCATCGTTCTTAGGCATAGCAAAAGTCATTGACAAGATCTCATCAGAGGTGACCTTATGACTTAAGAGTAAGCAGTAGCCAGAAAGCAGTAGTTCTTGCTCTGGCCCCTTTGTTGAACCATGCTAAAGAGATGAACTATCTTAACATGATTGTGTGGCTGAGATCCTATATGATCAAGGATAGTTTAAGTGTTCTGAGTGCAAAACTGCTACATCTCTCCTGTCACCACTCCAGGACTCAAAGGCCCTTTTCGCACAGCATTTGCTATGCGAAAGGGCCCCTGGAGCATCGCGCAACTGTGAGGAGTGGTCCACATGATGCACTCACAATTGTGCAATGCTCCAGGGCCTGGCAGGTACCGATCATGCAGTATTTCATTTTTGGCTTTGAGCCAGAAATGGTGCGCGATCGCGCATCGCTCCAGGGCCCACGTGCACTTGCCATGCGTATGGAGCTTCAGAGCCACAGTGCTCGTGTTTCCTGTCCCAGCACAGCCTGGGAAAATCCCAGGCTGCAATGCAGAAAGAAGAGGAGGAGCTCATGGGCTACCTGCTTGTGAGCAGGCAGCAGCTGGGGAGCTGAAGCAATGGGGACACAAGAGCTTCTCGCAAGAGGCTGCCCGCACGATCCTCACACCTCAGCTCTTCAAAAAGGTGAGTTGTGGAAAGGGCCACAGTTGCAAGATAATAGCCTCCCCAAGGGAATTCCATAGCTGTTGCAGAGTGGAGAGGAGTGGAGAAGCATCTGGCAAAGACAACACATTGAGAAACAAAGTAAAGACATCTTTACTAAAATCTACTGGGTTCCTCTAGAAGTCTTAGCAGATTATGCCACTGGTCTGTTTCTGGAAATGGGAGCAGATATTCCCCCAATCTTCTCCACTTTCCATCAGTCACAGAATGGCCCTGGGAGGGGGATATTGAGGCAGAATGGTGAGTTGGAAGGAAAAGCTTTGGAAGTTGCATAAGAAGGAAGAAAATGCTAGCCTCTGCAATGCCCCCCCCAAAAAAAATATGCAAGCATAAGATGAACTTATGTTTATAAATGTTGCTAAAAGGATGTTGCCAGTATCATCGCAGACATTTTTGTATTGCTACTGCCTTTGTACTCTGTTGGAAAGAAAACTTCCAATTAAAAATGCATTTTACTGTACAGTAAAGCTGGAAAAAAATGGATAAAATGCATGCCCTTGAAAACTGTATTTGTTCTGTCTTTTTCTCCCATGTATTATTTTTCTTTGGGTTATGTGTGGCCAAGCTCACAATACATTCCAGGAAAAGCACGTATGCAACTCCCTAACCATCTGATTTATATCCTTCCTTTTCATCAATTAAACTCAGCATAATACACATTCTGAGGATGACCAAGGCCCGTGATCTTTATTCTCTACAGGTTTATGAAGTAGTTTAGTTGGTGACTTGGAGATAAAATCCATGGGTGAGTAAGTGAAATTTCTTACAAACTACATTGATGGTACTTCAAATTCCAGAGTTCACTATAAAGATGTAGGCATTCATTTTGACCAGCCTCAACTCACTGCCTTCTCAAGATCAGTGTAAATAAAGCACACATCAGTGAATAGAGAATAACAGTCTCTTGACAAAATGTTATACTATTGTGGAAGTTATTTCTATTGTGCTCAATGGGTCTTATTCCATGACTTCATGCCCCTTAGTCAATCCTTTGTGTAAAGGAAAGAAACAAAATAATACGAGTCAAAAAGTCATTTATATAATTCCAACTTTTCAATTAGAGGATTTTTTTCATGGTAGGTTATTGCCTTGTGAGTTATCTGAATAGAGAGGGATGTCTGTGAAGAGTTTGCAGTAATTAATTGCAATATTTTATCTGACATTTAAAAACAGTTCCTTTGCAATAGCTAGATTATGTCATTGCAATTATGTCATTTTAAAAATATCAGCCCCCTAGAGAGGCATAAACTAAAGATGGTGCGCATCCCTGATTTTTTGATGGTCTAAAATGGTCATCCAGATTTTTTTTAAAAAGGTATTTGAGAAACAGTTTTTAATTAATGAAAAAGAAATACAGTATTTGTCGGGCACTTCCAAGTGCTGTTCAAGATGTTTCAAGTAGGTTATCCAGTAATCCTGCAACAGAGGGAAGAACATTGATTCCTCATACTGAAGCCTAGGGGGACAATGAAGCTTAGAATGGTAGACTCCTTGTTGGCCAGTAGCCTACAACAACTAAGATAAATATTTGAGTGCAAGACCTACACCACTCATATTCTTTATTAGTACTTCTCCAATGGATTGTGATGTGCCTCTTAAATCTCACGATCCCGTAGCTCTTCTGAGACGTGGTACTGCATGAATGACTTGTTGATGGCTTTCTTAAGGCTTCATATGATTCAGACCTCTGTTGAGACAACGCTGAAAACTGAAGTTGCACTGTGTATACGGAATTATCCAGAGTCTTCATGATAGCTCAGAGGAACATGTCATGGGTCAATGTGAACTAAGTTATGTTGGCCTGGTCTGTCATATTTGTATTTGTGTCAGCCTTGCTGAGTTTGATCTGATGTACTTGGCTGGATCTCACTTACTGTAAGGTAGCCTATTTTGACTTGCACTGTTGAGACCTGACCATATTAAGATCGAACCTAAACAGTCCAGCTTTCTGTTCTCCCTGTGGACTCCAGGCCCAGGTGAAACAGGATTAAGAGAGCCCTTTTTAATTCCTCATTTTAGATAGCTGAGATAACAGCCCTCACCACATCTTGTAACAACTGATTCCTTAAACTATGTGTTGCATAAAAAATGATTTTCTTTTGGCTGTCTTCAGTCCTTAAGCTAAACCTCAGAATCACAGCAAAGGGAAATATTTAAGCATAGTCTACTGATGTGATTGTTTTGGATATGGACATGCAGCCAGAACAGGCAGAATGTGAGCTCTTGTCTATCACAGTGATGATCAGTGTTACTTATCACTGAATTTGAACCCTTTCTGCTCATAACGTCAGGAACTACAGTCCTCCCTCCACATTTGTGGGTTTGACCTTTGCGAATTGGATTATTTGCGAGGCACATCCTTGTCTTTGTCTCCCCTGCATTTTCCTCCTCCCATTTTCTTACATTCCTCACCCCAGGCTTGCAAAATGGATATTTTTTTTCCTTTGGAGTGAGCAAACTTCTCCCCCAATGCTGCTGGAGACGTGACTTCTCTGCCATGTGGCTGCACATTCTGCAGTGTAATGGCTGCTCTATTTGCTCCTTTCTCAGGATATAGTTGCACCTTTGTTATGCGGGGGGTGGGGTGGAGGAATTAGTTATTTCCAACAAGTTACTTTCAAGCTCTGGAATAGAGAGAGAAAAAAAGAAAGAACTGTAACCAGCAAAGATCAACAGCACTGTATTATTTAACTGCAGAGAACACTATGTATTCAGTTAATAATAGACAGATATAATTTTAGATATGATCTCTTTAAAAGCTAACCAGGTGGAATTCAAATAAAATTAAACGCACTATAGTGCTGTTTAAATCAACATATTTAAATTATATTGGTTTCTTTCAGTGGAATTTAAAGGCACGCTTAACTTTCTCCAAATTGTACTCAGTGTCTAATAAGAGTATGAACAAAAGGAATAAAGAAATCTCTTCAGGGGTACCTGGACACTTCTGATAATGACTACTTTGGTTTACCATGTCCAACTGACCTTGGATCCAAGGGAAAAAACTGGATGTAATTATTTGTGTGGTAAGGTTATTTAACAATGAATACCAGGTGCTGTTGGCTATATTTCAAAGGAAGGAACTGGCAAAACCACCTCTGAGACTCTGAAAAAGGAGAGTAATTCTTACAACACCTTTTGGGGCTTTCATTTCCCCACCCCTCTCCGATCTTCTCCCCTTCTCCTGGATACATGGTAAGATAGAGCAATAAAGCAATTAGCCATTTGATTCTCTCTCACACACACAAGCTTCAAATAGATACAACGCTGCAATCAACAACTGGCTTTTAATACTTTGTAGTACTCTAACTAACTCTACCATTTCCCTACACTGATCACTTTGCATGTTCCAATGCACTTCCAACAAATATACTGTGATAGGAACCAAGCATCCTGATACTTGTTTGGAGTGCCTCCCTTAAGTTTAGGTGGATGTTTAGTGCATTTATGATAGTGACAATAGTTCCACTATCTTGAATATGTAGCATAGCTGTATACAGAGCAGTTATGGATCTGCAACTCTAGGTTACAAATCCATAATTGAAATGCAAGATGCCAGCCAAGCAGAAAAAGACTGTTGGAAGTGCTGAACCTCCATCGGAGGGATTTCCACAGCCTGGGAGCTGCCACTGAGAAGGCTCTGTCCTCACCAAAAGTACCTGTGATGGTGATGGTGGTGCTGAAGAAAGGCCCTCTCATGAAGATCTAAAAATTAAGGCAGGCTTATGTAAGAAGATGAAGAGAGACTTATACAGAAAGATGCCTCCTGGAGAGGAAACAGCAAAATACCATTTTTTGACACATCCACCCATCTGCATTTGCCCACACGGGATAAGTATCAAACTGTGAAGAGACTTTATTTTACACAGTTTTTGATGACTTTCTCACAGAAAGAAGAAAAATCATAAAACTATGTATTCTTGCCTGCCAGTTTGAAATTTAGAAAAATTTACTTCCCTACTGTGAGGAAGCAGACCTAAAGGAAGCAAAGCAATGGAGAGGCAGGCAGCTTAGAGACGGCAGGTTTTGTCTACCTTCTCTCACCACTGTTGTGCAATCCTGGGGGAAAAAAGGTCTTACCACTAGTGTAGAGCACTTACAGGATTCCAGATAATGGCCAGCATTCTATTAGTGACTTACGCACACATAAGTGGAACTTAAACACACAGAACTCCCTTTGTGGACAGAGCACAGAGGGCTCTTCTCTTGTCCTTGCACTCCATCCAAAAATCTTGCACTGTCTGACAGTTGTTAAGCCCCTTTTGGGGGCCCTGTTCCTTACCAGTGGGGAAGGGAAGGAGTGAGGAGGCAATTTTGGACCAAGAAGATCTGGTTGCTCTGTGCTCCTGAGAGAAGGAAATGTTGGGCCTTTCTGCACTACACTGTTATGGTTCTATTATTCCACTTTCAACATCCTATGGAATTCTGGGGTTTGTAGTTTACTGAGCTGAAAGAGCTCTCTGTCTGAGAATTCTAAATGCCTCTCCCTAAACTGCAAATCCAGAATTCCACAGGATGTTGAAAGTGAAATAATAGCATTGTAACAGTACAGTGCAGAAAAGCCCATTGAATGCACTCCATTTGAGATGTGGAAGTGCATGTGTGGAACTATGTTCAAAGGTGGAATCTTGGCCAATGTGCATAGAGAGTCTACAGAGCGATTTACTTGCTCAAACTCACAAGCTTTGTAGAAGTTCTCCCTCTCTGAAAGGGTCATACTAAAATGAGTCAGCAATGTCGTGTTGCAACCAAAGATGACAAGCAAAACATGAGTCAACAGTGTGATGCTGCAACTAAAAAAGTCACTGAAATTCTGGAATACATCAAGAGGAATATAGCGTCCAGATCAAGGGAAGTGGTAGTACCACTATATGTTGCTTTAGTCAGACCTTGCCTGGAATACCTCATCCAATTCTGGACACGACAGTCCAACAAACTGTCCAAAGATAGGTGATGAAGATGATCTCGGGTCTGGAAACACAATCTTGTGAGGAACAACTTAGGAAGCTTGATATGCTTGACTTGGAGAAGATTGAGAGATGACCTGACCTCCATCTTTAAACAGCTGAAGGGATGTTATGGAGAAATTGAACTGAGCTTGTTTTCATCTTCTCCAAAGACTAGAACATGAATCAATGGATCCAATGGCAAGAAGGGAGATTCCACCCACATGTTTAGAATAACTTTTTGACTATAAGAACTGTTCAGCAATGGAATTAACTGCCTCAGGGGTGGGGTGAGATGCTCTCCATTTTCAGAAGTCTTTGAACCAGAGGTTGGATGAGCATATTTTAGGAGTGCTTTAACTGTATTTGCCAGCATGGAAAAAGTTGGTCTAGATGATCCTCAAGATTCCTTCCAGATATAAGATTTACAATTCTATGGTTTTATGTCTGTAGTACACATGACTAAAAGTACATACTTGCACATGAGCGTGCATCTTTTAGCCAATCATACCAGAGATATAAAAGTGCATAAAGTGGCATTTTGCACACTGCAAGTGCTGAGGTCTATTAATGATGACTATATATTGGCAGACAATTAATTTTCTCTAATTATATCTTTAAAAGGACAGGAAGTGAATTGATAATGCAATGCAATTTAACAAAGACCTCAGAAGGCAGGGGGCATGTATACCTATTAGATACAGTTCTTCATGGGCATGCCCTTCTCACCGCCAGGAGTGCATGATAGAACTGTATAATTAGAACAATTTAAGCTCAAAGAAAATGAAAGATTGACCTATAAGTCACTCCCTCCCCCAATGGTAAAAGGTCAAGACCTATAAACCATTTATTCTTTGGACACCAGGAGAAAGGTTCTTCAGAGGCTTAAAAAAATCTTTATTTAAAAATACCTCTTTTCTTTTCTCAATCTATCCTGCAGTTGTCTGTTGCCTATATTTTCCAATTAATATTAACTGCACAAATTGAGTATTGCATTTAGGAATTTCTTATGGTATCTGAGGTATCCCTTTTCTTCATTTTACTGAATTTTAGATTTCTCTGATTATTTCGCACCAGTACAGTACGAATAAGGACTAAGTGAGTCAGTAGCCAAAAAGTGGTCAACCTTCACTGTGAAATCCCTTAGAAATAACTGCTGCTGTTGTGTGCCTTCAAGTCATTTCTGACTTATGGCAACCCTAACACAGGGTTTTCTTGGCAAGATTTGTTGGGGGTCATTGCCTTTGTCTCCCCCTGAGGCTGAGAGTGTGTCACCTGCTCTAGGTCAGCCAGTGGGTTTCCATGTCTGAGTAACATACAAAACCAAAAAATTTTTCTATAAGATGGTACTGAAGTTTTGAACATGGAAATCTTGCACACAACAGTCCAACCACTTTCAGATGTGCAACATTTGAGGGGAATGAGGCCAATGAGGGTAGTCCATGGCTTTTTCCCCATTACTATTAAAAATGGTGATCTCATATTGGGGTGGCGGTGGGAGACAGAACGCTTGGCTTCTTGTATCAAAACATCCATCCACCATCACCCCAGAAGCCCTCTGACTTCTTCCAGGCCAGCAAAAGTTATTCACAGAGGCTGAGGCATCAAGGAGGATAGACAAAGGAAATAAAAGAACAAGAGAGGTAAAAATTGACCAGCTGGAACAAGGGAAACTAACAGACCACCCATTGTATTCATTCTAATGGGACTATGTCCCTTAGCTGGGACTAAAATTATTTTTACCTTAGAAAGTAAGAACAGAGGATCAATTTGAAAACATCTTCTTTGGTATATCCTTTACAAACACATAGACTTGAATCCTCTCGTTCCTCTCAATTAGAGTAGGCTATTGAATCAATAGGATTTACTTCTATGTTGGCACTGGATTCAGAGGATTCAACCCATGGAGTGCTCATGACAGAGCTGGCAAGATTTCCTAACATATTGTCACTGAAATATTCCAAATATAACACTTTTGCATAATTTTGAGTGGCTATAGCTTTCAAGAGAGCCAGCATAGTGTATGATTTGAGTGTTCGACTACGGCCCTGGAGACCAGGGTTTGATTCCCTGCTCAACCATGGAAACCTATTGGGTGATCTTGGGCATGTCACACACTCTCAGCCCCAAAAAACCCATGATAGGATTGCCTTAGGGTTGCCATAAGTCAGAAATGACTTGAAGGTACACAACAGCAACAGGTTTCAGAGAAGGCTGTATTTTCAAAACAGATCTTGTCTCCAAACATACTTAACATATATACAGTTTTCTCATAGTAGGAAGAAAATTGCTGAAACTACTCATTACTACCATTAAGAAAAAAAAAATAACGAAAAATTACATCCCCATTTAGTCATCTTTTTTAGCAGTTCATGGTATCTGTAGAACTCTTTTCCAACATCACATTTCAATTGAGTTGATTTTCTTCAGTCAACTTTCTTCACTTTCATTTCAATCAGAAATAATAGGGCCTGGATGATCCTTGGTACTTAAAATTTTCTGCACAGAAAATCCTGTATTCTTCACAAAATAGATTGAATTTTGCACAAAATCAGTTACAAACTGCGAATATTCTTTTCAGTCCAGCATTCTTCCTGCTAGAGTTTCTTGACACACATTTTTGGCTAATTTTTTGAGTATGTTCAGATATTCTTCTCATCTCTACACAAAATGCAGAGAGGCACTGGAGAGCATCCCAAAAGCAGGCAGAGAGGGTGTGTACCTCCACCTAGAATTTCAAAGCCATTAATCAGGATCTAGTGCATTCATTAATTTGAAATTGGTATTTACTAATGCAGTTCCCCTGCATGCAAGAAAAACCTCCCAGACTCTATTTTTCACAGATGCCCAGTGCTTTAAAATATTAATTTGGTCTGAATACCAAATAAACGCTGCTGAAGTAGTGCCTACCAGAGAGGAGGGGAAAATAAATCAACAGCGTCTTTTCTTAAGCCGTCCTGAGGCTATCGCATAAGCAAACCCTTTTAAGAAGGAAGACGCTGCATGAGTGATATCACCTTATCCCTTCGTTGTCAGTCACAGAGATAACTCAAAATGTTCCCACCACATAGAAAGCCCAGGCTCTGAAACCCACCCAAAACAATTGCCAGGGGAAGGGAGTATTTTAAAAAAAAAAAATCCAGTAGCAAAAAAAAGAGAAAAGAAAGGAATCAAATCATTCCTCAACCATCTTGACAGCAAGCACCATCATACTCTCTTGTGATTGTTGGAAGTCAGTGTTCTTTATTTCTCAGAAATAATGCTAAAGTGCTAATCCGCTCTAATCCCCAACAATCATGTCACCATTGTTGATCATGGAGGATAACCCAAGGCAGGCTAAAGAAAGATTATTTCCTGTACAATAGACCTGTAGAACGGTGTCTTACCTCTAGCCCATCTGAGCCGAAATGCTGCTTCACTTAAAAAAGTTTAACATTGGCTGAACTCTAAATTTTAAAATAAGCCTCAACATTTCAAAATGGGGTCAGCTCTAGGCCTGAACACCCTTTTCTGTTTCGTTTTGTTTCCTTTGATTTCATTGTATTTATATGCCACCTTTCTCCTGGCATTTATTGTTGGAAGATGCCTTGGATCCCAGTCTGGGAGAAAGGTGGCATATAAAATAAATAAATAAAGCACCCAAGGTGACTTACAAAGACTAAAAGCAAGATAAGCTGGACATGCTGCTTTCTGTGCAGGAATACTATGTGGAAATTGTGTGCAGAATTAGACCCAAACTGTGCATTGTCTTTGGAAAAATGTCATTCTCACAGACTTCTTGAACATTGCTAAAATTGCCGGTTGCTTTCTTTGTGAACAAAATTAGCAAAAAGTAGATGCCTGAAACCTATGTCACCTTTTATTCAACATAACTTTACATATACTTAGCTAAAGTAGAGGAGGTGCTAAGAAACCCTGTTAGTAAACAGTGAAAATGTGTATCAGGATAATGGCAAGAGTGCTCAATTTGCCTGATGACCGTCTGTCCCCATGCACTTTGGTTCCATTGAGCAACATCCCTTTGCCAGCTCTGTTGCATAGGCCATTTCTGCACTAGACTGTTATAGTGCTATTATTCCACTTTCAACATCCTGTGGAATCTTGGGGTTTGCAGTTTAGGGAGGGGCATTTACAATTCTCAGCCAGAGACCTCTTGGGCCTCAGGAAACTACACACCTCGGAATAGAACTGGATGTTGAAAGTGGAATCAAAGCACCGTAGCAGTTTAGCCCAGAAATAGCCACAGTAATGTAACAGCAGCCCTCCGCTGGATATGGACATTGTGAAACTGTTATCACCATGAACTGACCTGGCTTCAGAAGATATTAGATATCGTTTTGATATCACAATTCGGCCACATTTTGCCACCCTTGGCCATGTGTTTGTGAGGCCCCCGAACAAGCACAGGACTAGGCATAGCCACTAATTGCTGAACATTTCTTTCTCCACCCAGGCAAGCCAAACTCAGCCAGATCTTGCTTTAGGAGACCTCCCTAGACAAACACCTCATTAAAGATGCACGCTAATACAAAGAGCCCCCTGCCCCAAGCAGGTAACTTGACAAGCTAGACACTTAACTGTCAAGCACGCTGCGTCTGCATACTGGCCATTCCATTGTCGATTCGGACTTAATTCAGTCATGCTAAATTCTGACCTTTCGGAGACATTGTCTCGCTCCCAAACCTCATTGTTATCTCCCAAGTACAGACTAGCCTACGGTCATATTTTCCCTATAAAAACCCCTGGTTCCGAGAGCTTCCTCGGATCGCTCTGAACTTCCATCCCGCCTTGCTGTCGCTTCATCCGCAGAGCTTTCCCCTCAGTCTCAGTCCGAGACTGCACAATTGCGGACCTCCGCTGTGATCCACCCCGGGCTTCGGACAGATGTAGTATCACCCAATTCAACAAACCCCTCTCAAATAATCCTCTATACCGCTACTACCTTTATTTTCTATAGTTACTTGTGTGAGTGTGTTGCATACACTGTTTGCCTGTATTTAATAAAATCACTGTTATTATTTCAAACTTTAGTGTGCTTCTTGACTTGGCCTGACCCCGTAAACACTGAGTTTAAAGATTCCACTGCATTGCCCTGCCTCTCATTTTGTTAGCTTGTGCTCTGAGCTAATTTTCCCCACTTAATATTTCAGCACGTTTGGAGTCCCTCACGGGACCCCCAATAAACAGGGTAACAAAACTACCAAATTCTGATTCCCACATTCATAAATGCACTCACAAAGAGCCTTATCACACCCTACTTTAATACTGCGTTGTTCTGTTCAAACCCGCTGTAGCCATTCCTGTGATGGTATCAGGTTATTAACACTTATTGCCCCCTTTCGACATCTGAGGATGAATTTGCATACATTTTCACTGTTCATCCCTCCACATTATAATGTCATTGCTGAGATCTTGTCCCTGTCCCACCTCACTATTAGTCTGGAGGGTATAGGGCAAAGGTTGCCATGGGAGTAGCTGAAGGGGGGACAACCTGAGAACATCCACCCTGTGCCCACTGCTGGATCAGCTGTGGAAGGAAGTGCTATGAGGAAACCACCCTCTCACAGCTAACTGGATTGTTGCAGGAATGGTGGTCATTAACAGATTATTTACAGCATGAAGAAGGGCACATTTCGAATGGGTTGCAATACAATAACTGTTGGTGAGCAACAATGTCATGCAATAGGACTGATCCCGAACCAGCAATAACACATTGCTCTGGCAGGATGATACCTTGGTGTGATAAGGCCCAAAGACACAGCTTCCATGCAGGACTCCAGCCTACATTCCTACTACAAACATATACATTTAGCACGCTCTTTCATACTGACAATCACGATAAATGGGGAAGTGAACCCTACTCTTCCAATATGCATTTTTGCAGATTTCCTTTGTAAACCCTCATCCGAGTGAACGAATTAAACTGCATTATTCATTCATCAATTGCTAATGTCACTCAAAATTCTTTCTGCAAGGTTCAGAGATGCTTCCTGGAAGTCTGCGTGCGAATGCCTTCGAGGAGGTGCGCGTGTGAAATTTTTATCACACTTTAACAGATGAGTTGTGAAGAAAATGGGGTAATTAAGGAATGCTGCTAAGTGCCTCATTCAAATGAAATACCGCTTGGTTGAATACATCAAATGAATTCTGTCTTATTTGTTTCTATGGGGTTGTGTAAGTAGTGGTGTGCCCACTGCTATGCCCCTCTCCCTTTCTCATGGTGTGCTTTATGGAACTTCCAGCAGCTTTAAAATGTCTTTATTAGTTACTCCGATGGTGAATTCACTGCCCCCTTATCAACAGAAATGGATCCAGAAAAGGGATATTGGGAAACAAAAAGCAGATAGCTATGTACAGTGAACTGGAAAGTAGAGCTACTGGTGGAATATGCCACAGTACCTGCATCATCTTCACCATCATCATCATCATCTTTACTTATGCCCTGTTTTCCCAGAAACGGGACTCACGGTAGCTTACTGATTAAACATATCAAAGAGCAACATTAGAATAGAGGTCATTTCTGCACTACACTGTTATAGTGCTGTTATTCCACTTTCAACCTCCTTTGGAATCCTGGGGTTTGTAGTTTAGGGAGCGGCACTTTGGATTCTCAGTCAGAGAGCTCTTTGGACCCACTAAACTACAAACCCCGGAATTCCACGGGACGTTGAAAAGGGAATCATAACACTATAACAATGTAGTGTGGAAATGGCCTCAAGCTATTAATAGCGCTAAAAATAATTTAAAACATACGATGAAAATGCTAAAAGGCAGTTTAAAAACCAGTATAATTAAAGCCCACAGGGTCCTTTTAAATTCTTTTCATTTAAAAAACCTTCAGTTCCGAAAAATCAGTCTGATAGAAAAAGAGAGAGAAAGAGAGAAGATTTTGGCTGCCAATGGGAGGCAAGCAGAGAGTAAGCCATTCCAGCCTGTCTAGGGCCATTCTGCACTAGCCTGTTATAGTGTGATGATTCCACTTTCAACACCCTCTGGAAACCTGGGGTTTGCAGTTTTGGGAGGGGCCAGGCGGCCCCCCCGGAAACAACCCCAGAATTCCAGAGGATGTTGAAAGTGGAATCATCACACTATAACAGGCTAGTGCGAAAATGGCCTAGGAAAAGATTTTCAAAACCTGGGGCAGCCGATAAGAAGCCCCTGTTTTCCCTGTTCTGGAAGAAGGACCCAATGTATTTGAAATTTACAGAGGTATATACGTATATGCCTCTAAAAAAAATATTGTACCACTGATGGATGATGGGGAAAGAAGTGCAAGTACAAGGAAGAAGCAAATTTTTTTCACAGAAAAGTACATTGAAGTGGTTTTGTATTACCTTGCCTTGTAGAAAAAAAATGTGTATTGCTGTGTCTTATTTTCCATCCCAAATCTGCTAGTGTGGTGGGAAAGAGAACTCCGTAGATGATGGAGAAGGTGAGAATGTCTGACCTGCTGAAACACATCAGGACAGATTATGTTTTATCGGTCCATCACTACAGTAAATTTCCTCTAACCTGCTCCTTTTTTGTGCATATTTTTGGGGTGGTAAAACATGCCCTTAACTTGATACATTTCCCACTTTTTTCTGCTGCATGTCTCTGTCCAACTTGGTTCAGAAAGTGCAAAATTAACACATTTATACAAAGGAAGAAAAAGAAAATAAGGAGAAAATGTTAGCCATTGGTGGCTGTGAGAGAATAGTGCTTTATTGTTCTGTTCCAAGTTGTACCTGGAATTGTTTGAAGTTTTTCTCTGACACCAACATGTAATTTCTTGAGTTCTCCACCTTCAATGTTCATATTTGCTTAAACATATTTGCTTGTTCACTCCTTTAAGTTTTCTTGGAGTTAATTGTTATTTCCTGACATGTGTCTTTAATAAAACTCAATAAATCTAATGTATAGTTAAGGGGGAAGATTCTGAACAGACTACAGACCTAAATTCCTCTTCTGCATGCTAGCACTTTGCAAATGAGACCATATGGAATTTGGCTCATTAGGGAGTGCCTCTGATGCATAGAGTCATTTATTTCGGGGAATTACAATTATGTACTGCATCTAAGACACCTGTACAGTTTTCTATTTATAATATTTCTAATTAGGCTTAAACCCTCGTTGTGAAGGCCTTAGGAAGATATTAAGATTTCTCTTATCCCCTGTCACCATCTTTTCACAATATGATTTGGATGACAAGCAAACTACAGTTAAAATGTCAACAAACTTACTTTGCTACCATTTAAAAAACAAATCTGTGAATATCTAATTTAATGTTATTTACGGCATGATATGGTAGGATTTTAAAAAGCTTTGGAATACAACTTCTTAAAGAAATAGTTGTATGATTTAGCTTCCTTTTACACAAAACAGTTATAACACTATGATTCCACTTTAACTGCAATATCCTAGAGAATCCTAGGGCTTGTAGGCTGGCAAAGCATTTGAAGCTCTCTCTGGCTACAACTTATAAATTCCCCTCCCTAAACTAGAAATTCCAGTATTCCATAGTATGGAACTATGGGAGTTTAATCATAGATTCTGCAGCTTCTGTTTTGACCAACAAGGTCAACATGAGGTGGAAATGCCCCTACACAGATCCTAAAGATGACTTTTGGGAGAATTTTTTTTTTTTTACCACAAGGAGAGTCACCAAACAAGGAGAAAATGCCCCCTTTTGAGATCAGGTAAGACCATGTTGAAGCAGGTATACGTGTGTGTGTGTGTGTGTGTGTATGCATTGGTGCACTCATTTTAATTGTGCAAATTCAGCCCTGGCCCCTGATGAAACCTGGACACCCATATCTGAGTCCAGCATCCAAATTGCAAGCCTGAAATTTCAGAGGGAGTGCAAAAAGAAATCAGAAAGCTCCTTTTTAGATTTTTTTCTTTCTTTTGAGAAATCCTCAGAAACATAGCTAGCATCTTTGAAAATCACTTCACTGATTTTTTTTTTTAAAAATAAACACTCTCTTTAAACTAGCTGGCCAAAAAATTCCTCTTTGAAATCCTGGTGACTAGAAAGGAGGTAGATGTGGATTTTTAAAAATTATATATATGCACGCACACGCACATACATACCTCCTCACAACCGTGGAATGTTTTTATTTCTTTTATTTTTATCAGTTTGGCCATTTCTTCTGGTTCACGTAGCTGCTAGAAGGGGTCATTGAACAGTTAGGAAACTGATCAATACTTGAGCATCCATCACAATGCTTATTTGCATTCCTTCCTTTCTTCACAGGCAGGAGGCAATCTAACTCTCTCTCTCTCCCCTAAACATCATTAATGTAGAAATGCATGCACAGTTATTATAGGATACAGAAAATAGGGAGCTACTCCAATGCCCACAAATTAGAAATAATTCAGAGTAGCATTTCGAGAGTCCTTCTAAATCTGGCAGGTGCAGCATCTCTCTTTCCCTGCTTAGGGCTGAAATAGGTTTCACGGCACACACCATAGGCAGTGAATTCCCAGATAAAACTGCAGCTAATGCAGATATTGTACTTTATTTTTAGTACATATCTTGGTAAAATATTTTGGACAAAGAGGCCAGATGAATTCCAGCAAATGGCATTAAATAAGTGCACAGTGAGTGGGACTAATAGCATATCATTTGTGCAGTGAGCAATAGTACAGGTCCTAGTTCTACAATGATGTCGAATGAGCTATTGGTGTGAATTGAAGTCACTCTCTCCAGGAAAACAGGGTTGGTGGTGGCCCCAAATGCTTAAAGCTAGCTAACTCCCAGTGCAATCTTGACCTTGGTGTTATATACATCTATCTATCTATCTATCTATCTATCTATCTATCTATCTATCTATCTATCTATCTATTTATCTATCTATCTATCTCACCTTGGTTTCCAAGGCTGGGACCTGGGCTGACTTACAGCAAATTAAAATGAAGTGGGGGGAGTGGGTTGATGGAAAGAAATATAAACACACCAACTACCACAATGCCCAAAAAACAAAAAGAAGGCATTTGTTTGGATAACCAGGGTATGATATAATGAGACCATCATATATATCAACTAATTAAACAAAGATAACTGGCTTTTTGTATCTGTTCATTTTGATAACCGAATTTACAATAAACATAAAGCTAATAGATACAATAAGTCTGAACTACTAATTAGATTACCTACCCAGTCCTCAGATGCTCCTTAGAAAAATCTAATCTACTACTAACATATGCATATCACTCTTGTTTGTTATATCCTGTGCTTTATTCAATTCTCTCTTTTCAGTTTAGTGTGTTTGCAGGATCTTCGAACATCTCATTAAATTATGTAGATTAAATTTGATGTTAATTTAAAATATCCATTAAAGCACTTGTTTTTTAAAAAAGTACTACTTTAATAAAACAGGAGCCAAGATCCTACATTGTGCTTGCATGATGTAAATCTACACTGAAGTAGTCACGCGGCAGCTGCCCTATGCCACCCTTCTGTTGAATGCCATCATTGTGCAATTGATCGTGTATCTGCCGATGAGCCTGCTTCCTGTCCCGTGGTACAGTTAGAAACAAGCCATGGCTGTTTCTGCAATCCCAGTGAATATGATGGACGGACCAAGAATGTAAAGTCATGTGAAGTATTCCACCAGTCTAGGCCCAGATGAAGACGAAAGGCCCTCCCTCCATTGCTACTCTCCTGGCCTTGGGAGGAGAGAAGAAGACGTAGGCATGGCTTCACCATGCCTAGGCCCAGAAGAAAAGGAAATGTCCTCTCTCCATCCCAACTGCTATTGCCCTGGCCTTAGAGAGAGAGGTCGAGAAGTAGCCCATTTCTGCACTACACTGTTACAGTGCTATTATTCCACTTTCAACACCCTGTGGAATCCTGGTGTTTGCAGTTTAGAGAGAGTTTAGAGCAGTGGTTCTCAACCTGTGGGTCCCCAGATGTTTGTGGACTTCAGCTCCCAGAAGCCCCAGCCTATGGTCAATGCTCAGGGCTTCTGGGAGCTGAAGTCCACAAACATCTGGGGACCCACAGGTTGAGAACCACTGATGTAAGCGGACTTACATCTTCAGGAAATGGAATTGAGTAGTTTTGCAATGTCTGTATTCAGCAAGGGGCTGTCGTGATGTTAATACGTTGGGCAGCCAGTGAAATCACCATTGTCTGTTGGTCTTGATGTACACCCAGAAGACGACTAGGAACTGCCAATGGGTTCCACCAATGCCCAGTAGGATAGACTTGCTGGTGTTCTGATGCCCACCTTTGCAAATAAGTAGGAGGGTTCTGTAGTGGCTTTGCAGCGTAGCTATTGACCTTGTCACAAGGGACTGTTATAGTGCTATTATTCCACTTTAACAGTCATAGCAACTTCCTATGAAATCCTGGGATTTGCAGTTTAGGAAAGGGCATTTAGCATTCTCAGTCAGAGAGCTCTTGAGCCTCCCCAAACTGCAAACTCCAGGATTCCATAGGATAAAGTCATGGCAGTTAAAGCGGAATAATAGTGCTATAGCAGTGCAGTGTGATAGGGCTGTAAGTGTGCTACGTTATGCATATAGAATTGCCAGCCCATATTTCTAGGCATAGGAGCTCAGGTATCTCATGTATACTGTATAACAAACCAATACATTTTTTCATGTACTCTTAAGATCCTGGAGCGGATCGTCAAACAGTCAGTTTCTAATCACTTAGAAAGCAAGGCGATAATCACGAGAAGTCAACATGGATTTCTCAAAAATAAGTCATACCAGACTAATCTTATCTCTTTTTATGATAGAGTTACTAGCTTGATAGATGAAGGGAATGCTGTGGATGTAGCATACCTCGATTTCAGTAAGGCCTTTGACAAAGTTCCCCATGACATTCTTGCAAAGAAACTAGTAAAATGCGGGCTGGACAGGGCTACTGTTAGTTGGATTTGTAATTGGTTGACCGACCGAACCCAAAGAGTGATCACGAATGGCTGCTTCTCATCCTGGAGAGAAGTGACTAGCGGGGTGCCACGGGGTTCTGTCCTGGGCCCAGTGCTGTTCAATATTTTTATCAACGACTTGGATGAAGGAATAGAGGGCATGCTCATCAAATTCGCAGATGACACCAAATTGGGAGGGGTTGCTAATATGCCAGAGGACAGGATCAAAATTCAAAATGACCTGGATAGATTGGAGAGCTGGGCCAAGGCTAACAAAATGAAATTCAACATAGATAAGTGTAAGGTCCTACACTTAGGTAGAAAAAATGGAATACAGAAATATAGGATGGGGGACAAGTGGCTGGACAGCAGTACGTGTGAAAGGGATCTAGGAGTCTTAATAGACCACAAGCTGAACATGAGTCAGCAGTGTGATGCGGCAGCCAAGAAAGCCAATGCAATTCTCGGCTGCATCAATAGGAGTATGGTGTCTAGATCGAGGGAGGTACTGGTACCACTCTACTCTTCTTTGGTTAGACCTCATCTTGAATACTGTGTCCAGTTCTGGGCACCCCAATTCAAGAAGGACATGGTCAAGCTGGAGCAAGTCCAGAGGAGGGCGACCAAAATGGTGAGAGGCCTGGAAGCCATGCCCTATGAGGACAGACTTAGAGAGCTGGGTATGTTTAGTCTGCAGAAGAGAAGGTTAAGAGGGGACATGATAGTTATGTTCAAATATTTGAAGGGATGCCATGTAGAGGAGGGAGAGGGCTTGTTTTCTGCTGCTCCAGAGACCAGGACAAGGAGCAATGGATTCAAGCTGCAGGAAAGGGGATTCCACCTGAACCTCAGGAAGAACTTCTTGACGGTCAAGGCTGTCCGGCAGTGGAATCTGCTGCCTCGAAGTGTAGTGGAGTCTCCTTCCTTGGAGGTTTTTAAGCAGAGGCTGGATGGCCATCTGTCGGGAATGCTTTGAGGGTGTTCCTGCATGGCAGGGGGTTGGACTGGATGGCCCGTGTGGTCTCTTCCAACTCTACATTTCTATGATTCTATGATTCTATGATTCTAAGATTGCTGGGAAAATCTGAAATGGTCATTTAAAAAAATTAAAGAGAAAAATAGATTCTTTGATGGTTTTAAAACGTTCTTTTTCCCTCTTAAAATAAGGAAATATTTCCATTTTTTCAAATTGTTAGTCTGCTTCAGCCCTAGATATTTCTAATTTGTTAAAAAAAAAAAATCAGACGGGCTTTGATCCTGCATCCAATTACCTGGGTGTAAGCTTTGTTGAATTCATTGGGGCTTATTTCTTAGGAGATAGGTATAGGATTGCCTTATTGAAAAATTAAAATCTACTGGTTTTGTTATTCTGAGAGATTAGGCATCAATGTATCTGGATCATACAGACAGAGCAAAAATCGCCACAGATCAATCTCTGATTCTTACAGTTGCAGGTTGCAACCATACCCCACAGCCAAAATAACATCTCCCCAGACTCTCAGCAAGTTTTCCTTCACTACTTCTTTCTTCCTTTGCTAACTGTCTCTTCTCCACAAGGTGTTAAAAATAACAAGTTTAAATAAAAGCATGCCATATCTATAAATCTATAATTATTCAGCTCATTTTTTTAAAAAAAGAAAACACTTTCTTCCTCTTAAAAGTTTTAAAATATGCTATCGCTACAGATGAAGAATCAAATGTGGAACAGCAATGGTTTCTCGAGAAGCAAAGGATAAGTAAGATTCCAGAACCATCTTTCTTTGTACAATAATAATAAAAGCCACAGTTAATCTCTTTCCCCATTTTCTTCCTGCCAATCAAGTTCTTTTCTTTCTTTCTTTCTTTTTTTTAATGTATAGTTTTCAGCACAAAGTGCTATATGAAATTCACAATTATTCCCAGTTTTTGGCTGTTTGTTTGTTGGAGGGATTAGCAATTAACATCAGATGCTAAAAGAAAAAAAAAATCCCAGAGGAGAGGAAATCAGTCCGTTTTAATATAGCTGCAAGGGGGAAAAAATCACAAAAGAAAATTGCTTATTTTCACACAAGGGGTAATATTTAAATAAAACGTTAAGCAACATTTCTTTTACGCCTCACATAAAACCATGTTAACACTTGAATTCTTCATGGACTAACAGTTTTATTGACTGAGGCAGTTTCTAAACTCCCCTGCTTTATAAAGCTTACTTTCTTTGACATCAGTGTATGGCAAAGTTCATTCGATATTATTTGCATTTTAATTGGAAAAATACATATATATATATATTTCCTTTCACTGGAGAATGCATTAAAGCAGACAGATATGTGATATAGTGTGCTTCTTGTGAACAAGAAAAGAGGAGATTTATGCTGGAAAAAAGTTATTTGTCATGCTCAATCCACTTCATCCCTCCACTCCACCATGGCATCTAGATATGAGGACTTTCTTGGCTTCATTGCAGCTAGAAGGAAAATTACCTATGGTTCTGAAGTGTCAGTTCTATTGAAGAAGACACAGGTATTCCTTAAAAAGAAACTTATAAGAAGCCTGTAGTTTTCTTATTTGCACCGGTTCAAAGCGCAAGCAGCAAGACACACCACATTGAAACTACGAAGGTTGGAAGTATTCCTGTTTGCCTCTCTTGTGTTGTTTGTATATCCATGCTAGGGATGTAATTCATTGCTAATTTCATTCTCAAAGGCCATAAGGAATAATTCGAGCTGTTTTGATCTGGCTGCAAGAATGTCTTCAAAAACTGACATTTTCAAAGACTGTTCACGGTTTGGACTTACAGGGTTCTTGTGACCATGAGCCAAATATATGGATTCTGGTTGAAAATAAAAAAGGTTGAAAGAACAGATTATTGAAAAGCAACCATGTGCTGCTTTTTCTCTCAATTGACTCAGCGCGGAATCGGTTCATGACTTTCTGACTTTGTGTACTGACTCTGATGTTAGATACTCCCTTGAACTGCCACTCTGAATTTACTGCTGACTTGGACTGCTGAAATAAGAATGGTAATTGACTGATAAGTTGCTGTAAACCTTGACTGTGGCTGCTACTATAGACTCTGTTTAAGGACTGTGAACTCTGGCTGGCTTTCTAAAGAGGACAACTAGTGGCTACATAGGGATCTTGAATATTTAGCAGTTCTGAATGTGCGACTGTAGGTTACATATTTATAATTGCCCAACAGGATTCTAGCCAATAGCTGTTAATCCAGGAAAAGCCTGAAAGAGACTTATCACCTAAACTGGGGTGGGAATCAGAAGGCCTCCCAGAAGTTGTTAGGCTGCAACTTCCATCAGTCCTAACCAGCATGGCGTGATGCCTATCCTTGCTTTATACGCATACTGCCTCTGCTGATTCGTTGCTCATAGCTGGCTCTTTTTCTGCTGGGCCAACCAATGATACCAGGTAGGAGCTTCCCTTGGAGCAGAATTCTTGAGAAAGAGCCTTTTGGTAGTCAAATGGATGTTCCACTAGAAGTTATGAATTTCCAATTATTCCCTTGTTTTTTCTGCCATTCAGATCTCCAGGGGGTGAGAAGGGTGATTTAGAAATCAAGGCATGATGTAGAGCAGGTGCGAAAGATTTCTATGGGACCTTGATAGCCAAACACCTCAGGTTGCTTTGAGTTGCAGATCTTGCAGAGCACCAGAGTTTTCTATAGAATCTCAGCTCCTTTCCTCTGAAATGATCTCTCAGTTGGAGACAATCCTGCATCAGCCTTATTCCTGTAGAATCTACTGTCCCACCCAGTTTTCTTGCACATTCAGTTATTAAGCAAAGTTAGGCTTTGGGTGTCAGTTTGAAAAACTTCACTTGCTTTCCTGGGCAGAATATTACCAAAATCCTAATTCTGAGATTTTCATCCCAGACCTAATCCCAGAGATTAGTATTTCCCTTCTGGAGAAATTTGGAAGTGAACATTCAGATAGATATTAGTGGTGATTGCCTCCAACTGGCAAGCTGGGAAATTGATATTGTTATTTGTTGAAATCTGTTAATGGACCTACTCTAGTTGTAATGAATCAATAAGATCCATGCTCACAATTCATCCAGGAGAAAGTTGTGTGACTGCATGCAATTCTGATCTAATCCTTGAGCAGCTGCTAGCAGGGATGGTCTAAGTGTGGTTTTAAAAGTCTTTTTCTCACTCTGTATTTCAGTTGCAGTTAGCTTTGTATGCAGAAGGCAGCTTCAAACTGAATATAACAAATGATCTGTATTTACAGCACATCCCTATTGCTATTTACTCAGAAAAAAAAAAAGTCCCATTATCTTCAGTGAGGGATGCTGGAGAATTTTGTTCAATCTGCATCTTAAAGCCAACCAAGCTAATACACATTTCTTGGACTAATGCACGGGTCGGAATGCAGCTGTTCTTTGGATTACGGGAGCAAGTGTGAAAATGCAAACTAATAATTTCTGCAAAGTATAGGGTGTTTATCAGCAGTTTTGGAACGGATGCCAGAAATCTTATATGATGATCCAGAAGCAAGAGTGCCACAATATCCCATCCTAATCATGAATGTTAAAACTAACTTCTGATAGCAAGCTGTCTATTTTAAGCACTCACTCACGCAATTGCTTATTTAGAAGTATACATGACTGCAGTGCAGGTCTCGATAATGGAAGCAAGTACACAAATTGCTTTGAATTGATAGAGCATTTTATAAACCTTAAGCCTAATCCCTGCCTTATCCCACTTTCAATGGAAACAATGAATGGTTTAAGAATACTGCCTGTTTTAATATTCACCTTCTTATCTTCTTGCCTTTTTGGATGTGCAATTCACAAGACAACCAATCTATGCATGTGAGTCATTTGATGCAAGGACTGTAAATGTCTTGCCTTGGGATAGTCCATCTTTCAAGCACCCAAACTCTAATAAATAGCCTCCAGAAAAATGATAAAACTGGCATCCCACCAGTCACCACCCGCTTTAGAGCTAGAGAACTGTGGACGGGGAAATGTGGCCCTCCACAGATTGCTGAATTATAACTCCCTGCATTCCTCACCATGGGCTATGCTGCCTAAGGCAGGTCGGAGTTGTCATTCAACAACTTTGCTCAACCTTGAATTAGACAGAAATAGAGTGTGACAGAGGTATAATGCTTCTAAGTCTTCTGATGGCAAATTTCCACATTCAGTTTCCATGTTTGATCCAGAGGCAGGCAAATCGGTGTTAGAACTGGGTGGAATTGCTTTCTCCCACATCCCTAGTCCTGCCTATAACGTATGTAGGGATGCAAAGAATATTCCACAGTGTTTGAAAAATGATTGACAAATTACTGCTTGGGAGAGGTCATTGCAATCTGATGACAGGTTGTTAAGCAACAGTAGAAAAAGGAATTCTTATAGGTGGTGTGAGAAATAACACAACACAAGGTTACAATTGGGGAAAAATGCATGAAAATGGAATGGTGGCGGGGGAAGGAAGATACAAGATGCAATTAAGGTGGAAATGATTGTGAATGTAAATCTCTAAATTTTAAAGTATTGTTACTTTTTAAAAATGAAACTGGAAAAAACTTTTAAAAAAGAAGAGTGAAACCCAGCACAGTGGTGTGTGTGGGAAGGGCTAAGGGATGAGAAGAATTGCATATATAAGGCAGAGATCTATTTGTAAGGAAAGCCTTCACTCAGATCTTGGCCAGAGAGGATGACTGAGTTGTGTTTAAGCAGCTGAGGAAAAGGCACAGAGACTTGGCCGATAAGTCCAGAAGTTACTGGCATAGACGATCAGAAGTCTGAACTGCTTAATGTAATAACACTGTACTTTACATGAACCTTAACAAGATACTTTATTTTTAATGTTATTACAGTAAACAACACAGATTTTACAATTACTGAGTCAGCCTGAGTTGTCTACAGACTGACAATGCAGAAGAACACACTGCTGTAAGTAAGTTATTTAGTTCTGAGGGAGCACTTAGGACCCTAGCCCTTTTACACAAAGGTGGTATCCAAAAAGTGGAGTGAAGGCTAAGTGAAAATGTCAGGATACCTTATTAGGTTGGAACTGCAAAACAAATCTGAGAAGAATTAAGGACCCGTCACATGACCACAACTGATGTCTGAAAGAAACTAGACTACAGCACAAGCTACAGGCCTTTCTGCACTATACTGTTTTAGTACTATTATTCCACTTTCAACATCGTATGGAATCCTGGGGTTTATAGTTTAGGGTGGGGCATTGAGAAATCTCAGCCAGAGATCTCCTTGTCCTCAGTAAACTGCAAACCCCAGAATTCTACAGGATGTTGAAAGTGGAATAATAGCACTATAACAGTCTAGTGCAGAAAGACTCTAAATCTGGAAACTTGTTCTTTCTTGGGGAAATGTTGTCTCATAACAATATAATGTAATGAGGATAGGTAAGTAGCTGGTTGTAGACTTCTGCATCTGTTTGTTTGAGTTTTCACTCAACCTGTTTTAGAAATGTACTTCTGAGGACTGAGATTCCCCACCCCTCTTGTTCCACTTTCTTCTCCTCTTCCCAGGATGATCGAGATGAAAGGGTTCTTAATTTCCCAGGTAAGGAAGGAAGGAAACTAAATATAGTCCAGCTGATTTTTTCTGTCACTCACACTTAGGGAAGCAAGTCCCAAGATGTGAAAAGAGACAGACTAATGCAAATGAAGCTTAAGTGAGAGGAGCATTGTTCCTATTGCTATTCCATCTCAAAATAAACAGGGGATGAGGATGGATACTACAGTTGTAGTGATTGCTTTGTTATTTTGAGAAAACCGATTTTGTTGTTCCCCTGTAGGAAATGCAAACAATATTTTATTTATTACTGGAGGGACATACAAACCAACCAACATTCACGTTGGTAACCCACAAGGAGACATTCTGTCTATACGGCTGGCATTCAGAATGGGAAGCTTCTCAATAGAGGATGCATGCATTACCCCTTTCAGAGATAGTTATTGCTAGATACCCAAACTGATCGGCTTTATGAACAGTCTAACTTGGTCTCATTCATCATTTTATGCTAAGAATACTATTGTTTTGAGAGTCAGTTATTCTATTGCCCCATAACATGAACAAATCAGACTATTTCACTTTTTCACATGTTTAGATTTTTTTAATCTCAGCTGGTTAGGGAAAAGAAATGAGATGGTGATCTCAAATGGAGTCTATCCTTCTTTTCCTTCCCCTGGGAGCCTAGAGCAGCTGGATCACCACCATTTTCCCCCATCACACTACCAGTATCTCCAGTATGCAACAGCAGCAGAGGCCCTTCCTAGGGCTGCTAGACAGTGGGAGGTTTCGGGATAAAGCAGAAGGGTAAGTGAATATCCCTCTGTACCTCATCCAAAAGGGGCTCATGTCTCCATATGCTGCACATATGAGCATGTAAGTCACTAACAGGATGCTAGTCAATATATTGACTTAAATCACATTTCCGCACTAGACTGTTACAGTGCTATTATTCCACTTTCAACATCCTATGGAATCCTGGGGTTTGCAGGGTCCTCCCTAAACTGCAGAGCCCAGGATTCCATAGAATGTTGAAAATGGAATAACAGCATTATAACAATTGAGTGCAGAAATGGCTTTAGTCTTGACTGAAATGGATCTATTGAGTTTACCGGATTTACCAATGCTTTGATGCAACATTCAACAGTTGACTCAATGGACCTAATTTAATTGGGATGAACCCACAAGATTCCAGCCAACGTTGCTAGGAAAATCTATTTCTCCTTGAACTACGATGAAGTATAGCAGAGAAACTAGGAGGGAACAGTGGAGCCTGGACAAGGGTGGCACTAAATCATGCATCTATCTATCTATCTATCTATCTATCTATCTATCTATCTATCTATCTATCTATCTATCTATTTAATATTTTTGTTGTGGTTATAAGAAACAACAATACATCTTTCAACTCACTTAGATCCCACGTTCTTTTTTACATAACTAAGATGTTTAGAATAGAAAACAACCCCCTCCCTTTCTACCCCTATGCTTTCCCCGACCCTAAAATAGTTTCCTTCCATCTTGTTGTTTTTCATGGTGGAATTTATAACAGAAAAAAAGAGAGAAAGAAATTTAATCCTATTGTGTGAAACAGATGAGTAAATATCACCTGTTTAACACATTAAATATTGTATGAACTATGAGTACTATAATGGTTCCTGTATTTTACATATAATAAATTCTTATTATCATTATATCTATTCATTTTTAGCAAACTATGGTTTGCATATTTTATATATGCATGCTCTCTTTGCTTCTTTGAATGGTATTATTTCTTCTTGTCTTCAATAAAGTCCAGAATCGTTTTCCATTCGTCTTCAAATTTTTGGGTTGACATTTCCTTCAGCAACATTGGCCATTTCTGCGCTAGACCATTATAGTGTTATTATTCCAGTTTCAACATCCTATGGAATCCTGGGGTTTGTCGTTTAGGGAGGGGCCTCAAAGGCCCCTTCCTAAAATGCAAACCCCAGAATTTCGTAGGATATTGAAAATGAAATAATAGCACTGTAACGGTCTAGTGTGGAAATGGCCTTTGTTAACTTTTCCATTTCTAACATGTCGAGAATTGTCAAGAACCATTCTTCAAAGGTTTTTCTTTGACCTTCCATTTCTGTGCATAGTTCACAACACAAATCCATGTACTCTACGTTCTCCTACAAATGGACCTTGAGTTTGTTTGGAGGTTCTAGCAGGGGAGCGCAGCTATTGTATACCCTTGAGAACTTAGTTCTATAGTAAGAATAGGACGGTTTCAAAAAATTCCATACCACGAAAGAACACGTGGTGCATCAGCCATAGAGGATATTGTGCATATCTTGTTTGATTGTTGTATATATGCCAAGGTGAGATCCCAATTCTTACAACCACTTCTGGTCCGAATGACCAATTGGGATCCAACTGTCAAATTGTCTTATTTTCTTTCCGGAGAGAATTTACACTCATTCCGCCCGATTGCAAAATTTATTACAAAAGCTGCTTACCTGAGAGACCTTTTTATCACACAAAATGGGGTCCTGTGTCATGGCCATGAGCTTATTTAAATGTTATGCCTGAATTTTATACTTGTTATTTTATCTCTCTTGTTTATCATGTATTTTACTTTCTATATCAAACCCACGACTTATTAAGTTTAAGTTTATATGTTTTAATTATTTTATTTAATTTTATATGAATTGAGTTTATTGGTGTATGTAATTTCTGTATCTGTATCTTTGTATTATGTACTATGTATTTTATTGTTGATATGGTCAGTCGACTAATCAATAAACGTTGATGATGATGATGATGACGACAAATCCATGTACTCTGATCCTGCGAGCTGCAGCTACAGGACACCTTCCTGCTCAGCATATGATTCTCTTGCAAGATGTATTCATCCAAGTGCAATCAATGCTTTCTGGCGCATCTGCTAGTGCATCTCTACAACCCATGGGAGTGAGATGGGAGGAGAGGAGTGCCAACTGGTGCCTTCCATGACAGTGGGGTGGTGAGTTTAGGGAACCCTATCCCTAAATTGGGTTTGACACCTTGGGTTGCTTGTTTAAAATCCAGACTAAAACCTGACGCCAATTCACCTTTCCTGCTGACAGGGAGGCCAGCAGCTGCCACAAATGGGGATGGAGGGATGGAGGGGAGGGGAGGAGCAGATAACCTTACAGAGAGTAGAGAGATAGCATTGATTTCCCACGGCAGACGCATGATCTGACATTTTTCACACTCAATATTATTAAGCACCGAGACCTTATCTCTGTTGCCAACAACAATTGGAAAACACAAAGGATTTTTTTTTTTTATAAAAAATGAAATCTAGGCAAATGGTAAATTTGTAATATTTAATCTTTGGTCTAAGTTGTTAACTGATTAATGCACTGAGGGATGAAGCAACCATTAGTTATTCCTCTTCATCCAACCACAAAAGGGCCACCCAAATCCAAAATAAAAGCAGCAGCGTACAGCAGGGTTAGGCTTCACTCCTCCCAATTAACAACTGAAGCAGAAATTTCTCAGATATTTTTCCTTGAGGGGAACAGCGGGGAAAAATCCAATAATATTCTCTTTCTTAGAAAGGTTTCAGTCTCTCTTCCTTTCTTTCACCTGTTCTTTCTGCCCCTGCTCCCTCCTTTACTGCCAGGAAAGATACATTTTGCAAGCTATTCCCTTAAGGAGAATGTGAATATTCTGTAAATATTTTCTGCCATTTTGTGCAACAAAATTCCATTACAAAAATGGGAGTGAATCAGGGATTCCCCAGAATGGGGCACCTGGAGAATTGAAGCCAACACAGTTGCTGCCCCTCTTTGGGGGTGTGTGGGAAAAGCAGCAGAAACAAAAGAGGAAAAGAAAGGAAAAAATGATATGATTGTGAACTGTGCCACTATCTTTACCCGTATTTGAAGAAAGAAGATGGGAGGAGTGCTATGTTGAAATAGAGATTCTCCGATCACCCTCCAGTTTTGTAGAGACTGACTTAATGCACTGAGTCTTAGTAGACCACAAGTGAAATGTGAGGCAGCAGTGTGATGCAGCAGCTAAGAAAGCCAATGCAATTCTGGGCTACATCAACAGGACTCTAGTGTCTAGGTCAAGGGAAGTGATGGTACCACTCTATACAGCTTTGGCCAGACCCTACCTGGGATACTGTGTCCAGTTTTGGGCACCACAGTTCAGGAAGGATATTGACAAGCTGGAACGTGTCCAGAGGAGGATGACCAAAATGGTAGAAGGCTTGGAAACAATGAAGCCCTATGAGGAGCAGCTTCATTCTACCTACCTACCTACCTACCTACCTATCTCTGGTAAGAATGTTATACATTACTACACAGCCTTCTATGGGAGTCCAGCTCTTCAGCAAAATGAAACAGGTCTATGCATTACAATATTATGTTTGTAGAAATACACCTTATATTTCTGGATTTTAAATTGGGCAGTGCTGGGAAACATATCCCCATTATTGATTTCAAAAATAAAATTAATGTAGTGAAGCCAATTTTGTCCTTGAAATGCGAGGTGCACACCTTTAATCAGGAGTAACAACCATGGAGTTCAAGGAGCTTTACTCCCAGGTAAGTGCTTGAAAGCATTTTTTTTTCTCTAGGTGCCTGCATGGCATCTTGAATTATCTTCTCTTTTAGAGACTAAGTTTTTTAATGGTTTGGAAAGCTTGCAATAGTGTTAGAGGGTAACTTTCACCATCAAACATTTCAGCTTCTTTCTACCTTGCTTCCATTTCTTGCCCTACAGTTCCTGTAATAATCAGATTGCAGACTTCCTAAATGACTTTAGCAGAAATTCTTCCTCGAGGCAAGCTTCTCTCTATCATTAGTGCAAACTAATCCTCGGCATAATAGGCTTTAATTGCCTTTAATTATTTTATATCCAAATTACTGTGAACTGCAAGATGTTAAAAAATTTAATAATGGTGAAAGATATTGTTGCAGTGGTTTACTGAAGCACTATTGGTCCTCGACGACCAAGAAACATTTATTTTTCGAGTCCAACAATTGTTGGGGGTAAAGATCATTCTGTTTCTCCGCTCCCTGTTGGAGTTATGAGCAAAAGAGGATATTGCAGAAGACACTGAGTTTGTAACCTCTAGAAATGAATTCCTAAGATTCAGTGTTGACTTGCTTGTTATTTAGAGCTTGGACTACGAAGCAAACACTGATCAAATGTCTGTAGGTTAGTGTTCTTTCTCTGACAACACTTCCTGGGGTGGCCTATCAAATCTTTCAAGGTGGTTCTAGGAAGGCAGAAGCACAGGCTCAGAATTGGAGATTATCAAGGTAATGCGGTGGGTACTGATGAAACTGTCTCCGTCTTCTACTTAGAATCATGGAGCTGGAAGAGACCCCAAGAGTCATCCAGTTCAACCCCCTGCCATGATGGAAAACACACTCAAAGCATCCAGTTTCTGTTTAAAAACCTCCAAAGAAGGAGACTCCATCACACTCCAAGGCACTTGAGTTTATCTGAGGGATAAGGGAGAGAATGAAGCCCTCTCCACCAGTAGTCAATCCACTTGGTAGGTAGGGAGAATGATGAGTCTTCTCCCATTACGTGCAAGTCAAACTGTTAATGATATTTTCCTTCTTATTTTCTCTAGTTTTCAATAGGCTTCAGTTTTCCTTAATTTAGTGGGAACGAGGGAGATGACCTTTTTGGTTGCTCCCAGATGGTAGAGCTCCTCGCTAGAGAGGCTAGGATGACTCCCACTTTGGTGTTCTTCCGCTGGGAAGTGAACAATTTTCTATTCCAACAGGCTTTTTAAAATTCCATTCCCAGGCTGGTGCTGCCCATGGGAGACCTGCCAATTGCAGCCACCAGGTTATCATGTGTGGTCCCCCTGGGAAAACTGGCCAGTACTCTGCTATTGAATTATCCTTAGTCTTGTGGGTTCAGCCTTTTCAGTTTTTGTCTCCCTAGATCTTTTTGTACCTGAAAAACCATGGGGTTGTCCTCACTGTGTTGATCCTGCCCTTGTATGCATGTCTGCCTTCAATATGTATGAGAAGATATGAATGAGACACAGAAGAAAATTATAGACTGACTAGCATATATAACTGGCGTTGCCCAAGATTTTCTTTTCTTTCAGGTAATACTTTTTAGAAATATTTGAGATCCTGTGTCTCTAATTCCCCAAACTGTCCTGTCCAGTACCTGTAACTTTTCCCCATATTCTCCAATCCAATCTGTATTCAGAGTTATTAACATATGGAGGTTGGGTTCCTGAGGGAATGCACTGCCCTCCTCCTTGCTGCTAGGCCTTGTCTCCATAGCAACCAGCCTATTCAGAGCTCTCTGGCTGAGAATTCTGAAGGCCTCTCCCTGAACCGCAAACCCCAGGATTCCATAGACTGTTCTTAGGCAGCCAATCATATGAGGTTTTTACCTGACTTAGCCAATCATATGAGGCCTTTGCCTGCAGCCAATCTTCACCTGACACAGACAAACAAGCTTTGACTTTTATATATTAGATAACTTAGTGGATCTTTGTCAAATGTAGATTCATTTCTTTGGGTATATTTGATGGATCGTGTAACAATGGGCTTCATAAACCAGCCTATCTGCAGTTCTTGAATATTATCTCATTTGTAATCTAACTTTGAACATTTCTGTTGTACGTCACTCTTTGAAGGATGGAGTTGACATCTTTGTTTATTCATTTCTAAAAGATTAGTATCTGGGGGAAAAAGCAGAAGGCCACCAAGCACAGTACTTCTGATGTTTGTTCAATTTGCTTTTAATAGCTTTCTCAGCCCTAGTTATCTGAAGAAGGGTCACGCCGACCCTCTTGATTTCTTCTTCTGTCATAACATGACATCTTCCAAGACAAAGCAATGTGGCAGAACAGCTTGAGCCTCTAAGCTGCAAGCATGTCGGAACACAATTCATCCAGCTAAGCTACCCTGCAGAAGTGCTGAAAGGCAAACAGTGTTGCTACACCGAATTCAAGAGATGAATCCAAGGCAGTTGGAGCTGCAGAAATGATTGATGGTCAAAAGTCATGCTGAATTATTTGTCCTCAATCTTGCTTATAAATAATTTGATTTATTTTGCTATGCATTGTGTTGCCCAGATCTTTTCTTGGTTGGTGTCCTGAGGCATGGTGACATGTAGCACTGTTGACTACCTTCTAAAGAGCCTGTTACATTATGCATACACAATTCTGTAAGCAAGGAATAGGGAAAGTGCCCAATGTGGTATTTTTAGAGGCATGCAACAGTAAAATAAATGGGCTATTTTTCAAATACAAAAGCCTCTGGTCACGCCAAAGCCAGCCTAGCAAACTAACACCGAAGAATTGGGTTAAGAACTAGGTTTGCTGCTAAAGATTAACTAACTGTTTAGCTTGCCATGAAAAAAACAGCCAGATAAATCTTTACAACTGAGTGATTTCTTTTATTGAGGGCATATGTAAAAGATGGAAAATGGAGACCAGTATGTATTATTAAAAAGGAAAGGCTGGTTAAAATCCAGTCAGAGTTTTGCACTCTGAGCTTCTGTTGATTTCTGTTTTGAGACAATTAATTTTCTTCAGTTCGCGTATAATAGCTGCTTAAATTTAACTGAACAAATAATTGCTCGGGAACAACATCCAGAGAATGAAGATGGGTGAGATATTTACTCCATCAGGACTGGTTAAAAATAGAATGGTTTCTGCCCAGACTTGAACATGGAAAAAAACAGAATTTATGGCCCGAAATTCAAACATGTCTGTATAACATACATGCTATACAGGAAATGAAGAGAAGTGGGTTCAAGAATATGTGTGCATTTGAAAAATACACTGATAAAGCGACATTGAGTTTTAAAGTACGCACAAATGTTTTTTGGCAATGGGAGGAAGTGTACAAAATTGCACATGTTTGAAAAATGTACACAAGCATAAGTACAGATTTCTGTGCCTCAGAGGTGGTGGAGATGGTTCTATCTAAGGTAAGTGGTAATACAATTGTGCATGTTTTTGAATATATTCTTCTCAATATCCTACTGAGATCCTACATCATGCTTCTATAGTGTAAACCTACATTCATATAGTTACTTGTTAGGTGACCCTGCCATTATTTTGCTATATACCGACACTGAATGACTGGTTGTGTATCTGCCAATGTGCTTGCATATTGTTCCATTGTGCAACACGGAAGACGCAGTGCCTGTTTCTGTAATCCCTGTGAAACAAATGGTGTTTAGAAGCCCCTGATAAATAGTTATATACCAACCAAGAACACACAACTGCATGGCTGGAATCCTTTTGGTTATTTCCAGCTAGAGTAGATGCACTGAATCAAGTACTGAATGGTGAGACAACACAGAGGTAAATTCAACTGATGCAATGGCTCAGTTATATGGGATTTATACTCATTTGAAATGGTTACACTTGCAAAACTCTGATCGTACAACTGTGAATTATACAACCATGTGTGTTAGGGAATACACACACACACACATATGCATGGCACTGATGGATTCCAGCCATAGTATCTTCAACTGTGTGATAAATGCTAAGGCATAGTGGCTGGGACATAGTTTGTACAGAGCAAACACTCCAGAAACCCACTTTTTTTCCCCAGATCACTTTTTTCTACAAAATTACTGTTTTTGGTGGACCTCCAAATTTTTCCACAAAAATATGTGAGTGTTATGGAACTGTGGGGCTTTTCTGTGTGTGAAAATAGTGGGGGTTTTCTCAAGCATTTTGTCATGTCAAATAAACTCTCCTCCACACCCCTTTTCAGAAACTCACATTTTTCTGTGCAAAAAAATGTAAAAATGCACTCTCTCCCCCATACAAACCATGTGGCTCTTTGGGAAACGTTTTTTTTTTTTTTTTTTTTTGCACGAAGAAGTTTTGTTGGGGTGGCTTTTATTTTAAGGCTCATCATTTTCACATAGGAAAAAAAAAGGCATGTATATTTCCACACGTATTATTCCAGGTGTGCAAATGCTGGACAAGAACCTGTTATAACTCACACTCTTGAGCTCATGAATCAGATGCAGAGAGGTCAGATTTTCAGAAGTTTATGGCAGCTTCTCTGAACTAGTAAGGCTGTGGGCTGAAACAGTTGAGGTTCCTTCTCCTCAACAGATGACACCCTTTTCCTCTGAGGATCTTAGGAGAGATAAGGAGAACTTTGTAAGTCCCAGGGCCTGTTAAATAGGAAACTTTGACTCATCAATCATCTGGTGTCCAGAGAAAGGTTCCTATAAACTTCCCAGCAACTCCCTGGAGTATTTATTGCTTGCAACCATTCTATTTCAGCAAATATTTCATTCTATTTCATGTGTTCTTTACCTTTGAAATGGTTGCAAAGTGATGGCTCTCTTTTACTCCTTGTTGACTTTATTTTTCTGGATTACTGCTTTGGTGTAAGGATTCCTGGACTAGCTGATGACCTTGTTCTTGTTCCTCCCTTCATCTTGTGGGATTACCTGTGATTTACTTAGACTGGATTAACTTGTACTGGATCGACTCTTCAACAGTTATTTGCCTTACAGCCGTCTGACTCTCAGGTCAGTTGCTGACCGTGCCACAATATTCATTTTCTCTCACAGAAGGGAGACAACTGCAGAAGTCATTTGTCCTCACGTGGACGGATGAAATAGTCAAATATTTACATCTCTGTCACATAGTATCTCAACATAATTCCAGCAACACCTATTTTCAGAGAAACTGATCCCTGTTGAACTTTAATATATAGATGCCTGATCATGACCAAAACTTATAAGGCATTGACATATTTAACCAGCAAAGTGGTAAAAGACATTTCATATACTGGAAGATAAAAGGGCATAATCCAATCCAAGATAAGCTTGGTAAATCTAATTTAATTCAAAGATCAAGTTCAGCAGATGATTAATAGCTCAACTCTGTGTAACGGTAGATGTCTCTGAGCTGCCTAAAATTCAGAGGCTTAGGCAGGACTTGTTCTGTGTTGGCTTTCCCATCAAAACCAATCAAGTCATGTCCTCTGGATAGAAGAGAAATTGCATATTGGGGTGGAGTGTGGCACTGGAAACTTCATGGCCCTCAAGAGAAGCATGACATCATGGTCTGGATAATGTTTTATGTCTTCTTTAAAAAGGCCGAAGAAAAAAAAAACATTAACCAATCAGGACATCTTGTTGTGTCAGAATTACAAGCTTCACATGGATTGTAGACTCTTTAATCTTCACCCCACTGACTGCATTTTCTCATTCCCTCTGCTCTTTCATTCCTTTCCTCTTGCTTCCTCATTGCTTTCTCATTGATCGCTCTCTTCCTTCACTCTGGTGCTCATTCGTCCCTTCCCTTGGGTTATTTTTCCTTAAAATCAGCATATGGAGCTGCCTGGAGGCCTTACAGATATTGTTTCCCTGACTTCCTCTCTCACAAGGTGGAACTGAAGAGTGTCCACATGGTTTCCCAGCCCCATTTTTTCAGTTCTAAAGGAGAACTGATCTATGACAGTTGACACCACTCCTTTTACCTAATACCTTGTTTTCAAAATAGAAATGATAAATTTATTTTGGTCCCAGATGTGTTTGCTAGCTGGAATCCTTCTGAGGAATTATGTATGCATAACCTAGAGTTACACATTCTGAAATGTTTGGTATTCATGATCCCTACCCATCCCCCAGTTTAGAGGGCATATGGGGACTGTGAAAGTCCATCAGTGCCCACCTACTGGGAAGCAGTTGCTGTGAGCAACGGGAGTTTGTTCCCCTATTTTTTGAGAAGCAGCTGACTGATGTTCTCACCCCCATCCCCATGCAAGCAGTTATTAGTTTAAGGGGGAATTGTGACAGTGATCCTGGTTCTGCTTATCACAGTGAACATCACTCAGGATGATGGGAACATCATCCAGAAGCTTCCTGATTGACAAAGGAATGGACCATCCATTGATCACAGCAGCTGCTTGCCAGTAAGTAGGGACTGAGAGGATTGGGTCAGGACTCACTGTGTAGCCGCTTAACTATGATGGTTATGCATTTGTACCTCCCTAACAGGATTCTAGCCAATATCTTCTTGCTAAAAATCAGCCAAAAGCTGTGGGATATCACAGAAATTATTAGTTTCACTAATCTTTCTAAGTTACTCCCCACTGCTAACCCCTTACAAGCTCCTGGGAACCTTCCCTTCACTCCCTTTCTTGCACCTGGGGAATAATTAGGAATGTGATACCTTAGCCGAAGGCAATAAATCAGAGTGACTTTAAAGAAATTAACGTTTCTTCACTGATCATATAAGGAAGTTACAGACTAACTCCTGGAAGTAATTGCAAGCATACTATGGACATCATGTTCACAGGGACTCTAGAATTTAACTTAATTAGGCAATTATTCCCTCCCATCATATCAGTTAAATACAGTCAGCAGAAATGAGAAGTAATAGAAGTCTCATATCTAAATAATTCTCTATGTAATGAACAGCTGTTAGTCCTGGATCTTTAAGCTATAGGGATGGTCTGAGACTCAGGACACACCAATACCTAGGTCCTTCTGTTTTGGAACTCAGAACAAAAGAATCTCTCTTTGTGGCAAGCTGCTCGACCAACAATTATTGTATACTTCTTAATAGTTACTCCCTTGTATTTAGTTACCCCATCCCCCTGACTCTTCATCTCAGGGAGTTAACTATTTAACTAGCATCCAATCCATTCGTAGGCTTTCAAGGAAAATATGAAAGATATTAACGCAAGATGTTGGATCATACCTATGCAGAATTTTGGTTGTGCAAATATGAATCATTTTCCCCCTCTTGGACAGAGTTGTCAGAGCTTTTAATTAGCCTGCTGATCACACACCATCACATGCCTCCCCCCTCAGAATCTGTCAAGACCCCTGGTAAGCACTGCTATGCGATGTACTGCCTCATGCAGGAAGGGGAGAAGCAACTGAAGTGCTGAAAAAGTGGTCAGTCTCAGCTGCAAGGGGGAAAAGATGAAGACCATCTCCGTTTGGGAGTATGACATCATTTCTCTTCCCTTCACAGCAGAGACCAGCTGCTTTTCTCTCACTTGAGTCACCTAACTCCCCCCATCCATGCCCGTAAACGGTACAAGCACTCACCAAGCAAGGCTTGAGAAATGCCACGGAGGGGAGAAGGGCAGAGCTGCATATGCAGAATGTTACTCTCCACATGTGTAATGCAGGATCTTGCCATTATCACAGGCTTTCTGGAAAGGCCTTCAGCTGACTCTGGCCATTTCCGCACAACACTGGTATAGTGCTATTATTTCCCTTTCAACATCCTATGGCATCCTGGGGTTTGCACTATAGGGAAGGGCCTTTAGAATTCTCATCCAGAGAGCTCTTTGGCCTCAGGAAACTGCAAACCCTAGAATTCCACAGGGTGTTGAATGTGGAATAATAGCACTATAACATGTCGTGCGGAAATGGTCTCTGTCTCTCCAGCTTCAGGAAGATATTTTGCCTCAAGATAGTGCTTCAGGCTATAGATGTATTTGAATTAACCACAATTAGTTCATTTCATTCATCCATTTTAAGAGCAAAGGCTAAGATGCAAACACACCAGGATCCCTTTAACAGTCTTGGAACTGTGTTGGAGACAAACAATGGCTCACCCGGTACCCATCTACCCACATTCTATTTTATTATTACAGATTTAATTTGTTATGCATTGCTTTCATTTCACTGAACTCGAGATGCTTCATGGACCCCATGCTGTCTCCCATACAGATTCTGACTTTGCTCACCTTCAGCAAGATCAATGTTGCAAATAAACCCAGACCATACCCCTACGATAGCAATGCCTGCATTTTCATCTGTTCTGGATTTTCTTGCTGAGAGCCTCAGTGTCAGGAACAGTCAGTAATTTTGTAATAGTCTTGTATGTATGTCGTTACTTGTATGCTTAGCCTTGCCTTATACATGTATATCCATTGGCTGATTTCTCTACCCTTGATGATGCATATGGACCAATTCGATTTGACTAATAGGTTGCCATTCACTTCTTCAGGTGTATTTATCCAAGCTAAATCAATTTCAGGATCCTGTTAATGACATTTAAAATAAGGAGCCTTGTGCGTAGGGATGCAATGTTTCACTATTTTAGTTCTCAGTGGAACAAATAAGTAATTTGAGCAATTTTCTTCCTCTTGCAGGGAAGTCTTCCAAAGTGCTATTTTGGAAGACTGTTTGCAGTTGGGACTCACACTGTGCAAAACTGGTTCATGGGTGTGTGTGCGTGTGCAGAAAATAATATTTATGCAGGCACTTATTATTTTCTACAGAGAATATGCTGTTTTCTGCGCAGAAAATACTGTCTTCACAAAACCTCCATGTGTACATTTTGCTTATGGGAATAAGTCCCAAAGGGCAAAGGTTCTTGTCAGACCAAGATTTGCCTCATCACGTTTCCCAGCCCTCAAGAAACACATTTCTTCCAACCATTTTCAATAATATTTGTGAAGATTTTTTTCATCCCTACGTGTATTGCACTCTGTAGCTTAATGCTCTTGCTGTCTTTCCATGCATATGACAGAAAAGCAAGTGCCTGAGTGAAATTCCACCCTGTTCTGTAATGTGTGCAACTGCTTTAAACGCTTTGCAATTGCTTTATGTAACTCTTTGACATTTTTCTGTCAACTCCACTTTTGCCTCTTTCCAAAATGAACTCGATGGCTTGCAAGCGCCTTTCCTCAGAGAACTCCTGCTTTCTCTCTCTCTCGCTGAGCAATGCTAATTCTGGGATGTGCTCGGCTAATGTAGTCATGATTATCCGAGCTCATCAACATCTGTGCCATAAAAATAATATCTTGGAGCAATTGCTATGGAGGGAATATACGCTCCAATAAAACACACCGCATGTGGGAGGCATGGGTCTTCCAGCAGGGAGCTTCACAGCCACCATGTCCTGTTGGAGATGGTACAGGTGTTTATTTGACTTCTCTGTTTCATGCACACATGTGCACCCAACTGTAGAGGTTTGTCAATATATTGTGAACAAGAAAAATGTAATCATTGCAGATAAAAGCTATAGCATGATAGCTTAGATCTGAGATTATAACTGGTTTTTCAGCCTCCCACATCATTGACTATATTGCTTGGTACTCCTTGATATGTACTCTGTGCTACCCTTATTATCTAGTAAACAGAGGCAAGAAATTGCCTTCTCATTCCTTCCACATCCTCTTTTTATCCATTCCCGTAAGTGCCACAGTGTCACTGGACCCACACACTTCCCCATGGACTGATACCTGAATGTAAGACATGCATTAAGCCCGTATCTCCCTCCATAAGGGAAATTTGCAAATTACTGCACTGCTGTTACTCTGCAAGAATAAAGGAAAAGATACCTGATCCAGTCCTGGAACCTTTCATGTGCTTCCTACACTGTCTGAAGCCATTATCCTATTTATCCTCAGGCTATGTCTTCCCTTTCACTCATCCGCAGCTATTTGCTCTGTAGACACATTGCCTGGTGTGTCAGCTTCCTGCTTTTGTTGCATTCTGCTCTGAGATGTGTAAACTAATTGGGAGAGGGACCCGAGGAGGGATTGCTCTGCCTCAAAGCAGCTGTAAGAGACTCATAACAAAATTTATGAGTGTGTTAGACTGGGGGATAATGACTAAAGATGCTTATGAAATTCTACCCTTCCAACTGTCTCACTGGATTTTGAAGTTCCAAATTACCTGATTGTGTTTGCAGAGCTGCACCAATGGTAATTGTCACTCTCCTATTTTTGATATCCGTGCCTTGTTGAGACAACTCTCAGTGCAGTTTGTCATGGCTTCTTTTTTCCCCTTTTGAATGCATATACTACATAAAAAATAATAATAATAATCCTGATGTGACTATACAGTTGGAAAAACATGCCAAAGGATAGAGTTGGATTACTAAGAATATCATTAATGTTTTTACTAAACTGACCTTTCCCTTTGCAGAAGCCAAAGAATATGGCCAGAGGTAAGCTAGGATCCATGGGTGGGGAGAATAAAGCAAAACCGCTCTGATAAAGCAATTGCCATTCAGCAAAACAATTGAAAAGACTGACCAACATAGCTCAGTTTTTAAATGACTGGTCAAACGAAAGAAAAAAAGAGCTGGTGCCAAAAACATTGCAGTGCTAGCGCAAACCACACTACTTTGTGGAGATTATGCCACAATCAGGGTGCCATAGAGAAGGTTCTGCCTTTTGTTGTTGGAACAGGCACGCTTTCCTATCCCTATTTCCTTAAACTGGGGAAATGAAGCTTTGTTACCCTTTGTCAGCTAATCTATTTCGAGCCCCATTTGTCACCTTCTGGTTACCTGGCCTTCCAACTTGTAAACAACAGTACAGTCTAAATTCAAATCGACACACAGAGAGACACACACTTTGGAGAGGAGAATGAACTTCTTGCTGTCTAGGCACATAACCTTTAGATTTACTTTAATGTAAAGCATCACTCATCATAACATCATATTAGCATCTTTGCAAATACTAGGAGGCAGCCATATAGTCTGACATTTGTAAGGAATTAAACATCTTACATATCATAACTTTGTCACCTGCTTTACCTCTAGCAGGCATCTATGGAAAAATACTATTTATCCACAGGCATTTATTTATCTAAATAAAAAGCATTATAGCCTATTTAATACTGAGAACAAGGGTTCCCCCTCTTTACCTCTTACCAACATTTTAAGGGTGTTTACTAGCTAGGGTCAGCAGCAGAGGTATAAAAACTGTCAGGAAAAACCAGTTCTAACTGTGTTAAACATTGTTGTAAATAGCCACACTTTTGTCTCTCAGGAAGGAACTTTTATACTATATCATCTACATGTCCAATCAGAAAGGGATCCAACTAATCCCCATCAATATCAAGAAAGATCTACCCACCTAATCGGAAATAAGATTTCAATAATTATCAGTACAGGGCTACTAAATAACCAGTCACTGAATATTGCTATGTTGGGGCCTTGCCGCACTGCACTGTTATAGTGCTATTATTCCACTTTCAACATCCTATGGAATCCTGGGGTTTGCAGTTTAAGGAGGGGCATTTAGGATTCTCAGCCAGAGAGCTCTTGGGCCTCAGTAAACTACAAATCCCAGAATTCCACAGGAGGTTGAAAGTGGAATAATAGCACTATAACAGTGTAGGGCGGAAAGGCCCTGAGTTGTCTACCAACAACTGATTGCATCAAACTGATCACGGATTATTGTTATCTTTCTTTATATGCAGCTTTTTGCCCAACACTGGGCCTCAAATTGACCACTTACATCTGCCTGATTAATACTATGATCCTAATGCAGTATGCTTTTTCTGTTTCTTCTCTCTATTCTGGCCATTTGTTTATTGTTTTCTCCATCAGAAATCCATCAGATCTCCTTCATTTTGGGTTAGGTGGCTGCGTGCCCAGAACTAGCTCATAAGCATGCACTTCTTACACAGCCATGCAGCTTTTCACTCTAGACAGAGTATAGAGTATGTCTTTAATATTCAGTCTTCAGGGGCTTAAATTTTGCAAAACATATACCAAAACAACACTCAGCTGGTAACATTACTGCATTGCATGTTGTCTTAATGAACAAACTTGGAAAAGAGCTTCCTCTCTCCTAAGGCCTGAAGATAGGCTGGAACAAAAAACATTCTAAAGTAAATGTTACCGTTGGATAATCCAAACTTGCAAAGTTCAGATAGCCTCGTAATTTAGTAGGCTTGCAATATTATTATGATGAGATGCATGGCTAGGAGATATTTATTTTACTTACTTTCTTTTTGCTCAGTTCCTTCTTTGCTTGCCAGAGTTGTTCCTGTGTGGCATTTTCTAGCTTGTGTCTCTGTGGACCTCTCTGGAGACAGAAGAGGGGAGAATGAGAGAGAGAGAGAGAGAGAGAGAGAGAGAGAGAGAGAATCAAAATTGATCTGTACAATTTAAAGATTTCTTGCCTTTGTTCCTCCTTTGAGGCAAGATCTCAAAAGCACAGCAAAGACAAAAAAGGAGTGATACCTTTTTGAGCATTTCAGATGGCATCTATTTATCAGAGGTTGCTTTGCTTCTGAACATGCTCTCCATTGTTATGGACAGTGATGCCTTTGGGAAATTGTCTGCCTTTCTGTTCATATTATAAAATCAAAGTGAAGCAAGCCAGGCCCCCAGACAGTCAGAGAGGTGCTTGAAGTCCTACAAACTGATCAAACCTAGCTTGTTCAAAGTTACAAATTATTTTAGGAAAAATCCATATTGCTTGTTTTTAAAAAAAACCAAATAAATAAATAGTCCCCCCCCAGCTTTGTATGCTTGTACAACCCATTGCTAACAGCCATAATTGGATGCTCTTGCACTCACGGGTGAATTAAAGTATAGTAGAAGCATAGCATGGCTGCTGAATTATTTAGGCTACAGATTTACTGGTTTACAACAGCTGGACCCATCATTCAAAATATTTCCAGAAACAGTGTTATTGACAAGACTTATCTTTTCTTGTTGTATGTTGTAAATCCTGGCCACATGTCAGATTTTGAGCTGGAATATCCAAGTGGGTCACTGGAAAAAAAACAGCAACAACAGGTAGAATGTGACATAGAAGGATTCAAACATGTCCCATCATTTCCTCCAGCCCATCTGTTTCTGTCAAAGTTTCTGAATGGGTATGGATTGGAGATGCTGCCTTCTGCTCTGTAATGTTCAGTTTGACAAGGGAATTTGCTGGCTTCTGGTATTCAATTAGCCTTTTAGAAACCCAGAAGGAAATTTCAAAGTGTAGGCTCCCATGATTGTAAATACCTGACCTTCTTGGACTGTATGTTGTAGTTAATGTTGTTTGTCTGCTTTCTTAAAAGTGAAAATGTTGAATATTCATGGTTCTAATGAGCAAGGATGGACCTTCCCTAGCCATATTCAGACAAGAATGAAATGGAAGGCAACCAGGGCATGATTCTGACAGAACACAAAAGTTAAAAATGTAAAGCAGGTGCATGTATGTGAGAGATAAATACTCAAAAAGCCGGGCTCTGCTTAGATGGCAAGGTAGGCTGACCAAGCATAGAGTTAGTGGACCAGGCTTGCATCTGAAATATAAATATAATTGTATCTGGAAGTCCTATCCCTGACCTCCTGAGCTTCAAGCAAACCTGGTCACGGAAACAAAATACATAGGTATTATCAGTGAGTATTAGGACTTATACTGAAGATTGCTGGAGAGATTGTTTGACCTTTTCTCATCATCTTAACCAGGAGTGTGACTATGGGAGGAATGAGGGCATTGCTCCCCCCAATAAAAATCATTCCACTGCAAATGAAAATTTCCTTCTTTCTCCTCCTCTTCCAATCATTTCTGACTTATGGTGACCCTATCAAAGGCTTTTCTTTGCAGAGTGTTTTCAGAGAGGGATTGCCTTGGTCTTCCTTCCTGAGACTGAGAGAGTGTGGTTCGCCCAGGATCACCCATGGGTTTCCATGGCTGAGCAGAGATAGAAACTCTGGTCTCCCGTGTTCTTATCCAACACTCTAACCACTACAACATGCTGCTTCTACGGTTCTAAAATACTATTTCTATTGGGACGTTAGCTGTATTAGCATCAAATATTGTTAAGAAGAAAGAAAACAAAACAAGAAGCTCATTTTTCTTGTGCCCAAATATAAACAGGTTTTTTTGGGGGGAGGAGGAGGGAAAGGGACTTTATTTAAAGCAAATCCTGTAACCATTCTTTAGACACTTGCTTTCATGAATATTTAATATTATAGGGGCAATTCACCTGCTGACCATTTCAGAGAAAAGGCACTGTTCCCCCTGGGCTGTGAAAAGCTATTTCTAAAGTGTAAGAAACCCATAAAGTACTAAAAGCTTTCAGATCCCAATGGCCAACAAAAAAATCATTCTTCAGCTTTGTCCCTAGATAAACACAATATTTGTGAAACAAATATACCTTTTGAACTCTTGCCACCACAGAAGCATTTGCAAATATATTTAAATTAAAAAGCAGGGTGATTCAATCTCCATATATACAAGGCCGTATAGAATGTGGAAGCTGTGCATTAAAAGTAAAGCCGTTAATCAGAGTGCCTTAAAAGGCTGAAAAAAGTAGGGTTGACATGGTTGCTTTTTCATGTTTCAATGTTAGCAATGGGATTTTTGTTTGGGGCATACTGAATAACGGTTGCTCATTATTTCACAAGTGCAACATTTTTTTTCTTGAGTTCCTGTTGTAGGTATTTTAAAGCCAAGTCTGTTGACTTTTTCAGAACCAGGTGCTCCATTATTCCCTCTCCTTCTCATAAGCAGGAAGTGAGGTTGTCACAAAAGGACACCAACTTTGTAAGTTATTTCATGCATTACTAGTTGCATTATTACAGCCAGGAAAATGTGAGGTGACATTTTTTCCCTCAAGTGACAAAACAACTTGACTATCTTAGTTGAATTTAAGGCCCTTTTTCAGGATGTTGTCATCCTGCCATAGGCCATTTCCACAGGAAACTGTTATAATGCTATTATTCCACTTTCAACATCCTATGGAATCCTGGGGTTTGCAGTTTTGGAGGGACCAGCCAGCCCCTCCTGAAACTGTAAACCCTAGGATTCCATAGGATGTTGAAAGTGGAATAATAGTGCTATAACTGTCTCGTGCGGAAATGGCCATAGGAATGGGACAGCTGCACTGCGGTAGGAAGAGGCAGGGCTATCACTCTTCTTGGATCCTACAGTGCCATTATGGAGGAGAGCACTCCCATTGCACTCCCCTCCTGGCAAAGCCACTGCCAGGATCCCCACAGAATGCTGCCTGGAACAGATAAGGTGCAAAAAAGACCTGAGAGTGGAAGAGGTACCATTTGGTTCTTTGCTCCAGATGCCTAAGCATTTTGGGATGCTCCTAGTCTAAGCTCCTGATCTCTTTCTTGAGTTCCTTCCTTGGATCTTGCATCTGGCTTGGTCTTGAACATGCCCTTCCATCTGCCCCTCTTCCTCCTCAATTGTTACCTGTTCAAGACATTTTGCTTCCTGACAAGGAGCATGAAATGGTGCTCCCCACTCACCTAAATGAGAGTTGATCAGAAGTGGGCAGTGAGCACAATGGAGTCCATGCAGCCTTTCCCTAAGGCTGTTCTTGTTTTGTGTTTGTGGCTGCAAAGATCTTAGTACAAAGACCTTAGTGTTGTGCTGCATATTTAAATTTCAGTCCCATACCATGTTAGACATTCGCACTGTGGACACTTCCATTACAAACACTTAGGTAACGCTGGAGCATCTAGGCTTCCTTGCTTCATTTCATTTATGCATTGCATTGCAAATGAGAACAAGAAATGCCTCTTTACCCAGACAGAATGGGACTCAGCTTGCTTTTTTCTTAGTAAGTTTGATGGCTCAAAGTTAATGAGCTCCTTCTCTTTCATTGATTCCCCACATCCTATGAGTATCTCAACCTAGAAATACTCTTCCTGTAAATCTCTTTCTTGCCCTGAGACAAGAAGAAGCAGCCTAACCATTTTTGTAGACTTTGGCTTCCATCTGTTTCTTCTGCTTCCTCCAACTATGTTTCATCTGTCTCCCATTATACATCAAGTTCCAGAGCACCTGTCCTAGCATCTGTTCCTCCTTGGCTACATCTCCATATGTAAGGCATACTTGTACATTTATTTCTTTAGGGAACTGGGTATGCCAGTGTAATGCCTCCAGTTCTGACACTGTAGCTGCTAGAATGTTTACTGTTGCTTGCACGTTCCTACTCTGTCCTTGTAACCTGGGCAGATGTGTTGCTGGGCACGTTTACTATGAAAGGTAGGAGCAGCTTCTTGGATTGTGTGGTCTGCTTAGCTAGCTTACTATTTTGCCATCTGTTCACCCCTTTCCAAACAAAGGGAGCATTTTCCTTCACAATCTTGAGCACTGCTGTAATTGTCTATTCCTGGTTGGCAAAGGGTTGAGCTGGTTGACCTTGCAGCTCCTTCTAACATCAAGATACCATGATTGCATGAAGTACAGTTTGTGGAAAGGAGAAGATCCCATTGGAACAAGTGATTATTGTCCAGGGCACAAACCATAGCACATACCTTCCATGCTGAAATACTCAGGTACAATCCATGATATCTCAGTTTTTTAAAAATGACCAGATATCGAGTGATGAGAGCCAATATGATGTAAGGTATAGGTCTGAATATTGGACAAGGACTTTGTGAGACCAGCATACCTGTCCAGGGGTTAAGGTCTGCTGAAGGGGACTCTTCCATGTCCCACCAATGAGGTCAGTACACTAGTTGGAACATGGGAATGGACATTCTTAGCTGTGGCACCCCAACTGTGAAATGCCTTCCCCCTAGAAGCCTGATTGGTGCCAACACTCACTTAATTTAAGCACCAAGTTAAAACTTGCCTATTCGTCAAAGCCTTTGGGCCTCATTAATTCAACCCGAATACTGTTATATACAGTTTTTAAAAGCTTACAGTTCTAAAATCTGTTTCTAACTCATTAACTTGTTTAATATGTTTTCATCTTATTTAAATTATTTTACTGTTTTTAAACTGTTTGACTCTTCTGCCTGACAGCTGTTCAGATATTTGATGATGGTCATCATATCCTGCCTTCCTTTCATTTCCCCTGTTCCAGGTTGAGTATGCACAGTGCTTTCTACTATTTTTCATAGAACTTGGTTTCCATCTCTCTTCACCATTCTGGCTGCAATTCACTGTGTACGTTCATATTTGTCAGGGCTCCACCGGGGTTAAATAGAATTGGAGGCAACCAGGCAACCGTACAAGGAAGTTCTCTCAGCATACTTCATTGTTTAGGTCAGAGAGAAGTATTTGGCTGCATTTCTACAGATTGCCTAAAATTATACACACTGTGAAAAAAATCATTGCTCAAGGAGCTACTGAATACCTCCCAATGCAATATTTAAAAAAGCATTACACTAGCAAAAATCACCAAGAGGATTCTGTCCTTAATATGGGTCCCCCTGAACTGGAAACAACACAGCTTTATAGCACAGAACAAAGTTGCACTATTACTTCTGAATATTTTGCTCTTCTTAAAGCAGCGTGAGATTGCTTTATTAAGAAAGGATTGAGTATGCACCACTGACAGGCATGCATTGGAAGAAGACACCCAGTAAGCCTATTGAATAAAACCAGCAAGAGATAATGCCAGTGCTTTCAGAAAATCAGGAGGTAAGAACAGCACCTTTTGAAAATGAAACTTTGGGAGTACAGATATTGCAGTAAGCATTACTCGCTTAATTCAGAACAGTCCACAAAACCACAAGCCAGGCCTGTCTTTGATAGACATGCTAGCAAGTTCTTTGTTTTCTACTTGTGTCCCAGAAGCTCTAATATTCTCATCTCCTGCAGTACTTTGATCAAGCAGGACATTCCATGCAGGATGTTCAACCACTTGGCAAGTCACTTCCGTGAAACCCTCCCCCAAATTTCAGCATAATCTTCGAGCTGGGAGTTCTCCGTGATCAGTAATATGCAACTGGCTACTTTTTCAGATCTAATAATCAGTCATTTCTTATAGCATGTGCATCCTTTCCAAGTAAATTCACAAGGCCTGTTGCAGTTTGTTACAGTATTATTTCTAGGGGGGCATTTGTCCTGAGTGAGCTCTCTCTCAGTCTCTAGTTAATTTACAAGCTTTCAGTAAAATAGCACTATCTTTACAAGCTTCATTTGAATCACAGTTGCACATTCATTTCACTGACAATCTGATTTCTCACCCCGGATGTAGATAACTTGAGGAAAACTAGTGCATGTAGAAACGGTAATTTCTCTCATTTGAGTAATATTTACCTTTCTTTTACTTATTTACTTTAATTTTACATCCACTGTATACCAACAAGAACCATCTTCAGATCCTCCAAGGACACACAATGAAAGAAGATAGGCTCACAGGCTTCAGTGCCACCTCAACCTACAGATGTTACTATATGCAGTCTCTATACATATAGAAAGTATGTGCACGGAGACTTTTTTGCATCTTGGGTTTTTATAATGGAATTACTTTTTTATGAGATGAGCAAGCAACTCCAACATTTGTAAGCTCCTGGGTCTCTTTTATAAGCCAATAGAAGTCTGAGAAAAGAGTAGGATTATGGTCCTCTGGATTTGGAGAGAAAGTATGTAGTCTCTTTGTTATGGAGACATCACTGACACTAGCAGCTAATCGTGTGAGCAAGGGAGGCACCACACTCTGCTATTTCAGGGTCAGGATCTCCCGTTATATGGTGAATTTTATGTTACTCCTTCTTCTGCCTTCATGGGGAACAAGCCGTCAAAGCCTTCAGTCTCCATGGTTTACAGGTAAGGTACAGCCAAGAATTCCATTCCATAGACATTTATGGGTCCTAAACCATTATGCAGCTCCAAAAGCCCAGCCGTCCAACCCCTTCATTCATTTACCATGTTGAGATAGTGATGAGATCTTCCAAACTCTCCTGTTGTGGGATTAACAGTCTAAACATGCCAGGACCCACTGCCAGGATGGGAATAGATCAGGGCAGAATAATTTCATTCTCTCCTGTTCTTTGAGGTCAAGGAAGAGGAAGTATTTGTGTAGAACAAGATCCTGAGTAACTACAGCTAGAGTAACTCAGTAGGGTCCTCTGGTCTTCAAAGTCCTTATAGTTACAACAAGCAGATCCCTTATAGCACAAAGCAGAGGTTCCTCCAACACTTCAGAACTGCAATGGAGACTGAAGGGATTAGGAAAGCTGAAACTCATGAGAGTAGAAGCTAAGCCTTGTGGGACAGCTTGCTGAAGAGCTCTTCTTCCTCAATCCCTTTCCCCAGATAAAGCCTTTACCTCCTGGTGGGTCTCTCTCATTCCTCAGTCCTTTACCTCCTGCTGGGTCTCCCTCATTCTTCTGTCCTTTCTTCCCCTGGAAGCAGTCTTCCAAGGCTGGAACAAATCCGATAGCTTCTCCACACTGATTGCCTACTCATTCCTTCTGCACTGTGCCTGTACTTTTCTGCCTGTGTTGTCGACCCATATCCCCAGCTGCTGAATTTCCAGCTTCTCACTGCAGCCAGGTGACAGAACAACTACACAGCTGCCAGCATTGTTCTCACCACAGCAGCCTCTCCAGTTTGGCAGAAACAACAGTATGTCACCCTGTAACTTGGGCGTCCTGTAAGGGACACCCAAATAACTAAAACCTAACACAAACAAGCTGGGGAAATTAGCTGGAGCACTCTCTTGGCTAACGAGAGGCAGGGTAATTTAGCGGGGATCTTTTACCCAGTGTATACAGCGTCGAGTCAGTGAGCAGACAAAAAGGTTCAAACTAATAAAAATATTTATTAAACAAGTATTAAGAAAACACAGCCTCACTACTAAATAAGAAAGGGAAAAGAGAATTTGGGGAGTGGGTGATACGTCACCTTTCTCGCAGTCCTGGAGAAACCAATTGGAAAGAAGGAAACCCAGTGTGGTGGCCGAGGGGACCTCGCAGAAGCAGCAACAAGGCGGGGTGGAAGTTCAATGAAGTCCGAGCGATCCGAGGAGCAATCAGAACTGGGGATTTTTATAGGAGAAGGAATGACCATGGGCTAGTCTGGTCTTGGGTGAAAACAATGAGGTTTGGGCTGGAGACAATGTCTCCGAAAGGGCAGAATTTGCATGATTGAGTTATGGACTGAATTGACAATAGTATGGCCGGTATGTAGATGCGGCTAGCTTGGCAGTTAAGCACCCAGCTCACCAGGGTGCCCTCTCAGGGCAGAGGTCTCTTTGTTTTAATACGCAGCTATAATAAAGGTGTTTGTTTCAGGAGGTCCCCTAAAGCCGATCTGACAGTTTCTGGCTTGCTTTGCTGTAAACAAATATGAATAGCCATGCCTAGCTTAGCGCTTGTTCGGTGGCCTCACAAACACTTGGTTGGTGGCAGAGCAGGGCCAAATCATGATATCAAAATGATATCTAAAGGTTACCAAAGGCCAGGCCAGTTCACGGTGGTAACAAGTAGTAGTCCCTGATATCCCTTCACAGCTTTAAAAAACAGCTCTTACCATACATATGGGTGGGAAATCTACTAAGAAAGTCCACTGGTAAGTACAGTAAGATGAAACTAGAATCATAGAATCATTGAGCTGGAGAAGACCACAAGGACATCCAGTCCAACCCCTGCCATGCAGGAATACACCATAAAAATATTTCTGACAGATGGCCATCCGACCTCTGTTTAAAAACCTCCAAAGAAGGAGACCGTACTACGCTCACAGGCAGTGTATTTCACTGTTGAACTGCTCTTACCATCAGGAAGTTCTTCTGAGGCCATTTCTGTGATGCACTGTTGTAGTGCTATTATTCCACTTTCAACCTTCTATGGAATCCTGGGGTCCACAGTTAAGGGAGGGGTCTTTAGGATTCCCGTCCAGAGAGCTCTTTGGCCTCAGTAAACTACAAACCCCAGAATTCCACAGGGATGTTGAAAGTGGAATAATAGCACTAGAACAGTGTAGGGCATAAACTGCAGGAGCTTCTTGGTAAATAAATCAATTATTCCATAAGTCCTGTTTGTTCTCTAGGACAGCACCATTGAGTTGACACAACGTCTCAAGTGTCTCTTCCCTGCTGATGAAGCCAGACAGACATCTTGATTTTCCAAGAAGATCAGGTTAAAGCAGCAGGAACAATGATAAGACCAAAGGTGGAAGAAAACCTGAGGCGATTCCAACCTGCCAGCTTTTAAAAAGTGTCTGGAAATTGCAACTGGTCAATGGTACAGCAACTAGAATGCTTGTGGCCTTTCACTGGTGTCATCATTGGATATTATAACCATGCAAGAATTGCACTGATTACCAGTTTATTTCAGGGAAACTGCTGTTGATGACTTTTAAATGACCTAAGTCCAGCAGATAAACTGTAGATTTATTTATTTATTTTGCTGCCTTGGGGAGGTTGGTTGGCTCCCTCTCTTATGATGCTATGCCATATGGCAAAACTCTTCTTGTTTAGACAGGCATTTGTTTTATGGGGTGGATTAATTTTATTCAATGTTTCTTTTTCTCTGCTGCATCTGTCTATTTTATTATGGTGCTGTGTTTTTCCTCTTCTGGAATTGTATTGTAGTTTATGGTTTTAATTGTTAGCTGTCTTGCTTGTTGTGCAAGCACCAGAATATATCTATTTATATACATAGATATAAAAAAAAATACTACAGTTACTAGAACAACAAGGAGTTCTGTAACCCTTGTCTTGAGTGCTTCCATCTAGAACCTGAACTGGATCACCTTAAGCTTGTCTGTTGGATTATTTTTCCCAGGTTTAATTCACAACTGAAGAGAGCAGGGTTATGATAAGTCTACCAATGTAAGGGACAGCCATCTCACTGAGTCCAGTTGTTTCAGCCAAGTAAAGTAATCTAAGATGAATTGCAGACTTTCAGCTGGTAATCTAGAACCAGTTTTAGTCAAATTCTTCCCCACATGCCTCAGTTTGTTAGCCGGGGCCGGTTATAAGGAGTACACAACTCCCTTGTTAAAACAATTCCACTGGCTACCTGTTTGTTTCTTGGTACAATTCAAAGTGCTTGCTATGACCTATAAAGTCCTATACAGCTTAGGTCCAGGCTGTTTGAAAGACCATATCTCCTTGTACAAACGAGACAGAGCCCTAAGATCTGCTGGCGAAGGCTTTCTCTCAGTCCCACCACTGTCCCAGGCTTGCCTGGTAAGGACGTGGGACAGAGGTCCTCAGTGGCTGCTCCCACCCTGAAGAACATTCTTCCATGGAAGGCTAGGCCTGCCCCCTCCTTACTCTCCTTTCACTGGCAGGCTAAAACATCCCTTTTTAAGCAGGTTTTTATATACACTGAGGAGTTTTGTTTATTAACTTGTTTTAAAAATTGAACATGGTTTTAGGGTTTCATAATTGTGTATGTTCTTAATTGTTTTAAATTGTTTTAAATGTTTTCAATGTGTTTAATTTACTGTTGGAAGCCACCTTGGGTCCCATTCTAGGGAAAAAGTGGCATACAAATAGAATAAATAGAATAGTAAACATGGCCATTTCCACACTACACTGTTATAGCACTATTATTCCACTTTCAACATCCTATGAAATCCTGGGGTTTGCAGTTTAGGGAGGAGCCCTAAGGTCCCTCCCTAAACTGCAAACCCCAGGATACCATAGGATCTTGAAAGTGGAACAATAGCGCTATAACATTCTAGTGAGGAAATGGCCTAAACCTCAGGGCTTCAAAGTCCAATGAGAAAACTGCAAGTGTCATTTTTGGACAAGGAAAGGTTGGGTCACTGACCATGCAGCTGAGGCCAGGAGTGCAGCAGGAAGTGGAAAGACGTTCAGAAGGAGAACAAACAAGCAGTCACTCTGTTAGTAGGGTCTGGAGAAAGTTCAATTAGGCTGTACCCTTCTATCTTCCACCATAATGTTTAGCTTGTCCTATTCCTGCAGGAAGCAAATGTCCAAGTTATTTCAAGGAAAGTATCTACAGTTAAGTCAAGTGAGTCCAGTTCACTCATAGGTGATCCCGAATGTACATGGATGGTGAAGGCAGGTACAAGAACAAGGCCTCAGCCGGTCCAGAATTCATTACACAAAGTCAGTCCACATATCAAGAATCCCAAGAAAGACATGAACACAGAGAGCAATGCCAGTTGGGAAGACTGAATGGTTTCAGACAATGAGGATTTCCAATAGCTGCTGGGAGGGAGATTTATAGTTAGCTGCCTCTGAACACAAGGTGCTTCTCCTATTTAATAGATTTCAGCTCCTATGACACTGTTCCTTCTCTCTTCTCTTCATTGAACTTCAAAGGATAGGAGTATCTCTTCAGTAAACCTCAAGGCTTGCTGAGAAGAGAGGCCCTCATCTGCTTCAGCTTCCAGCTTCTCAGATTTGGGGAGGTAACCATCATCTGGAGCCTGGAATCTCATACCGTGTAACTCCTCTGTGTCAGATTTCTTAGATCCTAGAGGACCAGTTATGACAAGGATTAGGGTTTCGAAGTGAAACACAGGACAGGACTCTTGTACCTTTAATAATTGGGTAGAAGAGGGAATTTCAGCATGTGTTGCTTGCATGACAACGCAACTCTTAAAAGCACAGCAACTCTCTGCCTTATTCCATCTGGCAACCCTAGCTGGAATCTTTGCATTTCCTTTCCATGTATTCATGGCAATCTAATGACTCCTGGTAATGAACAAAAGTCCCTGAGCTAAACTCAGGACCGATGATGGCCCAGTAAACAATGTGAATCTTTTTTTTTTTGGAGGGGGGGGTTATAGATGTTAGAGACAGCACACTTGTAACCATTACCGTGCAATTTGAAGATTTTCTCATTTTTTAAAAAAGAATTACTTCAATAAAGCCACTGAGGTATTTTTAAGGGGCGTAATCTTCAAGTGCATTCATCCATACTAAAAAAGTCAGATGGCAGCATTGTATAGTTTTACACTTGGATGCATTTTTTAAAAGTAGGGGATTTTTTTATACATAAAAAAATACTATAAAAGCCCATTTTAACTGATAATGGTAATCCGCTTATAGCTGCCCATCTGTCTTACTTTTAATCTTTGCAGGCCTATGAACCTCAAAGTGATTTCCCAGCCTAAATTCGCTTTTGTTTCAATGGGACCTATACGGAGGGAAAAAGAATGTGCTTTGAGGATTGGAGCTGTCAAAGCATTTTTCAGCTGGTAGCACTGCCGGAGGCAAACTTATATCATCCTGACACAAAGCAACAGGAAACCTTGCCTCTGAGATTCTCTGCGCTTGAAAAGGAGCAGCGCTTCTTTAGAAACGCCAAGGTGTTATAATTAAAAATATATCAATTGGCTCAATTGTCGCTAAAGAGAAAACACGGTTTGGTGCCATTGCTTTTCCTCTCTCCTTTGTCTCCTCTTTCTTACCCCAGAGGCCTTTTAATGTTCATGCACTTTTATACACTTTTGGGGGAAAAAAGCTAAGAATAATTATGTGGCTTTTTGTGTCAATGGCTCTGCACTGGAAGTAGGAAGAGGTCCAAATTGTATGACTTCCGCACCCCCAATTCCAGCTTTCTATGCACACCGTCTGCATCCATTTCAAAAGCAGCCAATTAACATGCAGATTTGGGATGGCAAATGGCATGAGATAAATGCAATTAGTCTCAGCTTTCTAGAAATGCTAATTTTACTTTTAATAACAGACCAGAAATTGAAATTTTAATTAAACAATGCTTCTTTTTAACACAGATCCCTGTTTTGTTTGGTCTTTTTGTTTGTTTGCATTTTCTTTTTGGCTCCTCGTATATCTAAAAATGTGAAATATAATAAGGACCTTTGCAATTAAAAAAATAATTAGACCCCGCAGGCACATTTCTGTAATTGTTAAGGGCAATTTAGGTCTTTTATTGCCACATCGTATTAGCACATTTTCTCCAGTGCGCAAACCTTGGTAAACAAAATCATCCGGTCTTTTGGCGTTGCAAATGGAGAAGGTGTTTTTACATGGGAAAATGGATGGTTTTATCATGGGGAGAAATAAAATAAAGGATTCTGTACATAAATTAAAGCTGGGGAATCTGTTCCACTTGTTGGAATTTGTGCAAACAAGTTGTTTTCTTGGGCACCTTTATTTTGTTTTAATTAAATAAGCGCTTCAAGCTTCTGCAAATAATTGCGCTGTTAATCTCACTACATTACTTTGAACAGAAAAAAACGAGAAGAAAAACTGGTCAATGTTCACTCAGTGCCTTGGGGGACTGAGTTCTTTTTCACGGACTTACATAATGGATAAAGCATAAAATGAGACAATTGCAAGCTTTATCTCAGAGGACACAAAGTTTGTAACTGTATTTTAAAACTTCCTTTAAAGCCCATTCTTCACTCATGTGAAGCTTCCCAGTACTAGAGATGGAAATAATAATTAAAAATATTCAAAAGATGTTTGAAAACTATGTTTTTGAGCATCAGAAAACCCTGATGAGGAGAAACCAAGACAGATGAGAATTTTGTTCGGGATGTATTTTGTGCAAAATTCATATTTCTTTGCTTCAGAAAACATAATTCCTTATGTAGACTTTTTCCCAAAAAAAAAAAAGGCCATCTCATGTGTAAATTATGTGAAGAATACATCTTGTAATACACTATCTTTTTGTTCGGAAAATGTCATTTTGTGCACAGAATAATTATTTTCTGCATAGAAAATGCTTTCTCCTGGGCCATGTGTGAATTTTGTACAGAATAAATCCTGAACTGTGAATAGCCTTTGAAAGCTGCACAACTCTTGAAGACTTTGTTGCAGTAAGAAGAATGTTGCTAAAATTATACATTGATGCCTTCAGCTGAGAATTCCACAAGGGCTTTCACTGCAGGAAACCAGTGTAGAAAAGTGGTTCCCAAACTTTGGTCCTCTGGCTAATTTTGGACTTCAACTCCCAGCATCCTTGGCCTCCCACTCGGGAATTCTGGGAGCTGAAGTCCAAAAGTTCACAAATCACTGGTATAAATAGATCCCACACTCACCCTACTCCCCAACAGGGTACCATTTTTTCTAGCTCCCTAGGCTGAATCTCATATCTCTTGTCTTCCTGAGTGCTGAAGTATGGTTTGTTATCATACAATAAACATTCTTACTGAAGCTAAGTAGTTCCCACTCCACTCAGTGCCTAGGTAAAACCCCACCTAACAATACTATGGCACCTTGAGGTCCACAGAAGTCAAAGAAAATATAATACAGCTTGTTGTCAAGTAAACAGGACTAGCATTGGATATTTTTTCATCCGAGGTGAAAGAGCCAAAAGATCCCCTTGCTTGTTTTGATGAAATGCCCAGTGAAGCAGGCTATTGGTTGAAGGTGGCATGCATGCTTTGCATTTGGAAGGCCCACCAAGCAATGCATATTATTTCCAACAATGAGTAGGAAAGGCTCCTATCTGAATCCCTGGAGAGGAGCTGCCAGTTAGTGGAGGCAGTACTGACCAACAGTCTGACTTGTCATAGGGCAACTTTCTGTATTCTTTCATGGTATGGCTAACCTTAACCCTCACACAGAGGCATTGGGCCTTTCTGCACTGCACTGTTATAGTGCTATTATTCCACTTTTCAACCTCCTATGGAATCCTGGGGTTAGCAGTTTAAGAAGGGGTATTTAGGATTCTCAACCAGAGAGCTTTTTGGACTCAGGGAACTACAAACCCCAGAATTCCACAGGACGTTGGAAGTTGAATAATAGCATTAGAATAGTGTATTGCAGAAAGGTCCATAGAGTACATGTGAGCTATATCATATAAAGAGTAAAGTATTTTTGTCACTATGAATATATATATGAGCAATGTGGAAAAGGGAGAGGAAAAGATTTGACCAGAGTTGAGTTTTGGAAATAAAATGTAGGGCTTCAGAAGTCCACCATCCAGAGAATGAGGGTACATATTACCACTGTGGAAGGGATGCGGAAGAGATACATAAGCCGACAGCCACAGCAAAGTGTGCATACCTAATATTCTGTACAGTTCTTTACTGTAACCATGGAGATTCCCTAAAACGTAGCTCAGCTTTGGAAATAAAGCCGAGAACTTCAGAAGTCCAACATCTAGAGAGAAATTCAGAGGATGAAAATTTCAGAAGCATGCCTGATAACACAAGCCCCTCAAAGGTATGTATTATGACAAGATTAGGTGGGACAATTTCGTCCTGGCTGTTTCTAAGGGTTGAGGTGAATTTGTGAACTGGTCTATTAGGCATGATTGCAAATAGTTTTCCATAATTGTCTAGGAATCACACAGAAAGACCTGGATGTTTACAATGCAGTTTTCTTTGAGGGATCAAAAGACATGCCAGTCTCACTGAAAGGGATTGCAGTGGACCACAGTCGAGGGACTATGGAGGCATTTTCTGGAGAATGACCAAGAATTAAACTCCGCTACCCTCAACGAAGGGGATCAGGTGGCCAGTGAAGTACAATTTTTTTTCTTTCGCTCATTTATTAAAATATTTATATCCTGCCCCTCCATGGTCCTCCTTAAACTGCAAACCCTAGGATTGCACAGGATGTTGAAAGTGGAATAATAGCACTACAACAGTGTAGTGTGGAAATGGCCTCAGAACACATTTTTATGCCATCAGGCTTTTAGACAGTGTCTGGAGTGGGCCTTTAATGCTCTACTTGTGTCGTTTTTAAGGTTAGCACGTTGTCTTTCAATGAATTTTAATGTGCATTTTTTTACTCAGTCATTTGTATTATAATTTTTTTACATTTATATTTTTACTGAAGCTAGATTTAATCTAGATTGTTGCTTAATCTATGTTGTTAGCTGCCTTGAGTCTCATTATTGAGCAAAAGACGGGATATAAAATAATAATAGTAGTAATAATAATAATAATAGTGATTATAATGGAGATGGGCTTTACATGTTTTCACAAGCACCTGGAATCCAGAATTTCTCCTTCAGACCCTGAAGAACTACCAGTCATTGCCATCATCATCATCATCATCATCACCACCATCATCTGAGCTGAATGAAAACAGTTCCCTGTGCTTATTATAATTAGGAAAATCTAGCAACAAAAGGCTGCTTTGCAACGGCCAACTCTGTTCAGAGTCTATTAGTTGTGCATGGGACTTCTCTTCCTTTGACGATAAAGAACATGGCCCCCAGCACTGAACTGGTTTAATTTTTGCAGTGTCTCTCTGTGTAAGTATGAATGTGTATATATATATATATATCCATCTCTTCTGCCCCTTCTCATATTTTTCTTGCTGTTTGGTGACAGTACACATCTGCTGCCACCAATATGCGAATTAGCACATCAATGTTTGGGATGAAAATAAAAAATGTCACAGCAATAACTGTGTTTTGAAAGCAAGCCAGTTAGTCAGTAAATTACAAGCTTCATTAACATAAAACTCTAACAAATAGGGCCCACAACTCATTAACAGGAGGTACAATATGACTGCGGAAAAATTCATCTCCCCAAAGAGCACTTATCTGTGGGGGAAATAGATAAAAGTTTTGCTGAGAGCTGCCACTAATGACAACATTAACATTATTTATTAACAAATGCTGCAAATATTTGAAAATATACCTCCCCATCCTCAGCATGCACTTTAGATTAAGCACGTTGCCATATTTTTATATGGTAGCTATGTCAGCTTTAAATTCCCCACATTACAACAATATATTTAACAACTGCAGGAAAGAGGCAGTTTTCTGGGGGGGTTTTAATTTTCCCCAATAAGTTTTTAATGATGAGGTGTTACTTAGTTTGGTTGGTTTCTGTAGAAAATTGCAAACTGAAGGTAACTTAGATATTATCCAGCTTACATCAGCAACTGTTAAAGCAATTTTGAGCTGCCTTTATGGAGGCAGAGCTATTTTCTCTATTGTATAGGGGGGAAAGATTTTCCCGAGGCTAGAATCCTGTTGATGTCCTACACTTTTGTAAGTTCTCTTCCACATGTGGTTGTATCTTTTTGGACATAGTGCAACGTAGGTATTTAGCTCATGGTAGCATAAATGGAATTCCACAAGTATGGCTAGTTCACATGGGTCTAAATTCTGATGTTAGGCCCAAATGGATCCTTAAATCCATTGAGCTGGGTCAGGAAAAAGGCAGGATATAAAATGAATATAATAATATAATACAATAAAATTCATTCTACAATTGGTTTAATGAGTCTATTCTAGTTGGGACTTACATGCCGAGAACAACAAAAAGAGTTTACTCTGAGGGCAGCATCTCTTTTCTATATAGTCTCAGGGCTCACTGCATTCTCCACATCATTTTGGGGAATAAAGGAGATTTCCTTGAAGAAATTAAGGGAGGAAAAGATTGAGCACAAACTAAGCTTTCTTTGAACCCACGATCAATCTGCTGTGAGGAAAGGAAGGGAGGCCACGGGGATTTTGTTTTTAAAGTCCCTTGTCTCTCCTTTGTTCTTCCTGTAATTGCTTGCAATTTCCAACTGGTAAATATGCAATACGAAAAACCTTTCTTAATTGAAGTATTTCCTCCACAAACATCCATTTCATCTATTGGGAATGAATCACAGAATGAGCAGTGCTTTGTACCACTTTTATTCATGCACCCGGAAACTTAAAAGAAATAGACGAAAACATATTTCACTGAAATCAATAGGTCCTTTTCTTTCCTCAAAATGTTCTATGTAATGGGAAGTCGTACCAAGCACAACACTACATTTGCGCTTATGAGGAGTCTCTAGGTGTGGGATGAAAATAATTATCAGTTTCAGTAATGGCTGTCTTTGCAAGAACTGAGATAAAATGCTGGAGTCATGACTCATCTTATAGCTGGAGGTTTGATAACCTTCCATTCTTATAGGTAAGAAAAACGATAGTCTATCTGTTTGTCTGTCTGTCTGTCTGTCTGTCTGTCTGTCTATCTATCTATCTATCTATCTATCTATCTATCTATCTATCTATCTATCTATCTATCTATCTATCTCATCCATCCATCCATCCATCCATCCATCCATCCATCCATCCATCCATCTGATTTATTTCTCAAAATATGTATATCCCAACCTATTTCAGGGTATCTCAGGGGTCCTTTCTCTTGAGAAATTCAATGCTCTCTTCCCACAAAAGTTAGCCCCACACAGAGTTTGCCTGGATCTCAATGGAAGTTACACTGATGTGGCTAATGGATTTCAAATTCCATTGCCTTTGATTCACTGGCCATTGTCCCAATCCCCACATGGCCAAGAAGGGAACTGGCCTCTGTGTACATTGATATCCCTTTAGACCATCTTAACTGACCACAGAAGCAACATCTGAGACAAAATGTAGGGCATTGTCACTTTTCTTCTCCTGTATGACTTTTAACAACTCTGCCTGCTAAAGAAGCCAGTGAAGCTTTGAAAGCTGTCATGATGTATTTTGTGCATTTTGACTGTTGTGTGGGTTTTGGATTGTGTTGCATTTGACCAATATACTGTCACCATACTGTACACCCCCACTCCAAGATATGAATGTCCATTGGGACATTGTTTAATTGGCATAAAATATAAATCACAGACTGTCATGGCTGAAAAGCCATGCTAGCAAAAAATAGGTCAGATGGGGCCTCAGGGCATGGCTGGTTCATAATCAACGGATCATTCAGCAAGCTCCAGTGTCAATGAGTTTCTGATAATCCCCTTGATGACTCAACCTTCAGAAACAATAGCACCCAAAACTGCCTCAACTGATTGTCCTCAACCCCTTCCTGCTGAAATTCTCTATTGTTTCCTTACCTACCCAAACATTAAAGAGCTATCATGATTCCAGTGCTTTGTCACCTAATACTAAGACCATTAACCCATTCCAGACCCTATTGTTTGTTCTACCAGAGATCCATTAACATTTAAATACTCTTTTTCCCTCTCAGGGTGGAAAAAGAGTATTTAAACCCTGACTCTGAGCTGGACATAGCACTCCAGATATGGCTGTTCACTTTATTACAATAAAGCCAACTGAATACCTTTTCCTTATATTTCTGCCTTTAGGAACAGGGTGTTTACTAACACCATATCCAACTTACTCCATCTGGATTCAGTACATCACACTGCTGTGTGGAGTTATGCTCATTTTAACCTTTGGCTCTAAATTCTCCCTCACTACCGGAAGAGTCCAGGTTCTCTTGCTAACAGTAATGACTGCTAAAATATTTATTGATTTCCTTTTCTATTGCAATGACAGTAAAACACATTTCCACACTCAAATAACTCATCCCTTGCCTCCCCTTGTATTCTGAAGTTTAAATCAGTACATCATGTTCTTATAGTCCATCTTACTTCTGCTGGGATTTCCTCCACTCCCTCCACCCTCACTTCTTCTTTGCTTACAAGAGCCATGGAAGGCTAGAAATAAAGCTCTTAGATGTATATTGAAAAATGCCTCAAATAAGCAGCATTGTTATATCAGGGATGCAAACATTTATGACCTTCTTTTTTCATATCATCATCATCTCACAATCTCCCCAGGATTTTCATCTTGTTCCAATTTCATGTCACATTGTGACTTCCCTTCCTCACCCCCCCAACAGTTGTCAGACTTCTGTGTGTGTTTGTGTGTGAATTTTCTCCCAAAATATGTGCATTTTTTGTCCACAGTCGTTACCAATGAGTGCCTTTCTTTGGCACATCTCTCCCTTCAGTACTGTTTGTTTGGGTGCATATAAAGTTTCAGTCATAAGCATTTTCTTCCAGTTTGTATGTATGGCTTTGTGTTCATTTTTTTCTTCTTCATTGAAAGATATCACAAGCCTCAGAAATGCATGAATTTGTAAGGCAAGCTAGCATTTCATTGTCAGTTTCAGGAGGCGCAAAGTGTGTATATTTTTAGAGAACTGTAAACCCAATGGATTTCTTTTCCAAACTAATATCATTCAACAAGTCACAGTGAATATCACCTGCAGCAGCCTAGCCTGCTCAACCCAGTTGACAATGTATGCAAAAGGCTGTCTTTGCAATCTTACATGACCCCATAGGCAAAATAGACAGGTTATCAAGAGACAATGATTCTTGTACAGAATCATGACTGTAAGAACAAGACGGGTCCACATGGCAACCATCACATGGATAAGGGTACTTTTCTCTTGCAATCACGAATTTGAAGCTCCCAGAGTTGTTGCCCTTAGCAATAATATAAAGACAGGGATCCAAAGTGTTTCAGTCACAGATCCAGACCAGCTCTTTTGAATTATTCTGCTTCTTCACAGAACACTGAACTCTACACATCAGAGAAAATGACCCTACAGTTGCTTGCACAATCACTGGAGAAGAGCAGTTGAAACTCCTAATCCTCCCTGGCATTATAGTTATCTCATGACAGTTTTTGACTAAGGTCTTGACAATGGGCTCCAAGAGAAGGGCTAGAGGCTGAAGACTCTTCTAGGACAAGTAGTCTCTCAATCTTCACCAGCTGAAAGCTTGGGTAACTTTCTCCCATAAGTTATAGAGTGGCATCATCAAACTGGCACAGCTCAGTCCTGATAATACAAATTTGTTGGGGTTAGATTGGAATCACACTTACTGACTACACCCTTAACCTCTGAATAGTCACTCCACTTTCTGCACAGGATCTCAGGATCTACACCAAAGCCTTAAAGGGTTAGGGAGCTATATTGGTTTCCTAGGAGGTTTCAGAAGACAACACCTTCTCACTGCATCGCTTCAAGGGTGAAAATCATATTCTGTCCCTAAATGCTCTTTGGAGAGTGTGGCAGGCAATTTTGTCATATTTCTCCAATGTTGAGTGCAGGACATGATCTCAAAGTCACATCTTTTTATTCGGGGCTCCAAAGCTCTGTACAGATCCATTCTAGAAAGGGCTTTTCAGCATTCCATCTGCTTCCATTTTTATCTGCTTCCATTTTATGATTCAGTTTATTTTTATTGTAAAATTCATTTCCACACTCTTCTGTTGAAATGTCAAAATGGGCATGGTAGCAGAGCAGGTCAAGGTAGGTGCTATGTTATTTGCCTGCAATGCATTTACCATGTTGTATGTGAGGGGGTGAAAGAGACTCCAGGATGAAATATTGGCGGCTGCTTTTTCCCTGCTTCCAAAATGCAATGCCCTTTGGGGTGGGGGAGAATGGAAGAGAAGGTACCTATCAGAAGCAAAATCCACCCTTTCTTTCTCTACTAAATAGATTGATTTTTGTACACCGTTTTGCAAAAAGCACACAAGTTTTGCAAACATTTCCTAACAGAATGAATTTCAATGTCCTTTTCACTACTTGTCTTTAGATCTACTTCTAATTGGTGTAAAAGTTTTGCATCTTTTGAATAAAAACCTCTACTATAAAATTCAAAGTACAGTTTTTCAAGGTTAACCGATTTTCAGAAGTACGCTGGTTGGAAAGTGCAAAATGAGAATGATTTAAACTGTGGCCCAAACCAATTTCTCCCGATCTCAAGTTCAAACAAATAATCTAAAAAGTTAAGTTCCTGGGGTTGCATGTGTTTTGATAACAGCACTTCAGTACGTTCAAGTATTTTATGGCATTGTACTTTCATTAGAAATCATGATAACATTTTATGCAGCCTTTAGCTTGAGCAAACATAGAGTGTTTTATAATGAATAACAAGTACTTATATTGGCAATTGCAAACTTCGGAGAGACTCAGCAAAGCACATAACTAGTCTGGGTAAATAATTGATTTTCATCCATAAAGTTATTGTTTGTTTAAATGTCGTAATCCACATGGTAAATTTGATAGCAAACGCTAAATATTTCAAAGCCATTTTATCAAAGTTACCTAGCACTAGAGAGCTTCTCTCTTCCAATGCTTATTCTTCATTAGCACTTAATTAGAATTTGCTGCCCTCCCCCTCTTGCCGTGTTCATGGGCTTGGCGAATTAAAAGCTAATGTTTCATGAGAAACAAAGTTGGACTGGGAACCTTTTCTAATCCTGCAAAAGAAACATTGATTTCCTTGTGCATACTCATTAGTGTAATATCCAGGTGTGGATACACGGATGCGTAAAGCTTGAAGAACAGCAAACCATATGCCAGGCTTGAGCTTGGCATCTGGCGCAAATATTTCAGCTTGAGGGTCATCTGTGTTTTCTAATCTCGCTGCACCATTTACACCTTGGGTGGAAAACAGTGAACACATTTTCTGCATTGGTGAGAAACACATAAACAGAAGGCTAGCAAGAAAAGAGGCTGATATGAATCACTATAGGGAAAGAAGAAAACACTTGGAGGATTCTTACCTTCCCAGTTTCTTTTCCTTTTTAAAAAGAAGCTGTCCCCCTTTTAAAAGTCAAAAGTATGACTGAAACCTCAATCTGACATCCCCTTACTGTAATATACAAGTCCACATGTGTGCATACTCCATGGCATCGTAAACTCAACTAGAATAGCAACTAGAATAGCAACTTAAAGCAACACACATCAGTGACTGGATGCCCTTCCACAATGCACAAGACATGATGCATAATCACAGTGCAAAGTATAGGAGACACAATCACATTGCAACTTGCAAAGACATGGCGCAGATGAACACGTTGTCTTCCCAACTCTACTTCTGCTGCTATCAGCAGGCTATATCTGCTGCACAATGGGCAACATATGTAGCTAACCTACACATGTGTATGCCCCTAAATGAATTCAGCAAGGTTTCATCAGTTTGTGACTTCCATGCCTCTGGAAAAGTAAATCAGTTTCAGCTTTTACTTTGAATTTTAAAAGAGTAACCCAAAGCTCCTGAAACTGTTTGAGGGTCAGAGTTACCTTTAGACAGCTTCTTTAAAACTGGATGAAACCCAAACCAGATGCACTGCTCCACTAAACATGGAAGCCCCCTGCTTCCACAGGCAGTAGCAGGGTCAAAATGGAGGCCACTGTCATCCTTCCAGTACTCTAAGAAGGAAGAAACGAGGAAGTGATGGAAACACTCTCTGTGTGCAGTGGATAGCAATTCTGATTAAAGAGCAAAGACACCAATGGCTAAAGAACCAAACTCAGGCTTTGTTGTAAGAATGCCGTTAAAGATAGGAAAGCTGTCTAAGACCTAAATTCCATTGTTAGTCCTGGCTAGACTAAGCCCGTTGAATCAATGGGATTTAAACATGTCTTGCACCATTCAATAGCTGGGTCTAGTTGCAATCAACCAACAGGATGTGAGCCTAAAGATGCTAAGCTAACTTGGGAGACACACCTTGAAGGATCTCAAGAACAATAATGAAATCAGTGGAGGTGATGACCCCTATGTCAGTGGGACAATAAATTTAATCTTTAAAGGAGGAATTCCAGATGTTGAACATGTTTTTGAAATAGGATTCAGCACCTTGGATAGCCCCTTTAAAGTTCAGGCTAAACTCCAAAGTAGATTCCCCACTTGACACTGTATAAAACCTTTTGACCTGATGAATGGCTGGAAATTTGTCATGCTGAAACCTGAACTGCAGGAAAAAAATGAACTGCAGCTGTGTATCCTTCAACAGTTGATACACAGAAACACTCTTGTGAGCACCTTCATTTCCACATTAAGGCCTATTGCTAAGATAACTACTGCTTCTTCCCTTTTTGCCCATCTCCTTCCTTGGGTGTGTTGTAGGGTGGGGGAATCAGGATGCAGTTTATGGTCCTGAGAAATGAGGCTGCAATCCATCCTTTAGCTGGTCAGGCAGTGGCTGGTGGAGGAGAAAGAGGACAAGAGGCAGGTTTCTAATGACTGTGTGGCCTGATCAAAGTCACCAAGAATGAAGGTTCCCATGGAAAAGAAGTACTTGAGGATGGGGGACAGGGGTTGGAGAAACTCACAAGTAATCAAATCCGTGACAGTGAAACCTGTGAATGTGAAGGGCTGACTATATTTATTTAATGCGATGTGAGCCTTAGAATGTATGAATTTCTGGCTACATATATACCACCTGGCTCTATGGGTAGTCATGGAACTGCAGAATCAAATAAATCAAATAAAAAAAAAAAGTGATGGCATGGATGTCTCACAAATGCTAAATCTGGCATTTGATCGTTTCCACCACACTGGTCTCCCTGGAGTGCTAACCCCTGGGATGAATCTCCCATGGGCCTTGGAAGGTAGGCTGCCAACAAGTATGGAATCCTATGTGCATGCTTTTGTGTGTGTGTGTTGTTTGTTTGGGAATATGCTGAGAATTTTAAACCAGCCATCTTGACAGCAAAAAGGCAGTAATGCTACATAATTTAACAAGGAATTAGAAATGTTCCTTCTGGGAGGATTTCATTATTATTTTAATTTTGAATCTCATCAGCACATTCCCCCCCCCCTCGACACCCTGAATTATAGTCAGCTCATAAAAGTGGTAACGTGCAAGATGTTTATTTGGACATGGTGGAGAAACAAATTATTAGTGTGGGTTTTTTTTTAATGCGACAAATCACCCAGCCAATCAATCACAGAAGCGTTGCCGGTAGAGAAACGACAGCCCTCCCCGTTTTTCTTTTTCCTCCCCACAGATCTTCAAAAACATTTTTTAATGGTTGTGTCTGCTGAAGAACTCAAAACATACACCCAATTAAACTAGCATCTGAACGATGAAATATTGATTACATTTCAGCCATCAGGGAAAGAGACGGGCGATCATTAATAGATATTTCTAAGGTCAGAAAATGTCATCCGAAGCAAAATGTGCATATTAAAGTGAGGAAGGGGCCAAACTCATGCAACAAAAGTGTGATTTTTGTTTTATTCTGATGCGTAAATACCTATTTATTACATCCTAAAATGCAGGGTGATCCAAAACATTTTGTTGCTTCCATTGGAACATTAAAAAAAGTGTACCCTATAAAGCTACTTAACGTACAGAGGACCTAAAATCAACCAACATATTTTGGCACTTAGAGACAACATTGTGTAGTATACCTGCTTGGGATAGGGTTGCAGTCCCCTTGAAATAGGAGGGCATAGCTTGGGAATTTTCTTAGAGCCATCTTTCTCACTGGAGATCCAGGTGGACACCGTGGCTCAGATTGCTCAGGGTCAACTTTGACAGGTCTGCCAACTGCGACTGTACCTGGACAGGAATAACTTAGGCCATTTCCACACCTTACTGTATCCGACGGTCATCCAGTTGCAATCCGGGCAGTACCGTTGCCAGGATGGGAGCACGATGGGAATGCTATCCTCTGTACCTGCCTGGCTCCCTGTAGAATGGAGCATGAGTGAGACACACCTTACTTCCATAGCACAGCCAGCCTCTTTCCTGTGCTGGGGAAGGAAGCACCCCCATTGCACTTCCAACCCTTCCACATGGCCAATGGTGATGGGAGCATAATGCAATTGCAGGCGCTTAATGGATTTATTCCATTAAGTGAATATCCCACGATCACGACAAATGGGGACAGGTTGGCAGTGGGACTGCAATGACATCATGCAAAAGCATGACTTGAGGACAGCTGCCACCCTGTCCCTATCACGAGACGGTAACACCGTGCAAAAATGGCCTTAGTCACAGTAGTCCATGCACTGGTAAGTTCCCTGTTGCTCTGGTGGTGGCATGTCCTAAAGTCAGTTCTGACTTATGGTGATCCTAAGGTGAGCAGTTTTAAAAAATGTAAGAGTGAAATGTCTTATCAGCTTTAAATCTATTAATATGTTTTATTACATTCATCTTATGTTGATAAAGTATTTGTGTGTGTGTGTGTGTGTGTTTATCATATGGTTTTGGCCTCTTGGAATACTATATACAAAGACTGGGTTTAGAAATGGTGTCTGTGGTGCCAGCTTGATTCAAGAGAGTTGATGTCCAGGGGGATAAGAGTTGCACAATATTGCACACTGGAATTTCGAAGGCACCTAGTAGGTGTTCACAGCAGGGGCACATAAGGAGATCCTTACATTGGTGGAATGAGAGAAAGCCCTCACTCTTGGCCATAGCAGTAAGATTGGTGGATGTCCCCACATATGATGTTTTAAGCAGAATCTTACTTCTAAAGGGGAAAGTGGTAGAATGAGGCATGAGTCTCAGAGACACATCCTCTATAAATGGAGTCAATGAGTCTACTTGGCTTGGGAATAAGTAATGGTATTCAGACCTATGTCTGGCTTGTTTCACCTGTTCACTCCCAAGTCTGATGGGTCTTGTGTCCTCCTTAAAAACAACTGCATGAAACCTGCATTTAAACAGACAGCTTTGCATGTGTTTTCTCTCAAAATGTCCATTCCTGAACCTATTTTGAGCCAAAATAGGTGAACTATGCAACATATTGAAATGCATTTTTGCAGCCAAGAGCTGGGCCATATCAGTCAAAGAAGTGCTGCATCCAACAGATGGCTAATTTATGACCAGTTACTCAGTCTTGGAAATGTAGATCACATTAGTTTATATGAGAACTCAAAAAGATAAAATGTTTTAAATGCTATTACTGATCTCTACTCATCCAATGCAACTGGAGATAGGTATCATTGGGTCACACCCATGGTGAAGCTACAGAGAAATAAATGCAACCTGATTTCTCCAAAAGGAAGAAAAACCTTCTCTAAACTTGGGGTTAAAAAGAAAAGAAAATCAGGCAACTACAGCTCTGTTTCTGCTTTGTAAACTGAATAATCAGCTTATTGCTTCTACTGAAAAACCATGTAGATAATCAAATCCGAGAGAATATGCCCATTTTTTTTGGACGGGAGGTCAACAATTGACCCCAGCCTGCCATGCTGGAGAGAATGTGGGCATAGAAGCACAATGAGATCTTTCCAGGAAAAGATATTTTGAGTTCTTGCTCAGACTGTTCTGTCCCGGCAAAATACTTCAAAAGAATCCAAAGTGCTTTAATTCGAAGTCATTTAAGGGAACATTTACAACCACTACACAGGGATCAACAGCTCTTCGTCAAAGATCCTCTGTGGGAAGCCTCAAGCACCTGCTGGAGTCAAGGTAATCTGCCATCCTTGTACTTGAGAATGTACTGGGGGTGGTGGAGGAAGTCCTGAAAAGGCATCCACAGGGTGATAATTATTTTCTCAGTACCTCCTGTTAGACCATCTCATGAGGCATACCAAAGCTAAGCATACTGAGGAACTCAAAAGAGTTCTAAAATGTGCATACCACTTCAAAGCTCTTCAGCTGCCTTGGGGTCCAGTTCTTATGTAACATTCTGGCTTCTGGCAATGAGGCTCTTCGGTATTCATAGTTTAAAAAAAAACATAAAAAATGTTCCTGAACAGAGCTTGAAGTCACAAGATTCCAAGAACTACAGCTCTGCAAGAAGTTGGCCACAGCTCACTGGAAAAGTTGGACCGATGAACAGTGGACTTTCATGAGGGTGGGCAGTTTTAAGTGGACAAGGACCATACCTTCATACATGAGCCTATCAGAGCTCTGCACTTCTCTCTGTCCCACCTCCTACACAGGTATGGTTGGTGAGAACATAGGTGAAAGCCTTCTCTGTGGTTCCTTCCATACTTTTGAACTCCCTCCCTAGGGAACTTAGGCTGGCTTCTTCTTTCTTTTCCTCTTGATTACAGATTAAGATCTTTCTTTTCCAGTAAGCCTTTGGAAACTGGTTTCAACAAGAAGAGGGCTTTGATGGTGCAGTACTGTTTAAATCTGTTTTAAAATGAGATTTTTCAAGATTTTAATTGGATTAAGTTCTGCTGTTATTTAACACTATTTTGATCTTAATTCGTATGCTTTTAACTATACGTCTTTTGTTGTATCCTCTGTCTTTTTGTAGGCCCCAACTTGGGAGAAAGATGGGATATAAATGAAGAGATGGATGGACCCAGTGTGTAATAATGGTTTGAGTGTTGGACTTAGGCCACTAGGTAACTAAGGTTCAAATCCCCACTCAGTAAGGAAAACTCACTGGGTTTCACACACGCTTAGCCTCAGAGGAAAACAAAGGCAAACCCCCTTTGAACAAATTCTGCCAAGAAAACCCCATGATAGGTTTGCCTTAGGTTTGCCAAACTCATCAACCCATACTGTATGACTTGGAGGCACACAACAACAATGGATGGATGGATGGATGGATGAAGTGAACTGTGGGCACACTGGCTTTCCATCCCTTTCTAAAAAATGTTCATATTTCTTTCAACAACTTCTTCTCCCTCCTAATCCACCACCACCACTACTACTTCACCTTCTCTTCCTCCTCCTTCTCCTTCTCCTTCTCCTTCTCCTTCTCTTCCTCCTTCTTCTCCTCCTTTTCCTCCTCCTCCTTCTTCAGATTTGAATTAACTGTCAGCTCATTTGTTTTAATTCTATTTTAAATCTATACCTATCCTTGAGAGCTGTTATGGCTGACCCAGCCTTTATATATATGCTGATAGATATATATTCATGTTTATCCACCAGATGCATGATAAAAATTCTCCTTATCCTGTTGTCAGGCCCAGCATGAGGGATTTTTTCCCTATTTATCTTTAAGGCATTGCAATCGTATGCATTTCTACAAACAACATTCCAGAGTCAGTTCTTCCCTCTAAATGGTAATACTGAGCGAACATGTTTTATTGTCTCTGAAATATGGTGGTGATGCCTCGTCCCACTGCATCCTCCTGTTCCTCTTTACCTGAACATGGCACAGTCTGTGTTAACTTTTCTTCCTTGTTAAATCCTCGCGGGTCAGGGACCCTACCCTTTTAGCAAGTTATGATCCATGAGCATCTACAGTACTCAGTAAATTATTAAAGAATATGAATAAATCATGAGAAACTAATGAGCCTCATTAGTGATTCTAAGTGATGCAAGGAGCTATTTGTCCTTCGCGCAACTTATCTACCACTGGCTTTAATGACAACATTCCCATTGGTGACCCTTGCGGGTTCTATACAATTGTGCATTCAGCCATCTTTGATGTTAACCTTCAAATCCTATGGCAAGGATGAAATGATGGATGCAAGAGAAAGAGAGGTGAACATTAAAGTAGCCACCTATGTCATTCAGTAAATCAGTGTTGCTTATCATTCTGATCTTCAAAAAGGAGGAGAAACTTATTGTTAGGGAGAAAGTAATAGCTCAGTGGGAGACTGCAGATTTTGTAATGGAGGAGGTCTGTGTTTCAAACTCCTGTCAGAAGCCCTGGAGAGCTATTGACAATGGTTAGATTGGCCAATGGTCTGACACAGTAGAAGGCAGTGTTCTATCTTGCTACATCTCAGCTGTTCTCAGAACCATCTCAGCTTATGACATTTCTACTGTTGAAGATGCTTCGGTGCATTTTTCTTCTTATCTGTGAGATGGCAAGGATATCTTCTCTTAGTTGCAGGACAGAAGCTTCCCTCTTTGGAAGAATGATTTTTTGCTCAGGAAAACCACAAAAAATGTTCCAAATTGAAGTGCCAGGAGCTGCAGAAGCTAGAACGAAAATTTCACAAATACATGAAATTTTAGTTCTCCTCGTTAAACTGCAGACCCAGGATTCCATAGGAGGTTAAAAGTGGAATAATAGCACTATAACAGTCTAGTAGGGAAACAGCCCGAGACTTAGAGGAATGCAAGGGCAAAACCCTTTGAATAAATTTGGCCAAGTAAACCCTAAGATTGGATTGCCATTAAGTCAGAGTCAACAGGAAGGCACATGGCAAACAAAATGGGTAAAACGAAAGAACATATTCTGGATTTAAATGGAACAACTGCCATTTGCTTTCTCTGTGCACATGGAAGTTACTGTACAAATTCAAAACTGGAGAGTTAAAGCTTTATCAAGCGTTTTGATATTATCCAGAGAGTTTTTGAACAGTTTCTGGATCCAGTCCAGATCAGTTATGATGAAGAAGCACAGCAATAAACAGCTTCTGCTATGCTCCAGGCATTTAAACTATGACCCGGATTTGGCCAATCCAAGAATCAAACTCAGATAAAGGTTATTTGTTTTTCTGAAGCACCAGGACAGAAAAGCACGGGGAAAAACAATGAGGTGGGTAGTATATCTATTGGGACTCAATTAAAGGATAATTTTACTTTCCTCTCTCAGATTCTGAAATAAATGTTCCTTTTGTTGGTTGCTGGGCTAATTAAGGGGTAGGAAATGTTTGGCCCTTGAGTTGTTATTGGATTTCAGTTCCCATCATCCCTGGCCATCTTCAGCATTTACTAGCATTGGTAGGAGTTTAATGACATCTTGAGGATGACAAACTTCCCATAACTGGAATAAGGAATTAGGAGGTTTGACTGTCAATGCTACCTTTCTTTTCCCAAAATATTGTTATCTTTTGTTTTAAGAGAAGTCTATACACAATTCTGTTTGTATGGTTATAGTATTTATATGTATATTCCTTTTTAATATTTTATAGAGTGGTGGGGATAAAGGAGAAGTAAGCTTTTCCGGAGTTGCATTCTGACTTATGCAAATATAACTTTTCAGATCAGTGATGCTGAGATGTTTTTTTGCTACTGTTACAATTCTTAAAGGCTTTTTTTTAATGATGAAAGTAGAAAGTGGGAACGTATCCATTAAACATAATGATAAATTATGATGGTAACACGCACCATGCCAACATAACTGTTATAGGTGCTTGTATTCAATATCTACAATGCTATTTCATACACATGGAAAGATGTGCTTAGTTAGATGTGAGATGGGGAAGAAGAGTGTGATGCTATTGGCAATACTATCTAAGGAATCTTTCTTGACTTATCTAACCCCAGAACTCGTGTCTGAGTCTTTAAACGCCATGAGCAAATCCCTCATCTTTTATAGTTCAGCAAGAATGGCTTAAGAATTTATTCCCTTAGCTTAGCTGCAGTCATCATCATGGGAACAGATTCATGTTGTGCTGTTTATTATTTATAGTTCTCATTATATTCTTTGTCAGAAGACTGTGGCACCGGAATCTTAATGTCTCATATATTCCATGAAGATAATAGTAAACTCTAATACTTTGACCTTTTCAATGTCCCAGACTTTGATTCATTAGCTGTTTCTCCTCTCCCCCATTTTTTTTAACAGCCTCGGTAACCTGGGGAGAAGAGGTGTAAGAGGCAACCAATCAAAATGCAGAATATTGAAAAGGTTAAAGTCCATATTTATAAATCTGCTTTGAGTTTATAGGCTTCTCCCCAGCTAGTTTGGCATTAAAACTGTGTTTCATGCTTGCTGGCAAAGACGTCAGGGTGGATATCAAGGTAATGCAAACAAATACGCACTCATTCTGTCTTATCCAAGTGGAACTCGGCTGATAATGGCTTTGCAAAGTGGAATGGATTTTGGCAGGGCATTTATATGATGTACACAGGGATCAACATTCAGTCCTAATGCTGGTTTGTGGAACTAACAAATACTATTTAATTTACTCCACCCATGAGCCTGCCCTGGGTCTGAGATCCTCAGGAGAGGTCCATTTTTCTGTCCCACCATGTTCACAGGCATGGTTGGTGGGAATATAAGAGAGGGCCTTCTTAGGGGCTACTCCTCAGCTTTTGAATCCAACCTAATGGAGCCCAAAAGAACTCTTTGCTTGCTTTCATTCTATTGGCAAGCAAAGCAGTCAGGCTTTTAGAACTGAAGGCTTTTGCGGAAAGGGCTTTTAAAAGGGCGCTGTATTGTTTTAAAAGAACTAGCATTATGTAGAGGTTGGAGCACTGGACTACGACCCTGAAGACCAAGGCCATTTCCGCACTAGGCTGTTATAGCACTATGATTCCACTTTCAACATCCCATGGAATTCTGGGGTTTGCAGTTTCGGGAGGAGCTGGCTGGCCCCTCCCAAAACTGCAAACCCCAGGATTCCATAGGATGTTGCAAGAGGAATAATAGCGCTATAACAGTCTAGTGCGGAAATGGCCCAAGGTTCAATTTCCCACTCAGCCACTGAAACCCATTCAGTAATCTTGGGTGTGTCACACACTCTCAGCCACAAAAAAACCCCTGTGATAGGGTCACCTTAGGGTCACCTTAAGTCAGAAATGACTTGAAGGCACACAGCAACGTGTATTGCTTTAACTGCTTTTTACCCCTTTTAAGTGTGTCTTGTAAATAGTTTTAAGAACATTAATACTGGTTACAGTATTAATGTTCTTAAAACTATTTAATGTTGGCTTTTTGTATCTTTTTAGCTATATTGTCACCACTTTAATTTGTAAGCCACCTTGGGTTCCAGTTTTGGTGACAAGATGAGGAAACAACAGCAGCAGCTGGCTTCTTTTGTTTTCATCCCCTGCAGTTGTGTTTTTTGGGGGTGGCCTACTGTTTTGCCAAGAGCAAATGGTTCTTTTAGGATTTGGAGACAATGAGCACTCTAGGGGGTAAAAAGATTCCAGTAAATTTATTGCTGGCTAATAAAGATGATCCAGTTATGAAAGCTATAAACCCTAATGAGCAAATTAACTTTCCTGCTCGGCTGTTGGAAGCCCTAGGATACAAGATGCCATTGATGTGCAGAGCCCGTGCTGGCCACCTGGTCTGCACTGAGTTGTCTTAGGACAATTCTTCAGGGTTTTTTAGAGGCGAAATGGCGGTTTGCAGTTTAGGAAGGGACATTTAGAATTCTCAACCAGAGAACTCTTTGGCCTCAGGAAAGGATAAACGCCAGAATTCCACAGGATGTTGAAAGTGGAATAATAGCAGTAGAACAGTGTAGAGTGGAAATGGCCATAGTTAAGACCTCTATGTCTTCAAAATCCTATGGAATCCTGGGATTTGCAGTTTAGGAAGGGGCATCTTTCACCTCAGTAAACTACAAATCCCTGAATTCTGCAGGATACTGAAAGGGGGATAATAGCACTACAACAGTGTAGTGCAGAAAGGCTCTATGTCATAGAATGATCTCACCATTGGGGCCATTTCCTCACTAGCCTGTTATAGCACAACAATTCCACTTTCAACATCCTCTGGAATCCTGGGGATTGCAGTTTAGGAAGGGGCATCTTTCACCTCAGTAAACTACAAATCCCTGAATTCCACAGGATACTGAAAGGGGGATAATAGCACTACAACAGCGTAGTGCAGAAAGGCTCTGTGTCGTAGAATGATCTTACCATTGGGGTGTACAAACAGTTAATGCTGTTTCTTGAATTATAAAAAACGGACTTCTTCCATACATTGTGGAATGATGTGGAAGAGGGCCTTCTTTATAGTGGCACCACAGTTATAGAACATCCTTCCCTTAGAGACCCAGTTGGTGATAATGCTAGTAATATATCAATACCAAGTAAAAAAAAATAGCTTTTTATGAACACCTTTGGGCTTTTATCCAATTTGCTCATGTGTTATGGTTGGTTTTGTTTTAAATTTTTTAAAGTGGTTTGAAATTGTCTGGTTTTAAAATGATAAATGATTTCATAATATTTTAGGGGTTTTTTTTAATATAAAAATCATTTTTATTATTTAGGATGATTGATTTTGTTGCAAACTGCCCAGAGATTTCTGGATATATGGCAGAATTGAAACATTTTAAATTAATAAATTAATAAATAAAGATTGATTACAAGTTTGTCTGCTTTTTCTCCTTTTATAAAATTTTCCCAAATTTAACACTTTTAGAGGCTTGTCAGTGTTAATTTGCCCACTGAATAATACTGCTGTTTTGGAAGTTAAGGTGTCCCAAATGGTTTATAAAAGAAGAAGCTCTACCTAGACCCAAGTTAATTGACAAAAGGAGCAAATGTCAGTTGATCCAAAAGAGATGGAGCAAGGAAACCATGATTGTTTTTTGCTCAAAGTGTTTGTATAAGATTTTGTTCCTTTCAAATGAAGTCCTATTCCATGAAAGAAATCATTTTTTCCCCCCATTTCTGAGACTGGTCAACTTCAACCCGATTTGCAATTAATTGCCAAAAATAATGAGCTACTGTGTGACAAAGGTGACGGTGGACCTGTCTTCTTAAAGGAAGAAAAGCAGTCATGATCAAAAAAGACTGGTTTCAGGAATCTCCTGTTTTGACGCTGTCCTGAAATCTAATATGAAATCTAATAGTACGTGGGCTTTTCAAATAAATAAATCAATAAAAATAAAACAAGAAGCTATCAACAGGGCAATGGACACTTTCCCTAACTAAGTTAACTGCTGTTACTTGGAACCAAAAGCTCAAGAGTGCTGAGATGCTTCCCACCTGAAATAATGAACACAGGCCACACATAATGTGGTCTTTGTCCAGATTTAGAGATGCTCAGGTGGAGCTGTCATGGGGTTTTCTGGGGGCTGAGAGTGTGTGATGTGCCCAAGGCCACCCAGTGAGTTTCCATGACTGAGCCAGAATCAAACCCTGGTGTGTAGGCTTGTAGTCCAATGTTTGAACTACTACACCATATTGGACCAGTACGCAAATACGCCTGCTTCATATGTTTTGCAGCCTAGAGGTGCCTGTTATTCTGAATTGGTGGCCCGTTCCTAATGGCATTTGTTTCTTCTTCCTTAATTTCAGGGATAGTCAACATTCAGACCATGGCATTATATATTGTCTTCAGCACATCTTACGGGATAATACAAGAGTGATTAGCCATTGAGTGGCTATAAAGATTCAGAATATATGGCTTCTGGTTCCAAAGGAAGGTGGTAGAGGATGCTTGCAGGGAGGACAATAAACCATACTCATAGTCTTGCTTGGTGAAGATGGCATTGCCTGAAACTGGTTGTGTGCATTCACATGCCACTTTAGGACCAAATGAGAGGTTTGAGGAAAGAGGAAATGGAAATGATGAGCTTAACCGACACAAAACCAATGTGAGATTTTTTTCATCTTTTCTCCAGTCTTCCTTTTGACGTTGCACAGTGCTGCTTGGTGCAATTAAGACGCTAAAGGAAAGGAAAATGTAGTGTTTGAGTTTTAATGTAATGCCTCCAAACATATATACCATGTGGGTGGAGCGGGAATATCTATAGTTCAGTCTGGGGAAATCTATCAAGTTGGACTTAATTCAGATTCTTCTTTTTCTAGTGGAAGTTTTGTTCTGTCCCATTTCTACAACGGATTACAAATTATTACATTTTTTTCCTCTTTCCATGTGAAAAATATTAAATATTTGCATGTGCATTTGTCAAAACATACACATTTTCAGAAGGATATAGCTCTGCCACCTTGAATCTCACACTAGGAGAGAGGTGGGATATAAATTAAATAAATGCATGAATAAAACCTCTAAGAACAATTTTAAAAGAACCCATGCATTGTAAATTTTGGGAAAGTATGGTTTTTGTGATCAAAATGCATTCTGGTTTGTGTTTAAGTTCAAGATGTGCACACCACTGGCAGAGCTTGGAGTGTGTGGAGGGGGGACGGCCGGGGACGTGGCAATGGGGCATGGGGGTGTGGCCTTGGAGCGTGGGGCATGGCCGTGGTGCGTGGGGGCATGGCCAGGGCATGCAGGGGCAGGGCTACGAGCTGGGACGCCCCAGAAACATTGCCACCCAAAGCAAAGCACGCACTCACTCACCCCCGTTCCTACGTGACTGGTGCACACAGACCGTGGCACTATGTGTGTTCCCCAACACACCGATGAGGCAGTTCAATAGTGATTAGAAAAATGAACTGAAAGAATTTCTCACCCATATTCTTAGCTGTTATTTATTGGAGGGAAGGAATTATAATAACAGCACTATTAAAAGCCTTGTGTGGAAACGGCCTTAAGCTGATTACACACACACACACCTATATGTATATATGAATACCTATACACATAATACACACTCACACATTACATACAACCCATGGAGGTAATGACAGAGAACGCAAGAGTGTGGTAGAGAGCATCCCTAATCCAACACCATCGTGGAAACGGCAACGTTGGGATTGTAACGGAACAACCTGCTATTGAGGTATGGTTTGGAAAGGGCATCAGATCCAAGGCAGTCTGAGCCGAAAAGAAAGGAAGAAAGAAAAGAAAAGAAAAGAAAAGAAAAGAAAAGAAAAGAAAAGAAAAGAAAAGAAAAGAAAAGTGACCTCTGAGCTTCAAAAGTGTGTTTTGCTTTCATCCTTATTTTGTATACTTGAAAAAAATAATAATTTGAACAAACCCCTAACAAGCACAGCAGCCAGGACATGATGCCATTGCAAACATTTATATGCTTTCCACATGGGAAGCAGATTGCTTGAGCATAACAATTGACTGACACAGCGGAAATGTGCTGGTTTATCAAGGAAGGCTAATAATCACAGGACATGGGGGCATAAAATAAAAGTCCTTCTGGGCTGATTTTATAAGGACTATGCATCAAGAGCTTTTGAAAAAAAAAAGCCTAAACGTTTCAGCATAAAGTGGCTGGAGTTTCTTCACACTTGAACCAAGCAGAATTTAATAATAATCCAGCGCCGGAAACACATCCATGCATACAAAGAAATGTTAATGGAACCGAACAGCAATAAGGGAATGATATGTGGGATTAATTGGTATGAACGCACTTTGGTGTAAGAAAGGAGCCTCTTTTTGAATGCTGTACGAAAATGCGTCTGTACGCCTGTTTATCTTGAAGGTCAAAACTGCCTATTCAAATCAACCCTAATTGAAAGCAATGCCTCTCGGTGATGAAAACTACACACCCTGAAATAACCCTTAGTTAGGCATATTATTCTTCCAAATACTAATTGAACCTTTCCTGCTTTCTCAGGCAATGAAAAAGCCTAGGTTCTATTTTCTAGAAATCATCTAGGTGGTGAATTTCTACTTTTCAGCTGTAGTATTTCAGACTGTATACAAGGCTCACATTATGGAATGCCTCATTCTTTGAAACACAACACAAAGAGAGAGAGAGAGTGAAAACGAATATGTTAGAAAGGAGGACTGGCTGCAAACTTTCTTCTTTGCATTATAGTTTTAGGGCTACATGGTTGCCTCAAATGAGGCTTGTGTCTGAAGCAACTGCACCCATTCTAGAGATATTTGGACCTTGCAGAGACACAGGCCATTTCCGCACTACACTGTTACAGTGCTGTTATTCCACTTTCAACATCCTATGGAATCCTGGGGTTTGCAGTTTACGGAGGGGCCTTTAAAATTCTCAGCCAGAGAGCTCAGTAAACTACAACGCCCAGGATTCCAGAGGATGTTGAAAGTGGAATAATAGTGCTATAACAGTGTAGTGCGGAAATGGCCACAGCTAAGAGCCAGTGTGGTTTGAGCATCCTGGAGACCACGGTCTGATTCCCCACTTGGCCACAGAGACCCAGTGGGTGACCTTGGGTGAATCACACACTCTCAGCCCCAGAAAACCTTGTGATAGTTTCACTTTAGGGTTGCCATAAGTCAGAAACGACTTGAAGGTACGCAACAACTATGCACACACACATGTAGATCACTAAACTTATCAATTATTCAAAGTAACACTACACAGTCTACACTATAAATAGCAGTATGGGAGAAGTCTATATGTGCTGGAGAAAAAAAAATGACCCAAAGTCTGATTCTTCATTTAAATAGCAGCTGGAGGCACTTCATCTAACCGTCTTCACCAGCGCCCAGGGTAAATCTCATGTTGTCCAATATTTCCACCAGACAAAAGGCTGAAATGTTGGTTTAAAGTACTCTACGTAATCAGACTAATATTTAATATTCAAAGTATACATGTTTACAAAGAACCCGCTCCAATCTAGTACTTATCAACATTGGAGTTTTGATTGATATTATTTAAAAATGACTCTTTCTCTTCACTCTCCACAGCCTAAAGCCAACACTCAGAGGTTCTGTTTATACAGAAAGACTTCTGCTCCAACCTCCGTGCCTCATCTGTCATTAATTGATTATGGTATCCTGAGTCAAAGCTACAATCAGGTATGAATTTACAGTTAATGAGCCCTCAAAGAGAACAGATCCACCTCAAAATACATGATTGCATAGATTAACTACAGATAGCAACTTAGAATCCATTATACCCCGTATGTTACTCTGTAGACTGGGGGTCCCGGAAAGGGCGCCCAAATAACCAAACCAAAATAAGCAAAATTGGGGAAAATTAGCTGAAGCACTCTCTTGGCTAACGAGAGGCAGGGCAACGCAGCGAGACCTTTTATCCTATGTATACCAGTTCGGGTCAGTGAGGAGTCATGCAGTTTAAAATACTAACAGTTTTTATTAAGCAAAGAAAATAATAAAACTCAAACACACCTAACTAGAGAGGAAGAGAGTTTAGAGAAGTAAGCAATACGCCATCTGTCCGAAGTCCTGTAGACACCAACTGGGGAGAAGGGAGGAAACCCGGTGTGGAGACTGAGGGGAATCTGTGGAGCCGAGCGGCAGCAAGGCGATCCGGTGAGTTCTGGACGGTTTCAGTGATTTCAGCAAAAGTTTGAGTGATTTCAGCTCAGTCCAGTGAGAGTTCCAATGAGCTCTCAAAACGGGGCAAGTTTTATAGGGACAGAACGAACACAGGCTAGTCTGGTCTTTGCAAGAGAACAATGCGTTTTGGTCTGAGGACAAAGGCTCCGAAAGGTCGGAATTTGCATGATTGACTTATGAACCGAATTGACAATGGTATAGCTGGTATGCAGATGCGGCTAGCTCGGCCGTTAAGTGCCTGGCTTGCCAGGATGCTTTCACAGGCAAAGAGTCCTTTTGTTTTACAATCAAGGTGTCTGTTTCGGGTGGCTACCCCCTGAAGCGGAACTGGCTATATCTGGTATTTTACAACTATCGCCCATGACTAGCATCGCACTTGTTCAGCGGTGCCCAACAAACACTCGGCTGATGGGGAAAGAGGGCCAAATTATGATATCAAAATGATATCTTAGTTCACCAAAACCAGACCAGAATGCCGTGGTAACATGTATGAAAATAATACACTTTTAATCAAATGTAATAAATAAGACACTAGAATAAAGCAACGGGAAAGGACATCTTTTAAAAAAGGAACAGACAATGTGAACAAATCTTGCATCATAAGAACAGTTCTACAAGTACTAAATAAATAAATAAATTCCAGATATGAACATTACAGATTACCTATATGACATTAATTTAAGACTTGAAAACAATGATAGTAATTACAAGTATACAAGTAAATAGCCAAAAACAGAAAACAATGAAGTTGGAACCAGCTAGAATACTTTCACCCAGTCAACATCTTCATTTGAACCATTGGGAAGCAGAGTATTCAATCTCTGAGTCCAATGTAGTTCTCTTTTTCTCGATTTATTATATCCTTCCCTGATTTTGACCGCAGCCATGACATGATGTTGCTGTGTGCCTCCAAATTGCTTCAACTTATGGCAACCCTAAGGTGATCATATCATCAGATTTTCTGGGGCTGAGAGAGTTTATGATGCACCCAAGGTCTCCCTTTGGGTTTCTATGGCTGAGCAAGAAATAGAACTCTGGTCTCTAGGCTTGTGGTCAACACTCAAACCACGAAGCCATGCTGGCTCTCAGACATGACATGCAAGTCCTTAAATATAAATCTATTGAGCAATTCTGATCGGTTCACATCTCCAGTGAAGGAGCTTATTTAACAATTTCTTCAAACGTGTCTCTTGGGTTTAGCTGCAGGCAGGAAATTATGCATAATTAGTACTTTTATGTGGCATTAACAAACAATCTTGTTAGTTCATTACTTTTTAATATTTGCATTAATTTCTGGAAAGGAGATTTAGACCAAGTGTAATTTCCATATGTGGGATTCTGTGAATATAAACCTCAAAGAATGTTCATTTTAATCAAAACTATTATACTGTTTTCAATTATTTATTTAGAAACATGCACACCCACCCACACGCACACACAACAATCTCTTGCAAATGCAGTGGCACGCAAATGGAGCACCAGTATGTATTATCGTAGTAAGTCTGGCCTGATCCCTGAAGTCAGGGAAGACTCCAGCTTGGTTAATAAAACATAAGTGGTATTTGTATACAGGCTACATTCCCTAGATATGGAAGAGGCTGTGAGCTCAAAATCACTCTTTGCACCAAATTATAAAATTTTAGAATTCGTGCCAATACATTCAATGAACCAGTCAGCTATGCAGATTTTATACTTTCATCCAGAACAGACAGACTATGTACGCATTGGATGGTTTGTGATGCACAGAAGTGATGGGAAGACTTAAGACTGAAGGGTAAGGGGGAAACTTTAAGGGGGAAACTTTAAAAATCTACATCCACTAACCAGTACCAGTACAAAAGGCACGTATTTGGAATTAAAGAATTCTGAGCCCAGGAATTTGCTTTGAGTTTCAGGACTGAACAAACTTCGTTGTTGTATGCCTGCAAGTCACTAACTTCTCATGGGGTTTTCTAGGCAAGAGTTGTCCAGAGTGGTCTGCCATTGCCTTCTTCTGAGGCTGAGAGGATGCAACTCACTCAGTGGATTTCCTTGACTAAACATGGATTTGGTTTCCAGAGCCACAGTCCAACATTGAAACCATTACACTATGTTGACATTAAAAATAGAATTTCCTTGGCAGGATTGATCTTCTTCTAAGGCTGAGAGAGTGTGACTTGTTTTAGGTCACCCAGTGGGTGATGGAGGGAGAATTTGAACCTTGGTCTCCCAAAGTCCTAGTCCAGTACTCAAATCACTATATCACACTGGCTCTGAATAATCTTTAAAAGAGCTTCCAGGTTGCATTACACTGTCCCAATATATTCCTTCATTTCAGTGGACCTTCATTTCAAGGTTCTAGATAGAATCACATTTTTTTCTTATGACTATCAATTGCAAGTCCAAAATTCTTCCTAATCTACTGCAAACATCCCAGAGATCTACCAGTGAATGCTAATCTATCTTCTGATCAAGTGTGTTCAATCGACTTGGGATGTAAATCTTCCTGAATTTTGTTCCCACAGGCAGGAATGACTAGTTTTGCCATCTTTCTCCTTGTTGCTGATAAGTCTTTGAAAACTGCATAATTTTTGAAGACTGTTTGAGGTTTTTGGCCTTACTCTGTTCCAAAAGGGAGGAAAAAGCATGTACAGACAGTTTTGAACAGAAAATCTTCACAAAAATGTGCATTTTCCATGAAGAATACATACTAGACTTCAAAGATTCCTACCATCTAGTATTCTCCATGGCAGAGAGTCTTTAGACTTGAAAATATCACTTTTTGACATTTGAAAAATATTTCCAATTTTTTTTTAATCATTCTCTGCCATCAAATATGTGGCTTGCTTTTTGGATTAACAGAATGCATTCAGCCTGCACATTCAAAAAGCAAGGCAGTGTGCAAAGAACATTGATGCAGAGCACTCATTTGAAGGAGAAGAAATAAAGAGGGAAAACACATAAATATTTATTTGGTTCCTTTATACACTTAGGTTCCTCTAGAATAGGTTCCTTTTGAAATGACTTCATTATATAAAGTTATAGCAATAATAGAATTAATTTATTTAAGGGAAAATAAAAGCTCTGCCAGTTTAAGACTAGAGTTAAGGATCTGTGTGTTGGCTTAAGTCCCACAAAAGGAACAAAGCAAGGCTGTTGCTTTCCCAGATGTGTTTGTGATCAAAAATGGTATTCTGCAATGTCACAAAATGTCGCTGGAGTTCCTCTCCTGCTACCCACAGTTTTCTTTGGTCATTCAGGGCCAAATCCAGATGCAGTTGGAGATTTATTACTCTCCTCTTAAAAAATTCCCATTTGTCAATCTCTTTCTTAAATTGCAGTGCCTGGAATGGGCATAGAATTCCAGATGTTGTCTGACCAAAGTAGCATAGATTGGTACCAGTGATCTACACACCGTCATGGGCCAGCCTCTTGTTAGTGAGTTACAGTGCGACAAATCAACTATTTGTTGTTGTTGTTGCTGCTATGTGCCTTCAAGTCGTTTCCGACTTGCAACAACCCTAAGGTGAACCTATCTTGGGTTTTTCTGGAGGCTGAGAGTGTGTGACATGCCCAATGGGATCACAAAATTATGAATATTTTGTCTGGATTCTGGTATGCAGTCATATTATGATTTACCAGTACATTCAGCGGGTCCAAATTTATGGGCTTCACGCAAAAAATTCAGACATGACAAATATCTCCTACATTTCTATAAAGTATACCAGGCTCCCCCAAGCACCTTTCCCCCATACTTGGAGGGATGCAACTCACGATAGTCCAGGAAGATGGAATTAGTCACAAAGTCTTTGCTGTTTGTGCATTTGGAATCAAATGGAGGAGATAAAGCTTTGGTGTTATTTTCAAACTTGCACAACAGGGACTTACAGCAGCTCCAAATCCCCACTTACAAAATTAGACAACATCCCATTCTTGGAAGGTACAGAGGGTGAGGAGAGGTGCTTGCTTCCTCATGTCGGATTCCTATCATCTGTTTGAAAACATTACATTCTCCAGTTGGCATGACGTGCTTGATTGACCCGTCAAGTGACTCAGCTCTCCAGTGAAGAATGGCAAATGCAGAGGCTCAGAATCTCAAGGACAACTTGAATCCCTCAAGGACCTTCTGAGTTGAAATTTCTCTTCAGAGCAGGTGGCTTACCTCCAAGCCAAGAAGATCTCCCAACATTTTCCCTTTAAAAAAGCATGAGCTGAGGTGCTGAATTCAGGAAGAGGAGTGGTGTTTTAACCATCATTCCAAAAACAATTTTCTCTCTTGAAATCATCAGCACCAAAGCCTGGAGTTGAGGTGATGGAGGAAAAGCTATTATTTAACATTGTTCCCTACCTATGACAAATGTTGTTATACTGTTGTATGCTTCAAGTTATTTCCTACTTATGGTGAACCCTAAATCAAACCTATCACAGGGTTTTCTTGGAAATATTTGTCCAGAAGGGTTTGCCTTTGCCCTCCTCTCAGGCCATCTCCGCACTAGCCTGTTATAGCATGATGATTCCACTTTCAACATCCTCTGGAATCCTGGGGTTTGCAGTTTAGGGAGGGGCTGGCAGTAGTAGGCCAAGGCAAAAGCAATCTCCTGAATCCTCTCCTAGCTCCTGTGCTCTTCCCCATTAATAGCTTTTGTCATCTTGACCACACTCTGCTGCTGGTTGGCCACACGTACGCCAGCTTTCACCTCCAAAATGTTGGAGAGCACGTTATTCTATTGAACTCATTTTCCTCCCTTCCCTTTTCTTGTGTGTGTATTTTTGGGAACCCCGCCCCCCAAAAAAACCCACACACCAAAATTGTATAAGTATCACAACAGGGCTTAGGAGACAATGATTCACCAAAAAATGGGATGACATTAAGAAGAAGAAAGAGAAGAAAGTCTTTTTGGAATGATATTGATATACGGATCCTTTGCATATTGCATATTATTTTTATTTTAATCAAAGATTGCAATAAGGAAATGATAAGTAATGTGGCAATGGGAAGGAATGGAGTTATGAATTAAAATGTGTGAAATGAATGCAGAGCAGGCATAGACGGATCCACCGATCCCTAGAGTGACAATGAGACGAGAGGATGAAAATTGCTGGCTACTATAGCCAGCAATACATAGAGATGTTAAGATTACTGTTGAAATGTCTGACAGTGACAAGCTCCGTTCCTTTCCAGAGGAGAATAAAGCATTATTCCCCATGTCAGAGATCTAAGAGTCTCCTTTTCCTCCACACAGGAAGGTACAATTTAGCTTTATCAAAGCCTCTGAAATTGCTCCAAGATTGTTGACTTTGCTAAACGATTCATGTACTGATTCCCTCAGCCTTTGCAGCTCGGGCTCCTTTATGAAGTTCATTCTGACATCTCGTTAAGAATTCCAGGAAGGTACCACTTCACCATTTAAAGTGTATTTACAACCCAAAGAGGCCCATGAGTGGGGCTACTGATATATATCCTCTGTTTGGCCTATTCATTGGGCCTGTTTAATAGTGAATGCGCTCGGTTCCTCAGTGGAGGCTGGTGAAAAATGATCCTCTCAATGTGGAGGCCCACCGTGAGGAGATAAGATGTATATTTCACTAATGTGCAAAGGGGAAAGCCATTTGCAGCTTAACACGAGGCTAAATCAGGTTGGTGACTTCAGCTTTTCAGGGAAAAAGAAGGGAAATAGTTTGGATTTAAGGATAGCTTTCATTCAAGATCTGATACAGGAGCAGGCAACTTGGAGCCCTCCAGATGTTGTTCTGTGGCAACTTTCTTATCTTTCAACGATCCTGATTTGCCAAAGAGAGTCCAGATTAATCCTCTGTTGTCCCACTTTTTAAGTTGATTTTAAAATATCCCAGTTTCTTTCTCCTCTTCTCACTTTCCCCCTTTGTGCTCACCTACCTTAATGCAGAAAGCCAATTGTTGAATATTCTTTCCATCTCTAAGTGCAATTATCCAAAGAAACTGGCTCATTCAGTAAAAATTACAATCTTTTTTCCCATCTCTACTCTATATACACTGGTTTCCAAGTTCTTGTTATTATTGAATAGTCTAGGTGGGTAGGGCCATTTCCACACTACACTGTTATAGTGCTATTATTCCACTTTCAACCTCCTACAGAATCTTGGGATTTGCAGTTTAGGGAGGGGCATTTAGAATTCTCAGCCGGAGAGCTCTTTGGCCTCAGTAAACTACAAACCCCAGAAGTCCACAGGATGTTGAAAGTGGAATAATAGTGCTATAACAGTGCCTAAGACTAATCTCTGGTTAGTCAAGAGAGACAGAGACAGAGAGAGAGAGACAGAGAGGAAGAATCAGTAATAGGTAATTGTGTTTTCAAGCAAACCAAGATATAGAATTAGCTAGGTAAGATTTGATTCTTCAGGAATATAAAGTCTATAAATAATTTACCAATACAGCTTGAAGATGATGGGCATTGGGGGAGAGGGGCTAACCTGAGCTTGCGATTGGAAAAAATTCATCTTGGCTCGAAACCAAAACAAGAATTTACAACCGCAGTTATTTCACAAGTTGAATATGAAAATTGAATAGATTGAATAGAACAACCTGGATCCTCATCATTCAGGTGATTCCTACACGTATCTATTCAACACAACATGTTGAGTCATGGTGCTTGATTCAAGACTCGTATGTGCAATATTACAAAAACTGGTACCCGTAGATGTCTGGATATATCTTGTTTTCTAGAAGGGAGCTGGTTGGAAGGCATGTGTTTGCCATCATAGTTCTGGAACATCTGTAGATGCTATTCATAGTGACTTCCGTTTGTTCCCAGATAGACAGGCAAGAAGAAATCATAAATAGTATAGTTCCTTAAAATGAGAAAATAGGTAGGTTTACATCCTATAAGGCACTCTATCTGCTGGGAATCTAGACTGGGTATTAACTTAATGGCCCACTGGATGCAATCTTAGCTCCATATATATGAAGCAGATAGAGGTCTCATCTGAAAAGGAAAGAATTCTTAAAAAAGGAAAGTAGCTGAGGAATGACATTGGTAGAGAGATCACTGTGTCTTGTTATTTTTTTTTTTTTTTTTTGCGATTGAATATACGGAACTGAATATATTTTCATTTCCATGAACTGACAGGAACTTATGAGGAGGAGTTGATTAATAATTTTTAATAAAACAGTAGAGCTGAAACCTAAAGGAGTAGCTTAGGAACACATTCTCCTTCACACTAAATTTAGCTATCTTTCTTTCTAGCTGATTCTTTTCTCTGTCTCTTTCCGACTCTCTGCGGTACCACAACACAGACACAACACACAATACACTCCAGTACCACAACTTTTCTTCAGTTTAAACATAACTCTGCCTAAATTTAGATGACTTTTTATACAGTTTTGGTTTATTTTGGTCAAATTTTGTTCATCCATGCAGCTGTGTTCCTCAATAACTAGTATACGGATCCATGTAGTCATTCAGGCATTGGGAAAAGCAATACCATGCAAAGCAAGGAACAGAGCTTAGTAGCCCTGTGATAGGGCTGGCTGTCAAGTCATTTCCGACTTATGGCAAATCTAAGGCAAACCTATCACAGGGTTTTCTGGGGCTGAGAGCATGTGACGCGCCCAAGGTCACTCGACTGATTTTCATGGCCAAGTGGGAAATCGAACCCTGACCTCCAGAGTCATAGTCCAATGCTCAAACCACTACTTCATGCTGGGTCTCTGAAAGTGCATACCTCCGGAAAAAAGAAATGGAAACATGTCTCAAGGTGCTCAATGGATAACTGATTTATTAATAAAGCTATTAGAAGAGACAACACATTAAATTTCAAATAGGTATAAACAGGCCATAGGCAGTGTGCCAATGTAATAACGATTTCATAGGTTGTAAAATTAATGCATTATTTTACTATATGTTGCCTAAGTTGATGGCTTTATACAGCCCCAGAAGAAGATATCTGAGAGCCTAGATAGATGGAAGTGTGTTGAGCTTTTTATCAATACTTCATTCATTCACTGACTACCTTGAGATATGTCTCCAGTTTTTCCTGCTGATTTTATTGGGTTCCCCCAAGTTTTTGCTTCCGTAAAATTGCACACAACTTGATCTAGTTCTTCAGGCTACAAGTCAAGATATCTGTGACTGCATCCCCATCTGTTGTATAATTTAAGGAAGGAAGGTGGAGCAGTGAAGAAATCTTCAGTTCAACTCTTCTCTGCCAATCAAGTTCGACACCATGTTTTTAACACAAGTTGTAGCTTATGTGAGCCAAAGAGACACCACCTCAAGCTTATTTGCTCTTGGACACCTTGTCCTTTTGGGAGTCCGTAACATTTGAGAGTCCATAACATTGGACACCTTGTCCTTTTGAGAGCCCATAACATCTTTTGAGAGTCTATAACGTCTGAGAGTCCATAACAACTCTTAGCACTTCTCTCCAGAAGTCACTGGACTACAATTGCTGGAATCTCTGAGCGCTCTGGCTAGAATTTCTGGGTGTTAAAGTTCAACAAATTTGGAGATCCAATCTTGGCAATCCTAGAGTTTTTTAAGCGCAACCCAGTGACTGCTATGGAAGAAAACACCAGGGAAGTAGATGGGGGAATAAAAGCCTATGATTTAATACAATTCTCACTCTAATACATTGTGTTACCAACACAGAGCTGATTTGGATAGCTCACAATGGTTGGGAACATTATTTCTTTTTGGAAAGAATGGTAATTGCATTTTGCTGTTGTAAAACACACTAATTCCCTCCCTTATTGCAAAATGGCGCAATTAAATCGTGTCACCACTAAAGATAATTGCCATGTGAAAGATTTTCATGGAGCTTAACACATTCCACCTCTGCTGTGGCAGAGAAAGAGAAAGGTGATCACATGGCCAAGACTAAAAATAGGCATTTCTGCTTCCCTTCTGTTCGTCTGAACTACATGGAAATAGCTGGAACCCCGAGAACCTTTTCGTTCACAGATACAATTCAGCGAGACGATTGAAATTCTTTGCTTTACAACATAACACAGACACACTCCTGGGTGTTTTTGATGATTGTGGACTGTTACCATTTTCTGACAAGCGGTGGAAACTTCTTTCACGCTCATTTCAAGCCAGAATGAAATTATGCATTTACAAGAAGAATCTCAGAATGAAGATGACAACTCAATCCCCTTCAGATTTTGGTTTTAAGTCAAAGTAGGATCTGAGAATGGAGGCGTAGCTGACAAACTGTCTCTCCGCTTCCATTTAAACGGATGCAATAACACAGGAGTTTGTCCTTCTCCATTCCCAATGGCCTTCTTGTAACTCAGCAACAGCTGTTTGGTCACCACAGCAAGTCGTGTGCTCCCCGCTCCTTTTATTCCTTGTTGAGGGACATGAACACATTTCAGGAACTAACTAATGAGTCAATCTGCAGCCAAACATGCTTGCTCCCTTTTGGCCTGCATATATATATATATATACACACACATATATATGTATTTATATACACACACACATAGATTCGGCTGATGTCATTTATCCTTCCTTGCTAATTAGATGAAAACAAGTGACAATGACCTGCTGTGCAGGAACCTAACAGAAAACAAAAGGTTTTCCTTCAAGGGTTTTCTTTAAAAATCTGGGTTCGAAGTTATGCTGCAGAAAGCATCTGCAATGTCAATTTAATAAAAGAAAAAAATCTTTTCAGACTTCTTTAACCAATTCTGTGCTACAGCTGGGATGCGGAAGAACTATATTTGATTCAAGTTTTCACATCCTGTTCTGCATTTCCTGAAGTTACTAATGAATCAGAATGGAATTTTACATAGTTTTTTTTGCATATATCTAAATTTTTCAAATCACTTCTAATGTATATGTTGGGAAATGGGAGACTCTTGTCAACTCTGTTATTCTAAAGACAGACCAATCCACTTCTCTCCATCCTCTTAGTTGCAAAAGTTAACATGAACATTTTTGAATTTATTTGAATCTTCTGGTATGTATTCAACGTGTACCTGCGTATATATTACAGCCTTTTATATGGGAACAGGAAGACTTCCCAACAACAAGGAGGTTCACATTTCACAATCACAACAGTCTGATACCACGTCAGTCATCATGGCTTTGACAGAGAAGCCTGGAAGCCTGAGAATGATGGGATTTAGGGTAGCATAGAGTAGTGCAAAAAGAATTGCACAGAAAATGGTGCTTTGTGCAAAAAAAAAAAAAATCATTTTTGGACGGAATAGTTCTGGAATAGCAAATAGTCACTGAAAACTGTACAGTTTGTGATGACTTTTGTCACAGTGAGGAGAAAAATGGTAAAATTATTCATTCTTGCCTCTGAGAATGAAATTAGGAAGACTTACTTTGCAATTCTATTTACGGCTTCTACCCGAGGAAGTGAAACAAAGCTTTATAACACAAAATACTGCTCCTTTCAAGAAAGATTTGTAATTGGTGGGTTAGGTGATTTTTCCTGATCCCTGTGGGACCTCAGTGGCAGTTGAAGGCAATAAGTGACTGTGTGAATTATGGACTGAATCAGAGAAGAGCACCGCTGTCACACTTGGGCTGAGACAATACAACAGAGCTGCTCCATGGAAAGAGCCGTGTTTAGTTACTCATTAACTGCACTATGCAGCCCGTGTGTTAAATGTCACAGTGGAAAGAATATGCTTCATTATCTGTTTCTTGGTGGGGCAAGGATTCTCGGCACACAAGAAACCCAGGCCATTTCTGCACTACAAGTTATGGTGCTATTATTCCACTTTCAACCGCCTGTGGAATTCTGGGGTTTGCTTTTTCCTGAGGCCAAAGAGCTCTCTGGCTGGGAATCCTAAATGCCCCTCCCTAAACTCCAAACCCCAGGATTCCATAGGAGGTTGGAAGTGGAATAATAGTGCTATAACAGCAGAAATGGTCCCAGTTGGGAAGAATAATACAGAGGGGAGAATTTTTCCCCACTTCCACCCAGTATTCACACATTTGGAAGCATTCCAGAAAACTATTTTGCACACAAATAGGCATTTTTATGTGTGGTGTGTGACTGTTTGAACTCCATGTAGCCAGATTTAAGCACAATAAAAATCTTGTTTGAGAAACAGCAATCCTGTTCTCTCTCACTCTCTTTTGTATACATGCACACAGTTTTATTGTGCAAGATGGTTGTTTTCTATAAAATATTTTTGTGGTTCAAGATTTTTGTTTGCAGGATTGTTGCTTTTTGCATGGAAAACAGCAAACATACACCAAAAAGGCACAAAAACAAAACAAAACAAAACCTAGAAACAAGTTTTGTTCTGGAGGAGTGAAACCTCGTCATTCTCATGCAAAAATGCTGCATGTGAATTTCTCTGCACAATATCATTTCATGATATTCAAATAGTGGGCGAGAACTATACAAGTATTATCATTTTATCCACAGAGGGGAGAAACCTGTGGAAATTATTTGTTCTAACTTGCAAGACAGTTGAATATTAACACCCATAGTTAAATGACAACAACGCACAACAAAGCCAAGGCACAAAATGTGCAACCCGAATGGTTAACCGCATGTATATGTTCATCAGTGTGCAACGAACAATGTGCAACCCTGAACCATGTGCCTCCATGTAAATCTATGCACGCAGAAAGCCATAATAGCATTGTGTAGGCAACTCTATTTTTGCAACCTTGACTTGAACACAAATGTTCTTCTGCAGAGGAAAAAATAAAAAGATGCCTACCTGCTTCTGTAATGGAACTGAATCAGTGAAACTCCAACAGGATTCTGGCCATAAAGTTTTATGAGGTGTCTGACTTTAACCTGGATTTATTGGTCAATATTGGCCACTTCTGTATCACAATACAAAAATATTTGGCACCTTCACAATGGTGAATATCTTCTGTAGATCAAGTGGTAACAATCCCAATTAAAACCATTTATTTGGCACAATGCAACACAATGTGAAGAAAATTCAAAGGGGAAGCAACTACTTCTTGAAATGGACTGTAATTCCTTGACATTTACAGAGATTAAAGGGAAATAAATGTTCCTTTCTGTGCTCACTGGTAAAACTGCATCTAGACAAAGTTTAATTTTGGTCTTTGGGGGAAGTTTATTCTGGGGAACTTGACACATTGCTTCTGTTCCCAGGATAGAGTAGACATTCTGACTTACATGTGCATGGAGATACCTAAGGAGGCCATAAAAAAGGACACTTTTTAATTCCCCTTTATACAGTTTTCTTGTTTTAAGACATTCATTGGCCCAGAAACAACTCCAAGCCTCCATACAGCATGGCCAGTGAGTTATACAGGTAATATTTCCTTTTCAATTTAATAGTGCTTTGTATATATTTTGTAAATGTGTACTAACACAGAGTACATACATAACATAATCTATTATGAGATAACTGAGAGCTTCAGACATGGGATGGATACTGATATTTCCCAGAGCTAGCTTGATGTAATCATTTGAATGTTGGGCTACAACCCTGGAGACGAGAGTTCAATTCCCCATAAGTTCGTCTCAGAGTCACCATAAGTCAGAAACAACTTGAAGGCATGCAAGATCAATTAATTTTTAGGACAATAAATAATATTATGCACACATATATCATGGTTTGTTTTTATCTGATATGGTCTGCTGACTTATTCAATAAATTGTATTTAGCATACTGGTAGGGGTGTGTCTACCACACCCCAATGCTCTGGGTAACAAGGTGATCCAAGACTGTCCCTTCTCATTCCATGCCATTCTATTCCATCTTTTACCTAATCTCCTCAAACAGATATCTCTTTGAAATGAGTTTCCAAGAGTTGTTGTGACAATGGTGATTTAGTCCATTAATGTACAACGGGGATGTCCCACGATGGGACATGATGGCAGAGATCCATGGGTCGTGCTTTTGCATGCTATTGTCATGGTCCCACTGACATCGCCCCAGCTGTCACAATCACAGGATATTCATTTAACAGAATTAATTTGTTAAGCTCCTGTGATCACATGACGCTCCTGTCCTTCCTAGCCATGCAGAAGGGCAGTGAGTGCGATAAAGGTGCTTCCTTCCCCAGCACAGCTGCACTGTGGAAGGAAAGCATGTGTTACTCATGCGCCCTTCGGCAGGAAGCCATCCGAGTGGAGAGGGAAGCATTCCTGTCGCACTCCCTTCCCAGCAAAGGTGCTGCCAGGATTGCAACGGGAGGACAACAGGATCAGGTAGCTTGCAGAAATGGCCATTGAGTTTAAAAGAAGTCATGGATATAAAACCTTTTCTACTCAGGATTCTGAAGGTGGGTCCCTCTTATGAAATGCTTATTGCAATTTATTATGATCAAAAGACTCCAGGGATCTGATCAAGGCTTACTTTGTGAATGAAATATCTTTCCAAAGCCTCAATGTTAAAGATTGGAATAATAATGTTAGAAGGAGGAAAACAGTTTCCTTTTTGTCAGAGAAGAGAAAGATCATCTTTCTTCAAGAAACCCATATTAAAATGGAATAGGCAAAAGGAACTGAATAAATTAGATGCCGGAGAGATTTATACTGCATGTATCCCATCAAAAACTAAAGGTGTTCATATTTGTATAAAAAAATCAAATATCTTGTTTGGGGCAATCAGCCAAATGAAAGATGTGGAGGGAAGATATATTACTTTGGAAGGGGATGTGGTGAATTAGAAGATAACTTTGATGAAAATATATGCACCTAATGAAAGGGAAGGTTTATTCTATCACACATTGTCTGAAGTAATTTTTGAGTTTGTAGAAAGTGCAGTGATCATGCAACATGATTTCAATGGGGTACTAAATGGGCTGTAGACTGGATACAGAAAGAATTTACTCTGTTAGTGATTTCCTGACTGAAGAAAAAGAAAGTTTCTAAATACAAGGGAAATCCTGTTCAATGGAGGTCTCCCATTCAAGTACTAACCAGGGCTGACCCGGATTAGTTTCCAAGATCAAACAGGATTTGTTGCCTTTAGGGTATTTAGACCTATCAAATATTCATATACACATGAGTATATGGATATTCTTAGGCCATTTCTGCACGAGGTTGATACATCATAGCTGTGTTCAATGCTTGCCCTCTGGTCTGCACATTGTACCATTTTAGCATCTTAGTTTTCCTCATGGTTCTGCACGGTTTCAGCTCCTAGAACGGTTCACTGCAATGCAAAACTACTGTATGTGAAAACCATAAAAACTCTGATGTAAATCTCCCAAACCGGTTCTGCTTCAGTTTTTGCCTACGTGCGGAAGCATAGCATTGATTCACAGTGCAGAAGTGGCCAGCTAGAGGCATTCCCAGGCTGTCCCTTCCGTCATTTCCCTCCCTATTTCTCTCTGCCCACCAAAGGACAGGCTACCATCATTATTGTCTTCATGCGTTAAACAGAAAGCAGGAAGAGAGTGAATCTGGTAATGGACTGTTAAGACGTATTTTCTTCCACGTATCAATGAACATACATGTCTATGCACAAACAGAAACACAGAAATGTGTTTAAAATGTGTGTTTTTTTTAAAAAAACAGACCAATCAGCAATGGCGGGGCGGGGTGAGGGAGGGGAATGGGAGTAGCCAGGGACTTGCTGTTGTGGATGCAGCAACCGCTGTTCTCTGCGGTAGTACAATGGAAATGGGGAGTGCAGGCAGCACAGTTTCTGAATTTCTGAATTGGAGTATAAAAACACCACTCTTGGCAAGCAGTGAACCGCTCCTCCCCTGTCCTGCAGAAATGGCCTTATATGCATGAGCATACAAATTCTCACATTTAGAATTATCAGCCTCACTTGCTATATTTTTAGAAAGTTCTTTTTTACTGTAAGAGCTGTTTCCCAGTGGGATAATTTGCCTCGGAGCATAGTGGATTCTCCTTCACTGAAAGGTCTTTAAACAGAGGTTTGATGAGCATCTTTCATGGGTGCTTTAGACATGCATTCTTGCATGGGATGGAGTTGGCTTATATGGCCCTTTAGTATCTTCCAACTCTACGATTATTGCCACAACCAGTTCTCACCTGCTTACGTTGACCCAAGTATCTGTGGTGACATCAGCAATGAAATAATCCTCTGGAATGCTTTCAGTGGATTTTTATCTCAGGACAACCTCCACAAACATTTCTCCTTTTCCGTCAGAAAAAGAGAGAGATGGAGGAGGAGGAGAAAGAAGAAATGGAAGAGGAATTAGTTTGAGCACCTTGGTAAAACAGTGATCAGTGTCATACACTTATAAGCATATGTACTCAGAAGTTAGCCCCACAGAGTTCACGGGAATTTACTTCTAAGTGTAACTTTGCAAATTTCATATGCTGCCTTGCAGAGCCCAGATTGTGAAACAAAGGCCAAAGATATACGAGCAGGTCTCTGCACTGCAAAATTTTGTCTGTAATTGACAATATATATTTGTCCTCTAAGAAAATCTTTTTCATTTTTATGTTCTGCCGTGCAAAATAAAATGAAGTTATTTATTCCTCATCCAGACAGTACCAGGATACAAATGTATGCAGAAGGTCAAGAACGGGAGGGTAGATGAGTGCAGACTTATTATTGGAGTAAAGATGAATTCATGGCATATCCAAGTGCTTGTTTAAATAAACAGATACATCTGCTGGAGTGATAGAACTTTGTTAGAAAATGGAATATCTCAAAAAAAAAAAAGGGAAAATAAAATGGTTTGGAAGGTCATATTCAAAAGGGCGTAGGCGTCTTCTTACAAAAATGTAGCAAAAAATGCAAATTTTAAAATCTTCCAAATACACCAAACATTTATGTTCTTTTGTTTTAGTTTTTTAAAGGTGAAAGATGTATACAATCTGAAGAGAAACCAGAGTATTTTTTTTGCTTTTTGATACAAGGACCAAATGAACAGCAAATGAAACAAAGCGTCAGTGAAATGCTTGAGTAAAATTATTGAAACCTAATAAAGTAGAACCATTGAAGAAGTTGTTGACTCTAACCCTCTGTCTACACATGTAAAATGCTACCCTCTGGCTGTGGAATAACATAAGTCAATACTTAGCTAAATCCCATTGTTTCAATTGATGAACTCTAATTTGAACTGCCAGCAGGATTCAGGTTCAAATAAGATAGATATGGTGTGTATCACAACTGATACTCCATTAGTAGATGCTGAAACAAGGTAGATATGGGAGACTAGATAGAATTAAAAGTGTGTGGAAAAAACCACAGGATGCAGAAGATTAGTGACTGGATGTCCTAGGACAGTGGTCTCAACCTGTGGCTCCCCAGATGTTCGTGGTCTTCAGCTCCCAGAAATCCCAGCCACTATGGGCAATGCTCAGGGCTTCTGGGAGCTGAAGTTTACTAACATCTGGGGACCCACAGGTTGAGAACCACTGTCCTAGGACTTTTTCACCTTGAGTTAAAACCAGTCAGAGGGGGTATGTAATATAATCTGTGCATGCTACCCCAGCTTGGAATAGGAATGCAAAAAGTTTTTCAGGTTCATTTTCTTCCACTTTTGATATTTATGAACCTTAAAATTAAAAACCTTAAGGTTGCCATAAGTCAGAAGTGATTTGAAGGTACACAACAACAAAGTGCCAATGACAGGGGGAGATTCTTTCTAGCCATTATGTCTCACCCCTTTGAAAACTGACTTATGATGACCCTAAGGCAAATCTATCATGGGGGTTTTCTTGGCCAGATTTGTTGCCTTTGCCTTTGTCTGAGGCTGAGGGAATGTGACTTACCTGAGGTCACCAAGTGGATTTCCATGGCTGAGTGGGGTTCAGACTCTGGTCTCCAGAGTCTTGATTTGGGTTCATGAACATGCCTGCTGGCATGTCCCTTATGCTAGGAATGTGGCAGTAGGGTGCGTGTTTGCGGATGCCGAAACTTCTCCATTATTTGCAAATGAGGGAACAATTTCAACACCTACATATATGCCCATTGTCACATTCCTGTTGCAGCTACTACAGTGGCATGGCTTTGTGGACCCCCTGTGAGGGTTCCAAGAAGCCCCAGGGGTCCATAGAGCCCTGGTTAAGAACCTCTGTTCTACACCACTTTCTAAAAGTTCCCCTTGAATCACAAGATGAGAGAAAACCAGTCAAAAATGAGATACAGGGGCTGAGCAAGACCTGAAGAGAAAAGCAAGGGCAGAGTGGAAAGGGATACCAGAGGCACAGATACAGCCTGACAAAGGAGGGGGAAAAATGCCCAAGACTCAAGGGGAGCTAATAAAGAGATGCAGCATACAGCATAAGGCAGGAGCAGACATCCTTTGTCACTATCACCATTCTTGGCCAGTGTAGCCTATTGTTAGAATTTTAGTCCGACATCTGGGAGACCACAAGAGAGAAGATGCTGGAGGAAAGTGCAGAAAGGGCTACTTGAGAAGAAAAAGCTGAAAAAGAGGCAAGAGCTCAGGAAAGAGCAAGGAGTGGGAAGAGAGTCACCCAAAAATCCATGTCAAGAGGTACAGAAGTCTCAATCATGCAGGCATCTGGATTGACGGACAGAGTTGGAGGCTGAAGAGAGAGAGAAACTAATGGAGCTGTTTTTGGATGGGTAAGCAGGCAGAAAGAGCTATGAGATGGATGATGGTGGAAAAGGTCTGGTTGACAAAGAACCTCTGGAGAAGGTCCAAGTGAGAGCCTTGAAAGAAAGGGTAGGCAAAAGGTGGGCAGAGTTAATTTCTGCACTACATTGTTCTAGTGCTATTATTCCACTGTCAACACCCTGTGGAATTCTGAGGTTTGTAGTTTGCTGAAGCCAAAAACTGTCTGACTGAGAGAGTCCTTCCCTAAACGGCAAACCCCAGGATTCCACAGGATGTTGAAAGTGGGATAATAGCACTACAACAGTGTAGTGCGGAAATAGCCTTTTTTGGCTCACTGTCACCTAGATTCTGCTATTATTTCAGGAACAGAGTTGAAGATTATGGAGTCCAAAGATGCTGAACTTCTTCTCCGCCACATACCTGGTTACATGAAAGACCCTTATTCTTCACCAAGTGGTACAGCTGGGTTCCTGAATTCCTGCTTGTTTAAGAAAGTTTCCATTTTTGCTTATTTCAGATTTCTTAAATTTGGGTATTAGATCTTACAGACGTCAGCTGGAAAAAAGTTCTTCGACAAGAACATAAAAACTGTGAAGAAGCATTTCTGTGAACACAGAACGCAATCATTTCAAAGCTAGCATGGGTTATAAAATGCTGCCAAATGAGGGAATTGTGTGATTTACACAGGCATTCCTTATTATTAAGCCATTCTTTGTCAACCCCCATCTCATTTCTGAAGAAGGAAAGGAAGGATATATTGCAAGAAATAAACTGTTATAACAATTGAGTGTGGTATGGCTTTCTAACAGCAAAATGGCTAGGCTTCTCCTCTCTTTTTTCCTTGCCAGTAAAAAGCAGAGTGAACATTTATTGGAAATCTATATGGGTACTTTGAGACAGAGAGCTGGAAGCGACAGAACTGTCAAGTCATCAAACCCAAGCTTCATACCAGGAGGGAAATCCCGTAAAGTCTTGGATAGGTAATGGTGAGGGCAGGTCAGGAGAGAAGCCTGAAGTCCCAACATCAAAGTGAGGGCAGAAACTGAGGGGGAAGAGAAACAGGTGAACACATTACTGGTGTTTGGTTAGACCTGGAAAAAGAATGACCATGGCTCTAAACATGGATGAAACACCTGATTAAAGAACTAGCTAGCCCCAGCCTACCAGGAGATCACAGCCCTTCAGTTTTGATTCCTCTACAGCTTGGCTGGAGGTGCTGAATCTGTACCCTTGGAAATCACCATTTTGGTGATTACAGACAGTGATGGCTCTCAAACCGTTTGGGAGGCAGTGGTTCTTTTCTGGTCACAGCTTGGAATAAGCTCACAAAGGTGTTTTTAACCTTTTGAAAAGCATGTTCTTTGGGACAATTTCCTCCTAGGGGTCAGTGGGCATTCCAAGGACTGGCGGTAATGCGGTCCACAGACCACATGAGTACAAATCGGAGAACATAAATCCCAGGTGGGCTCAGGCTGCCCTTTTGCTTGAGAGTGAAACAAAAACAACAGCCCCCAAGGCCTCTTTGTGGGAACCCCCTAATGGGGTTGGGGGGAAGAGTAATATAAAAGCTGCATTTTTCAGAACAAATCTGGCCCATAACTTCCTTGTAACAAGGTTGCAACTGGTGAAAGTATAGAAACAAGAGAAAATGAAAAAGCATGAGGGGATCGTGTCTCTAGCCTAGTCAGCCAATGTCTCCATGACTCAGATGTCATTTCAGGAAGCACAAGGTGAAGGGCAATAGAGAAGATCTCGAGAACACTGAAGACCAATACTTCATATTCAACTAGTGGTGGTTGCAAGTATACTTGGACTCATGCTTCCCAAAATACCAAACCTGGTTCAAAACACAAGAGGTAGTGGAGTCTCCTCTTTAAATGGATTGAGGTCCCTTTTGCTTTTACAAAGTTAGGTAGGACATTCACCAGCAGCCATGTTACGTAGTTTCAAAGTATATTTTCCATGTATGGCATAGCCATTGGGGTCCAAAAGGCTTTTCTATACAGGAATTTTAAAAGGAAGCTATGAAATATCTCATCCATCTTCATCTTCTGTTTGTCACCACTTATATGCTTATTGTCAGACCTTCGCTTTGGCTTCCATCAACAAAAAAAGGAGCAGATGGCCTAATTAATGTGATTTGGTACAGAAAGTAATGCTAATTGCTCAACACAGCAGCAGCAGCAACAAAATGGAGGGTTATGGGCCATAAAGACCAGGATGGCTAGAAGAAATTACACCCCTTTGCCCTGTGCAGCTAAATTAAAGAGAATCCTTCCTTCCTTCCTTCCTTCCTTCCTTCCTTCCTTCCTTCCTTCCTTCCTTCCTTCCTTCCTTCCTTCTTTGACAATTTGAGCTTCCCATGTTCATGCCGAGCATACAAGGTTTGCTATTCGAAACATTAAGAAGTCAGAGTGAAAACAGCATCTTAGAAACAGGTATGTCCAAAGCGCCTCATTTATTTATTTAATTTATATTCCACTTTTATCTCATGAGTGAGATGCAAAGCAGCTTCCAACATAATTGAAAAGGTCCCAACAAAAACATAACACATTATACGTATTAACACCAGGTAACAGGAGTCAGCAGTGTGATGCAGCAGCCAAGAAAGCCAATGCAATTCTCAGTTGCATCAATAGGAGTATGGTGTCTAGATCGAGGGAGGCACTGGTACCGCACTACTCTTCTTTGGTTAGACTTCATCTTGAATACTGTGTCCAGTTCTGGGCACCCCAATTCAAGAAGGACATGGTCAAGCTGAAGCAAGTCCAGAGGAGGGCGACCAAAATGGTGAGAGGCCTGGAAGCCATGCCCTATGAGGATAGACTTAGAGAGCTGGGTATGTTTAGTCTGCAGAAGAGAAGGTTAAGAGGGGACATGATAGCCATGTTTGAATATTTGAAGGGATGCCATGTAGAGGAAGGAGTGGGCTTGTTTTCTGCTGCTCCAGAGACCAGGACAAGGAGCAATGGATTCAAGCTGCAGGAAAGGGGATCCCACCTGAACCTCAGGAAGAACTTCCTGACGGTCAGGGCTGTCCGGCAGTGGAATATGCTGCCTCGGAGTGTAGTGGAGTCTCCCTCCTTGGAGGTCTTTAAGCAGAGGCTGGACGGTCATCTGTCGGGAGTGCTTTGAGGGTGTTCCTGCATGGCAGGGGGCTGGACTGGATGGCACATGTGGTCTTTTCCAACTCTACATTTCTATGATTCTATGATTAAGGCAACAAAAAAATTTAAAAACCAGACTTATAATAAATAAGCCCTGACATATTGAATAGTCCAGCGCATTTGGTTCAAAATCTCTGGCTGAAATAGGCTGAAGACTTGTGTGAATAAAAAGCCTTTGGCTCATCGCTAAACTGCAAACCCCAGGATACCATAGGATGTTGAAAGTGGAATAATAGCTCTTTAACAGGCTAGTGTGGAAATGGCCTTTGTCACATCCCTGTAGGGCAAACTAGACCTGAGCTTAACTGTGTGAATCCATGGGATGGAAGGCAGCAGTAGAGTACACATGCTATGCACTCAGGATGTACTCTGGAATATGTGTGTGTGTGAAAACTGGAAGACAGAATGGGCTCCCTTAATAGAGAAACATCATCTGGGTGAATACTGGATCTGTACCTTGGCAAGCAAATTATGAATTATGACGAGGCTAGTTTGCCCACTGCTGACAGCTGACTTGCTCGGCGGTAATGGAAACCGAGTACCCCATCATACCCTGCACTGAGCACAATACATTTGTCAATAAAGATCCCACTTGCTCATAAACTTGGCTGTCAGGCACAGAACTCTCCCAAGAACCGGGAACTGTCACTTCCTAAATTATGGCTGCTTCCAGATAAAAGCAACAATACTTAAGATACAAGTTACATATGCCCCCTGGCATTCTTACTGCACTTCCAAGCCATACAGAATTTTCTGAATAATTACATGCATAAAGCATGTCCTTTGGTGATTTGTGTTCCTTCACTTAATGATATATACCGCGTGTTGCATTCAGAATGGTGATATATGCCATTTTGCCTTGCTATTGTCAGATGTTTTCATGATGGGTGTTGCTTGGGAAAAAAAGAAGAAAAAAGATATATGAAATGCTGTTATTTGATATATTTTTTCAAGTGGCATGATTTTTTTTAAAAAAAAGGAAGAAAAGGAGAGAAACAACACAAAGAAAAATGTTTTTAAGTAAATCACCCTCCAAGTGTTGTGAATTACAATTTTTTAAACTTGCACTGGTGGTGCCAACTAATGATCACAATCGTATAACTCACACTATGATAAAACGTGTTTTTTTTTTTACTTTGATTTTATTGTATTTCCTTGCAGTGCTTGAAAGAGTGGAAATCAGGACGAAAAAATATGTGTAAGTAAATGTGAAAGAAGGTACTGATTAGACAAACAAAAGAATTGCACAATGGGAACTTTAACTGGGACTGAACTGGCCCAGTCTTAAAAAATGCAATCTAAATCTATTGTTGCTTTGCCATCAGCCAAACCATATGTTGCACAAATCTTTTTTTTAGTTCTCACAGCTGTGTAGATAGTAGAGCATTTTCATTGCCAGATAAAATACAGTGGATTTTATGGGATAGGGCTCCTGTACCTCTGATAGGTATGCGGAAGAGGGAATTTCGGCAGGTGTTCCTTATGTGACAAGCAACATCTGCTGAAATTTATATTTCTGCTCGATCATTAAAGGTCTCCCGTGTTAGGCTAATGACACTAACAGGCCTTTCAGGTGGGTGGTCACACCCTGGCTAAGTTTTTTTCATTTTGTGAAGACAGACTCTAAGGCTTCAGTACTGAATACACCATGTAGTAAATCCAGAAGTCTTTTAAACAATACCCTGCCATTTATTTATTTTTACAAGGCTGCTTCCTCTTTTAAATCTTCATAACGACAGATTCCCCCACCCCAGAAAGGATATCGGTGGTCTGAGCGCTTAAGAACACTTAGGAAGAAAGATGTGGGAAATCCCTTGTTTTAATTACTAATTTCTCTTATCAAAAATTGGTTGCTCAATAACTAGTTATATTAACATAAGCCTGCTAAGATGACTATGATCCTAGTGAATGAGCAAAATATTGCCTTCTAAAGAGTAATACTGGACCACAAATCATCATCTGATTTTACTTTCAAGTCCACGGTGCCATTCCCAAAAAGACAGTTATGCTATAACTCCTTAGTTATTTCCAGCTGCTAGACTCCAAGGGTGCTGAATTTTAAGTTGCTTTTGTCAAAAATACTTGGCTTTTGCCTTGTTGTTGTTGCTGTTGTGTGTCTCCAAGTTGTTTCCAACGTATGGTGATCCTAAGGCAAACCTATTGTGGGGTTTTCTGGGGCTGAGAGTATGTGATGCACCCAAGGTCATCCATTGGCTTACCAGGGTCAAGCAGGGAATCAAACCCTAGTCTTCTACCTACTTCTTATTTTTTTAATTGATTGATTGATTTTTAGCCCGAACAATCTAAAATATAATCAAAGTTACAATCAAAATACTGTCAAAGAAACAGAAGGCCGTTTCCGCCTTATACTGTTATAGTGCTATTATTCCATTTTCAACCTCCTGTGGATTCTGGGGTTTGCAGTTTCCTGAGGCCCAAGAGCTCTCTGGCTGAGAATTCTTAAGGCACCTCCCTAAACTACAAATCCCAGGATTCCATAAGAGGTGGAAAGTGGAATAATAGCATTGTAACAGTGTAGTGCGGAAATGGCTGAAGAAAGAGAAGGAGAGAAAGAGAGAGAGAGGAAGGAAGGAAGGAAGGAAGGAAGGAAGGAAGGAAGGAAGGAAGGAAGGAAGGAAGGAAGGAAGGAAGGGAGGGAAAAGGCATACAACTAAAGCACAGTAGGCCCCTGACCCCCTGCTCCTGACTGTAATGCAAAGTAAAAAAGAGAAAAAAATAATATTGTACCATTACAGATCCAGCTAAATAATCCTACTAAATTACCACTAACCATAACCACAGATTATAACAGTGTTAGGTTTCTTACTGCTCAGAAAATCCGTAAATGGTTTCCAGTCTTTAAAAAAAAGAAAGAAAGAAAAACTTCAGTTGGCTTATCCTTCAAAACACACAGTAATTTGGCAATTTGAGTCAATTCAGCTACCTTAACAATCCACTCTATTGTCAGCACTCCGTCCATTTTCAAGTCTGAGCAAATAATATTCTTGCTCTTGTTCTCATGCACTGAAGAAGTAACACACAGTTACTACCCAGCAAAAACATTTCTGGTAACATTACAAAAATCAAAAATTTTTATTTGTTTGTTTGTTTAGTTTTGGATTAAACATATACATTTTAGACCAGTAACTTTTCACCTCCTTACTAGTCAACCGCACGTGAGAAAGGAGTTCTCCTTATCTTGATACACTCAACATTGTTCTGAGTCATTCTGGGGCAGTTTTGACAGCTTCTTTGGGGTTAACTACCACCTCCACACCATCTTATACAGGTTTTCTTTTAAATTAGTCAAGATGGATACATACTCCTTCTGTATCAGAGACAGTATATATCTGTATATCAGATGGAAGATTGCATAAGATTTGCATTTGCTTTATATTATAAAGCACTTTGAAATGGTATAAGAATACCAATGAAGACTGATGCTCGGAAACATCAATATATCTGTGAAAACTGAATTCATGGCACTGAAGTCATCCCCGTTCATCCCAGTGATGTAGACTCAAGTCAACAGACTCAGGCTCAAGTCAGTCTTAAGTCACTTCAGTGACTTGACTCAGGCTTGACATGGAAAAAATTATACACTGAGTTGACTCGACCTGAGACTTGCATATTTTTAGTGACTGACTTGCTGCCCTTGGCTCGCTAATATAACACATTCATCCAGAAACCTTACAACTTACCAGTCACATGACAATCTGTCTCAAGCCCAAAGTGTGGACGTTTCTCAGAGGGAACGGCAAATTGGTTAGGCACAGGCGTTGAGATGGGCTTGACGTCTGCGCAGCAGCCTGTCCCTGCTACATATAGGAGGAGCCTTCTAAAACTTTTCCTAAGAGCAGAAAGCGAGAATCGTGCCCAGAGTGCAGGGTGCATATCTCAGAAAGGAACAGAAAATGTTAGGCCAAAGGCTTGAGGAGAAAAGGTCCTTCCTCTTGATGCTTCAGTGATGGGGAATAAGAAGGACATTATTTCCCACTTCTGCAAAAACCTCCAGCTTTGCAAATGGGAAGTAAGAAAGATCCTACTCTCCACTTCCAAAGCTGCAGATGGCAAAATCACAAAAGTAGGGGGCTGACTTTACTTAATTGTCAATCCTGACTTTATTAGACTGTCCAGAAATTCTGGAATACAGGCTAGGGTATAAAGTTGGCTTCCAGACTTGAGACTTGACTTGAAAGGATCTTGCAAGGACTTGAGACTCAACTCTTGCAAGGACTTGAGACTCCACTCTTGCAAGGACTTGATACTTGACTTGAGACTTGGAGTTAAAGACTTAAATACATCACTGGTTCATCCTACCCTCTATATGTTTGTCCAGCTCCTTCATGGAGCATGAAGAAGAACAGATTGAATACACAGAATTGAGTGTAGGAGCAATTTGACATAATTCTGACCTTCCTTCACATCTACAGAGTGTGTGTCTTTTTACCCCAAGACCTGTCATCTACAGATGTGTTCCCTCTAACAACAGAACCTGCATCTGATTTTGTTCAGATGGAGTTCAGTTGTCTACTCCCCTGGGTGTTTCAGAAAGATTGTTGGCATCTCTGTTTTCTAGCTATCACCTCTGTCATCCTGCTGTCAATAGCTCTGCTCCTCAGGCAAGGAACATCTAGATTTCTACCACTGTTTGTTAATGGCAGGCATACCTTGGAAACAAAGTGAGGAATAAAAGCATATGTGTGTGGCAATACGCTGCCTTTCAACCTGGGGAGAATGAAACACGAAGTTGCAAATTACCCGAGGCAGTTGGATCCAGGTCTTGGGGTAAACAGACACACAAACAACATGTCAGCCATGATAAAGAGTGTAAATTTGAACAGATGTCACTTCCAGTGGAGCAGCAGGCAGATTAAACAGAATTGGCTTTGGACAATTTCCAAGGAAGAATAAGAAAATATGAATCACTTGCCTCAGGGGCTCACAGAAACGTAGTCTCCAAAACCTCTTTTCTTAGGAATGAAGGGAGAGGAGAAAGGTAGATGAAACAAAATATACTTGCATCTAAGCAAAAATTTCCTAACAAAAAGTTATATAGATTTAAACAACAGCAACAATAAAAACCATTGACAATCAAGAGGAATGCCTGAGGAATTGGTTACAAATTCCAGCAATGAAGATGGATTCCTCCTGGAATGAGGAGTGAATCAAGAATCCATTTTGTGCACCCCTCAGGATCTGATACAGTTTTCAGCTCAAAAACACATGAAAATAGATTCAGAAATATATACTTTAATTTAAAAAAAATTATCTTTTATCTTTAAGTATACATTTAAGTGTAGGCTTTCATGCAGAGATTTCTTTGTGAAAGGTGTGATTGGTGCTGTTGTTGTGTGCCTTGAAGTGGTTTCTGACTTATAGCAACCCTAAGGCAAGCCTATCGTGGGTTTTTCTGGGACTGAGAATATTTGATGCCCCAAAGGACACCCAGTGGTTTCCATGGCCGAGAAAAGAACTGAACTGGTCTCCAGAGTTGTAGTACAATGCTCAAATCACTACACCATGGTGGCTCTCTGTGAAACATGTAGATTAATGCAAATGTAAGGGATTGGGTGGATTTAGGATGACACATGTAAAAATGAAAAAAACTTTGAGGCCCTCCCCCAAGTGCAAACCCCAGGATTCCATAGGATGTTGAAAGTGGAATAACAGCACTATAACAGTGTAATGCAGAAATGGCCTTAGCTTTGTGGACCTTGAGCCAATATGAGATCAACTCTGGTTTTAAAATTAGCAGGCTTTTCAGTCATTGAATAACTAATGAGGTCTGACCCACAGTTTCCAAGTCAGAACCTATAGAAATGCCTCAGTCCATTGCAATAGCATTTATTTCTATACCGCCTATCAACTAGTGTTATCTAAGCGGTTTACAATGCATTTTAGCTAATTGCCCCCAACAAGCTGGGTACTCATTTTACCGACCTGCGAAAGGATGGAAGGCTGAGTCAACCTTGGAGCCTGGCAGGATCGAACTCACAACCTTGTGGTTACAGTACTGGCATTTAATCACTGTGCCACCAGGGCTCCTGAAGGAATGGCTTGGCAAGCTTAGCATAAACGTGTGGTTCTGGTAATTGCCTCTGGCATTTCTCTTTAAGGAAATACTTCTGCACTACACTGCTATAGTGCTATTATTCCACTTTCAACCTCCTGTGGAATTCTGGGGTTTGTAGTTCAGGGAGGGACATTTAGAATTCTCAGCCTGAGAGCTCTTTGACCTCAGTAAGCTACAAACCCCAGAATTCCACAGGAGGTTGAAAGTGGAATAATAGCACTATAGCAGTCTACTGCAGAAACGGCCTCAGACATGCTATCATGTTGTGATTCCACTTTAACTGTATGGAAACATCCCATGAATTTCTGGGTTTGTATTTGAGAGAGAGATATTAGGATCCTTAGCCAGAGAACTCTAGTGCCTCACCAAACCCCAGGATTTGTTCTATAATTACTGCTATTATTGTGTGATATCAAAGGGGCTGTGATGTTATGATCACAATGTAGGGAATGGGAGAGGCCAACAAATTTACTATCAATCCCTCTTCCATGTGTTTAGCTTGCATGGGGCTATAGAATTTGCATCACCTACAAACTTCCTTTATTCTCCAAAGCAATGATTTCATTATGGATTAGAAATATTTGCAATATGGTAGATTAGTATGAAAGCATGAAAGTCATGGCTCCACCATGATTTTTTATATAGAAAAGTCATGCGGTTCAAAACTCTGGCTGAACACCCCGTGGGAGTGATTTTTGTTGTACCCTTTTTTCACTTTGTATTGTCTTTGTACCTTTTTTTACTTTGTATTGTTCTTCAAATAAATAATTTATAAAAAAAGAAAGAAAAGTCATTAAAGATGAACTGGACTTGTTTTTAGAACCACATGCAAGAATGGTGTCATGTTGATAGTTTTGCTTCCTCCTGTTCATACCCAGATCTATATTTTGTACGTATGCATTCATTGACCACAATGCAAGAGAGTATTATGATTTCTCTTGGACTTTAGTGGAAATTGAGCCTCTTAACTCTGTTGAGTCCCATTCTTGAAAGAGAAATAGGAAATAAAGTTGAAAGGTGAAACAGAAATTGAATAGACAAAATCAACCCTGTGCTGAGTTGTGCTGTTGTGTTTTCACTGAGACCTATCTCTTAGGGCCTTTCCGCACTACACTGTCATAGTGCTATTATTCCACTTTCAACATCCTCTGGAATCCTGGAGTTTGCAGTTTAGGGAGGGGCATTTAGAATTCTCGGCCAGAGAGCTCGTGGCCTCAGGAAACTATACACCCCAGAATTCCACAGGATGTTGAAAGTGGAATAATAGCACTATAACAATGTAGTGCAGAAAGGCCCCTAGGCTTATCCCTTATTAGTACACATGCCGATTCTTCTGTTTGCTCTCACGTAGGAAGCACTAATTCTTTCACTGCAGCTACAGTATAACAGCAGACAGAAGGCATTGTTGCACTGTTGAGTACCAAAAGCACTGAGAGAACTGGGATATAAAAGTCAGGTTGCTCAAATGAGCAACCAAGGTTTTCCTTTTAGCCTTTAAAATGGAATTAAAGTTTCCTTATTTTTCTGTTCCTGTGGTTTATAGTCTATTTACATTCCCTCAGCCGTTTCCATCAGCCCTTTTTTTTCAAAATGCTGATTTTTTAAAAAAAATTTCCAAGAATGCAGTATCCATTTATTCCATACAATCAATCCATCTCTGACTACTTGCTGCCTATCACCAACTTAATGGCCCCCTGGGCCCGGCTAACCACAGTGGTGCTTTCCGAACTTGTCTCTTAAACTAAGATGAATAGCTCCTTGATTGGCCCTGGGGTAGGAGCTCCAGGAAAAGTGAACTGATTCCCAAGGTCCAGTTTCACAGCTGCGGTGCATCTATCAACAAGGTATAAGCGTTCTTAATCCTCACCAAAGCAGCCAAGCAACTGTTAACTGGCACAAAAGCCATCATCTGGGAAGGCACGCTTTGGGGAGAATGCATTTCGCACACAGGTAGGAGCGCCAGCGTTGGAGTGGAGTTATCCTTGAAGAAGAAATCAATAGCAAGGGCAGAGAGGACTGTATCAAAAAGAAGGGAATGTTTGTTCTCAGCATCAACGATGCGACGGTTTTGTAGGTGACTCTGTAGCAGTTGAAAGGTGACTGTCACGTTTGGCTTTAATGAAATGGGACTCAAACAACAAATGTCATAAGAAGTAGGGGAGGAGGACTCATGGCTTGTAGGTCTAGTTTAGCTCATCAGAGTCCCCAAGCTGGCCTGAAGAAAATTCCTATTTTTTTTCCCTCGGAGCCCCATTCCATCAGAAGGAACACATTGCTATAAGTGCATAGCACAGATACAGAACCTGTTGTCATTACGTTAGAAGGGTCTTTGTATTTGGGCTGGGTTTGGCATCTAAGCCATGCTGTTTTTAAGGGCTAATTTTGACTGGCTGAAGGACGTTTCCTTTTTCTAATGTTTTAATTATATTTGTTTTTATTTAAGCCCTGGTAAATAATGTTCAGCAAAAATGTCGTGTGGTGTCCAGTCATTTCTGACTTACAGTATCCTAAGGTGAACCTATCATGGGGTTTTCTTGGCAAGATTTGTTAAGAGGGGGAATTAGAGTTTCCCAGGGTGTTAGCCCTATTGGGAAATTCTATGGAAGCTAAAACTGTAAGGAATCAGCCTCCTTCTAGCAGAGTAACAGAAAAAGCATGCCCAAATTTCTGTGTGGCTTTTCTGATCTGAAACTGACTAAGCAAACAAAACATACGTAGGCAGCTTCAGGTTACAGACTTAGAAAAGTTTCCTAATGGCTTCTACATTTACATATGCATTGGGGAGCCTACTTCCTAACTAGTTAATGAATAGTAGTAGCTTCATTCTTAACTCACCATCTTCTGACGGAGATGCGAAGCATGGTTGGAGAGGAGGAAGAGGAAGCAAAAACGGAGGAGAAGAGAGGAAGAGAGCTGAGAAGGGGGCTCTTTCTTATAAGACTGATGACCCAAGCAAAGATCCTGGGTCACATGATCTGATCACCTGAACATGATAGGTATTTATGATTATGCAATGAAACGACACAAAGGCAAATGGTGAAGCTTTGGCATGCAAAAGAGAAAGGGAACCCTATGCTAACTATGCCCACTTGCTCTAAGAACAGGATGGGGCGGGGGAGAGAGAATGCTGGAATTTTCCCAACAGTTTGCCATTGCCTTCTTCTGAGGCTGAGAAAGTGTGACTTGCCCAAGATCAGCCAGGGGGTTTCCATGAGTGAACAGGAATTCAAACTTGGGTCTACCCAAGTTCTATGCCAACACGCAAATCACTATACCATGCTGGTTCTCTCAACAAGTGTGTGTGTGTGTGTGTGTGTGTGTGTTTGCCTCCAGGTACCCTGTCAATCTATGGTGATCCCATTAATTTCAGAGGGTTTTCTTAGGCAAGGAACCCTCAGAGGTGGTTTTGCCAGTTCCTCCCTCTTAAATATAGCCATCAGCCCCTGGTACCCATCTGTGGTCTTCCATCCAAGAACCATACAGGACTGACTCAGCTTCCAAAACCAGACAGGATCCAGTGTCTTAGAATATAGAGTATAGTCGTAATAAGCACAGTAAAGGAAACGAAGCAAAATTCAAAGAATTCCCATTAATTTTTCAAAGCCATGGTCATCATTTGCAAAAGAAAGATACTCGGGCTCACGTATGGAACATGATTAACTTGCTTTCAGTTTGCACTCTCATTTTAGGCAAATGACTGACAAGCAATTTTTTCCCCTCACCATTAATTAAAGCAAATGTCGCTGGTTAATGCTCTACACCATGTGGAAGGTACAACATTAATGCTCTTTCATTTAACATGCGCACAGATGTTGTTATCATTCTATATCCAAACGCCGAGTGCAAATTTGTAAAGAGTGGAGTGAAGTGCTTCTATGTGAATTGTTGCAGAGAGATGGATGCCGGTGCGTGTTTGTGTGTTTTAAGAGCTGCTAATACAAGCATGCACAATTAAAATGCCCTGGTTGTGTCAAACACAGCAGAATCATTGTTTGTTTATTTTTAAGGTGCTAATAAAAAAAGATTAATGGTGTTTCTTGATAATGAACCAATCTGCTCCTACACAAGCTGCTGAATGCCGAGAAGGTCTGTTATAAGTGCAGAAGCCTGCCTGTAGCTTCTAGCATTCATAAGCATATGAAAATCAGAAACCTTTCTACTTCCACTCTTTTGACATTTCTAACTATAAGTCAGATTCATTTCATGGGGTTTTCTATGATACCCATAGAGGGAAACTTTTTTTCTGCACAGAAACAGGTTTTCGGAGGGGGGATAATCTATGTTTTTTCCCCCTCCCTACACAGAATAAGTTTTCTACAACATTTTGGAATATGGGAGTAATGTTTGGTTCCTCCTATAGCAGGGAAAAAGCTATCAAAATCCCGGCATGAAAACATGAACGAGTCAAGAATTTTTTTTGAACTACAGCTCCCATAATCCCTTACCATTGGTCACGCTGATGCCCTGAAGGCCCAAACTTCTGGAGGGTCAAATGTTCCCCATCCTTACAGGTCATTTTCCTTTATGCCTGTCTTTGTGCAAAGCTTTTTTTAATTTTTTTTAATGAACATAATTTTGCAGAAAGCTGCCAAATCCCCAGAAGTCATCATATACTAAAGGGGAAAAGCCACTCAAATGTCCTCATGGCAGGGGAAAAAAATGCTCTTGAAAGTATTTTTCAAGAGTAAAGCCTACAGAGACAAGATCAGGCTATAGAAAAACCTTTGAGGATTATGCTTCATTGGGAACATACTAGGGATACCAATATCCCTACATAAGAATTTATTTTGACATTGCCGGCGACTAATAATCAGCCAAAGTTTGAAAGCAAACTTACAGCTCAGCAAAAATAACAAAAGAAAAGACTTTTGCAGGGTTCCCTCCTCCCAGCAAGGAACACTTTGAGCTTTCAGCTCAAAGTGCGTTTAAAAAATGGAATTGTTATTGCAAACGCTTCTACGCTCATAAGAATCTGTTGTTATTTTGTGCTGTACATATTCCTGCCGGACATGTCATTCTTTGAAGATGAGTGGCCTTCATAGAAAAGAGATGACCGATTGGAGGGTCCTGATTCTGCTCTGGTATGACACGTCTATAGGGAATGCCAAACAACTGCAGCTAGAACAAACCGTTATAAATTCAGAGCAAATGTTTGCATCGAAGGGCCTTTCTGCCCTGCACTGTTATAGTGCTATTATCCCACTTTCAACCTCCTGTGGAATTTTGGGGTCTGTAGTTTCCTGAAGCCAAAGAACTCTCTGGCTGGGGATTCTAAAGCCCCTCCCTAAACTTCCAATCCCAGAATTCCATGGGATGTTGAAAGTGGAATAATTGCGCTATAACAGTTTAGTGCAGAAAGACCCTCAGTTCTAGCGTTTTCACAGATGTGGTTGGTAGGGATATGAAATAGGACTTTCTCAGTGGTTGCCCTTAGGCTCTGAAACTCCCTTCCCAAGGAGCTCAGAATGACTTTCCCCCATGATGTTCTTCCATTAGTAAACAATGATTATTTATTTATTTATTTATTTATTTATTAATTATGATTATTCCAATGGGCTTTTAGAACAGAAAGTGTTTTTGCTTTTGGTTTTTTTAAGAACAGGCTTTAAAGAGGGTGATGTATTCTTTTGTATTGATTTGTTTTTAATTTTTTTTAAAAAAATTTGAAGCGTATCTTTAAGTCTTTTAATATTGTGAATAGTATAATTCTATTTCACCTCTTTTTTTCTTTTTTTCTGTACTGTGCTTGCTTAAAATTACACATTTGCACATTTGCAGGTTTCACTTTCACAGACATGATTCTTTGCAAGTTTCCCCAGCCCTGGCCCCCCAACTCAGGTGCTTCTTTTCTGGGGGGAACCTTCCCTCTTGGTGGCTCGGATCAGGTCAAGCAGCCCTTTGAAAGCCTGCTTCAGGTCCTCCTCCTCTTCTACCACCAGCCACTGCTTGGCCAGCTAAGGATGGCTCACAGCCTGATTTCTCAGGCCATTTCCGCATTAGCCTGTTATAGTGTGATGATTCCACTTTCAACATCCTCTGGAATCCTGGGGTTTGCAGTTTCGGGAGGGGCCCCAGGATTCCAGAGGATGTTGAAAATGGAATCATTGCTCTATAACAGGCTAGTGCGGAAATGGCCTCAGCATCAAAAAAGAGAAGAGGTTGTCCTGCCAAGGCTCATAAAGGAGATATGCTTTGTCAGCCTGGACCTGTGTGATATAGGGCTTTATATATCATAAGGAGTAGCTTGAATTGGGCCCAGAAACAGACCAGAATCCAGGAGAACTGTAGAAGCAGGGGAGTTGCATGGTTCCTGTAACCCACCCCAGTAACTGCTTTCTCAGTCCATTTCTGCACTACCGTCTTATAGCGCGATGATTCCACTTTCAACCTCCTATGGAATCCTGGGGTTTGCAGTTTAGGGAGCCCCTCCCGAAACTGCAAACCCCAGGATTCTGTAGGAGGTTGAAAGTGGAATCATCGCGCTATAAGACTGTAGTGCGGAAATGGGCTATGTTCTCTGGTTGGCATCTTCCTTATGCATTAGCACTTTTATCCTTATGCATTGGTTGGGTGCATCCTAGGCCAACGTTTGTCAAATGTTTGGATCCCACTGGTTTCTCAAAGATTCTCAGTCAAAGAATCTGGGTCCTGTGATGATAGGAACAAGAAAAACCCCAAGGTTATATGTTTATGGGCTTTCTGTTATTATAATTATCATTTATGGGAAATTTTAAGGAAATTAAAAACTGCCACAGCAATATTGAGAATAAACACTCCAATATGTACAATAATTGGATTCAAAGTAGAAAACTGTAATAATATTCTGGAGCATAAATGAAATTGTTATGGCAACCATAAACACAAAGGGTATACCTTTTAAAAACACAGTGGCATTTTAGGAAATAATTTTTCCTGTCATGGCTAAAACATCTGTGTCTCACTTAGACCACATCCCAACAGTGGTGCCTTTACCACTGGTTGAGAGCCACTGACGTAAACCATCATTTTCTCTACCTATAGATTAATCTGAGAGACAGCATCATGTAGCAGTTTCAGCATTGGACTACAACTCTGGAGACCAAGGTTCGAATCCCTGCTCAGCCTTGAAAGCCCACTGGGTGACCCTGGGCAAGTCACACGCTCTCAGCTTCAGAGGAGGGCAATGGCAAACCCACTCAGGACAAATTGTGCCAAGAAGACTCCACAACAGGTTCGCCTTAGGGTCTCCGTAAGTCAGAAATGACTTGACAGCACACAACAGCAGCAGCAACAACATATTCATCTATTGACAAATCTCCATTCTAGACTAAGATTAATCTACTGCTGAGCAGTCATATCGCTCCATAACTCATTAGGCTTAAGTTATCAATTGCAGAGGCTTGTCTTTAATTTGTGCCAGCAAGATGAGATGTAGACAACCTCTTTAAAAGCCTAGAATTACAGAGATTCACTTCCAGTTGGCTAGCTTGTTGATGGGTGTTCAAGTACACTTATGGCAGCGGTACTATCATCACATGATGCAGGGTGGGTGGATGCTGCTGGAAATGCAACAACACTCCACATTTAAAAGAGTCAACAGTGTCTTTCACTATCCAAAACTTGCCTTCCTTTGGCTTCAGTTAGCCTTGTCTGATTTTGTGAGTGCTTGAATCTTGTGCATATGGTTGCAATTCCACCAATAAAACAATTCAGCTTACTTTGGGGTCTCCAGCTGGTTCTTCCATGCACTAGTACCGGTATACACAGATGTAAAAGATCTGGTAAGGTTACCCCTTGCTTAGAGGCTTCCTCTTTGAGCTAATATTCCCCACTGTTTCATGGAGGCATTGGTTTCACAGGGGGACCCCTGAGTCACCTGCATTTTGGGGTAACAGTTGGGGTCCAAAGGAAAATTTCACTGGAACAGATAGAATTCCCCTCCCATAACTACACCTCCAGGGTATGCACGTTTGGACGCATCTCATTCCCTTTCAGTCCAAGCATATTGCAGGCTAACGTCTGCCTTGCTTTTCTCTGGTCAAACTTCTTTAGGTTGAAGTGGCAAGGACTATTTTTCTTCTGGTTTTTTTACTTCTAGTTTCCCTTCCTGCAGTAAGTTTTAAAAAAAAGGAAAAGGGGGTCAGAAGGATCTACAAAGAGGGAGTAATTCTCCACACCGAGGTAGTTGAGTAATTTTTTAAAAAAATGCTAAGAGGTGACCTTTTGCTTCAGAATGCCACACACCTACAAGCACCGAGGTGCCAAATGAGGCTGGGCAGAATGACCCTCGTTCACCTTCGGCTTTCAAGTGCACGGCCTAATTTCTTAACAGCAATTGCTCAATCATATGCAGCAGCTGAAACCAATTAAAATAATCAGGGAAAATGGCTTCTCTCGTGCCTGTTGCATGGCAAACTCTGGTCCAACTTCCAGAAAAAAATACGAAGTCGGCTGCTCAGACACTCTATTCCTCTAGATATGAGTCCCCAGGACAGCAGTTTTAAAGACTCCAACACCTTGCTTTATTGCTGTGGTTGTTTTCAAGTAATTTCTGACTCCTGCTTGACAGTGTGTAGCTTAGTGACTTTAGTGTTGGACTACGACCCTGGAAACCAGGATTCAGTTCCCTGCTTGGCCATGGAAACCCTCTGGGTGACTTTGGGCCCATCACACACTCTCAGCTGCAGAAAAACCCGTGATAGACTCACCTTCGGGTCACCATAAGTCAGAAATGACATGAAGTCACACAACAACAACAGCAACAACAACGAGGCGAGCCTGCCATTGGGTTTTCCTGGCAAGATTTGATTGGGAGGGGTTGCCTTTGCCTTCTCCTCTGAGGCTGAGAGAGTGTGATTTGCCCAAGGTCAGCCGGTGAGTTTAAACTCTGGTCTTCTAGACTTTTAAGCTGGCACTCAAACTGATACACCACCTTGGTCGTTTCCGCACTAGACTGTTATAGTGCTATTATTCCACTTTCAACATCCTGTGGAATTCTGGGGTTTGTAGTTTACTGAGACCAAAGAGCTCTCTAGTTGAGAATTCTAAATGCCCCTCCCTCAACTTCAAACCCCAGGATTCCACAGGAGGTTGAAAGTGGAATAATAGCACTATAACAGTCTAGTGCAGAAATGGCCCTTGTCTCACTTTGCTTTTACCCCTTACTTATGTAGGGGGAAAAATGCATGTGCTATTTTTCTCTTAATCTGGAGAAGTGGCACCAAGTAGAAATCATAAAAAATATATGTAAAAAGTTTCCAAAATTAAACAAAACATATTTTTTTATTTCATTTTTATCCCGTCTTGCCACTGGAAAAAAGAAAATCAAGCACACAGCAATTAACTAAAGTATAACCCAACCAAAATAATTACTGAAAAAAATGATGCCATGAAACAGCTAAAATCAATAGTCAATAAATAGAAATGCATCAAGAAAAGAATGAAAAGGCATCAACATACTGCAACTGACCAACAGAGTTAAATCCATGTCCCAGTCAACAAAAGTAAAGACATTACAAGCCAACAGTTTAATGGACTTTATAGACTTGTGCCAGTTCCAAATTTCTCCTCTACCAGAGACGGGCAATGATAGCAGGTCCACTCTTACGCATCCAGGGCTACAGGGAGTACTCAAAAAAATGTAACAAAAAGAAAAAACAAATTGAGCAGAAGTCTACTTCTGGATCTCAAAAACATTTTTTTTTAAGGAATAATAGTGGCATCTGGAGACTTCCAGGAACAGTGATTGACTCTTATTTTTGGCCAGAAAAAAATGTTCTGGGCAGTCTGGAAATGTTGAGGGCTACAAAAGCATCCTTGGAAAGTCATAGGTGGTCCTCAGGTCACTCTTTGCTCGTCCCTGCTCTCTAAACTACATTGAGGCAAAAAGCACCCTTGTCTTGAATTTCAGAAGGAAGTAAGCATACTACAATGTTGCTTTCTGAAGCCTCCAGAGGAGTTCTTTTCAAATTGCCATATGGAAGGAATCTAGAAGGCTGTTTGAATCTGCAATACAGAAATGCTCTGCTCTATTGAGAGAAGGAAAAGAAAATATTGGTTCTCAGTGGAGTAAAAATAAGCCATGGATGTATGTTTTTTATGCTCTAAATGTCTTTAAATGATCAGGCGCCTTCCTTGAGTAGTTGCTTCTCTTTTGAAGCATCTTTGCGAAACAGTTTGCGTTTGCATGTTTCTATTGCTAGCACTTCAGACCATATTTTGGAAAACTGAAGCTTTTACTCACAGAAGTCATTTCTCTGCCATTTTATGTCAGATGAGAGAAAATGACAAAATAAACAAAGGGCTCTGGCTTTCCTGTGCCTGTCACCTTTGAAGCTCTCAATCTCCCAAGAAGTAGCTGAGTATCTGCGATGTGATGGAATAAATACCTACTTCCTAGCCCTTCTACCTTGTCATCCCTCACTGATGTCATTGCCATTGCCACTATCCATTTCTCCAGACTACCTGGAGTTCCCAGATCTTACAAAAGAACAGAAGGATTCTCCTTCCCCAAATTAAACCTTGTCCCTCCTCCTTCTTGAACCCAAATCATGATTTTTGGAGAGAGCAACTGATGAGGAACCTACTGAGGTTTCACCTGGGCTTTTGCTTAAGGTGCCCTAGGCTTCAACATAAAATAATATTTGTCATGGTCAATAGGGAGTTCTACCAGAAACTGTCAAGCAAACAGCAAGTGAAGGTTGCATCCAGCACGTTTGGATGGCGTGGGGCTGCCTTTGAAAAGTGCTCAGAGATGCCAGTTGGTCCAAAGAGCTGCAGCTAGATTGTTAACTGGGGCTGACTACAGGGAGCACACAACTCCCTTTTTTTGCAACAGATCCCCTGTTTCTGGACACAGTTCAAAGTGCTTGTGATGATCTATAAAGTCCTATCTGGCTTGGGACCAAGCCATTGTGCTTCCATTTGCATCACTCGAGAAGCAATGTGGTCTAGATATGGAAGGGCCATAGGAAGTACAACTTCCTGCTCAATGCAAGAACTCCAGTTGGAGCATTCCCAGCAAGTAGCTATCCAGCCTCTTTTTTAAAATGTCCAAAGACAGCCTGTCCCATCACTTTAGGTAATGTTTACTCTTCCCCCCTTTAATATTCAAGTTCCTTCTTATGTTCAATCAGAATCTACCGTCCTGTAACTTAAAACCCTTAAAGATGGCCCTACCCTCTGAGACAGCAGAGAACAAATCTTACACCCTCCTCTCTTTGACAGCTCTTCAGATTTTGAAAGAGTGCAGTCACGTCACCTCAACTTTCTCTTCACCAGACTGAACAAGCCCAACTCCCTCAATCTTTCCTTGTAAGTTTTGTTCTCCATACCTCTTTGCTGCCATTCTCTAAATCTGCTCCAACTTGTCTATATGCTTCATAGAATGAAGTATACAGAACTGAACACAGTACTCCAGATGAGACCTGACCAGTGCAGAATATAGTGAATATTCTGTTGGTGCCACACGTATTCCCTTGCAGAAGTGGTTGTACTCTTTTAGCCATTGTGCAACATATTCAGTTGATGGTTGCATAAAAAAGAGTTCCACAAGTGTAGTCATTTCATATGGGTCTAAGTCCTAGTGTTAGCCTTGACTAGAGTAGAATTATTGTGGCCATTTCTACGCTAAACTATTATAGTGCTGTTATTCCACTTTCAACATCCTATGGAATCCTGGAGTTTGCAGTTTAGGGAGGGGCATCAGGGTCCCAGGATTCCATAGGATGTTGAAAGTGGAATTATAGCACCGTGACCAGTCTAGTGTGAAACTGGCCTGAGTCTGTGTGTGGATTCAATAGTTGAGATTTACTGTGGTTGGAAGGAACCAGAAGGTTTGCACTTGCCAATTCTAAAATAGCATCTAACTATTTTTCAGTGCCTTTAATGTAATACTTTCTTCACTGGGGTTGCAGAAATGACCACTCTGCATTCCCCATTGCTTAATGCGACAACAAGAAGGCACATTGGCAGATAAACAATTGATTGTACAGTATTCATATTCAGTAGAAGGGTTGCATTGTGCAACCATGGCTTAACTGTGTGAGTATGGATGTAGACCACACAAGCATGATATAGGATCTCTCCCCATCAGTTTATTTTCTTTTCCTGTCTTTCACTATCTCTGCTTTAAAACATTTGTCTGCAGCCACCTACACTAGTTCTTTCTAGCATAGGAGAAGCCATCATCTCAAAAGGGGACCCAAGACACTGTGTCTCTCCAGAGTGAAAGTAGTGACTGGTAATCAATAATGTCCATTGTCCTTGAGTCTGTAATAATAGGCAAAATCTCCCATGGGTGTTTTCATGGAGGGAAGGAGTTCCTGAGAGAACCACATCAACACCAGAGAATGAAAGCCCAAGGCAGCAAAGTCATTTTGAGATCAATTGTGGAAAGGGTTGCTGAGTGTTAACTAAGGCCCTTTCCTCACGGGGGGGGCCTGAAACGGGGCCGTGCACGCAGGGGCAGAGCTTACCCGCGAGTGGGTTGCTCTGTCCCTCTGAAGAGCACGGATCCGCCGTTCCAAATGCCGCCGAATTTCAGCGGCGCTCCGCAGCGCTCCACGGCTCCCGGTGGCACCCAAAATGGCGGCTGGCGGCTTCCAGTGGCGCTCCGCCAATTAGGACAAAGCGCCAGCCGGAAGCCCACCCCCGGGCAGATCTGCAGGGGCGCGCTGCGGCGTCTCTGCAGTTCTTGACCGGGGGCTGCTACGGGGCAGCGCGGGTAAGTTTTATAAAAACCGCTTTTGATGGTGGTTTTTATAAAACTCACAGCGCCACCCCCGGGTCTGCACTAGAACAGTTTGAGGTTTAGAACGTCACTTTTTTTAACTGCTCTAGCACAGACCCCGGTGAAGAAGACCTCCTGGAGAGGTAGCTCTAGCGTGGGCAATATGCCCATGTGGAAATGGCCTAAGTGTCATTTGTTTGTTCCGTACTTCAGTCTCTTGTGGCATTGCTTTATAAAGTTTGAAGCTGGAAATATTACAGAGTCTGTGCAATGGAGCAGCAGAGCGTGTACCACCCAGTAGATCATGATGTGAAGTAAATGCAATAGCCACATTTTTAAGGACCAGCGTTTGAATTTAAAATGCCTCCTGCTTCATTAACTGCACTCATAAGATTTTTTTAAAAAATAGCAATAGCAATAGCATTTTTATTTCTATACCGCCTATCAACTAAGTGTTATCTAAGCAGTTTACAAAGTATTTTAGCTAATTGCCCCCAACAAGCTGGGTACTCATTTTACCGACCTGCGAAAGGATGGAAGGCTGAGTCAACCTTGGAGCCTGGCAGGATCGAACTCACAACCTTGTGGTTGCAGTACTGGCATTTAACCGCTGCGCCACCAGGGCAGAAATAGGTGCACAATACGATGATTTTTTTAACCTAAATCAATTTCACAGATTTCATCCAGTCACCACGAATGTTCTCAGAGGCCTTTCACAAACTAGAGTTTGGGAAGAGGCTTTTAAGGTAATCATTTACTGTTGGGAATTAACATCATCATAAGTGATTTATGATCATATAAATCAAAGTATGCTGTTGTACAATGTCCGTGTTCTCTAGAGGGGAGGTGGCACCATTTCGTAAGCAGAGCTGGCAGTGTGACCATTGTGCCAACGCACAAATGTATCCCAATGTGCAATATGTCCTAGTGTGAAGTGTGTCCCAGTGCATAATGTGTCCCAATGCAAAATGTATCCCAATGTACAGTGGGATCCTTCATTATGTAACAGGTCATCTGCAGTGGTGCCTCCTGGGGTTTGCATTTGAGGGAGGGACACTTAGAATTCTCAGCCAGAGAGCTCTTGTGCCTTAGTAAACTATAAATCCCAGAATTCCACAGGAAGTTGAAAGTGGAATAATAGCACTCTAACAGTGTAGTGTGGAAAGACCCTATGGGAGCCACAGTATAATTCACACTGGGATAATAGATGTAAATAAACAAGGCTTTAGAAGTCTATACACCAAAGCATAGACTTTGGGAAACAAACAAGACAAGCCTGACTTTCTAGCACAGGAAGGCAAAGAAGAATTTATAGGTATAGCAGAAATTGGTGGGCTGTCTTGCATGCATGGAACTTAGCAACTGTAGGATATAATCTGTTCAAAAAAACAGAAAGGGGAAAAAGTAAGGAGATTAACATTATAATGATAAATTCACTTGTACAGAAACCCACGCAGCTGGACCAACTGAGAACAAAAATAAATGGAGAAAGAGATAAAAGCAACATTGTGATAGGAGTTCACTACAGACTACCAACCAAGATGAGGTTGTGGAAGATCCTCTTCTGAAAGATATCTCAGAAATCTCCAAAATGCAAGAAATGATAGTAATGGGGAATTACAATTATCCTGGGTTGTATTTTCCCAGATTACACACAAAGAATCTAAGAAAATATGTTATGCACGCATTATACAGACTGTTTAAATGCATAATATCCATCATACAAAGCAAATAAACAGTACAAAATATACAGAAAAAGTAACAATTCAGCAATTAAGATCCTGAAACATAATAAAAAAAATGGTATGATCAAAAAAAGGGAGAAAAAATATCCAAATATTACATGTGTGTCTGAATGATAATTTTACAGATCTTAGTAGAAAAGAAACTTTTGAACAATTTATTTTATATGTTTATTAGCATCTGATAATAAATAAATCAAGCACAAGCCTGAAGATCTACCAAAGGGAGTTATTTGAGAGAGGTGTGTACGTCGAAGAAAATCAGCTTTTGTTTCCCTTCTGCCAAGCAGCTTCAAAAGAAAAGACTTTTGAGTGGGAATTTAGTGAAAGGGAGCTCGGTCGCTCCACATTATGTACATAATGAGCTCATCAGTAGCATAAATATGCAAATGAGGCTGCCTAGATTGGGAGAGGGGCTCGAATAGAGCTATCCTTTACGCAGTGGGAAGAGAGGTTTCATCCTTCTGTCTTCAGCCACTTTCCCCCTAGAATTTGCCTTCCCAAGCATTTCTAACACAACGGTCAGAAACGAAAAATGTCTAATTGGTTCCAGTGGAGGTGTTTGTTTGTTTGTTTTGCTTTCCTTTTGTTTTACCTTTTTAAAAAAAAAAAATCCAAGATTGTAAATTTCCCCTTTCCCTCTTGCAAAATGGCCCCAGTCTAGATCAGAGTGGCCATGCACTGTGTCCCCAATCTATGTAAGGTGCTCCCAATCTAGATCAGGGTGCCCATACTTGCTCCAGAGCAAATTTTAAAAATGCAGACGGGAGTTGCATGCTATATAATTTGAAGCAATGTGTCATTCTCTTCTCGGAAACTTTCTTCAGGCTGGTTCTGGAAGCTAGCCGATTCCCTCAGCTGGGCCAGGAAATCTGGTTTGTAGTTGCTGTTGTTCTCCAAGTTCAAATCTTGACTGACTTGGGACCCAACCTTTAGCAAAGGTTAGCTTTCTTCTGTTACCTTGGAAAAACCTAACTTTTTTCCCCCTCCCCTTTTTCTTGCTAAGAGCTCGCCGCAAACAACATCACATTTCAGGAAGCTCCGAGTAATGAAGTCCATCCTGAGTAGCTCTTTATATAAATCGGTCTGGAATTGAGCCAAACCAACACACACCATAGTCAGAGTATAAAAGAGGGATTGCAATGAAGTATATGTGGTTTTAAGGTCCCAGGTAGAGCCAATGGATTCTGACATGCATAGTAAGAAATAGAAGTTTGTTTTAGAAAGCAAAACAAACCAAAATAAACACCAACTGAAGCTTTATATTTGAGTCTCAATAGGCACACTTGCGACATTTAGATAAATAGAAATTATTGGAGGAGACAGTAATACAAACAGGATTTTTTTATCCGTGTAGTTTTAAACACAAGATAAGGTTTCTTTGAAGGAAATGAACCAGAGAATTTAACTGGGGAAAAAAGGAGGGGGGATTGGACATGTCTGCATATTTATAAAGCACAGAAACACTGGAATAATTTCACACTGTTTTACAAGGGTCCCCTTGCCTGAGGCATCTTTGTTTTTCTCTGTTTGTTTGTTTTTCTTTCTTATTTTTTTAAAAAAAATATTCCAGGCAGATTTCATGTTCACAAACGAATTTTTAAAAGTTTTGAATAAGCAGCGTTGCTCCAAGAATTCAAGCTTACAAACTAGGGGTGTAATTCTTCACTAATTTTTTCCTCAAAGGAAACAATGAGCAATTTTTGTAGCTTAATTCTCACTATGAGAAAGTCTACAGAATCCACAGTTTTTAAAGCCTATTCTCAATTTGAGGCTTATTCTATACAAAATTTGCGCTTGGTTGTTTTACACAAAAAATAGCATTTCTGCAGAAAATAATATCTGGATGGAGAGATTGTTTTCTGCACAGAAAATCCTGTTGCTTATGCAAGAATTTTGCACAAAAGTCCCCAATCACAGAATTATCTGCACAGGGAGCAACAGGTCCAGTGCAGAAAATAACATTTCACTGAATTTTGTGCAGAGTATATCCTGTAATGCAAAGATTCGCATCAGTTGAGAATTCTTCTTGTCAGGATTTCTTTACACAAAAACACACCCCAAAAAATATTTGACCATTTTCTGATTATTATCAAATATTCTTTCCATTCCTATTGCAAACTTTAACAACAAAACAAAAAACAAAAACTAAAGGAAGTAAATCTCTTTGTGCTCATTGGGCTTTGCTTTTTATTATACATCTGCAAGACAGCTCTGCCTGAGATAAATCCTATACAGATTGGAGTAAAATAAAAAATAATAATAAATGCAATGAGACTTCTGATTTAACTGTCAGTCACTGAATATCCTTCAGAGGATGTTTGTGTGCTTAGAGGCTTAGCTGGAAGAAGAAACAGAAACACTACTAGGGCTATATGCACAGTACAAAATCAAAGTAGTGTCACTGTCTTGGCTCCATCCTATGGAATTCTGGGATTTGTAGTTTCTTGTGACATCTAAAATTCTCTGCCAGAGAGCGCTAACATTGTAGTTCATGTGAGAGTGCTAGACTGCCTAGTAGAGAACACTAAGCATCTCACCATACTACAAATCCTGGAATTCTTTAGTATAGGGCGACGGGAGTTCTGTCATTGTGAAATTATACAATGTTTTGAGTGCCCTCAAAACCATGCTTTCTCATGGTTTTGATTGCCCACTCCAGCTCTCCCTCTGTGATGCACCTTCGATGGACAATCTTTCTAAAATTTTCTTGAATGCATACTACTGTGAACGTGCTTGGGGCCTTTCTGCCATACACTGTTATAGTGCTATTCTTCCACTTTCAACCTCCTGTGGAATCCCGGGGTTTGTAGTTTCCTGAGGCCAAAGGGCTCTCTGGCTAAGAATTCTCAAGGCCCCTCCCTAAACTGCAAACCCCAGGATTCCACAGGAGGTTGAAAGTGGAATGGTAGCACTATAAAAGTGTAGTGTGGAAAGACCGTATATCTCACCTGACTTGGATGAAAGACTTCTAGGGAATATCAGAGATCGTCCACAGAGGACTAGGAAAGAATCTTACCTCAAACTCTGGAGAAGCAATGCCAACCAGAGTTAACAATGCTGGACCAGTGTTCTGGTGTGGCATGAAGCGGTTGCCTATATTCCTCAGAAGTTCTTAGGAAGGAAGGGGAAGGAGGCAACTATAGAATTGTATATCTATATATACATATACATACACACATACACACACACACACACACATATATATAAGAATTGTATATGTATATATATATGCCTGTCCAAAAGATTGACATCTACCTGAGAAGTCCACCTTTAGGTCCTTCCAGTGGGAGCGACACACTGTGTGAGGACATGAGAGAGAACCTTCTCTACTGTGGACCACTGGTTGTGGAATGCCCTCTGCTCAGAGCTGGGGTGGCAACTGGGTGAAGACTAGGGGGCGACTCCTCCTGGCTCCTTCTCTGCAGGTTGCCTCTGCTCCCACAAACAACAAGCCCAAATACTTCTGTTTTCCTCTTCAGTTCCTCTCAAAGCGGCACATCACTTCCCACAACCATTTGGGAGGATGCGTAAAGGAAAACAGAGGTATTTAGTGCCGTGTGGGATTCTGGCACACTTGCAGAGGTGGAGGGGTATTTCTATGGGTTTTCCTGCAGTTTAGGGAGTTTTTGCATTTTTTCGGGGGGGGGGATTTCAAAACATGCTGTTTTTTTAAAAAAATTAATGGATGTTCTTGCAGCTTTGGGACACTAGTGGGAAGATCCAGGGGCCACAACTTGTAACTGTTCAAATTTGATTTTAAAATTATAGATTTTAATTTTTTTTTTTACTTTATTTGTAACTGTTCTGAGTTTTAAATTATTTTAAACTGCTCTAACTGATTTTATTGGACAGTATCCTGAATACAGGTCAGGTGATAGATAGATAGATATTTGGGCATGAATTTAGTTACCATCTGGGAATAGTTTGCTATGGAGTTCAACTTTGATCAGAATTTCAAACCTACTTAGGGTTTTCTTCTGGTTTCTCTCAGAGTATGTTCAAATGCAGAAACATTGGCTTTCTACATAAAACACTGCAAGGCTACTTTTGCTCTGGATATAATTTCAAAGTGGTTTGCAAAGGCAAATATTTTTGACAGTTTAACTACAATAACAAAACTTCCCCCTTGTTAAAGCTCCCGAGATGGGACTTAGAGCTGCATACTGTAATCTGCCCTGGGTTTATCTGTTATTTTCTCGGAATTGAAAGAGACTTTGTGACACAATATTTGCCAGGAGGTTGGGAGAATCTGTTTAAAAAGCCCGAGGCAAATTGGAAATATAGCAATCAATAATGGAGTTTTATTCAGAGAAAGAATTCAAATATCAACCCAAACAAAGGCATTTTGATTTATGCCAGCACGTTCTTTTCCACGTGAAGGTCACTCAGTACAAAACAGCTCGTTGCTTTATCTGGTTGGGTTTGTTTTCACTCCCTTTCCCAGAGACTGAAACTGAAAAAAATGGGGCTGCCTAGTTGGATCCAACTTTGGGGTGAAGCTGCTCTGTTCTCAAAGTTCATGTGGTTAGGATGTTGGATGGGGATTTAGGAGACCCTAGCTTCAAGTCCTCATTGATGTTCACTTTGGGCCAATCGCACCTTCTCAGCCTGACCTACCTGCCAAGGGTGTTGTGAGGATAAAGGATCGAGGAGAGCCAGGTACCTTGGGCTCAGAGGAGGAAGGTGGAGTACAATAAATCAATAAATATTGAATGTATAAGCTTAGCCACAAGGAAGGGAAAGCAAAGTAAATGAAAGGGGGGGAAATGGGACAAACAGAAGAACCAGGCATCCTTGAACTGGAGTGTCAGTCAGTGGCTCACTGAAACCATGCAGGGTTTTAGTGTGAACTTTAAAGGACCTTTCCAAGGTTTAGAACCCTGGCTGGCATCCTGTTCGTGAAATGGTAGTGTAAGTGCAGCTTAGACCATCACAGCTTTACTTTTATGGTCATTGTGCTGTTCAGAATTCTCTTTCAACTTTGCAAAGACTCTCATCCCCCACAAAAAATCTTATCTTGCCGTCAGTGCAGCACCCTCGCGCCCCAATACAGCAATTTGTATGATGCTGGAATTTGGAGACATGAATGGGGACACACCTAGATATTTTCTTGTACCTGGATTCAGTGCAAGGGCGATATCATCAGAGAACTCACAAGTACCCCTGGAGGTCTTAACAGGTGCCTATTGTAGTGAATCCAGGTACAGCAGGGAAACTGTGCAATGGTAGGGGGCTACATTAGTCCCTCAGGGGACCCCGGAGGGCTGAACTCACTCCTGAAAACACACACAAATGCACCCAAACGCATGGAGGTCATTCTCACAATTTTGGGGAAATCTTCTGGCCCATTTTAAGCCCAGGAGGGGCATTTTTTAAGTGATCCCAATCTCAAGTGATTTTGAAATATTTTCACTTTTTAAAAGCAGTGTGCAGTTTCTCTGACATGGTTTTCTTATTATTCTTGTGTTACACATTTCTGCACTTTCTTTTGAAGCAGCCCAGAAAATTTCAGTTAGAGGTGTAATAGATAAACAAACAAGAAACCAGGTAGAGCCTTTGTGTCAAGCAAATCAGTCAATCAATTAATTGTTTAACACTTGCAGCCTTAACATATGGACACAGCACAATAGAACAGAGAGGTCTATTGATAGCTGACATTTGCAACTCTCTTATATTTACTCTTCTGCATGCGCTTTTAATAAATATACTACCTATTTTTTTTTATATCGTCTGTGCAGGTTTCCACGTTGCGGAACTGAATGCAGAGCGTTGCCGTAACATTTGTGTCCAAATCTTTGGTATTAGAACATTTCCAGCCAGCAAGTGCCAATCCACCAGTCATCAAGCTACGCCATTTGGCTTAACTGGAAACCTCGAAGCATGCCGAGCAAGAGCAGCTAGGCTTTAATGGTCTAAAACCTCCAAAGTGGGTCGTAATGTAAAATGGATTGCTCATCAGCTGGCATCGGAGGCCATGTGCGCCATATGTTTTCACTTACATTTCTCTTTAATTCTAAGGCCCAGTGCATTACATATCCCATAATTCTGCCATGCCAGACTTTAGAAAAAAAGAGGAAAAAAAGGGGAAGAGATTCAGGAAAACAAGGCAACATTGGTTTTGAGAACCACAAGCCAAATCAGGCTCCAGGAAACCAAAGGCAGCTGAAGGCTGTGGAGCTGTAAATTGCAATTTTTCATGCATGGAAGAAAAGGCTCACTCAGTGTATAATTCACAAACTCTTGTATGCACAGGGCCTTACAGCATCAGCCTAAAATAGAGGCTCCATCAGAAAGAAAAGAGAGAGATGAAACTTGATAACATGTTTTGCACCAATATAGCCAAGATCTGGCCAAGATCTTCCTTTCCTCAAGGTTGGGTAGTGTAGGTCTCCACAGATGGGGTTATGTGTTGACTATGCTACTTGGACCCTGGGTTGAAGGGCTATGTTGGGCACCTGAAGGCATATTTCAATGTGCAATCAAATGCACAATTGCACAATTCTACTCCACAACATTGAACTGAATACAGATATTCATATGAAATATACCTGACCAGTTCCATAGGGAAAGTTACACATTGGTGGAGGAATCAACAATTGCACAAAACCTTCCTAGCATCTAGGGAAGCCAAGTTCAATGATGGCTGCAATTGTGAAGCACTTACACCTGAGGAAGGCCCATAGAAATAAATGGGAGTTACTAGTGAAGAGGAAGTATAAATTGAAATACATTTAATGTTTCTCTGTGAGTCTAGTATGTCCTATATGACTCCATCTTGAATCTGTGATCAAATACAGATTTTGCGGCATCACTAACAAATCACATCCCCTCACCACCAGCACCCCACACTGACTAATATGAAAACTGAGAAAGAGACCTAGAGATTACAAAACGTGTTTCTACTTGTGACATTTTGGATGCTGCTGCTAAAGGTACAGAAGTCCTGATCTTTTATTTCCCCCGGGAAATCCTACCTAAGGACTGCATCTTTTCATCACTGCAGTAATGGTAGAGGCGAAGGAGCAGGAATTCTTTGTTAAATGATAAATAAGTTACCTAAGAAGGAGATATAAGGGAAATAAATGTAGTGCTTTATCAACCGAAAATGTGAATCAAGTGGGCAATAAAAGAATACTGCTTTGCTTCACAATAAAACGTGCAACAACAGCAACAACGGCGCGTTTCCCGCTTTTCTGAACAAAAGGGGGGACAAAAAGTGAACAGCAGCAATTGCTTGCTGGCAGAATTAAATACGCACACAAGAACTGAAGAGACAGAGAGGTTAAATTAATTTTTCAAAGCAACAGACAACTCACCTCACCAAATAGTACTAACAAACAAACTGGAATCACATATTTTCAGCTTATTATTATTGAGTGTGCCTGAGTCCAATTGTTTCTCTACACACAGAGAATCCCACGGTAATGATGGTGGCAGAGGAGTGGTGGAGAGAACTTTAAAGCCATTTCCACACTAGAGTGTTATAGCGCTATGGTTCCACTTTCAACGTCCTATGGAATCCTGGGGTTTGTAGTTTCGGGAGGGGCCGGCTGGGCCCCTCCAGAAACTGCAAACTCCAGGATTCCATAGGATGTTGAAAGAGGAATCATAGCGCTATAACATCTAGAGCGGAAATGGTCTAAGTGTTTAAAGCAACAGTTGGATCCATAGCTGGAAGACAGTGGAGCTAATGGGAGAGGGAGTGGTGAACTAAAGATACGACTTTAAAAACTAAAATCAAATGCACCCAAAGTAGAAGTGAGAAGAACTCTGTTTTTAAAAACCACGTAACGGAACTGCATCCAGGGAAATGATAGACTTTAGAATAAACTAAACAGCCAAATCAAGAGAGGAATGTGAATACACAAATCCAAAGGGTAAGATTATTGACAACATAAAGGTAGTATCAAAAAGCAGAGAAGAATTGAAATAAACTAAACCCAAATCTTAGGTCTGAGGCCTTTTTGGCACTACACTGGCCATTTCCACACTACATTGTTATACTGCTATAATCCCACTTTTAACCTCCTGTGGAATTCTGGGGTTTGTAGTTTCCTGAGGCCAAAGAGCTCTCTGGATGAGAATTCTAGAGGCCTTTCCCTAAACTGCAAACTGCAGGACTCAATAGGAGGTTGGAAATGGAATAATAGCACTATAATAGTGTAATGTGGAAATGGCCTAGTAGTGTCTATTGAAACTACAAATCCTAGGATTCCATAGGAGGCAGCCAGGGCAGTTAAAGTGGGATGAAACTGCTATAATTGGGCAATGTCAATACACTCCCTCCTCTCCAGCCAACCATTGTTCAGAGTACTCCAACATTCTGCAACACTCATTGTCTTTCTTTCACACCTTTCCTTATGTGCTCCAAACCAGCAACCTATAATACCAAAATTGCCTTATAATACAAACTTCTACACACATGTAAAATAGTCAAGCCAAGCACTGTTGCTGGTGCAGAAGTAGTGTATCTCCAGATAAGGATAACATAAACACAAGACCACTAAGCCCAGGAGCCAAAAATTAGTAGCTCCTATGGATTTTTTTTTTATTTTTTGCTGAGTTCCTAATTTTTAATTTCACATCACAAAGCAGGTAGGCAAAAGTAGTTCACCGTCTCAGCTTCAGCTTGAGACATTTCGTAGACCACGTGTTACCAGTTTGTCTGATGTTAGAGAAAAAGAACTAATTGCCCATAGTTTAAATGGCTCAGTAACCCAGTAGATAGAAATGAACGCCATTATCTCCATTAAAAAAGCTCTCTCAGTCGGTTTTACTTCTCTTGAAATGTGTAGAGGGTGGAGAAAACGCAATCATTTTCTAAATATAGTAGTACCAGTCTACTAATGCAGATGCTGTTCCAGGTGGCTGCAATCAGGCCCATCTGCCTTCACAGAGTTTGAAACTGCAGGTAAAATAAGCTCCTTTTTCAGAAATGTGCACAATGGAGTCAGCCTTACAGGCCATTTCCGCACTACACTGTTATAATGCTAATATTCCACTTTCAACATCCTATGGAATCCTGGGGTTTGCAGTTTAGGGAGCGGCATTTAAAACCCTCAACCAGAGAGCTTGTTAACCTCGGTAAACACCTTTTCCCATTTTACAATAACATTTTAAGGTGACCCATTCACACTGCAAAGTAACACTGCTATGATTCCACTTTAACCGACATGGTGACATCTCATGGTGTCCTGGCTTTTGCAGCTTAGGGATGGATATTTAGAATTCTCAGCCAGATATCTCCACTGCTTCACCATACCCAAAGATTCCCACAAGATGTTGGCATGGCAATTGAAATGGAATCAAGGTGCTATAACCATGAAGTGTGAAAAGGGCACATAGAATTCAAACTGCGTTTACTCCATAGATTTGTATAAAGGTACGGATGATGGCAGTTTTATATTCTACTTCTTTCCTAATGATCCTTGATGTGAAATTTGTCTTATCTGCAGAAGCCACACGTGAACACCCCTGAAGCTGACCACCTGAACCGTGTGATCCCTTCCCGGTCAGTTACCTTATCTCAAGCAGCAGTAACCACCTAGCCTAGCTGCTAATGAACTGAAGGACTGGGAATTCCAGAAGTTATTTTTAGAAATTCCCCAAGTTAATCTCCATTTTGAAGTGGCAGGCTGAGACTTAAAATGTCAATGTCCCCATGAGCCATGAAGTTCACTAGATGTTTTCCCTCACCCCAAGGAACTTCATGGGGACAGGGTAAGGATGAAGATGGGAGGAGGAAAGCCACCTACAGCATATGTCACTTTGAGTTCAGAAGAGCAGGAATATTAATATATATCAAAATACAAGTGGGATGGAATTCATGGGTTGTAATGGAAATCATTGGAATGGTGTTGTACGAGGAGGTTTAGATATTACACTTATTTTTTAAAAAATCAGAATTTAAGTGAAGTGGAATTCAGGGGTTGTAACAGAAAACACTGGAACGGCATTGTACAAGGAGGTTTAAATTGTACAAGGAGGTTTAGATATTACATTTTTTAAGATCAGAATTCAAGTGGAGTGAAATTCAGGGGTTGTAGTGGGAACCACTGGAATGGCCTTGTACCAGGAGGTTTCCGTTCTCATGTGTGAATTTTTCCATTGTACTGGAAAAATTGGCATATTTCTTCCAGAATTGATTGTCTTTGCTATACTCACATAGCCTTAGCAACTATACATGTTTGTCCTTGGTACAGCCTTGAAACAGAAGGAGGAATTTGTACTAGCATATGCCAGGATGCCAAAGTGATACAGGTAGATATGGTCACACCATTATCTGTTTAACATGGTAGTTTCCAAAGACTACCTGAAAGCACAGGTGTAAATTAGTTAGTGGCGCACATCCCGTACACAACAAGTGTGATTTTGCTGGAGTGGGAAAGTAGCACATAGTCAAGTGAGACTTTGCTTACATACCCCGGCCCAACATATTGCCCTAGGAGAGCTGCGTGAAGACCAGGACAGCTGATGTGAGTCCTGCACTCTGAAGATCTGGGGTTATCTTCACTGTTGACTCCTATGGCTCCCAACAGCTGAATGGGAGATGTTTATTAGGGTCTGCTAGGTTTTGTATTTGTATCATCTTCACTATCTCAAGAGCTGCCTGCTGTATCAATGCACCTGCTAAAACTTTTCATCCACTGGAATGTTTACTGTCTCCAGATCCTAAAGAAATCTCTCATCTCTAGAAAAACAGGGGCAGAAAGTTTCCACCCTTTTCTCTGATGTGAGCTGGGCTTCAGAAATGGTTCCTAGATGATAATACACACACATATCCAAAGTCAGTGTTAGCTAGAAGTCTTTTCTCATTTAAAACATCTCTCTTCTTCTTATCCCTTGTGTTTATACCATTGCAGGTGTCAGGTGAGACGGTCCCTATTTGCTCCCTCTCTTTCATGTGTTTATTTTGCCTCTGTTGAGTTTTATTGTTATTTTCACTGTAGTTCTGAAGTACTTTGAGAGTGATTTAGCTGAAAAGCAGGGAGCACGATTTGAGTGGCATTGAACATAAATATATGTTGTAAGAGGCTGAGAAAAGTTCTTCCCTCGGTTTAAAACATGGGTCTAAAAATGTGAGCTCAGTCCTGAAAGCCTCGTAAAATGAGAGTCAGTGTGTGGAGGGGTGTAATTTGCTAATTTTCTTCTTAAAGGAAGCAATAAGTAATTTTGGCAATTTTCTTCACACTGGGGGAAAATCTTCACACACTGCACAATTTTTTTTTTAAAAAAAAAAAGAATATTATCTGTCTGGGACTTACTCTGGGAATGGGACTTACTCTACACAAAATTTGCAGGTGGTATTTTCAGACAGGAACAGGAAACAAAAAGCATCATTTTCTATGCAGCAAATATTATTTTATGTGCTGTTGTCAGTGAAGATAACACACACACACACACACACACACACACACACACACAAGATGTGAATTTCACGTAAAATGAGGCCTGAATTGCTAAGAGTCTCATCAGTCCAGAATTTTTCTCATTGGGGTTCTTTACACTCAAGAAACAAATTTCAATTTTTTTTTTTTTAAATCAAAGAATCTTTCCATCACTAGAGGGGTAAAGAGATTTGTGTATCAAACTAAGGCCATTTCCTCACTAGCCTGTTATAGTGCTATTATTCCACTTTCAACATCCTATGGAATATTTTGAGGCCCCTCCCTAAACTGCAAACCCCAGGATTCCGTAGGATATTGAAAGTGAAATAATAGCACTATAACAGGCTAGTGCAGAAATGGTCCAGGATGGAAAACAATCAAGCTCAAGTGCATTTTCTACCTCAAAGTGATCTTGGATCAGAAATTCTCTCCATCTTACAGGGATGTTGTGAGAAGGAAAGGCAAGAAATTATAGAATGAAATCAGGGTAAGGAGAGGCGACAAAGTGAATTCAGAGTAAAGAAAGAAGGGCCTTTTGCTCCTCTGTGGAAGTGTGGGATTGTAAATAATAAAAGTGTTGATGGTCAATTTGATTGCCAGCCCTTAAAACTAGATTAATGCTCTCTTCATTGACAGTTACGGCAGAGAGTAAGTGGTCTCCTAAAATTATATACGTTATTTAAGAAAGGCAAAATGGACAGGGTAGGATTTTGTTGAATATCCTTCCAGGGTGTGGTAAATATATTCTCCCAAACTTTGAGCAAGACAAGGCAGAGGGGGAAAGGTCTAGATTTTTTCTTCTTCTAATAAATGTCAGTAATTCATCATATTTATGAGCCACTCTTCAACATAGGGTCTATAGGCAGTTTCCAAAACTGAGAATTATATGTGGTATGCAAAGAGAATTAAAAGCAGTATGAAAAGAGCCGTCATGATGTAGTGGCTCGAGTGTTGGAGTATGACGTTGGACAGCAGGGCTCAGACACAGGCCATTTCTGCACTACACAGTTACAGTGCTACTATTCCACTTTCAACCTCCTGTGGAATTCTGGGGTTTGTAGTTTACTGAGGCCAAACAGCTCTCTGGCTGAGAATTCTAAAGGCCCCCTCCCTAAAGGCCCCAGCCATCGTGATTGAGCGGTACACCATTACTGGAAAACAACAACAACAATAGCCTCATGTCGCACAATGATTGTGTCTCCAGCATCTGCACTGGGAAGACAGAAGCTCTATCAAGCGCTTCCTTCCTCGGAGCCGCAAAGGAAGAGGCTGGTTGCATTGCAGAAGGAAGGAGCGTGTCCTGAATGCTAACATCCGCCAGTACCTGGCCAGCTACAAAGGAGAGCATTCAGGTCCCCCTTCCCATCCCGACAATTGTAGTGGGATGACCCAAGATCCAAGTAAGATGCAGAAAGGGCCCATATATTTTATATTCTTTTCAAAGGAAAAGCTCAGCATAATACTGCTTCTCCATTTACTGAGTAGGGGATTGAGAACAAGACTCTGGAAGACCGGGGTTTGAATCGCTGCTCAGCCATGAAAACTCTCTGTGTCCTCAGAGGAAGGCAAGGACAAACCTCCTTGAAAGAGATTTTGACAAGAAAACTCTAGCATAGGATGGCCATAATTCTGATAACCAGCATGGTGGTTTGAGTGTTGGACCGTGACCCTGGAAGATGAGGATTCGAGTCATCGTTCAGACATGACAACCCATTGGGTGACTGTAGGAAAGTCACCCTCTCTCAACCTTAGAAGCGGGCAAGGACAAACTTCATCTGAACAAATCTTGCCAAGAAAACCCTGGCATAGCGCTCTAGGAGTCGAAGTCAATTTGAAAGCATCTAACCACAACACAATTTATTTTATGCCCTGCCTATCTGCCAAGAAACCACTTAAAGGCTGTCATATGTTTTCTGTTTAAGGTTTTTACATGAAGGATAGCTTTTTAAAGCTTGAAGTATTGAGAGTGATTCAATACATTTATTTGCTTTTCTTTGATTTACTTCTCCCTTTCACCACATTGCATAGAGACCCGTCAAAGGTGCAAATTACGACAAAATTCAAAAATCTACATAACAGTGACACCTTTCTTGGACTAGCTAAAATATGCAAAATATATCATGCAAGCTTTCAAAGCTTCACTGGTTTCTTTATCAGGTAAGGATGTCTAAATCATATGGGAGAAGACAAGTGATATTAGGATCACAGGCCTACATTTTGGCCATTTCTGCACTGCACTGTTACAGTGCTATTATTACACTTTCACCATCTTATGGAATCCTGGGGTTTGCAGTTTAGGGAGACAGGCTTTAGAATCCTCAGCCAGAGAGCTCTTCGGCCTCACTAAACTACAAATCCCAGAATTCCACAGGATGTTGAAAGAGTAATAATAGCACTATAACAGTATAGTGAGCAAATGGCCTTTGTCTTGGATGTAACTTGTGTTGTCAGTTAAGTTAGCGGCTCTCAACCTGTGGGTCCCCAGATGTTTTTGGACTTCAGCTCCCAGAAGCCCTGAGCATTGACCATAGTAGCTGGGGCTTCCGGGAGCTGAAGTCCACAAACACCTGGGGATCCACAGGTTGACAACCACTGGCTGGAAGGATCTCAATGCAGGCCATTCCCCTTCTTGGTCTTGTGGGGACCAGGGACAAATGACAGTAAAATACAGGCAATAAAATTTCAAATTAATTAGCATTAGCAAAGTAACTACCGCTTGAGATCCAGGCAAACTGTGTCCTGTTTAAGGCGAATTATCCCTTTCTTATGCAGAAGATATTAAATTGTGCTATATTTTGCTTTGTAGCCAGGATGGTTACCTCCAAATGTGCACAAATTCTACAGCTTACTTTACAAGGCACAATCTAAAATTGCCTGGAATAATCCTAGTATATGGGCGATTGTAATGGGACATCCATCTGTGGCCTGTGAATCTAGGCGATTTCTCCACTAGGGATGAAAAGAACATTCAAAAATATCCCGGAAATGTTTAAAAATGTTTCCTCCCCACCCAAACATTGAGAAACCCAAAAAGGAGAATCCTGGACTGATGAGAATCTACAACGTTCAGGATTTACTCCGTGCAAAACTGTTGCATGATATGAATTAACCAAATATGAGCAGAAGAATAAAATAATGAAAACAATTTTAATGATATCATCCCAGCCTTCCCTCCCTATATTACATCCTTATTGAGTAGGTATAATAATTTTACACCATGTCCTTTACCCCCAGTTTTTTATTCAAGTCGTTGGTAAGAGGCCTAGAATAATATGAGGCCTAGGGACTTCAAGAAAGGAAGTGCAATCAGCCCTCCACGTTTGTGGGTTTAACTTTCATGGATTTGACTATTTGTGAGTTTCTTCAACGCCAGTCCTCTCACCTCAGGCACTTCTTGTCCAAGGGAACCTTTTCTCTGGTCCTTTTCCTCCTCCTTCTCCTCCAGCCACTACTTGGCCAGTTAAGACAGCTCACAGTACAATCTGTCAGCTCAACCAACCCTCTCCCAATGCCTCCACATACAAGGAAGAGATGGGTAAGAGAGAGGAAGTATAGGATTACCTTGCTGAGCGACCCCATTTTCCCCTCCTTCTCTGATCTGATTTGGACTCCGGGTGCCTGTTCTCCCCACCGTGCCATGGCCCCTGTTCCACAAAACCACGCACATTTTGATATTTGCAATTTTCCCACTTTTGTGGGGGTTCGTGCTCCCCTAGCAAGTATGGAGGCCCAACTGTAATTCAAAATCACCACAGTCCTTCAGTGACAGGCATTTGAGATTTGGGTGGGTGACCATCACCCAGACGCGACTTCAGATATAATGCTTCCCTCTCTGAGAAAGGTAATGGCATTTGAACGTAAATCTAGTACAGCATGAATACATTTCGTCTACTATGAAATCTGGTTAAGTTCTCATGTAGTTTCAACCATTTCCCCAAATCTCAGTGCATTTAGACAGTCAATAACCTGTGAAATTGTGGTTTTGTTTGTTAATTGTTTGGGTTATGTTGTATTAGAGATGCCACTCTCGGAGCAACAGAGGCTGAAGAATCTTTTTCTTTTCCTTTTTCTTGCAGTTCAGCTGAGATCAGTACGGTGACTTTGTGAGCCAGTTTCAAAGCCACCTCCCATTTCCATTTCCCCAAAGATTACAGACTGGATTTGCTAATGAAATGACCTCTTCTAGTCCAACATGTAAAACAGAATTTTGCAAAACATCCTCTTTGCTGATTTCAGCAGCATTTCCTGTGGAAAGCATATTTATGGATATTTTGCAAATAGTTTCCAAATGAGGCCAGCTAAATATATACATCCATCCCCCAAAGCACTGAAGGGAAGCAGAGTAATACAAAATAACAGGAATGGCTGTGTCAGCACCTGCATCATTAGCATCAGTTTATTGTTGTGTGAAGGAATCCATACATTTGTTCTCCTGAAACTATAACTAGCACATTTCTTCTTTAACAAAGTCACAATGCAATCCGACACAGAAGTAAGTCTTCCTGTATCAAATGCCACTTATCTTGAAGTGGGAGAGGAAAATGGGAGGAACATATTCTGTAGAGATGGACGAATGCCTCTTTCACTTTCTCCCATATTCATTTTTTCAATGATATTAGCAATACCTTCTAGATTTCATAGAATCATAGACCTGGAAGAGACCCAAAGGACCATCCAGTCCAACTCCATCTTGCCCCTCAGGAATACACAACTGAAGTATTTCCAACAGATGGCCATCCAGCCTCTATCGAAAAACTTCCAAAGAAGGAGATTTCACCACACAATGTATTCCACTGTCAAATTGCTCATATCATCAGGATGTTTTTCCTAATATGTAAGTAAAATCTCTTTCTTTGTAGATTGAAGCCATTGTTCCAAGTCTTAGTTTGCTTTTTCTGGATTTCTGGATTCATGGACAGACTCTCAGTCACTGACAGTTCAAAACGCCATTAAGTACCATCTGGTAGTATGTGAAACCAAGGAGGAGAAAGAGGAGGAGGAGGAGAAGGGAAAGAAGAAGAGGAAGGAGAGGATGAAGAGGAATGCCACAACATTTTTAACACCTCCTTATTCCTTCTTTGGTTGTGGTTGGGTGCCCCTTCAAGTTATTTCTGATTTATGGTGACCCTAAGGTAACCCTGTCCTTGGCTATTAGTCCAATACTCAAACCACTATAGTATGCTAGCTTTCTAGGTTATTTTTGAGGTCCTTCCAGAACTAACAGGCCACATTTCATTGCAGAGAATATTTGTAACACTTTCTTTCCTCTTACTGCTGTTGTCTTTTTGCATTCAGGTTGTGACTCAGCAGCATGTGATGCCTACAGTGTAAATTCTAACTGGCATGTTTGTCATCTGAACCTGCAATAATTCCAATGTCAAATGCTTCTTATGTACTCTGTATTGATGGCTTTTATATTTTTCTCTTTTCTAAAGTTGTGAATCACATATCCTTCAAGACTACAACTTGTTGTCTCCTTTCCTGGGAGTAAGCCTTGTTGAACTCCAAGGAACTTACCTCTGAGTCAATGCATTTTGAAAAATATGATTTTTCTAGTTATGTTTGGGTCATGACGACCAACTCTTAGATTCCAATGGCTAGACAAAGTTAATAGAAGCCTTTGAATATGTGTGTGTGCATGTGTGTGTATGGCCATTTCCACACAGTGTTTCTGTCCCCTCATGGGAACATGTTGCTGCCAGTCCGTGAGTCATGCGTTCACATGACAGCATTGTGGTCCAGCTACCAACACACTCCCATCCATCATGATCATGAGATATTCCATTACTGGAAAAAAAATCTGGTAAAGACCTACGATCACACAACACTCCTGTCGCCTGCAGCCATGTGGAACAGGTGGAAGTACGAACTAGGTGCTTCCTTTCCCAGTGTAGCACAGGAAGGAAGGTGGCTGCACGGTGGAAGAATGGTGTGTGTCGATCCCACTGACATCCACAGTCAGCTGGCCTGATGCAGAGGGGAGCACTGGGGACATGTTCCCATCCTGGCAAAGGCACTGCCAGGATCATGATGGGATGATGATGGAGACATTTCCTATGACAGGAAATGGAAATACTCACACAATCACACATCAGACATATAGACACCTTTTCCACTATGTAGTGAGAGAAACCAACAGTTCTAGTACCACCTGCAAGATTTCCTATTTTGCTTGGATTGTTTTCAGGATGTATATAGCAGATGAAAGATGCTAGTGCCCTCATCCATTAGTCATGACTTGATGGAGGAGGATGAATATGTCATCACACCTAAAATAGAAAGATAGCTCAGATTGTCAGCAGGAACTTGATTAGTCTGCATCAAGAACTTGCTCAATTTGTATGCTTATGAAATGACTTGTCAGAATTTGTCCAGACTAAAGACAGATGCTCCATTGGAATAAACAGGCAAAGATAATATACTCATAAATGTACCATCAATCCGGCAGGATTATTTTCCAAAGAGCATAATCTAATTCAAACGTGCATCGAAAGGCTCACTACCTCTTGTGAAAAACAATCTATGCTCCTAGTAGCAAGAGGAGTCCTTAGTTACATTACCAAGGAGCTGACAACCACAAAATGTAAAATTGTGCTGCTCCCGGTGCAGAGACCATATGAAATACAGTACAGGAGGACTGCTGAATATACTGAATGGATTTGAAAATCTCTTCAAGTGGCTGAAGGCAAAGGAAGATGTCTTTGTGAAGACTGTGGAAGCATAAAGAGGTAGTCATTAAGGAGGTTGTTCCATGTCTTTGCATTTTCTGGCTCTCATTCAAAAGCCAACGTGTGACGAATACAAAGACTTGTTGTGGTTAAGGTCTTCAGTCTTCATTCTGACCTCAGCCAAAGTGGAGCTATTAACACCTCCAACAAAGTATACCCTACTGCTTCTTTCTGAGTGAGAAGAAGGCTAAACACAGAAAGGTGAGAGGGGAAATTATATATCTAGAAGTGCTTGCAAACAGAGATACCTGGATGTACGGTAACTTTCTTATTTTTCCATCCAAGAAACTATGGAAACACAGCGGACAAAATGATGGAATGCACAGCTAGAAAAGGAAGGCCCTTTCCACACCATATCTTGATCCCGCATCACCACATCATGATTTCATGGCAGATGGGTGGTGTCCAGGGCACACTTTTTCCTTCTGCAGTACAGCCAGCCTCCTCCTGTGCTATACTGAGGAAGGAAGCGCTAGATAGAGCTTCTACACTTCCTGCACACCCACAGTCAATGGGATCATTGTGCAAAGAGAGGCCATTACTGGATTTTTTCTAACAATGTTATATGGTGCAATTGTGACAAATGGGGACACGACAGGAGTGGGACCATGATGACATCGTGCAATGGCATGTATCACGAACCAGCAGCTACGCATTCCCCATACTGGGATGGCACTGTTGTGTGGTAAGGGCCAAAAGCTCTGGATCCCCATTTTACCTGGAAGGAAACTCACTAGAAGGCGCTAGGCAAAATGATACAGCCTGAATTCCACTGGTTATTTTCAACTAGCATAGACCCAATGAAGCAACTGTTGAACAGTGAGACAAAAACATAAGCAAATCCAATTGATTCAATGAACCTGCTCTAGTTCTCTATGAGAATAGAGGTCTATGCCTTAGCTAAATTGTATGTTCAATGCTGGCCCCTGTCAACAGCTGTAAATCCCCATGCTTGATATGGTTTAATTGGTATACATCTAAATTGATATAAAATGTACCCTGCTATGGCTGGGCTATGCTATGGCAAGCTGAGTTCAGTGTGCAAAAAGTAGGTTGCATTGTGCTAACTCCGCAGGGGGAAAGGACAAGAGGGGGCAGAATCTTGCCCTTTCTTCTAGACATGCCAAAGCAACTGCTCCAGCCTCTTGTAGCTCATATTTTGACATCTTGACCACATTCAGATGTTGCTTGCTCACAAGTGTGTCACATGTTTCCTTTCCAAAATGTTGGAGGCCATGTACCTATCCTTCTGAAAAGTTTCTCATCCATGTACCCCTCCTGTGACATATGACATTGTTATACTGAATATTTCTTTAACAGGAAAAAGCTAAATGCTTGAAAGTTGTCAAGACTAATCACTGGTGTACATTAATGAATGAGTGTTTCCTTACTAAACAATTCTTAAAAGAGAAAGAAAAAATGTTTTTTCTTTTCTTTTCCTCGCATTTGTTCACGATTAGACCATTAGAAGCTCTTACAAAGAAGATTTTCAAGGAAAGCTCTGAACCTTTCATTGTAGTTCTCAAAGTGGAACAGGCTGATTATTGTTGACATTTATATAAAAGTGGGTTCAGTGTTTTGCTGCCTTAAGTATATGAAGAAAATTTTCCTCATCTGTTTTTGTCTGTGACCCTCCATAGAGGAGACTGGCAATATCTGTGAAATATGGCTTTAATTCCATGCAGGAAAGTAAGCGTTTGTGAACTCTAGTCCATTATTGGGCATTTTGGTGTTCCCATAAAGTCAAAATAATGTTCAAACAGAAATCTGAAAGCATACAGAAAATGTGACCTGTCAGTCAATGGGTAAGTCTGATGTTGAAGCTGCTAGTTCAGAATCTGGGGCTTGAAAATCGGAGAATTAGTGTGTGTTAGTGTGTGTCCAGCAATACAAAAACAGCTGGATGTTTTTCTACAGCTCCCCCAATTCCCCACTGATCAGGGCCATTTCCGCACTACATGATTATTGTGCTATTATTCCACTTTCAACATCCTCTGGAATCCTGGGGTTTGCAGTTTAGGGAGGGGCATTTGGAATTCTCAGCCAGAGAGCTCTTTGGCCTTAGTAAACTACAAATCCCAAAATTCCACAGGAGGTTGAAAGTGGAATAATAGCACTATAACAATGTAGTGCAGACATGGCCTTGGAGATGGGATAGGAGCTGAATTGGAGACTATCATAGTTATATCTTGTAGCCATGTCTCCTTGTGCAGGATCATGCACAATATTCAGGTTTCTTTTTCTTTCTTTCTTTTTTCTTTTTAAGAGCAACAGAGGACTTCTAATTTATTAACTCCAAGAAGGTATTATGTTGGACCCAGATTATTCTCTTTCAGATCCTGTTGGACCCAGTTCGTCATGACCAGCCCACATTTTGCTGATGTCAATTTGGAAAGTAGAGCTGTAGAATTTGCAGAGAAATTTTAGACCAGTGAATGACTCTTAGAGCAAATCAAGCCTGAAGAATGACAAGTTGACCAAACTGAGGCTGTTGTACTTGGGACATATCATGAAATGACATGACTCATTGGAAAAGATGATGATGCTTGGAAAAGTGGAAGATGATAGGAAAGAGAGAGGCTGCCCTACAGGCAGCTTGACTCAAGCAAGTGGGCCACGAATGCCCTGCAGTTGCAAGACCTGAACAGTGTTGTTGATGACCAGATCGCTCCTTGATAGGGTTACTGCAAGCAAGGATAGCAAATAACAGCAACAGCAGCTTGAAACACCTGTGTGCCTCAGGCATGTTGTGGTCTAATGAGGATTAAATGATATTGGTGCTATTATTAGCATCACCAGAGCATTACCAGGCATATCAGTGATAGAAGCAACAAATTAGAAGTTAAATATCAGCTCATGCATTTCACTTATTGGTATCCATAGCAAGCGGAACTGTCAGGCTATCTCCCCTATCATTAGAATGTCTGCACTTCAACACCTATTAGTAATAGGCACTAATTTATTTATAAAGAATACGCACCTGGAAGAAATTCATTTCTAACTCAGCCCGACTGCGGCTCATTTATTATGAATGGTGATGTGAATATTGAAAGCCTGACAACACGCTTTCTTTCTTTTCTTCTTTTTTTTTTAAAAAAACAGAGTAGACCTACATTTATCAAGTTTTAAAATAATATAAGATTGCAACGTGTGCATTCAAAACCTCATGAAATAAAGACAAATAGGTAGTAAGGTATGACATCTCTCCATTACAATGTGGTATAGACTGTAATCCTACAGCTATTTCTCTGCAATTAAGGCCCCAGGAGCTCAGCTGGATTTATTTCCAGGTTGACAAGTATAGGATTTGTGCTCTTGACAAACTAGTTGAGTAGCCACGGGCTATGTGGGGGTGGGATTAAGTAGCCCCCTTCCTCTATAGGTGACAATAAATAACCATTCCAAGTGCACTAAAGGCCAGTCTTTCATGCCCATTCCTTCCATGGGCATGATGAAAGGCTGGTTTAAGACCCAACTCTCAGAGCCTGGAGAAGAAGTCCAGGTTCTGAGACTCAAGCCAGATCCTAATATCTGGGCAACTGACCACATCTGGGAAATGGGTGCAGAGATACGTGTGTAAGGGAAGAGAGATCTAGTTCAACATCCCAAAAACATTTGTTGAGGACATGAGAGAGAGGTTTCTTGGTAGTTGCTCCCAAATTGTAGAATCCCTCCTTCGGAATGTCTGGCTGACCCCGTTCTAGATGTCTTTCTATTGGCAAATAGAGATCTTTTTGTTTAAGGAGGCATTTTAGTATGTTACAGCAGATGGAGATTTTATGGGGGGAATGTTTTGTTATGTTTTAAGCATCTTTTTAATAGTGTTTCTAACTGACTTCCAAATCAATGTTTCAAATCAGAGCAGCTCAACAATGGACTTCACAACCTGGGAGTTCTTGTCTGGAGGTTTTTAAACAGAGGTTGGAAAGCCATCTTTTGAGAGTGCTTTAATTGTGTGTTCCTGCACTGGGCTGGATGGCTTTCTTAGGCCATTTCTGCACTACACTCTTATAGTGTGATTATTCCACTTTCAATATCCTATGGAATCCATAGAACCATAGAATCATAGAGTTGGAAGAGACTCCAAGGGCCATCGACTCCAACCCCCTGCTATGCAGGAACACCCATTAAAGCATTCCCAACAGATGGCCAGAAGGAGATTCCACCACACTCCACGGAGGCAGCAGATTCCACTGCCAGACAGCTCTGACCATCAGGAAGTTCTTCCTGAGGTTCAAATGGAATCTCCTTTCCTGCAGCTTCAATCCATTGCTCCTTGTCCTAGTCTCTGGAGTGGTAGAGAACAAGCCTGCTCTCTCCTCAACATGACATCTCTTCAAACATTTAAACATGGCTACCATGCCCTTCTTAACCTTCTTTTCTGCAAACTAAACATACCCAGTTCTCTAAGCCATTCCTCATAGGGCATGGCTTCCAGACCCTTCACCAATTTGGTCGCCCTCCTCTGGACATGTTCCAGCTTGTCAACATCCTTCTTGAATTGAGGTGCCCAGAACTGGACACAGTATTCCAAATGAGGCCTAACCAATGCAAAATAGAGTGGTACCATTACCTCCCTCGATCTAGACACCATACTCCATACTCCTATTGATGCAATAAGGGTTTGCAGTTTAGGGAGGGGCCTCAAAGGATTCCATAGGATGTTGAATTCCATAGGATTCCATAGGGTGTTGAAAGTGGAATAATAGCACTATAATAGTCTAGTGCAGAAACGGCCTGGATTGACTGATACACACACACACACACTTATTCTCTTGCCAAACTCCCATTCTAACCTTTTCCCTCCTGCATCTCTCATTAACATTTATGGACCACATGCACAGAAGAGGCTCATGATGCCCATAGGATTAAATGGTCCTAAACAACCACGTTTTAAGCACACATGCACACTTCTATGTTGCAACAAGCACACATCACATGACTGTTCCTCTCCCTGACCAAACATAACACAATGGCCTTTTCCGCACTACACTCTTATAGCGCGATGATTCCACTTTCAACATCCTATGGAATCCTGGGGTTTGCAGTTTTGGGAGGGGCCAGCCGGCCCCTCCCAAAACTGCAGACCCCAGGATTCCATAGGATATTGAAAGTGGAATCATCGCGCTATAAGAGTGTAGTGTGGAAAAGGCCAATGTTTCCTAACAGGAACTGTATAAGGTGAGAAACTGGCCCACAAATCTAACTATATAGCAAGATATACAGCAAGGATGATGACGTGTGGCCTAAGGCTATTTTGGATCGACCATCCATGGGGTTCTACTGAGCACTTGGTTTGGTTGAGATCCTTGAAGAACTGTCACCTTTTTTTTTTTTTTTACCTGGACAAGGCTATTTTCCAAACAGGATATGATTATCATAAAAGCTAGTAACAGTCCTATCCCCTGCGCTACACTATTTCTTGGTGTAATAGTGGAATCTCATCTAATCTGGTTTAAGGTGTATCCGTGCTCTACAATTGTAACATTTAACTTCTCATTGCTCCATTCTATGAAATCCTGAGATTTGTAGTTTCATAAAGTACTTAGAATTCTCTGCCAGGGAGCTCTCGTGCTATGGTGCTAGGTAATTCTAAGGTCCTTGTCAAGGAACAAATCCTTAGAATTTCATGGAATGGAACCATGCCATTAAACTGGTATCAAAGTGCTATAATTGTGTAGTGTAGATGTTCCCAAATCATGGTGATGTATGGTGATGTCCGTGGCCCTGTCATCCTTTTTAGGAGAATTATACCAAATAAATTAATATATTAACATATAAAGATGGAGAGTGTTGAAGCAGCAACAACAAATCTTTGTTTAAACTAGCCTTGAAGCTCCCTTAAATCGTAGCGCTGATGGTCTTTTTTTAATAATTTTTCTTTACGTTGAAGGGCTTTTTATTACAGCAATATTCCAAACTGTTACAGCACGTGTGTGGCAATCTGTAATATTCTTGCAAGGAATAATTATTCTTGCTGGTTTTTGCTGTTCACTCAGGTCTCTTATGACCACTCAGTTTTAAAGTGCTGCTGTGTGATATAGTATCTGAAGAGAAGCTTCGCTTGATCTGGGCTTATGGCTTTTATTCAACGCCCAGAACAATCTATGTTGATTCCCCTAAGCTGCTTTGGATGCGGATGGGAAAAAAATATGGTTGCATAAATCTTTATAATCTTGAGGGAAGGATAGCATATAAAGAGTTTACCGGCACTAGGATTAGGTGTAGTGCATTACACTGCAGACTTTAATCTGCTGAAATCTACCTTGACGTTCCAAGCTGTTTTATACAGTCAGAACCGGCTTTGTAATAAGGACACAGCTGGTAGCAGCGATAGAATAACTGAGTTGGAAAAAAACAGCAACCCAGAAGCACTCAGTGAAACTGCTAATGAACTGATTTGATGCAACGTCTCATGTTCTGGACTCGCTTTAGACAGTATACAGAGAGTGTCAAACATTAGGAAGGAGAACTTGGCCACGGGATGAAATGGGAAAGAAGAGATGCGTTTGGTTATGAAGCTGAGCAAACGAATGAACTCATTCTTCATAGTAAAGGTTTGTTCACCTTACCGATATAAACGAGCAAACTAGGGATGGAAGGAATGGCCAAGATTTTGTATCACAGATGTAGTTACGAATGGGTAACCAGGTATTATCTCTTGATCTGACTCTCAACACTGAGACCATTTCCGCACTAGCCTGTTATAGCGTGATGATTCCACTTTCAACATCCTCTGGAATCCTGGGGTTTGCAGCTTCGGGAGGGGCTGGCCAGCCCCTCCCGAAACTGCAAACCCCAGGATTCCAGAGGATGTTGAAAGTGGAATCATCACGCTATAACAGGCTAGTGTGGAAATGGCCTGACTTTAATAGCTAGCAGTTGCATGGAATGATGGAGGTCTGTCCAGCTGGTAAGCAGTATGGCGCAGGATGACATTTCCAGACCTTCTCCTGCTGGTGATTTGTGATGCCACTAGGAGTTGTGTTGTGACCCTTGCTCCTCACTGTTGCACTACAGATTGCTGGTGGAAGGGTCATCCAGCTATGTTCTGATAGCCATCAAAACAGATCCTCATCATTCACTGTGGCTCCTTGTTGATAAAGGATGTTTGGGGGTATTTGTACTTGTGGGAACAGTGCTACAATCAAAAACACGGGGAAAAAAAACAGTTATGAAAGTATGTCTACCTGAAGCATTCAAAAGGTTCAGATAATTGGGAATGAAATCAAGAAAAGGTAAATATCTGGTTAATATACAGACTGAATTATAATAAAATGGAAACCATAGAAGATATCTTAGGTATGGAGTGTATAAAGTTGGATGAACTGAATGTATGAACGTACGATTAATTGATGTGCTTATATATTATTGTTTTCCTTTTTTGTATTTTATTGTTGGAAAATAAATTTTTAAAAAATGTAGAACAGCCAATATTTGTGATTATTCATTACAAGGCTTTAGAAAAGTTTTGTTTTTGTTTTGTTTTTTAGAGAGAGAGTTGGGAAGAGTAATAGGTAAGTGAGAATGTGAACCGAGTATTCTTCTGGTGTTCAGTATCCCAGAATATTACAAAGAATTATTCTTCAGAGAAAAACACACTTTTTTGCACAAAAATCCTGTTTTCTGCAGAGAAAATGGTTTTCAGAAACTTGTTATCTGTATAGAAAATGGGGGGGGTTGCACAAAAATGGTTTCCTTCCACAGAATAATTCTTTTTCAGTGCTCCAGAACATACAAATAATGGGAGAAAACTGAGAAAGAGTAATCATTCTCTCTTAATGCAAGGAGAAAACTACTGTAATTATTCATCCTCACATCCCTACTTCAACCAAGGGACACGAAGAAGAGACTTCAGAGTCTTGAAGCCTTATCTTGCCTACACAAAATTGTTCTAGGGAGCTGTGAACACCACCTCTCAGGAACAAGTACACCCGCCTTGTTACCTTCAAGAACATTGTGATGAAGAAAGAATAGGAACTGGAACCCTTGATTCTATTGGTGGGTATTCAATGTCATTTGAACTGAATCAGGTTTCATAATTCCTAACCTAGGCCATTTCCGCACTACACTGTTATAGTGCTATTATTCCAGTTTCAACATCCTATGGAATCCTGGGTTTTGCAGTTTAGGGAGGGGCATTTTTGGCCTCAGTAAACTACAAACCCCAGAATTCCACAGGATGTTGACAGTGGAGTAATAGCACTATAACAGTGTAGTGCAGACATGGCCCTAGAAGTGCAAATGCCTTGGACAATGACCTTAGGGTATAGGTAGACATAAAAAAAAGTAGAGGTGAGCACCAATGATGAGATTCGATTTCCATGATGATTCGGGAGCTCACAAACCAACCTGATTTGGGCCAAACCAACCTGGATCCTGATTACTTCGATCTGGGTCCATATCCAAGTCTGATCCTTTTAGGGTAACATGCAGGATGGCTTTTTTTTTGCTCCCCCCTCGAGCAAATGTCATGGCCCCCTTAGGATCCTGCCCCACAGTCTGAGAACCAACATGCTAGAGGCATTGTTTTGCCTTGAAGAAATAGCTTAAAATAGTGGTTCTCAACCTGTGGGTCCCCAGATGTTTGTGGTCTTCAGCTCCCAGAAGCCCCAACCACTATGGTCAATGCTCAGGGCTTCTGGGAGCTGAAGTCCACAAACATCTGGGGACCCACAGGTTGAGAACCACTGGCTTAAAAGAAAGCATACGGTTCAAGTCGCAGGGAAAGTGGAAGAACAGCTGGAACAGTCATGCCAACAAAGAAATGCTCTCTGTAATTTTAAGTAGAAATTATGCTGTATCCATGCATCTGGATTGCCTAAGCAATGTGAATTCTTTGTCCAATCTGAAAGTTTGCAAGTCTGATATCCAGGCAGCGGAAATAAAGGGCAAAGATGTAATGCCATTTGGATGAAAAATGGCAGTTACAGGCAAGAGAAAGCTTGCATTGAATTCCATGGAGAAATCCATGCATGCAGTTCAAAGAAAGGGAAAGCAAAACATATGAAATTTCAAATGAAAATGAATGAGGAAACAGAGTACATTCCTTTGCATATCTCTGGTAGATAGCTGCTTTTTTTTTTCTAAATTAATGATGTGTCAGAATGATAGGTAGCATTCTCACATGAAGACAAAACCACTATATCTCTTCCGAAAAGTGAAGTAAACCAAGGTCACCATTTTGCTCTTCTGTTTAGTTATATAAAGTGTCCAGTGCAAAGACTGAGTCATTATTTTTAGCACGGACAAAAGGATTTGGATAATCCTTTCAATACTTTCAAATGGCTTAAAGGATTTCCACCAGCACTATCTCTCTGTGTAAATACAGACCTGCATTGCATTTTGACAGCTGAGGATGTGAATCTGTCCATCCCTAAGAAGGTATTTTGTGTCAGACATTGCTAATTATGTCAAGTATCTCTTAGAGCTTAGCGGAATAATTGGGTACCACTGAAATATTGTTTGGAAACATTATTAAATCCAAAGTATTACATACATATGCTTTGATATTTAAAACTTAGCAAATGTTTGCTGAAAATTACACTGAAGCATGGATTTTATACAAACTCTCTTGTGTTTGCCCTGCACAGGTGTCATATATACTGGAGGGAAAGTTAACTCCAACACTAGAGATGTTATTTTTTTTTTTCCTTTTCCAGAAAAGGGTAGTCAGAGAATTCTCAGGAAAGACAGCTCAGAAGTAAATGAAGCGTTAGCTAATGAAAGCAGGGGAAAGATTTAAAGATAGGCTGTCCCATGGAGAATGCACAATGAATGCCACATCAGCAATGCTTAAAAGATCAACTTTGGCTGAAATCCTAAGAACTTTTGCACTGTAAGACAAACATTTTTCATTTGCCTACATTTCCTTTTAGTATTTTGGGAAAAGATTGGCAACTCCAAAGGCAACAGCAGTAACTTTTAGGGATTGCTCTTCAACTTGAGGATACTGAATTCATGATGCTGAACTGGGAAGGATGTTATTTTTAAACAAAAAACTTTTCCAGGAGGAAACTGAAGGAAAAATAAAGATATTTGTTTCATTGTAGGTGCAATACCACTTTTTATCTCTCTCTCATTTCTTTTTCAAAAAATAATCGCTGCTACATTTTTCAGGATGCTGCAATAACAAGGCAGACAGGAGGTTTGTACGTAATGTTTGTACCATGGGCAATCACCTGTAGCATCTGGATTTCAAAGACAAATGAAAAGCTACTCTTTTAGTTAGTTCAGAGAAAAGGAAAGGAAAGGGCTGCTTTCTAAAACACTGCATTTATAATTTGAGATAGGGGATCTTAGAATAAATGCTGCAACTTTTCAAGATGAGAAACCATGCCCAGCATTTCTATATGCCGAATAGAAATGCTTGTGCACCTTGTTTAGCACACTTAATAAAATGTTAGACCAGTATGGAGTTTTTTTATTGTCAACATGGCAATGCTGGTTTCTGTATAAAATCATAGAAGCAGAGATGTGAAGGAACTGTGGAGTCCATTGGCTCCAGGATTGGATGACCTTGTTGATTCTGGGGACTAATTTTTTTACCCTGAGATCCTCTGGATGCTATAGGGTCTCCCAAAAATTCGAGGAAGCACACACACACACCAGAAATTGCTATGAAAGCACTTCCAGTTTTGAAAAATAACTGTTTTTAGTGCCAAACAATTGGTGAGGCTTCAATCTATTTTGAAAAATTAGGAGTTTTTTTTTCCCTCTTCTGGAAGCTTCCACCACAGAGATAAAGCATTATTTCTACTTCAGCATCCTGTGGAACCTTGATACATAAAGCGTAGTAAGAAACCAGACCTCTCTCCTTTGTGTCTCTAGTTTCCATGGCCTAGCCTCTCTTCTCCAGTCCTTAGGGTAGGGGAGAGGAATCTCAGCTTGAGAGTGTTTCCTTTAAAAAAGAAGTATGCATATCTATCTATCTATCTATCTATCTATCTATCTATCATCTATCATCTATCTGTCTAGTTAGACTTGAGAGGGTTTTTGTTTGTCTGTTTAGCAGCATATTCTGTGCAACTGTGGCTCACATTTAAAGTATGGCACTATTAAGAGGAGATCAGTTTTACGCGTTTAGACTGGAAGAAAAGTTAAAAGATAAAGTATGGAAGAAATAAAAGTACTTGGAGGAAAAGGGATCAAATATAGAAGAGAATGGGAATACAGAAAAAGAAGACCCAAGGAAAGAGAATAGGGAATTACAGCGAAATCTTTGGAAGCCAGCGGAGTAACATCTAAAAGGTTTTTGGTTATCGTTGGACTGAAAAATCTAAGTCAGAAACAGTTAGTAAAGAGAAAAGAAGATAAGGGAAGAGTTTTATAATGGTTAAAATTGAAAGTGTGGAGATTGAATCGACCTAGACAAACAAGACCATATACAAAAGGACAACTAGAAGAAGCGAAGGGAGAGAAGGTTGAGTGGTTGAATTAGAATAGATAACAGAGTAAATAAGTAAATAAGTATCTTTTGTGTTAAATTTACATTTGTATTTTCTGAACTTTGTATTTGGAATATGAATGAAATGGACTTGTTGAAATGTGAATGTGTAGTTTAATAAAAAGATTTGAAAACAAATAAAGTACTGCACTTGTTGTTATCACCACGGGCTTCCCTTTAACATCACCCTCGGATACTCACCAGGGCCTATCTCCAGTGAAATCTCAAAGGTCATCCCAGGTCTCAGTTATCTGACTGAGAATTGTAAATACCTCTCTGTAAACTGCAAATCAAAGGATTCCATAGCCATAGCAGTTAAAGTGGAACTATAGGTCTATAGTAACACGAAAAAGGCTCAAGAGAGGCAATTCACTTGTCTTAGAGGTCCAGAAAAAGGGTGGTCTTGAGGAGGATGGAATGGATGAGGCTGACAAAAACAGAATGAGAGGTGGGAATAGGTAATCCAAGTGCTGCATTGCGTCTACCCTTGCCTTTCTTCTCTCTGTGCAAACTAAGGCCATTTCTGCACTACATTGTTATAGTGCTATTATTCCACTTCTGACATCCTATGGAATCCTAGGGTTTGCAATTTAGGGAAGGGCATTTAGAATTCTCAGCCAAAGAGCTCTTTGGCCTCAGGAAACTACAAACCCCAGAATTCCACAGGATGTTGCAAGTGGAATAATAACACCGTAACAGTGTAGTGTAGAAATGGCCTACGACTTTACTGAAGATCACTTGAGGACATAACTGGCCACAAGGCTTGGCCTCATTACGAATCTGTGTCTACCAATAGTGGGGAAGATCTGATTCTAAGGCCAAATTTGTCCCTCCTGGGGGCTAAAAGTGAAGTCCCCTGAAGCTTCCTAGGGCACCACACTTTCTTCCCTATGCCACCATCATGATTACCTAGATAGGGATGGAGAGAATATTTCAAAAAATTCAAAAAATGGTCAAAAACTTTTTTTTTTAAGTTTAAAGAAATCCTGCCTAAGAAAAATCCTGGATTGACAAGTATCTTCACAGTTAGGGACTCATTCTATGCATAATTCACATACAAAAAGAGCATTTTGTGCATAGAAAGTAACATTTCTATGAATAAATATTCATTCCTGCACAGAAAATGTTGCTTTTCTTGCGGAAAATGCTGTAAATGGGGATTTTGTCTATGTTAAAAAAAAATTGCATCAAAAATTGGATTTTCTGCACAGAGAAGAGGATTTTCTGCACAAGAATAAATATTTCTGTATTTAAATAGTGCTTTCCATACATAAAATGCTTTTTCTTGACCAGTAAATGCTGCTTTCTGAATTAAAAAAGGTGTGCGAATTTTGTGCAGATTAAGTCTAAAACTGTGAATATCCTCTGAGAGTTGTGTCGTTTTTGAAGACTTTCTCAGAAATCTGCTGAAATTACTCATGACTACCTTGAGGAAGGAACTTAATGAAGACTCACATTCCTGGTCATGCCAGTTCTTTACTATTGCTAGGCATAGACTTTTCTTCACCACGTGAGCAAGTTGTGACGAAAGTAAGAAGGAGAAGCAACAGCTTCAATTTACCTTACCTTCTTTCTCTGCACAAAGATACAAGGGATGGAACAAAAAAATGGATGGCAGCCATAACAATGAAATGAAGGAGGGTTATTGAAAGGTACCCTAATGGCATCTCGCTTAAGGGCCACCAAGACCTAGAAGCAACCTGGAAAGCTAGGGATGGACAAATATGTCAAGCTTTGTCTTGTCATGTTTTATCTCCAAGCTCTTTCTGATTTGGCTCCACTACAGATTGTAAACTTCCGGCCCCCCCATATGGAAATTCAGAATATGCTTCAGGTATACTCCAAAGCCATTTTGCTCACACTTCTCAAATGCATGCATTCTTTTTCTAGCATTTTTCAAAAACATTTTTTTTTTCAGGCGTATCTGCCTTGCACCTGTATGCATTTCCGGATAAATTTGTCTTGCAAATTTACATTGCAATCTCAGAAACGAATGGATTTCTGACTGCAGATTGTATTGGGATGCAGAAAGTGCAAACTGGAGGTGGTAAGTTTGTATTAAAATGCAAACAGCAGGAATGTCTCCCCCTTTCTTGTTAGTGACCTGTCAACGGTCTGATTTCCAACCTTTCACAGAGATGTGTTTCTGCTGAAAGTTGAGGAGTGAATCTATAAGAACATCTGACATCCATCTTTCACAACTGACTACAGACTAAGCTCTCTGTTTTTCCTGAAAAAGTACTGGGTAGTGTGATGGGTAGTAGATGCACACTCTGTTTTAGTTCTTATGGGCTCATGTTGTGATGTATTTCTTTTCCTGAAGTAAATTCCCTTTATTTAAATTATGGATGGACAGATCCGCCCACGTCAATTTCAATGTGTTGATGCATGACAATATTTTGCTTCATCTTTGCATCAGTCTGTATTCTTTTTTGCCAAATCCAAAAAAGCTCACCCTAAAATAAATCATTTCGTCATAAAGATACTGCTAGATTTTTCCCCTTTTCCATTTGAAAAAACCAAAGCCTTAGTCCAGTATCCCTGTGGAGTGTGTATGTGTGTGCGTTCAAGTTTCTGTCGACCTACAGCAGCCCTATGAATTTCATAGAGTTTTCTTAGGCCACTTCCACTCTACACTGTTACAGTGCTATTATTCCAATTTCAACATCCTGTGGAATTCTGGGGTTTGTAGTTTACTGAGGCGAAAGAGCTCTCTGGCTGAGAATTCTAAATGCCACTCCTTAAACTACAAACTCCAGGATTTCATAGGATGTTGAAAGTGGAATAATAGCACTATAAACAGGTAGTGAGGAAATGACCTTAGACAAGGAATAGTCAGAGGTGGTTTTGCCAGTCCCTCCCTCTGAAATATAGCCTATAACACATAGTATTCATCGGTGGACTACCATCCAAGTACTAACCAAGACTGACCCCACTCAGCTTCCAAGACCAAATGGGATCTGGTCCCCTTATAGTATTTAGGCAGACTCTCTGTAGTATAGAATAGCATAAATTTCCACATATGGACATATGTTGCGGCAGCGCTTTAGCAACATTCCACAACACATGTCTATGACCGGAGGCCATTTCTCAATGCTCAAGACATGATGCACAACCACAAAACAAAGCATTGGACAACCAGAATAAGTAATCACAATGCATAGGACATAGGATGCACAACCACAATGCAAAGTATAGGAAGCAAAGCCACCATGTCCAATGAACGATGTGCAAAAACAAGGCAGGAAAACAGGCTGTCTGCACACCTCTGCTTCTGTTGCTATCAGCAGAATATGTCCATAGAGCAATGATGGCTTTTTGGCCCTCGTGTGTAGCACAACTCATGAGTGTGTATGTCTCTAAGTGAATTCCAGCCAAGAGTCCCAGAAATAAGCATTTCTGAACACATTTATTATTTTTCCCAAAATGCTTCTTTTCAATTTCTTCTTCAAGTTCCTAAATGCATTTATCTGTAATATAAATGCTTATATGCATTTTGGTGAATTTTAGAATTAATCTGCAGTCTTTCAAAATGTACAGAACTTAGTACTTAAAACTCGGATTTATGTACTGAAGATGGGATTTGTAGCACATTTGCTCACAAAGCAGGCACCTCTAAAAATATTTTACAACAAACCACATGTTCCTAAGTGCACTCTGTCCAAAAGCGTGTATTTTTATATGTGCATCTCTCCATTTTGCGACAGGTGAGCTGATTCCTCAAACTCATGAGTTTAATTTAAAGAGAAAAGATATTTCTGACATGCATTGCTTAGAGAGCGGTGGATCACACAAACACACTTTTGCAGGGTAAAGTGAACTAAATCCCCAAGTGTTCTTGTCTCAAACACATTCATGTGTGGCTGTTGCAACTCAAAGTCTTTGGCCAAAAGAAGCAAACTGCTACTGACTGGCGTTGCTGTTGTTGCAGTAAGTTTCCGAAGCAAGACTGGGACATGCAGAAAGTTTCATTCGTGGGATTACTGAAATAAAGCCAACACACACTCTGCCTTTGTTTGCTCCTCGCCATGGAGAAGCCAAGGGACCCAGCAACCAGGTGTTGCGATGCTAGCATTTGTGAGTTGGCCCATCTGGACTCTTTCCTAGCAGCCATCCTTTGAGACAGGTTTAGCTGTCCTTGGTGTGGTGTGCTAGTCTGACAGTGACAAAAGCCCAGCTGTTGAGAATAGTCGAGCACAGTTATTGTTCAGGCAGGATGCCAGTGCCAAGTTGCTGAGGAACAGAGCCGAGAGAAAGGAAGAGATGATTTGTAATAGTTCAGCTATCTGTCAAGTTTGAGTGTTAGCTCAAGGAACAGGACGCTTGGAGAAGCCGACTCCTGCTGATTACCAAAGAAGCGCTGAAATCTGGAAACAGTGGGGTTTCTGGGTTTTGAAAAAGAATGGTTAGCAAAAACATTTTTTGACATGGAGTGGGGGAAAAGGGTATCTGTATGCACCCTTCAGTATTATGTGGAAGTCCTTAGACTTCCACATAATACTGAAGGGTGGGTACAGATACACACACACACACACACACACAGTTATGTTGGTCAGAAAAGACTGAAGTTCTAGGCTTGCTGAGACAGCATATTTCCATTCATATGAGAGGTAGGCAACCAATGTCCCCTAGATGTTTGCAGAATCTCTAGCTACTGTTGGGTGTGCTCGTTGGGGATTTATGGAAGCTGTGGTGCAAAACTCACATTGTCAGTGTTTCAGTTAGTTAGAGCATGAAAGACCAAGCAGAACAAATGGGAATCTTTGCTGTCTAGTTCCCAACTTTGAAACAAGTATAGAAAGAGTAAGATGATAAGTATATGGCCTTTCTGCCTTAAACTGTTCTAGTGCTATTATTCCACTTTCAACATCCTGTGGAATTCTGTGGTTTGTAGTTTACTGAGGCCAAAGAGCTCTCTGGCTGGGAATTTTAAAGGCCCCTCACTGAACTGCAGACCCCAGGGTTCCTTAAGATGTTGAAAGTGGGATAATAGCGCTATAACAGTATAGTGCAGAAATGCCTATAGAGTCAAATCTCCAGTTAGGGATAGGCAGTTCTCTCTATTTCCGATCAGCATCAGTTTTGCATCATTTTGTTTCAATTCAATTTGAATTATTCATTTGTTATTTGTTATTTTAAAAATTGCCTGTCTCATGCATGTGTATATGAGTTTTAAAATATGAATTTCAATGTATGATTTTGATCTGTTTGAACTAATTAGAGCAGCATCACAACTGCATTCAGAAAAGGGCTAACTTAATTCCAGTTTCAATGGATGTGCTCCAAATTTTGAATTACGGCCATTGTACTCATATGTTTCCAATATTTTGTTTCTTTCATTACCATTGACTAAATCCTAGTTTTTTAACCTCATGGGGAAAAAAAAATCCCAGGCAACTAATTGATGAAGTTAAAATCAATGCAGAATAAGTTAAAGGTGTAATTGTTCTCTCTCTCTGGCCATTTCCGCACTACACTGTTATAGTGTTATCATTCCACTTTCAACATTTCTCCCTAAACGTCAAACCCCAGGATTCCATAGGATATTGAAAGTGAAATAATAGCTCTACAGTGTAGTGTAGAAATGGCCTCTCTCTACCTAAGAATCTACCTGTAGTGTGATTACAATTACATCTGTGTATGTATAGCTTAGGATATTTAGACTGTGGCTTCAGAACTCTACCTAGAAAACAGCTTTTTAGCAGCTTCCTGTTTATTTTTTAGGTATTTTCCTCATCATTCTTCCAAGCAGCTCATACTGGTGACATTTATGCACACAGTAACCTTGGGAGGTATATTAGACTGAGAGACCGTAACTGTTCCAAGGTCACACGATGAGTTTCATGGGTGGCTAAAGTTTAAATCCAGACCTGGTAGGGCTGCATCAAAGGCCTGAAAGAGGACCTGTGTGTGGTCTTCTTCATAGCACATCCCTCATAATAATAGTAGGGCAAAATAATAATTAGCCTCAAAACAGGTGTCAGGATAGCTTTGCATTTCTCTGTCCAGGGGCAAACTTCATTATTGATTCTCATCAGCATTCCGCTAGCTCTTTTTCCAAATTAGTTATGTGGCTTGACCTTGAAAAGACCTTAACGGGATGTCTGCAGAGTCATTCTAATTGCTCCTCTTCCTTATGGACTGCACTTCACTAACCTGCCACTCATCTGGTCCATTTGTCTGCGAACTGACTTAATTAAACATCTCAGATCCAATTTGCTTGATCCTTTCCACTATATACAGGTTGTTTTTAAACAATCCAACAAAAGTCCATCAGCCACGTGGAGCTGACCAACAGAAAGTATCCCTAAAGCAAAAGTTGACATCGCAGTCTTGATGAAAGAAAGAAAGAAAGAAAGAAAGAAAGAAAGAAAGAAAGAAAGAAAGAAAGAAAGAGCGAGAGCGAGAAAAAAGAAAGAAAGAAAGAAAGAAAGAAAGAAAGAAAGAAAGAAAGAAAGAAAGAAAGAAGAAGGAAGGAAGGAAGGAAGGAAGGAAGGAAGGAAGGAAGGAAGGAAGGAAGGAAGGAAAGAAAGAAAGAAAGAAAGAAAGAAAGAAAGAAAGAAAGAAAGAAAGAAAGAAAGAAAGAAAGAAAGAAAGAAAGAAAGAAAGAAAGCAAGCAAGCAAGCAAGCAAGCAAGCAAGCAATGATATCTGCAGGCACTCATACAGAAAGAGCATTCCTCGACTTATCAGGAAGCTCCACTTGTGGATGGAGAAGATTGAGGCAGAGAGAGGAAGGCACCAACTTCTCTGGATCTGGAAGTTTTGCAGAAGGTTGTGAAGTTTCCATGGACTCTGAGCAAGATTGGGAAAAACAGCCCATCAGGTTCATCCTGCTTGGCTGGCGGGCAGGACCAGAGAAACCAAAAGCAAAGGCTTCACTCTGATCTACATCCTGGCTAGATGCCAAGCTGTGATGCGTCCCTCACCAGGCACCTTGGGAGAGTCATCCTGTCCCTCCCTAATCAGTTCTGCAGCATATTTGAATCTGTATTGCCTCTTTAATTTTGTCACAACTTAGCATGGGGTCCAGATCCACTTGGAGGAAGATGTGACTTGAGCCCCCATCAGATCTGTTTTGGGGTTCTCTTATGTTCAAAAGACAGTTGGCTCCACCCTAAGGTGGCAGGAGAACCATGTAGTGGCTTCCACCATGTGGAATCTCAGGTAAGTCGTTCTGGAGGTACACTCAAGGGGCAAGTGGGTAAATTTGTTGTCATGCATAGCAGGTGAGATGGGTTATTTATTTCCATCTATCAGCAGGTGAGTCAACCAGTACCTGGATCAAGACCCAAGCTGTGCTAAACCTTTTCCGCTGTAACCAATAAAAGTTGTGGTCTCTTTTACCCCAATAAAATCCTGTTTGCTTCATTACTGCTCAGGCGAGTCACCATTGCCACTGAAACCACAGGAGGGAACTGACTCCCAAAGAAGTGAACAATGTAATTGGATTTTTAATACGCAACTCTTCATTTACCCTATTACTCAAAATTGGCTAAAGTTCATTTTTGTAATTGATATGTCCAAAACAAACAAAGCAATACAAATATACATATACATACAACTATATATATATATATATATATATATCTATATATCTCCATATAAACATGTTTTGTGCAAAATAAAACAGCAAGCTGTGAACCCATTCCCTGTGCAAAAAAATGTTGCAAATGCTGTTAAGTGGGGAATTATTCTGCATAAAACTTGCATGTGATTGATTTGAATACGAAACGGTATTTTCTGTGCAGGAAAATGTGTTTTTTGGCACACAGACTGATATTTCTATACAGATAATCCTGTTTCCTGTGCAGAAAATTCAATTTTGTGTGCAAGTGAGCCACATGTGAAGTTTGTCCAGAATAAGTCCCAAATTGCGAATAAGCTTTGAAAACTGGCTTCTGGAGTCTTTCTCACAGCAGGAAGATTTTTAAAGTTGCACATTGCTTTCTTTGAGAAGAAAATTAGTGAAGAATTTCCTCTCTACTGTGCATATATGTGTGAGAGAGATGCATGTGTGAAAGATTTTCTGTTTCTCTGGCCATTTCCGCACTAGACCATTATAGCAGTATTATTCCACTTTCAACATCCTATGGAATCCTAGGGTTTGCAGTTTCGGAAGGGGCCAGCTAGCCCCTTCCGAAACTGCAAACCCCAGGATTCCATAGGATGTTGAAAGTGGAATAATACAGCCATAACGGTCTAGTGCGGAAATGGCTTCTGTCTCTGCCTGTCTCTATCTCTCTCTAACTGTCTGTCTGTTTGTCTGTGTCAGGCAAAGACCTCATACGATTGGCTGCCTAAGAAGATTCTATGGAATCTTGGGATTGGCAGTTCAGAGAGGGGCCTTTAGAATTCCCAGCAAGAGAGCTCTTGGGCCAGTCTGGAATGGGCCGGTTGCTATGGAGATGAGGCCTAGCACCAAGGAGGAGGGCAATGTATTCTATCAGGAAGCCAACCTCTGTACGTTAATAATTCTGAATACAGACTGTATTGGGGAATATGGGGAAAAGTTACAGATACTGAACAAGATAGTTTGGGGAATTAGAGACACAGGATCTCAAATCTTTCTAACAAGTATTACCTATGAGAAAATAAAATGCCAGGCAACACTGCTTATATATGCTAGCGTGTGCATGTGTGTGTGTGTGTGTATACATATGTCAAGGAGAGTCTGTCTAGCTCATCTTCCAGTGGGTCATTCACACTGACATCATATCATCAGGTAACATCCTTACAATTTCAGCCTATCAGCACTGTGTACAATTTTATATTAATGATGTTTTGAATTGATTCAGAAAGATTTAAGAAATGTCCCAAAGTGAAAAGCAGTTTAAACCCACATCCAAGCTTTGTTGATGCTCTGTATTCCATACTCCATCACACAAAGCCCCCTATGAGAAGACAGAGAGAGACCCCCGGGGCTGCATTTTCATGACAGACACACCTAACTTCTAAACATGGTAGATGGTTTTATCAGAGCTTTCCAATCCAGATGTCTTAGGAGAGGGATATTAAAGAAATATACCACAGGACTGTTTAGTGCTTTTTAATAGTTCTCTCTCTTGAGATCAGGAATTTTAAAACTGTTTAGATGGAGACTTCATGATCTATGTAGGTGTTGGTACGATATTGCTTTGAAAATGCTGGATGTTCATGTGCTTCTGTTGGAACCAATGTGCATTTCACATCCCTTATCCATTCATGTGCCATTGCACTTTCCGTGACTTTGGTGCCAATTGAAACTATAACAATGAAAACAACAGGTTTTTCGTTCATCATGACTTCTTAGTACCAGCACTTATCATCCCCTCACAACTAACTGCTAACCCAGAATATTTCACCCATTATATAAATATTTATGCTAATATTTAAAATCCTTGCAACTAATTTTGAATTAAAACCTGAGTTATATTTCATAAATACCATTGGCAACCATCCCTTGGTAAAAAAGAGCTCAAATATTCTATTTTGTTACATCAGGTAGAATGAATTTTGTACAAAAGTGCAAATCTGATGGAAAACTTTTGATTGGCGATTGGCTATTAAAAGTTACAGACCTGATGGAGATGGAAGAAATTGACAATGTTATTATGGAAGACACCATTTCAACAATATGAGAAAGCGTGGAAGCTGATTTCGGAACAGATCAAAAAGAGAGAGAGCAAATGAAAACCACTGATGGATGAAGTTACTGAGAGGATTCCTAAAGTAGTATTTAAAGCTTTACAAAGTAAAGTATTTTATATGCTAAATAATTAACAATTGGTTCGATTAACATAAGGCTAACAGTTTGGAGGGACAAAAAACATCTGATATCAGTTATAAATCCAAATGAGAAACAATAAAATAGAAAATAGAAGGGAGAGGAGGTGACAGATAAAGAAGAGGGGGGAATTATTTTATGTATTTTTAATTGGAAATGTTTGTAAAAGATGAAATGAATACACAATGTATATTTGGATACACTTCATTTTTCTGAAAGGAACTAAAACAATGAAAACAATGAGTATTTCGTTTGTCATGACTTCTTAGCTGCTAACCCAGAATATCTCACCTATTTTTGACAAGCCAACAAAATATTGACATTATGGGTTTCCAGTAATAGTCAACATGCCACCCCCGAAGTATATTTCTATATTATCTCGTTAGTTGATTTTATCTAAGTGCTGGTCCATTTTTCCCAGAATGCTCTCATGCCCGTTTTCACTATAATCTGACCCAGAAGGGGTTGCCCACCTTTATGACCCAGAAGGGGTTGCCCACCTTTATGACATCACAAGGACCCACCTTGGGTTCAGATTGTGGCCTTAAAATTTCAGTTTGCAGAATGCTGCAGTTGCCACCTTGGCAAACCAACTTCCCAGTTAATGTCCAAGAGCCAAATTTTTGGGATCTGTCCTGCCTCATTTGGAATCTGTTTTAAAAAAGATTTTTTACCTCCTTGCTGATACTGACTCCACGGTAACTCGTAAGGTCTCTCTTTTCACACTGGCAGCTATGAAGATTCGGGCCAGATATGTTGCCAATATTGCGGTTGATTGTTCTGGAGATGCGCTCACTTAATTATACTTTTATTGTCTATGTTTTAACTAAACCAAATTTTAAATTTCTCTCACACATGTCTATTAGTTGCTTAATATATGATGTATTTTTGCTATGCTGTTTCTATATGTATTTTATATTATTTTATGCTAACATTTTGTATTGTATTGTATTGCATTTTAATACTTTGTATGCAAATAGCCTTTGGTCTATGCATTAAATAAATATACTATACTACTACTAAACTTCCGAGTTAATGAAAATCAATTAGCAAAGTAACATGTTATTTTTTCTCTTACAAGACAACAAGTAATCACAATTGTCCCTTCCTTTATCCAAATAACTGCCATCAGTAACATGAATTAATTACTTTTAAAAAGCAATCTGCCAATCGCTGGTTATCTCTGATTCTTCCTGATTAAGGAAAAAGCATACAGCGTTACCATTCATTTGCCCACAGCTTCAAGAACAACATCTCTCTCTGTTGACTTGGTAATGAAAGATGTTCAATATCTCAAGACAACCGTAGTTTCGTTTTGAAACTGAGTTTGCTGCTCAACTGCATGGAAGTGCAATTCCTCGCTGAGCACATAAAGCTCAAGGTCTACCACTTAAAATATATAATTCATGGGATTGTTACATTCAAGGATAGACCAGCTATGGCTGTATTAAGTGTGAGAGCTTCATTGGCCTGTGATTACGCTGTGCCTACAACTCCTTTTTTGCCAAATAACTGCTGCAGTGATAGCTTCATCCTTCACCGCCTGACTGCTGATTCTCCTCTTGCCCCTCTTAGAGAAAATTGAAGTCATTTGCTCTTAAGATCTACAGACCTGAATCCATTTACTAGGCCCAGCTAGAATGGACCCATTGAATCCACTGCCGAACGGTAGGTCTATGGGAATCACCTTCGTTCAGTGGGTCTATTCCAGTTGAAACCCTGATACGCTTCTGAAAGAGGGATCCTGAAACCAATTCAGCAAGCCAACCAAACAACTCGCAAAATCCGCTAAATGGATTTATTATCTCTTATTGCCCAACTCAAGGATATTGGTGTTTACATTTTTGTTTTGCTTTACTAGTTTTCATTTTGTGTAATTGTTGTTAATGTATAGTGTTACAAATTGCTATGGCATGGTGTAATGCTTGACTTGTGCCTTTATGACATAATAATGAGATTTTTAAAAATGTTAAAAAAATCATTAGCAAATTGCTTCATTTTCAGGATGAGGAGAATCATAGAATCATAGAGTTGGAAGAGACCCCAGGGGCCACCCATTCCAACCCCCTGTGATGCAGGAACACACATCAAAGCACTCCCTTTGACAGATGGCCATCTAGCCTCTGCTTAAAAACCTCCAAAGAAGGAGACTCCACCATACTCCCAGGCAGCATTTTCCCGTGCTGGAGAACTCTGACCATCAGCAAGTTCTTCCTGAGATTTGGGTGGAAGAATTAAGTTTTAAAATGCGCAGAGATGAGAAATTGAAAATGAGGTTCCTGAGGTTTTTCAAAGAAAAGCAGAATGGCCATTGGGAGATACATGTCTATGACATAACTGCCACTGTAGTTGCATCTCCTGATGCTGCTCTCCCAATACCCACCTTGTAAGCATTGCATAGCGCCCCATGGCCATTCTCAGGTTGTTGTAGAGCAGAGAGTCAGTGAAGACACATCCAGCTATTTTCCTGTAAGTGGAAGAGCTGCAACCGGTGTCTTCAGGGACCTTCCAGGGGACCTTGGGACTTCTCTCTAAGGGATCTCCTTGCAGCTATTTTTCTGTAGGTGGAAGTGTGACAACAGGTGCCTTCAGGGACCTTCCAGGGGACCTTGGGACTTCTCTCTAAGGGATCTCCTTGCAGCTATTTTTCTGTAGGTGGAAGTGTGACAACAGGTGCCTTCAGGGACCTTCCAGGAGACCTTGGGACATCTCTCTAAGGGATCTCCTTGCAGCTATTTTTCTGTAGGTGGAAGTGTGACAACAGGTGCCTTCAGCGACCTTCCAGGGGACCTTGGGACATCACTGTACATGACATTCTTGAAGCATGTCTAACCAGAGGAAAATAACTGAAGGCATCACTACAGATCCCATTCCTGTCTGCCAACCTAGAAATGGCTGTCTTTGGAGTCCTTCGTGGCTTACAAAGTGGATATTTGGAGACTTTTAGTTCTTGCCAGAATTCCAACTTGTGCAATGAAAAAAAAGTGAGTTGTGATGGCATACATCTGGCTTACATCATGGTAACTTACCAACAGGACACCAGACAATGTTGTTTAAAAATTATATTATTTGTAACTAGCCATTTCTAAACTAGTATACATCAACCTTCTCCTTCTCTGGCAAAATTAAACAGACATATTGCTACAATTTGTATAGCAAACACAGTCAAGCTGCAGATTGTACGTCTCTCACTGGGAAAAAAATTGTTGTTGGAAAGGTAAACACCCTATATTCTCACCATTTACAGCTTTGCAGAATTTTGTGGAATCACACAGTGTTACCATTTTCAAGGGACCGTCTCAAAAACCAGCTTGTGATAATAAGATTCCATTTCAGCAGTAGGATTCTTTTCCTTCTGAAACCAAGGACTTCCATAGTACAATGAAAAGTTAATTTTCCATTAATGAGATACAGTGTTAATTTATCAAAGCAAAGCAAAAGCATCACCAGGACATCAGTATTACTGCCAGCTGATTTTTCGAGACCCTCTGCCATCCGAGTTAGTATTGATGATAAATTATTTCTCCAGGGGTATTAATCATACTCACTTGGAAATTAAAATGTCACAATATGATGAAGTGTTAAAGAAACAGGATCTTTTATCTCTACCTGCATATGCAGCATTCAGTCTTATAGAATAGTGCTGCTTTAATTTCTGGCAAGAAGAGGAGAAAACAACATTGATTGTTTTATGTAACTTGCGTTGACCAACATAGAAGTCCTGAAGTCTCCTCCACTTCCTTGTCAGTAAATTAAAGATATGAATTATTGGAGAGCCATATGCAATCATTGTCTAAGCAATGAACATGTGAAGGAGGGAGCAGGCCCTACCCTGATCCCCATTTCCATTGATCTCCTCAAATAGAGAACATCTGAACAGGAGAATTTCTGCCGTGATTGCTTGCCAGGTCCCTTTGCTTTCTCTGCCATTATATCCTAATACTATCCCAATGACATGTAGCGATTTGATATTTGCTTTTATATAATTCCCTATACTTCAACATATACCATCATATCATGGCATTTGCTGTTCGCTACCAGATAATGTTTGTAGTATTTTGCTGTCTGACTCTGTCTAACACATATAGTGCTGTGTTGCTTGATGCTATGCATCTGTGTTCCGTCAGAGGCAAGCCTCGGTTTTGTACCACTTCTCTCTCTATAGGGCCCCCTCACAGCATTCCCTGAGCTATGTCACCAGCCAGGCTTCCTTAGCTTCTCTCATCACAGTCACCTGCTCTGAACAGCGGTGGAGTAGAGCTCTGGACTCCACCAGGAGAAGGAGAAGGTGGTCTCTCTCTGATGAGGGATATGAAAATCTACATGGTAACTTCATTTCCATAGGTTTTTTTTTCCTGCTTAATTCTAGAGAGGGTGAACATTTTGTTCAGTTTGTGCTTTAAAAAAAGGAAGGAAGGGAAGAAGGAAGGACGGACCAGATTTGGACATTACCAAAATCTTAAAAATTCTTCATACTTTGCAAAGGGAAAAAACAAAAACCCTGAAGATTCAAAGCAGCAGCGATGCATTTATATATTGAGTGTTTGAGAGCCAACCTGAGACACAGAGTGACGTTACCTTAGACAACTGTTTGAAGATTTATGGCCAGTGTCACAAATGGCATCTTCCTGCATCCTATTATGCTCCAGTCCCATCACACAATTATGCAACTGCTAATATACCTGAAGGGAGCCAGTGTGGTTTAGTGATTTAAAAGTCGGACCATGACCCATGAGAACAGAGTTCGATTCCCCACACAGCCATGGAAACCCACCAGGAGACCTTGGGAATGTCACACACTCTCAGACCCATAAAGCTGTGTGATAGGTATTGTTTTAATGTTTTTTTTAATTGTATTTAATACCTTTGTTGTTCTGGTTTTACCTGATTCTCTTTGTGAGCCGACTTGGTCTCACTCGAGAAGAAAGGTAGCGTAGAAAGGAAATAAATAAAATTAAAAAAATAATAAATAAAATATATCTTTAAAAAAATGAACCCAAAAGTAGTGAATACAAAAAGCATGCTCTCAGACTGCAGAAAACCTTTTACGGCCTTAGGGCCATCGTAAGTTGGAAATGACTTGAAGGCCCACAGCAACAACAAAATACCTGAAGTTTGATATCCACTCCATCCATGTTTCTGAAGAAATGGGCTGAAATCCATAAAAACTCATGCTAAAATAAATCAGATTCTGGATTTCTCCTGTCCCTCTCTCTCTCCTTTTCCTTCTTTTTAGTCTGCAAGTCACTAAGTGGACTATCTCTTTGAACACCATGAAGAAGTAATTATTCTGAAGCACATTCGGCTCAATAAATCTTTCTCCGCAGACCAGGAAAGCCTCACCCTTTCCTTCCTTCAGGGAGGAGTGGGATGCCCTTCTTCCATGACCAATATGTCAAGACTGGCTAGCAGCCTTTTAGCAGACTACTAATTTATTTCCCTTCTAGTCGGGCTGCATAGGTAGGACGAGACAGTTGCCTTAGGCAACCAGCTTGGGGCAATGTTATCATATCATTTGCTGTTATCATATCATTTGCTGCTTAATTTGTTCTTATCATGTTCTTACTCCCAGCAAGAGACACTGGGAGCTTTTCTGCCTCAGGTGCTAAACTAACTGGGTCAGCCTGGAGCACTAGGTGACTTGACTGAGGGGTCAAGTTGGAGATTTGATATGCTGCCTCAGGTAGCAAGAAGCTGTGGCCAGCCCCACTTGCTACAATAAAAATTCATGGGGTTCATTTGCAAGGCTATGACAAATTGTTCAGATGACCCTTCCTGCAGAAACATTTTAATTGAAGTGCAGAACTGGAGAGGACCTAGAAAAACAGTAATCTCAACATTACAGGCACAAAATGCCATTTCTCAGTAATATCTCCCAACTAAATTCTTCCCAGCTCTTCTTGTTCTTACGTACCTTCAAGATAACTCCAATTTATGCCAACCTTATCACAAGGAGTTTTTGGCAATGTTTATTTGGACAACATTTGCCGTCATCTTCCTCCAATGCTAAGAAAGTGTGACTTGCCCAAGGTCAGTCAATGGGTTTCCATGGCTGAGCAGGGATTTGAACACTGGTCTCCTGAACTCCTTGTCCAGCTCTCAAACTGCAATGCCACATTAGATCTTCCCAGCTTTATTTCTTCCAATTTTCACCCAATCTAATGTTACGTTTCCTCACTTGTGTAAGGGAAGCGATATGCTTTTAAAGGAGGTTTGCATAAGTCTTAGATTAAAAGGAAAATGAAGTTAATTGGCTGGTCTTTGGAATGTTCATTCTTGGGAAACGGCATTTAGAAGCAAGATATACCCTCTAGCAGCTTGGCCTTTGGTCTATGTAGGCCGTTTGCTTTGGGAGTCCGTGCTGATTAAAAAGTTGAACAAGACCTCTGATGAGTAAGATCAGTGGTCTATTCTCCACAACCGACTAGTGAGTGAGAAATATTACTTAATGCAATAAAATACTCAGGGTATTTTTGTGATACTTAAATAAATTCATTACTTTGCTATTTGGTACATTGCTAGTGAAGCTGATTCCTGTCTATAAACTTTGCAGAACAGTGAGTGCTGTTGGTCTTTGTATCCTTTTACTCTCTGGGCTGTCATCCAAGTATAGACGTAAAGAATATCCAAAAATATTCAAAAAATGGTCCAAAAGCATGTATCTTAAGTGTTAGAAAACACCAAGGAAGAGAATTCAGGCCTGATGAGAAACTTCCCAGTTGGGTCTTATTCTGTGCAAAATTTGCATGTATTTGTTTTTCACAAAACCTAACATTTTTCTGTCCAGAAAGATTGTATTCTGTGCAGAATGTGTAGCTTCCTGTCTAAAAAATCCTGGCTTCTGTACAAAACAAGCAAGGAAACATTTGTGAATTTTGTGCAGAGTTAAATCTCAAACTGTGAACAGTCTTTGAAAACTACACAGTTCTCAAGGACTTTCTCACAGTGGGAAGCAAATTATGAAAGCTGCTTGTTGTTTACTTCAGGAATGAAATTAGTGAAAAATTGCACCCCTAGTTCTAAGGTCTAGGGATCCCCTGGCCTAGAAAGAGAGGCATGGAAGGGGTGTTACCAAGGGCTGGTGTTGATTCCGGATGCTCATCTTCACGGATTTGAGGGAGCTAGAAGACAGAGGCATTGGTAGGCTTTCTTTATTTCATTTTGTCCAGCTCCAGGTCAGAGCAATGGAAAAACAGCCTATCTGGCACAAAATAAATCAGCCTTCTTCTCTGTCAAGCAAAAACCAAGGGCCAATCTAGTTCACTTGTGTACATGGGACATCTTGTCCTGTATCTCAGAAAAGAAGTTTTGTGAGGCAATCCTTAAGCAAATTCATTTTGAGCAATTATGCACCATCACAACCTTTAAAATAGATTTAAATCATTTTCATTTTCTAAGTATTTTAGGAAGAAACAGCGTTGCGTAGTTGTTTGGGTGTTGAACTAGGACTGGAGGTAAGAGTTTGAATCCCTACTTGGTCGTGGAAATGCACTGGAAGACCTTGGGCAAGTCACACTCTCTCAGCCTCAGAGGAAGGCAAAGGAAGACACCTCTGAACAAATCTTGTCAAGAAAACCCTGTGGTAGGCACATTGGAAGATAATTATAAGTTGGAAATGACTTGAAGGCACACACAACAAGTACTTTAGGAGTCCACTTATGGTTGTCTCAGACTAACTTTTGTTTGCTGGCACACTTGCCTGCCACCTCTAATTCAGTGTATTAAATTTCATTTCAAGTATCACAGGTTCCTGAGTATTCATTGCAATCTTTTGTGTTATGTAAATTTTCCTACTCACCAGCTGGTTGTGGAGATATAGATAAAATGTAAATTGTAGTGAGTGGCATGGACGCTGTCGGCCTTTGCAAATTTTTGTACAGTTCAAATCACATCTGTACCCTTTATTTATTCATTCATTCATTTATTTATAATGGAAATGACTTTCTAGTCACTTTGGATTGGGGAGAGAAATAAAGTATACGCCTTCAGTTGCCTATTGAGTTATGGTGGATTTCACAGGGATTTCTTATGCAAGGAATATTCAGAGGTGGTTTGCCATTGTCTTCTTCTGGATACAGCCTACAGCACCTGGTATTCTGCACTGGTTTCTCTTCCGAGCACTAACCAGGGCTGACCATACTTAGCTTCAAAGTTCATGTGGGATCTGCTGTCTTATCTACATTTTCAACAGAGATGTAGACCATGGTGGCTCCTGGGGTGTCACAAATGGCCAGTCTAACCCACCCAAATTGCCCAGTTTTGATATAAGTTATACATGTGTATATGTGCAAAATCTATGTCCATAATTTTCTTCACCTTGCATTGGCAAAGTTTTTCCACCAGCAAAGAAACCAGGCAATGCTTTTGATCTCTGCCTTGATGACGCCGAATACATTATATGGTAGCAAACAGAGAGAACAACAAGGCACGAGAAAGGAGAATGAGCAGTCAGAGAAAATTGATAACAAACTAGAAGGAAACAGTCTGGCCAGCGAGAGATTTTGCTGCAATTGCTCTCTCATAATGTCCCTCCACCCCACCTCACCTCATTCTCCATTCACTTTCTCCCTCAGTCAGGTTTAAAGCTTCAAGTTCTTTGTGTCCCAAATATGAAAAAGTGTGGATTTTTGCAAGTTTTTTTTTAAGAAGTCAAGGAGGAGGAGAAGGAGGACAAGGAGAGGGTGGGAAGGAAGGAAGGAGAAGAAAGAAACAGAGAGAGAGAGAGAAATTCTCCCTTTTTTACAAGGGTCAACATCCACAGATACAGATACAGAAATGGTATCTTCTTTCTGTCTAGAAGGCAAAGACCCTTGCAAATGTTGGTCAAGTCAGCTTAATAATGAACTGAAAGAGGATTCTCTCCCTCGTACAAGGACAACTCTCAGTGGGCAGGGACTGGGCCATGCTGATTCCTGAAGCAGAAATGGCTGCGCTTATTTGCACCCTTCAATCCCAGTCCAAGTTCTAAAAAGTGCATGATCACCATTTCTTTGGTTGTTCTCCCCTGATCAGGGGGACAGGGCAAACTCATATTAGAAATCTCTAGTACAGGTTGTGACTCACGCAGCCTTCGAGATGTGGTTAAACTACAATACCTAGCAGCCCTAGCCAGCAAAGCAAATGGTGAGGGATGATGGAAACTACAGTTGGGTTGGGCAATACCTATAAGGCTAAATGATTCTCTTCCCTCCACTGTCATAATTTAGGGATTGATTATCATGTTCAACCCACTACTATGTGGCAGATTCGCATAATTTATTCCATCTGCATAGCATATCAGATTTTCCACAAAAAAGAATTTCAAATATCATCTCACCGTTAGTGTCCAGAGACTGTGACTCTACAGTTCCACAATCCCATTTCTGCCTCTGAAATTTCATTAGAGGATATTTTGCACAGTGTCTTTGATTGCAGAGCTGGGAAAATATACATATCTGGACTGAGTTAGTCAATATGCTATTACTAACATTGTAAGCAACTTTATTGAGATCACGCTGACAACAGGTTGTCATGGCATCCTTCTAAATGTTGAAATTGGTATGAATTTGCAAATGGGAAAAGCAGTAAACAAAATTCAAGCAGATGGAGGGTTGTGCTCTTAAAACACTTGCAGGGGGAGCTTTTTTTTAAAAAAGAAAGAACTGTGCACATAATAAATAACCAGGGACAGTGGGAAGAATTGAAGGAGTACACCTGCAAATGGAATTGGTCAACATTTACAATCTCTCTCTCCCTCTTGACCCTCAGTACATTACACAGTAACAGAAAGACAGAGAGTGCAGAAAAGCACAGCAAAGAAGAAGGATGAACTGTCAGAGGAAATGGATAAACAGGAGGGACACAGTCTGCAATTTTATCAAAAGTTAAGAGATTTTTCTGAATGCAACCTGGAGTCTATTATTCCATCAGACCGTCAAGAAGTTGCAGAGGTGATGGCCATTAGTACTAATTGAAATTACTCTCAGTGGCTCGACTCTCCCATGTATCAGTGGTAAAATAGACTCCCAGTTCTTTATTTTTTTTTTTCCTCCTTGTCTTCAAAGTCTGGAAGTTAGGGCTCAGTGAAAATGAAAGGCCTGGGGATTCTTTGTTTTCTCTTTGTATGCCAGTAGTAATTTGAAATGTTGTGAAGAGCCTTTGGAATCAAAGAGATCCTAGTCATATTGATTATCTGTAAGAGAGCAAGGTCTCCTCTGGGCTACATCCAGGGGTTTAGCTATGGGGGAGGTTTGAAATGAGGGCATCATTTCCCCCTAGGTAAAAATGCAAACCCCCTAATAAAATGAGGGGGACATAATAAGAACTTTGGCCCATCAAGTGATGTCTTTCTTCAGTTTGCACACTTAGCAGTACACTGAACATTGTTTGTGTGTAGAAGTCCTCTATTTGCTGTGCTTGCATTTCATGGGTCAGTTCACCTGCTCCTTTTGTTTGGATCCCCAAGGATTGCTCAACTAAAGCAATGTCAGAAATTTCAGAACTGCAGGAAAATTTCATTTGGTAGGATAGAATTCTTATTGGGGGAGCAATGTCCTCTATTTGCCATCCCCTCCCCACCATAGCTACACCTTGGCTAAACTCAATGCTCACCTTAATTAGAGCAGGCCCATTGAAATTAATGGGACGTTGATGATCCTTTATGGGAATTTAACCGACTTCAATGTATCTAAGGTTATACTGAGGAACTGGTGCAGTGGTTTGACTGTTGGGATTATGATTCTCAATAACAGGGTTCAAATTTCTATTCAGACACGGAATTCTCCTGGATGGCCCTGGATGAGTCACACTCTCTCAGACTCAGAGGAAAATGAGGGCCTCTGAACAAATCTGGCCATGAACAACCTATGATAGGTTCTCCTTAGGGTCACCATAAGTCAAAATGACTTGAAGGCACACAACAGCAACAAACGGTTATATTGGACTATTTATTCTGTTTGGCAGAGGCATCAGTCCTATATGTCTGAGGATATTATTATTGCTTATTTAAATGCATGCAAAGTATACATACTCTGGACTTAGATTACAAGAATTTAGACCCTCAGTAATTCACTCTTAGATGGCGAAGGGAAAACCTTATGTTAGATTTCTTTCCCTTTCTTGAAAAAAAGAAATCATTGCAAACACATTTGAGCTTTCATGGACTGGAATCCATGTTTTGTAATCGATCTGATATCCGATTGATCTAAGTTGCTCCCAAATTTTTTATGCACAGCACAGCTACCCCTAACATTGACCACTCTTGAAATGATGTTAGCATGTTGTCATCACACTGAACACCACAATGTGTTTGTAATTACTAATAAGACTCTGCTTCTTTCTGGCATTGTGTTCCATCCATTTCCATCCTCTCAATCCAGATGAGATGGCAATGCAGCTGAATCTAACAGAGAATCTATTTTTACGATAGGCTCACCCCAAAGGTACTTTTGAATGCATCCAGCTTTACATAGGGAGGGACACCAGGACTCCTTCAAGTATTAAACCTTGTCTCAAACCTATGGAAGAGACTTTGATCTCTAGATTTCTCAGTGGAGGCAATATGGCATGGAGTTACGGAAGCCCCGAGGATTGTCAGGCTTTCACCAATTGGTATTATACACCTAAGAGATCTGTGCTTATATTCTTCATATTCTTCTTTATATTCTTCATCTGCATTCTTTATATGCCAGTCTGAGCAACAAACTATAGGCGACGGAGCAGCACGTGAAGCTAGTAATTTCTCCTTATAATTGATCTTTCCATCCCCCTTCTTTTTCATTGTTCTCTTTAATCACACAGCCTGGATTATTCTCATCAAACTGCTCTCCAGGTATTTTACAATTTTCCATCAGACCTTTAAGCTGAATTCTTTTGAAATATAGGCTGATGAAGCTCCGTTCTGCAAAAATACCAAGCCTGTTATCAGATCTGGTAATGGATTTGAAACAGCAGTGGTGTTCCCAAGGGTCATTTTGGGTGTGGCTCAAGCTTGGCAATTTTCTATCCAGTGCTCCAATTAATTGAAAACCAGCACAGAGCAAGGAAGAAAAAACAACTGTATTTACTGTTTCATATCCCCTTGAAGACTACGTCCAAAAGTAAAGTGACCCAAGCGGGGGCGGGGGTCTACAGCATCCCTATCAAACTTTGTTGCGGAATGGTCCTGGATCATTGGTAGAGTGTGTGTTTCACACACAAAAGGCTTAGTCCATTTCTGCACTACACTGTTATAGTGCTATTATTCCGCTTTCAACCTCCTATGGAATCCTGGGGTTTGCAGTTTAGGGAGGGGCCTTTAGAATTCTCAGCCAGAGAGCTCTTTGGACTCAGGAAACTACAAACCCCAGAATTTCCCCAAGGATGTTGAAAGTGGAATAATAGCACTGTAACAGTGTAGGGAGGAAATAGCCTTAGTTATCTTCAATAAGAATTTTGATTCAGGATGGCAAAAGACCTCTACTCAGGGTTTTGAACTGGTCCCCGTTAAGTTGTCTGTTGACCTATGGCAACCCCAGCAATTGCATAGGGTTTTCTCAGGCAAGAAATATTCAGAGGAGGTTTTGCCAGCTCCTTCCTCCTAGTACGGTTCCTGGTATTTGTTGGCAGTCCTCCACCAAGTTACAAACACAGTTCTAAAAGATACAGTTTCACCCCTTTGGCCTCTCCTTAGATCCACCACATACCTCCCTCCCGGCTGGGCATGCATCCATGGCTGGGGAGGGTGGGCTTGTCGAAGTGGCTTCCACCCATGTTTCTACAGCTGGGGCATGAAGATGATATCATCAGCCTAGATCTCCTGGAGGACCTCCAAGGAGGTCCTGCTTATTTCTGTATTTGAATGCAGGAACACATCCAGACATTGTCTGTACCCTCTCTGCAGGGAAATAGGTGGCTCAAGGAGAGGGGCATGGTTGGTGGAGGTGCTAACTATTTCTGACGGCAGCAGGAAAAAAGAGAAATAAATAAATATATAACTTGCATTTGTCGTTATAAGTTTTATCTCACCAGAAAAATATACCAAATGCAAAAGCTAAAAATATCATTAAACCATTTATAAAATTAAAACCAGTTAAAAGCATAACAAAGCAGAGATGGAGAATATAGCATAATTCAACAGGGTCCAGTCTGAGCAGACAGTCTTTCAAGAGCCTATCATCATCATCGTATCTTAATCTGCCTTTGGAAAGATAGAAAGATAGGAAGGAAGATGACAGTCTAACCTCTCTCTGAAGGGACTTCCAGAGCCTAGGCGCAGCCATTGAGAAGGTCTTGTCACATATTCACAGCAGACATACCTAAGAGGTTGATGGGACAAAGAGGATCTCCAAATACAGACCAGGCTTATACGCCAAAACGTGGTTCTTAAGATAATCTGGGCTTGAGCTTTATTGGGCTTAAGAGTCATAACTATCACTCTGCCTGGAAACAAACCTGCAGCCAGCGGAGCTGCTACAACAAGAGGTTATGTGCTTACATTTATGCGAGTGAACCACCAGATTCTAGCTGTCATTTCTAGACTGGGATCATGAAAGCAGTCATCAGAATGAGTAGACAGCGATATACATTTCTGCCAGGAATTTGTCTAAAAGCAAGATAAACCAATGGCACCCTTCACTTCATGTTGTGGCAACCAATTCCATAAATTAGTTATGTGCATTACAAAGTCCTTCATTTTATTGGTTTGTTTCTTATAACGCAGTCAGTGTAAAGCAATGTCACTCCACAATTATGGTCTCATACACAATTTTGTCCTTCTTAACTTGCTATCTTTTTTTTTTTCCTTTTAAAGTAGCATATAATCTTGTGAATATACACATTTGGGAAGAGAAAACATCAGAGGACATACTGGGATGAAATTTTAGAAGCAGCAGGGACAAGCAGGCATCTGCTTTGGGATGCAGCAAAATCTAAAACAGGAGATTAAAGACAGCACCACCGGCACACATGCAGTGCCACGGGCGAAGGTAGCTTATCAGCATTTACTTATGACAATAAATACAAAGCAAACAGGATGAGTGGGCGAAGTTGGTGGGGGAGTTTGTAGATGTATGCCACACATGAACTAATGTCACCGCAGAGATAGAAAGGGTCTCAGCATATCTTTTAACAGGATCATGGTGCTGCTCCTTTTCTACGGAAAAACATAATTAACATAATATGCAGAAGTGAAAAAATGTGGCTGATTTGACAGCACACTTGCTGTGCCTGTTAAAGTCATACATTGCAAGAGGATGAGCTCTGTTGAAAATAAATGTGGACCAGAGAGCATTTATCTGTAGTGGGATATGGTCCATATGTATGTATAAGCAACATGGCTGGGATATTTAAAACAGCCGTGTCTATAGGCAGAACCTTTTTCAAGCATCCCTCTTTGCCTTCAGACAACTCTTGGTTCGTCTCTTTTTCTTCCCACAATTCTTACCAATATCTCCTGAATTCTGAAAATGATTTAGCTCCAGTTTTAGAAACAAAAATCTCCTTCTAAAGGCAGATCACCGCAGGTAGGGTTGCCGGGTCAAGACTACCCCAAATCCTGACATTTTAGGACCAAATCTAAGAAGAACCCCTTGTGATGTTATAGGAGACAGGCCCTGGGGATGCTATGAGGGTGAAGTTTACGTGGGGCAGATGCAAGATGCACCAGGGAACAACCAAAGAGGCACAACGTGCACCACTTGAACAAGAAGAAAATCAGGTCTAACAAATGAAGAAAATATTTCTACACATGCATTTTCACGACAGCACTCTTACCTTGGGATTCTTCTTCTTCACTCAGGAGAATGGAGAAGAGAGTGCTGGTCTGGGGATCTGGAGATCCTAAAGCACAGCAACCACAGTGGCCCAGTATGTTGTTAGGTCACCTTCCGCCTGTTGCACAGTCTCATAGGTGCAGACACCCAGCCCATCCACCCAGCTGGCTTTCCTTTCAGAAGCACAAACAGTTAGGAAGCTGTTCATTTTGGTTTTCCTACAACACCTCCAAATGCCAGATGTAGCAGTGAGAACACTGAAGGGAAATGAATGCAAGTGGTTACTTTCCATCCTCAGCTAGGAATGCTCATCAACGACACATTAAGTGACATGAACGTTATCAAGGTCAACAAGCACAAATAGCTAGAGAAAACTGCCATAGATGATCTACGAACTCTTCTTTTCTAAAATCTTACTGTTATTTCTTAGGAAATGGCACAAACGGGGGAAAGAGTGAAAGAAGGAGGTGTGAACATAAGATATAGCCTGCATTTTTGTTTTGCTTTATTTGTGCTTGCTGATGAGTGCCTTTAAGTCATTTCCAACTTATGGCAACCCTAAGGGAAGCCTATCATTGGGTTTATTGGCTAGGTTTGTTCTGAGGAGGCTTGCCTTTGCCTTCCTCTTAGGCTAAGAGAGGCCTAGGGCCATCCAGTGGTTTCTGGGCCTTAGCAGGTACTTGAATCCTGGCCTCTAGAGTTGTAGTCCAATTCTCAAACTACTACATCATTGTAATTGGTTACTCCACTGGGGGGAGGTATCCTAAAAATGTCATTTCAGGTCCTTTGTAACATGGATCGCAGCCATGTTTGGCTCTTAGCTACATCTTGCTAGCAACACTTAACTCACTTCCAAACATATGATTCAAGCTACACAAGCACATCCGGAGACATCACAACACATATTTGAATATTTTACATCTGTTATTTACTTTGGGTCATTTGTGGCTGATAATACCACATTCCAAGTCCACACTGGCTTAACAACAAGACCCAGTACGCCGCCCATTTGTCTCAAATCAGAAGTGTCAAAGAGTACGTGAGTATATAAGGATGCCATGCTGGCAATAGCTTCCTCAAGTAGGTAACTAAAGGAAAAATACAGGTCTGTATGATGTCTCTGTTGTTGCTTTATCTGCATATTTCAGATCTATCACATGCAAGTCATTCCCACACTGGAGTTAAAGAGGTGGTGCTGCATTTAACAGCAGTATTAGAATCTGGAGAAGTGAGTGAAAATTAAAATATGGTCTGCCTACGTACGGAAGAAGCATGGAAAAAAATGACTCATCTGTGAGTAAACCAACCCCATTAATTCTGACAGATCCCCCAGAATACATGCCTGATAGATCATCTTTAAGCACTTGAACAGTGTGAGCATTTCGGATGTCAGTTCTGCAGGCATCTAGCAGCACCATTAAACTAAAACAAATTTTAAATGGGCAGTAATTAACTTGCCAGGTAGCTGAGAATGTTCAAAAAGGTTTGCCTTGACTGAAGCTTAGAGGATGCTGTGAAGTGGAAACAAAGGCAGGTTACCTCTCTGCCCGTGTTTGTCCTTTGAAACGAAGAAAGAAAAAATCCTATTTTTATGTGTCCATAGAAAGTGCTCTTTGTGAACTGATTGACACCTTAATGCAGGTCTTTCTTAGCTATGGGGGCTGTTCTATGGGCTGATTTTTATTTAAAAAGAATATAATGGTGGAAGAGTCTATTACTTCCCCCCACTCAAAGAAGTATCCATAGGGTAATGACGTTAAGTTGTTATTGTGTATTTTCAAATCAGTTTTGACTTATGGAACTTTTATCCCAGGGTTTTCTTGGCAAGATTTATTCAGAAGAGATTAACAGTTCTGAGCAAGGATTGGAACCCTGGAACCCATTCACACTATATAATTATACCACTTTTGTTCCACTTGACTACCATGAATTCATCCTATGGACTCCTGGGATTTATAGTTTGGGGAGCACTTGAACTGAGAATTCTAAATGCCCCTCCCTAAACTGTCAGTCCCAGAATTCCATGGGATGTTGTCACTGAGCATTGGGCTATAACCCTGGAGACCAGTTTGATTCCTGGTTTGGCCACGGAAACCCACTGTGTGATCTTGGACACATCTCACACACACACACACACACACCCATACCCCAAGACAACCCCAAGATAAGTGTGCCTTAGGGTCACCATAGGTCATAAAAGACTTGAAGGCACACAACAACAAAGTTTTTAGAATTCTCTGCCAGGGATTTGTGGTGTCTTCCTAGATTACAAATCCCAGGATTCCATAGGATGTATGAAAATTATTAAAGCACAAGCAAAGTTCTGAAACTGCAGTGTGGAAGGGCCCCTTGTGTTGGAATCCATACGAAACAAATCATACAGTACTGAGTAGTTCTTGTATTTCACAGCACTAGGCTTTAGGCTGATCACAAAAGGAAAAAGTAGACTGCCGGTAGACATTGAAAGGTCTCTCTCAGGGCAAGGAGAAAAAAGCATAGCCTGCTTTTCTGTTCTGGTTTGTTATTTTCAAAGCAGATTGGAGGGCTGTTGTGGAGGCATACAGTCTGATTATAAGCATGTTTACTTCATTTTGTTGAAGAACACTTACATAAGTCTAACTGACCCCATTTTGAAAGCAGACAGTCTTTGTTTTCTGGAACAAGTCTGTTGGATCCTGCCCCATAAATGTATACATGTTATTATTTATACCAGAAGAGTGCAGCAACCTAATACTGTGAGCTTAGGGCAATTAAACTGAAGTACCTATCCTGGAAAATCATAGAAAGTCAAAATGGGGAAAACACGACTTTATCATTTCAGGAACTCCACTCAAGACAGCTAGGAAGAAAACAAATAACTCTAGATTTCCTAAAGAGTCCCTAACATCGGCCCCTCTCTGTGCAAATCTGTTCCCTTTGTAGAGACTCTATCCACTCCCCTGGTGGCAAATGCAATGTAATGCTGAAGGGTAGCAACAGTTTTTGTTTAATTAAGACCAAAAGCAAAATAATCCTGTGATGCATATACACTTGGCTCACCTTAGGATAGAATCATAGAATCATAGAGTTGGAAGAGACCACGGGGCCATCCAGTCTAACCCCCTGCAGTGCAGGAACACTCATCAAAGCATTCCCTTTTACAGATGGCCATCCAGCCTCTGCTTAAAAACCTCCAATGAAAGAGACTCCACCACACTCCATGGAGGCAGTATATTCCACTGCTGGACAGCTCTGACCATCAGGAAGTTCTTCCTGAGGTTCAAGTGGAATCTCCTTTCCTGCAGCTTGAATCCATTGCTCCTTGTCCTAGTCTCTGGAGCAGCAGAGAACAAGCCTGCTCCCTCCTTGACATGACATCCCTTCAAATATTTAAACAAGGCTATCATGTCCTCTCTTAACCTTTTGTTCTGCAGACTAATTCCAGGTGTTTTGCTTTTACCTCTTAAACCACCCTCCGTCCCTCCCAACCACAGCAATAGATCAGAGCTTTGCAAACTTTTCATGTTGGTGACACCCTTTTTAGACATGCATCATTTTGTGACATAATAATTAGGTAAATAATTCAGTAATTGGAGGCAGCCCCTCCACCCGGGCCTGGCCCACCACTGCTGACCTAACCAAAGTCATCTTCAGCCTGGCACAGTGGCAGCAGAGGTGGAAAAGGCAGCCCCTCCACCTGAGCCTGGCCTGCCACCCTCACCAGGGTCTTTCTAGGCCCTGGGCGGCTGGAGAGGCAGCCCCTCCACTTGTTATGCTCGTGTGACACACCTACACACTGCAAGAGACACACCAACATGTTGCAACACACAGTTTGGAAAGCTCTGCAATAGATGCTGTGTTGAGAACCCTGGTTCAAAAAAATATATAGATACATCACAGATCAATAAGCAAACAAAAGCATATGTTCAATGTTGTTTCGCCAGTATAGCAAATACGTATATTTGAAAATCTTCAAGCACTTATTGTGTGCTGATACAGGGGAGTGAGTATTTCTCTTTTAGCTACAGTGAGTAGGCCTGCATGCTTAATTTTGGAAACAGCATGCCGCACAGACACTCTTTCAAGGTATCCCCAGCAATTAGAGTGGACTTTAGTAGGAAAGAACCGTACGCACCCAATTGAAATTTCGGTGGTTATCATCCAGGCTTTCAACTAATTCTCCTTCCTGCGGGGTTATAATTGTAGTAAAATTGAAAAGCCGAAGCTCACCTTCTGGAGGCAGACGATGGCCAATAAAAGGCTGTGGAGTTCCCCCGATGCCGGAACTGACTTGCCAGCAAAAAGGCCCATGTAACAAATGCCTGCACATCAGGTTTTTCTTCTCAGAATAGCACAGAAATATACCCCGAGGTTCAGCATCTGGACTCTTTATTTCCCTTTGCTGATTATGCGGATTGATTTCCACACATGCAAAATACATGTAGATGGGGAATAAGCAGATTTTTTATTGGTGGACTCCATTCTCTGCTGCCTTCTCCTTTGACAGAGTTCTTGCTTAACACAGAGAAATTCTACAATTAGTTACAGAACTGAGGGGTACACAGTTTGCAAACAGCTCTCAGTTCAGTTGTGTTTATGCCAGCATAACAAATGCGTACAGGTGCGTTCATAAAACACTTGAAAAAATGTAGTTGTATTTAGAATGCTGGTCTGATTCACCATACATTTTCAGACAGATACAAGCTGCGTCAAAACCCTATTGGTGCCAATATCTACCCGGATTCGAGCATTTGGAGAGGATGAAAATAAATGTGTGAGCAGAGACTAACAAACTAGCCTCACTTTCCTCAACTGTCGCTCCTTCAGGTGGCAAATGACAACTTGAAAAGGAGAGGTTATATTCCGAGAAGAAGTTCTCCTTGACTATTGCTCTCCACAAGAGAAAAAAAGAATGAGGAACAGGCATGGGACTAGCCTGCTGTATCTATGGACATGGTAATCCCCTTGGAATGCCTGAGTGGGGCTTTTTACAATTAAAGAGATGGCAGGATTTCAGTTGAAAATCTCTCATATATCTAAATAAGGATGCTCTGTGGGCTGTATTTCAAGGCAAACTGAACCAGTTGATAAAATATCTTCTCATATGACTGTGTTTTCTGGATTTGGGTAATTGGGTATGGCGGAATAAGCTGGATTCTGCACCTGTAATCACACCTGGGGAGATGCAGCATCTGAGCATCCTGTAATACACTAGAGTGTGTATTACAGGTAAGGGCACCTACAGTTCATGGCAATGTATGGGGAGTTTCCAAATGTCCCTGTGATGGAGCCTGGAAGTGTGGCTATTATATCAGAGAAGCCACCCAGCAGCAGGTTGCTAGCAACCAGAATGGCCACTCCATAGAGAAACCCTATCCATTCGTGTGAAGGAGGAGTTGAAGGTTCAGCAGGCACGCTGAACTGGTTTTTGTCAGACTTCCAGAAGAGGGACTGAAAGTCAGTCTTTCAGCCAAACAGTTTCTCAGTCAACCAAGGGGGAGTTTAAAGAGAGGGGTATGTTTTCTCAGAGAATGCTGTCAACTTTCATTGGCACTTTCTTCCTTGATTTCAATAGTCATTCCAAGTCTTTGCTGTTTTCCATTAGCAGTGTGGCGTCATCTGCATATCTTAAATGGTTAATACTCCTTCATCCAATTTTCATGCCTCCTCCCTCCAAACATAATCCCGCTTTATGTATGATACTTTCAGCTTACCAGTTAAACAGATAGGATGATAAAATGTCATTGGGATCATTTTGTGGTTTTACCATTGAATTCCATAGATCTCTTTCACACTGCACAATCGTAGCACTTCAGTTCTACTTCAGTAACTGCCATGGTTGCATCCTACAGAGCTCTGGCAGGTGTAGTTTTGTGTGCCATTACGAGGGAGATAACTGTAAGTACCTCATGCAACGACAAATTCCATGGGATGAAGCCATAGCAGTTAAAGCATAATCAAAGTGCTGTAATTGTATAGTGTAAAAAAGGCCACAGGCAAACTGCAATGTCAATTGCAAGCAGTATAATTCTGGTGAGTATGGGGAGTGATTTGGCCCACATGTCAGAATTTGCAGAGAAATAGATGTGTCTTTTCAGTTCATTGCAGGTCTGTTTATGTAGCATTCTCATTTAAAATGCCGTGGCCCTGGTGGAACTGTAACCACATGCCTCATCTCTTCATTCCAGGGTCCAAGGTCATGCATGAATATTGGCCATCAACAGTCCTGTGGTTAGGATTGCATTTTCCCCTGCTATATGAATTTCTGTTGGCTGTTATCTGTTATTGCTTGATTCTTCCATTTTGTTTATCCATGCAAGTGCAAATCCCAGGGGTGGCCAGGTCTGTTTACCAGGACAAGAATGCATTGTGTGAAGCAGCACACAGGGAGAAAAATAATTGGCTCCCATGGATTATTGTCCCACTTTTGGCTACTTTACTTCTCTACAGACACACAGTTCTGAAACATATGGTTCACTGCACTGCAAAGTTCCCTACAAGCACACACTGGAGAGATAATTTCCACCTTTTTCTTTTTTACTGGTAGAATAAATATAAATTTAAAAATGGAATGCTGATGCCTTATTAGTAAAATAATTGCTAATAAAGTCAAAGCTAAAGAAGGGGCTGAGAATGACAATGGCTGATGGGTGTGCCAAATTGCAACCTCTGGAATGGACAGAATGCATTTGTCTAGTACATTTTTAAAGGAGCCAGCATGGTGTAGCAGTCCGAGTGTTGGACCACAATCTGGAGAACAAGGTTTGTATCCTTGCTCAGTCACAGAAACCGACTGGGTGACCTTGGGCAAATCACAATCTCTCAGCCTCAGAAGAAGGCAAAGACAACCCCTCTCTAGACAAATCTTGCCTAGAAAATCCCACGACCAGTTCACTTTAGGGTCGTCGTATGTCAGAAACAACTTGAAAGGCACACAAGAACAACAAAGTACATTTTGAGAATGATTTACAAATGTTTTTGAAAATATTCCACAATAATCAACAGGGCTTCCTCTCAGGGAGGTGTAGATGGGCAGTGCCAGACCTGCAGAATCCATCTATTTCCAGGATCACATCTACCAATCATCCCCTTACAATGGGACATCTTTCTCAGTTTTATTTTTCCCTTTAGTGGTTGGTGGAGTCCTTCTTCTTAACGCCTGACATCTGTGCACCTTTTTCCTTGCTTCAACCATTGGGGGCTGGAGGACAGGTGGTGCCCATCTCCTCCATCCATGCTTGACTGCTTGTAGCACATGCGGTTTCCCGGTCAAACATGGGACAATTTGCCAATTTTGCTATCCAGTAGGATGGGAGGGGGGGTTAAGTTGTGGTGACACATTTTTCTCTCTCAATCTGCTTCTGTCTTGATCATGGCCTTTGCACCCATAGAAAGACTAGGAATTCATAATTTTTGTTGTTATTGTGTGCCTTTAAATCATTTCTGACTAATGATGTTCTTAAGGTGACTCCCTCATGGGGTTTTCTTGGCAAGATCTGTTCAGAAGGGGGTTGCTTGTGCTTTCCTCTGAGGCTGAGAGAGTGCACATAACTCCCAAAAAACTGACAGTGGAGAGGGAGATGGGAAATCAATATGGACAAAAATGACAGCCCGATTGGCTGCATGTATATTTTTTTTAAAAAAAAACCTTGCATTCCAAATAAGATACTTTCATAAGATATTTTGGTGACAAGATATTTTCATAGCACCACTTCAAGACACATTGGTGTGATATTTTCCAGCTTGGCTACCTTGTGTCTGAATCTCAGATTAATGCAAAATTAGAAATGAGAATCAGAATCCTCCTATTTATTTTAGCTCCCTTTGCAATTTGCCCTTCTTCAGATAAAAACATGTCAGTTTGCTGAAATATCAATTTCCAAATTTTAATTCGCTCGGTTGTTATTATGCATTAAAGAAGATAAAGTGGCACAGTCTATCTTTTTAATTGTGCCAGTATGCGGAGGAAAAAAATGAGAGCAAAATTGTCAGTTTAGTTGAATATTTATTACTTTTAATTAATTGGAGGAGTTTACAACTCAAAAAAGTATTCCTTGGCTGCCACAAACTTTTCAGGCCTGCTTCATTTTAAAATAAACCCAGTGGCATTACTGCTAGAGATTGGGTGATTTTCAAAGTTCTTTTCCAATAATAAATACACACACACACACACACACACATGCACAAAGGAGATTATTGACATTGTTATATACAACTATAACAATTTTCTTTTTTCCCCATGGATACTGTTTTTACTAAAGACAAAATTTAAACTCTATGGCTACAAAACCAAACAAAAATAATCAATTATGAGAGCTCCCAAGTTTACACAAAACACAAACAAAGGGTCAAATAATCAAAGTACAGCAAAGAATACCTACAAAACACTATTTTGCAAATAAGAAACAGCTAACACAAACACCACTAATATTTGAAAAGACGGTTTCCACCTTTCCCAAAGTAGATTCTCAGGGACATATAAGGTAAAATTCCTCTAAATACAAATATCATTCCAGTACCTCCCTTGCTACTTTTCCCAAAGCATCCTTTTCAAGGATATGTTTAAGCCCTTCTTCATAAACACATTTTTGGAAAGATTTGGTCTCTCTGCTCAAATATTTGTTTTAATGCCCTTTGAATAAATGAAGTAGACCAGACGTTGCTAGTGATAGAATTTGGATACAGCTTGTATCTCTCTACTGTCGTATGCAAAAGTCAGATCAACATTCTGCATACAGCGACATTTTTACTGTGTTTTATGAATTCTCCTGTGCACCTTAGTAATGCTAAAGTGGGAATATCTAGCAACTGATATTGATAGCCCTGGATATTTGCTTGCTCCCCATCTTCTACGTGTATTTTTTGCCAAAAAGAATGCTCATTTTGTTTTTCAAAAGTCCCTCTGTCTCTAGCAGTCTCCCTTCACAAAGCATTTACCCCAGGGTAAAAAATCTGCTCCTGAAACTTCATAGCCATCAGAGAAATGGCAAATACAAAACAGTATCCTGACATTAATGGGGTCCCCAGTCATCAAAAAGCCATCTCCTGGCCATGAATGACAGAAACAGAACATTTCATGACTTTCTGGTGTCACAGTAAATTCTGTCTCTGCAGTGTGGCACTGCCTATTGGGCTGGATGGAACATTTATTTTTCTGATTAACACAAAAAGCTGTTCTTAAGATACATATAACGCCAAGAGAATGGATGTCTTCCACATCCAAGCAAACCAAGGAAAGGCTGTTTAGCTATTCTCAGCCTCTCTCTTGCTATGTTTTAAAAAGAATTCAGAATTCTTGTGTGCCTTCAAGTCACTTCTGATTTACGGTGGTCCTATGGAAAACCTATCACAGGATTTTCTGTGGGCTGAGAGTGTGTGATGTACTGAAGGTCACCCAGTGGGGTTCCATGGCTGAGTGAGGAATCGAACTTTGCTATTCAGTGTTGTAGTCCGACACACTGTTGTAGTCTATACCACACTGGCTCTTAGAGTGCAAAATCCCTACCTCTAAACCTTTTTCTACAATATGCAAGAATCCATTTGCAAGCCTTCATAAGCAGTACAGTAAAGTTCCCAGTGAAAGCAGAAGTTTACAAGGTCTGAGACCCTTCATCATGTGATCACTTCACACATACAACTCCATGTTTCCCCCGTCAACTGGTGCCAGGGATGTAGTTGTGGCAGGAGGACAAAATGAGGCCACTGTCTCTAAAATTAAAAAAAGAAAATTCTACCCCCTCTCTGAGCAAGTATCTTTTGGTCCTCAAATTTCTAATACTGAAGGAATTGAAAACCTCACTTCGAGCATTCAGAAATACAGTTTAGGCATCGAAGGAAAAGTTACCAAGGGAACAAGGACACAGCAAATAGAAAAAAAGGTCTATGTGTGAATGATTTTCAGTTTCCCACTCTCTGCAATGCTAGAAAAATAGCCAATGAAGGAAAATTCCACTGAGGTGCAGAATTCTTATTGTTGGATAATGCCTGCATCTCTTTCACTTACCGTAATGGCACCCTGAAAAGTACCACTGAAAACATCATTTCTCCAGCCTGGAGTGTCTTGGAAACTCTTTGACTGGGATGCCTCCAGGTTGAAAACACGTATTTTGGGTGAGGGGGTGGCGTCAATAGATGTTATGACAAAACAACAACAGTGGAGCTCCATCATCATTGTTGCACTGGGTTTCAGCCACTGTTTATTGTAATCTCACCCCATTTTTTTCCCCATCACAACTCTGGAGTAATGCAGAAAAAAAAAATTCTCGGGATCCACATACTACCAGTGGAGCTACTGGTAAGGAGAACCAGACGCAAAGGTGGGCAAAGTCATTTCCCCGTCTTCTACAGCTGTGCCTATGTTTCTCTTGCGATCTTACGGTGTCCACAAAAGACATATATCGCAAGAGGAAGGCACAAATAAGCTTGCAGTCACAAGAGCTGACTGGTATCATGAGAAAGGGGATTGAAAAGCAGGAAATGCGACCCAAATAAGGAAATTTTAGATTAAAGTACTAGTTTAGATTAGCTGTTAGGCTATCCAATCTAATATTATCAAATATTAATAATCATTATTAATAATCAGTAATGTTGGAATAATATTAAATACGTAATATTAATACTTCACACAAAATGTATCATTATTTTCAAATTAGTCTGTCCATTCAGGCTGTACAACAGAAAAATGTCACTAATAGCTTGGATCCTATATCAGGTTAATATAAGTTTGGAGAGAGAAAACAGAAACTGATGGTGGTTTCCACATTAGGACGACGGCGAGTTTCTTCTGGTCTAAATTTTAAAAGCACTATCTAAGTTTCTGAATTTATTATTTGGGGAGAGAGGGTAGAATAGAGTTCAGCGATTTGGATAGCTCCTATAAAGTTGGATGAAAATCCAGAGCAGACTCATTACCCTGCTGACATGAAAGCCACCAGCTGTAACATTTTGTTCATTCCTTCTTTCTGCACCCAATGGAGAACACATCCTATTTTGTCAAGCGTAGCCTGAGGGTTCTGCATTTAGACACCCACTTCAGCTCCCCTGCCACCAACTCCACGAGTCACTGTTTTAATGTGAAAGCCCAGTACTTCTTCCAAGACCATTCTGTTGCTTGTGGAATATGAAGATGTTCCAACAAGCACACTCAGAAAGGAGCAGGGCTTTCCATAGTTCAGGGACATCTGGATCATGAGAGAAGTTGCTTGTCTGTTGCTGACTGTCATGGCTCAGACCGGCCAGGCCAAGCAAATAACAATTAGCAGGCTACAAAAGCAGAACTTCACTTACAGCAAGGAGTAGAGAGAGGGAGAGAGAGAGAAGCAGCAGTCCAGAGCAAATCCAAATTCAAACTAGAAGTCCAAAGCATCCAAATCCACAGGGGCAAACCAAAAGCATACACAGGGCAGGCAAAGGTTCAAGGAGAGTCAGGAAGCAAGATACCAGCACAGGGTTTCAACCACCAGGAAAATCAGTTGTCAACCCTGGGGAGAAATATCAGCTTTTTGTCTTTTATAGGCTAACAATGTTGATGCAGATGTTCCTTCATTAAAGCTTATTTGTTATATAAATGAGCTGAGCCCCTGAGCCATTCCTTTTCTCACCATCGTTCTGCCAAGGTAGGTGCCTATGTTGCTTCTTCTTCTGACACTTGCTTTTAGCCCAATAATCCTTGCTGTGGCCCCTGCTAGTGGTTGTCTTTCTCTGGGTTAACTTCTTTATCAGACTCAGAACTCTCCTCCTCATTGTCAGAGTTTCCAAGGCCATTTCCACACTAGACTGTTATAGTGTTATTAATCCACTTTCAACATCCTATGGGCTCCTGGGCTTTGCAGTTTAGGGAAGGGCCTTCGCAAACCCAAAAATTCCATAAGACGTTGGAACTAGAACAATAGCACTTTAACAGTCTAGTGTGGAAATGGCCCAAAGCAGGGCGCGACACTAATGGGAGTTGAAATTTTATTACTTGCTTGTTATAGCTCTTTTCCTCTAGCCTTCACATAAGGGGAGTGACCTCTGCCTATACTGAAATCTCTCAATGCTATCTTAACTGATAACATCTCAGACAGAATCTGGGCCTATGAAGTCATCGCCATTTTTCTCTTGCACATTTTTTAACATTTTTGCCTGATGAAAAAGCCAGTGGCATTTCAAACGGTTCCACATTGTATTTTATGCTATGGAGTCAGCCCAAAAGAGGTATCGCTGCTTGTGGATTTTGGATTTTTGTTGCATTTTGCCCCCAGTAAAGTTTTATTTTTTGAGCTGCTGGTAGCAGACCCAGCAAATAACATGAAATAAGAATGGTATGCTATGGAAAATAGAATTGCACACGAGCAATGAATGTCCGCATCTGTTCACTGATACCATTTCCAAGAGCACCTGATAAAAATCAGCCATCAGGTTGAAAAGGAAAAGTGAAAGTGCTTCTGCTTGATTACAGCCTTATCTCTCAAGGTCGTCAGTTTTGTTCCAACCCGTTTTGCTTACAAGGAGAAAAAGGAAGGCTTCCCTCCATCTTGTACCCTCAATGAAGTACTTAAATTCCAATGTATTTTGATGTATGTGCACCAGGTCCTTCTTCAAATGTGGAGCATTGACACCTTAGTACAAATGCCATCTCCATATGCTAGTGCACAGGGTTATATGGGGACACAGCCAAGAAAACAAAATAAAATCATCATTCACATTTGTACCCCTCATTTCTCAACCCCAGCATAAACTTTACAATTTTCTTCAGCCATCTAAAGGCTGATTCGAACAACTGATCTTCTTGTAAAAAGATCATGCAGCGATTTTTACTGTTTAATTCATTTGTAAACATAGTTGTTTTTTTTTTAAAAAAAAACAACGACTGGAAGTTACTACATCCTTTAAAATTATTTCCTTTTTAAATTAAGCATTAAAAATTGCTAATTCCAGTGAAACTACAAAGAGCCCTGTTTTCATGCTTACAAAAGGGAAAAAAAATCTAAAATATTATTTGTTTTATGTGAGCGTGTTGAAATCGCCATGTCTGTTTTGTAGGTGTTGTTAATAAACCCATCTCAAAGATAAAAAAGTGAAAAAGGGCCATCACAATATTTTTACATTAAAAGGCTCAAACAAACTTTGATCAATTATGTTTATACTGAAAATGGGATGTTCATTGTACTCAGTGGTAATTGTTGAGTTGGTATCAAAGTTTAAGTTACTTTTTGTATGTTTGTCTTCAAGTCGCTTGTCAACTTAGTTCTTCCATGAATTTTTCATGGTTTTTTTTTTAGGGAAGGGTTACTCAAAGGTGGACACTGCTTTTTGTTGTGATTGTTGTGTGACTTCAAGCTGTTTCCAACTTATGGAGACCCTAAGGCAAAGCTATCATGGGGCTTTCTGGGACTGGGTGTGTGATGCACCCAAGGTCACCCAGTGAATTTCTATGGCTGAGCAGGGAATCAAATCTTGGCCTCCAGGATCATAGTCCAATGCTCAGACCACTACACCATGGCTTGGTTTTGCTTTTGCTACCAAAATAAATAAATAAATACTTACCTTACCAGAACCAAAGTGAAAGGCCACTTCCACCCTACACTGCTAGAGTACTATTATTCCACTTTCAACATCCTGTGGAATTCTGCGGTTTGTAGTTTACAGTAAACTACAAATCCCAGGATTCCACAGGATGTAGAAAGTGGAATAATAGTACTCTAGCAGTGTGGGGTGGAAATGGCCCAAGTTTCAGAAGTCTGCCCATCCTTTGTGTGACAGCATATAGCAGCTCCTGCTACAGAACCTATCTATCATGACACTGCATGTCTCCCTGTACATTTATAGAACTGTACTACCAGCTGTTGTCCTTCTGCTTGTATGCCTTTCATCCAGCCTTCTGGTTTTATAGTCACAGCATAGAGCAGTGGTTCTCAACCTGTGGGTCCCCAGATGTTTGTGGACTTCAGCTCCCAGAAGCCCCAGCCACTATGGTCAATGCTCAGGGCTTCTGGGAGCTGAAGTCCAAAAACATCTGGGGACCCACAGGTTGAGAACCACTGGCATAGAGCCTCCTGAAGTACCTTCAGATCTTTAGGAAGCTTCTCTGTAGGGCAAGGAGGTGCCTGCCTGCCTCCTTCCCACCTTCTTCCTGCAGAGTGCAGGCTAAATCATTTCACGAAGGGGAACAAAATCTTGTGCTTCTACAAGATCCACACTTGCTAGTCTGCCTGTCTTAATGGGATTATTTTAAGAGTCTTATTGTCAAGGGTTTTTGAAGGCATGAAGGAATTACATCAGTGCAGCAAGGGCATAAATGCCTTAAATGAATTGTGGCTCTTAAAAGAAAATGGCAGCTGATACTGTTTTGAGCTTCATTAATGCCCAATTTAAAATAGTGTATTGGATTATAATAAAGTACAAAATGCCCCGGAGTCACTCTCTCTCCCTTTCTCTCCCTCTCTCTCTGTGTCACTTGCATTTACACTGCAAGATCAACATGAGTCCATTGCAATAGAAAGCTCAGGACTCATCAGGATATGATTTTAAATGCTGTATCATAGTGGCCTGGTATATCTTTGCATATTCTCAGATTTAAAATAATCTGGGGTTGAGTGAATATTTATTGTGAGGAGCTCTGTGGGTGAGTATGAAAGAGAGAGAGAGACTCCAATTTAATCTGTTCTTTAATCTGCTCTTTGCAGCCCTCCTCTCTTAGCCCATTTTTATTTCACTCATCCACCAGGATGAATTAGCAGCACAGATCCATTCAACATTGTTTAAGCCAACATTTCACCAGAGCGAATTTTCCAAGAATGCCCTTTTGGCCCTTCTTCTGCCAATCTGCGGATGAATTCGACATACAATCCAGAAGTTATTTATTAAAGTCTCTCTCTCCAGTCCCATACCATTGCAATTTAGAGATAGAGTAAGGTACAAATAGGAAAGATCATTGCCCTCCCACGTTTAATGAAAACAATGAACCAAATGTTGGTGCAGACAAGGCCGCAACTTTATTAATATCAGAAACCTTTAGAGCAGCCAATATGAGGGCATCGGTTCTCTGCAAAGGGGAGCAGAATGTCTCAACTGAGACCATTTCTGCACTGCACTGTTATAGTGCTATTATTCCCCTTTCAACATCCTGTAGAATTCTGGGGTTTGTCGTTTCCTGAGGCCAAAGAGCTCTCTGGCAGAGAATTGGAAATGCCCCTCCTTAAACTGCAAACACCAGGATTCCATAGGATGTTGAAAGTGGAATAATAGCACTATAACTGTGTAATATGGAAATGGCCTCTGTCATCCAGGTGGTTCTGACTAGCACTCTGGAAAGGAGATTCCACTATGGGCAGGGAATGAACTCACTTCTCCTCTTGAGGTGGTCAGTAATGAGAAGCATGTGGGTTGTACTCCTTCGCCAGCCAGTGTCTCTTAAACTTCAAGCCCCATAATCCCACACCCTTGGCCAGGTTATCTGGGGCTGATGAGAGTTCAAGTCTCAACCCTGTGGGAAGTCTGCTGTGGACCTCTGCATGTTTCTCCAGCCTCGACAAGTCCTCTGTATGCCAGAAAGCAAATCCTTTCTTCCACCATCCAAAAGTGACAGGCTTCATTTTGCAATAGTAACAACGCACAGGGGGATAAAAACTAATCATAACTAGAAACTGCAGTGTTAGCCTGACATTGGCTGCCTGCCTGACAAAGCTCCAAGTGTGAATTATCAACCGCAACAATTATTCCCTGTTGTGTCCTGTTGGTTAATGAGAGTTCTCAGGTTAATTACAAGCCTAAAGAGTGTTGATGTACACAGCGCTCTCATTATGCCCCCACTCCTCAAATTAAAAAGAAACATGTAATCTCTTTGAACAACACGGGACTCAAAGCCGGCTTGTCCCAAAGATCAGCTTTGTGTAATTTTCCGGGTAGAAGAAAAAAAATATCCATGTTTGGGGAAGGAGGTGGGAAAAGGATGGAAGATCAAAGAGAAGAAGGAACAGACTCTGCAGAGAGTTGTGTTCCATGAGCAAGGCAAGAGAAGGTTTAGAAAAATAGAGAAATAAGGAGAAACACTATTTTGAGATGAACAAAATGTAGTCCTTTTCCCCTCCCAGCTATTTTTTTGTGGCCCTTGATCTTTCAGACTCTCTAGATTGTCCTCTCTCTGACCACTAAATCAACTCTTCTGGAAGCCTCCAGAAGTAGATGTTCACTGTTTTATGTAGGCTACAGTATCTCTTTCTCAAAACCAGAAGTGGACATGCATCCACACACAGATGTGTTTGTTAGCATTTTTGATAGGCCACATGTAAGGAGCTGACCCATCACCCCTGAGGAAATACACAGATGGCAGGCTGAGCTCTGAACAAGCTTGGAAAGAACTTCTCTCCTCAGGAACTTTGATCAAAGTTGGTCCCTGCCACCTCAAGAAGAATGCAGCTGAACCACTTCTGTCATGAGAAAAGAGGTGGAAACTCTTGATTGTGCAAAAGAGGGGGTTTTATAAGACTGGGGGATAATTTTCTCATACAGAATACAGCACATGTGCAAAATCATGTCCTGGTTGCTACTGTTAAGAAAGCTGTGATTCTTAGCCAAATGTAGGGCCTTTCTGCATTACACTGTTGTAGTACTCTTATTCCAGTTTCAACCTTCTGTGGAATTCTGGGGCTTGGAGTTTCCTGAGGCCAAAGAGTTCTCTGGCTGAGAATTCTAAACGCCCCTCCCTAAACTGCAAACCCCACAATTCCACAGGATGTTGAAAGTGGAATAATAGCACTATAATATTGTAGTGTGGAAAGACTCGTTGTCTTGCTCTTCCTTTCCCACTGAAGGACAAAGTACATAGATCTGAAGTTCTCTGCCACAGAGAACTGAGAACCAAAAGGCCTAATTTACTTTGCAAAATGCTCTTCAGTACAATAGCAATGCAATTTGCTTCATTTACATTTTTTTTTAACTGCATGATAGATACCTTATAGGGATGTGCTTCAGATTTGGACTGAATCAGGTTGGCTTCGATAGATTTGGGATATGATCGGTTCCTCCAAGAAGACAATTCTAATCTGAATACTCCTAAAGTTTCATTATAACTTTAATCCCAGGCAGAGTTTTCAGGTGTTCCTTGTAATAAGGGATGTCCCCTGTTAGAGGGTTGGAAAGCTTTTCCTAATATATAGCATGGACAAGATTCCAAACCCTCCCCCAAAATTTAAGCCCTTCATAAAGACAAAAATGTGTGCATCCTGACTTTTATGAATGTGGACTATATGTTTGACAGAGAAATACGTAGCTACACTAACAGCAATCAATATTTTCATGTGGTATTTCAGTAGAACATCAACTTATTAATAGCTTTTTTCTGACTATCATCTCCCACATGTCATAAATTTTGGCTGTCCCTTATTGCTGTTTTGGAAACCTGGCAACATAACTTCCAGCCTATAGACTAGCTTCCCAGGAAGTCTAGACTGCCTTCTTCTTTGTTCCATCAGCAGGTGAAGATTTTTCTGTTCTGATAGGAACCAAGTTCTTATGAGGATGGGGCTTTTAACAGTATACCATTTTTATTTCTTCCTTTTTAAACACATGCTTTAAAATTGTTCTCAATTCTGTAGGTTGTTTACTTGTATTATAGTAACCACTTTTTATCTAAATGTGTTTTCATCTCTCTCTCTGGTTTACATTTCTAAGCTGTCTTGATTCCCAGTTTTAGGGAAAAGGCAGGAACACAGTCAGAGCATCCACATCAGCCCATGGGATTGTAGAACTGAAGACAAAGGCAAGAAAAAGGTTATGGCCTACCAAGACTTACACAATGAGATTCTTTGTCTCAGGGGAAAGAAAACAAGAGTGATTCAAATGTTCATAGGGGCTCTGGGAGCCATTCCAAACAGATTAACAAAACGTCTGGATGAAATCACCACAGATAGGATCCCAAGAGCACAATTACAAAAATGGGATGCTACTTGGAACATGCCATCTTGTCCAATTGAGCTCTAGATTTTTGGGTGGAATCTGAATCATTTCTGGTCCAAAATTCTGATCAGTAACATCTGATAGATTGTGAAACTGAGATGTTGACGACCATGACACCAACAACTGTAGCCGCAACAACAGCTGTTCGGTTTGCCCTTTTTCATTTAACATGGCAGAATGAAGGTCTCTTTTTCTACAAATTCCAGACCATAAAGACTGCTCTTGCACAGAACAACATGTATTTAAGTCTGCTTAGGCATAATTCAGCCACTAAATCCACTTGGAAAGGAGATTAAAGAAACAGGAGTTCGTTATTCTCTTGGACAATCCTGAAAAATTAAGAACATCAGCTTGCGTTTCCCTATCGAAGGCTAGGCTCTTCACACATCTGTCAGAATGATTCACACAACGTTTACTAAAAGTTTAACAACCAGGCAGTATATACAGCTTGTCTATTCCTGAGGCCCAAAGGGAGGGGGTCGTGAAACAAACCTGGAAAATAAAGACATTTTACAAGGTAATAATTCTAGGCCTGTTGACAGGTGCTCATCTAAGGTCTTTGTGGGACTGTAGCTCTGATAATCTTTTAGAGGGTCTGATGCTGCTAAGTGAGATGAATGGGGAATTTTGTTCAGAGACGTGCATCCAGAATGAGATATACCCCTCTTGGTGATGATGGAAATTGCATATATCGTTTCCTGCTGAAACTGCAGAAATGCACAGGGAATGCACCTTTGGCAATTTGTTTTAAAATATCACCTACATTTTGAAATGTTAATTTCGGTGCTAATAATGCAGAGTGATGGGTATGCAAAGAACTCCTGATCTTTATCCGATGAACCTGAGGACTGAACTCCTGGGCTTCTGCAGTTAAGGTACTACAGCTCAGCAGGAAAACATGAAATGCACAAATACAAGATTGGTGACTCCTGGTTTGAAAGCAGTACATGTGGAAAGGATTTAGGGGACACAGTAGGTGACGGGCTAAACACGAGCCAACAGTGTGGTCCAGCAGCCCAAATGTCAATGCAATTTTGGGCATCATCAGTAGGAGTAGAATGTCTAAACCAAGGGAAGCAGCAGTGCTACTGTGCTGTGCTTTGGTCAGACCTCACCAGTGATACTGTGTCCAGTTCTGGGCACCACAGTTCAAGAAGGATATTGTTTCCAAAGGAGTGTGATCAAGGAGATCAAACCAAGATTTATGAGAAATTATTCAGGAAGTTGGGCACGTTTAGCTTGGAGATAAGAAGACTGAGGTCTTGTCACACCCACCTAAATACTGCATTTTCCCCTTTGAATCCCAGCATAGCCATTTCTGTGATGGTATCAGATTGTGAACTCTCTCTACCGCACCCTTTTGACTTCAGAGGATCAGTAGCGTTATCCACACCATTCTTCCCTCTACATCGCAGAGTCATTGGTGAGTCCTTTTCCCCACTTTTTCCATGCCTCACACTTCATGATTGGTTTTTGTTTTCTTTTGTTTCATGCTGTATTAGTGCAGTAATGTTGTAACATCATGACACATGGACATAAGAATCTGCAGCTTATTGTGCTTTAACAGAAATAAGTCATCAAGCAACACACCTTCAATGCAACATTCCTGTGCTACAATGCTATTGTGTTTTGTGCTATAACATTATAAGGTGTTTTTTTAAAAAAGGGTAAAACTTGAAAATCAAATAATTTTTTTAAAAAAAAATTTGAGTGAGGAGATAGATTTAAAACTTGCTACGCTGTGTGATCCCCTCTCTGCTCCTCTTTCCATGTTCACCCCTGGAGCACCAGAAGTGGTCTGGGAGTTATTGGGCAGAGATCGCCATGGAATTAGCTGAGGAAGGGACAATCTGGGAACACCCACACCAAGCCCACCACGGGATCGGCTGGCTACGGAGGGGACCGCTATGAGAAAACCACATTTGTGGAGAAAACCACAAACACAACTAAATGGATTGTTGCAGGAAAGGAGGTCATTAATGGAATATTTTCAGCATTGAAAAAGGGCTCATTTCCAATGGATTGCAACATGATAGCTGCTTGTTAGCAATGGTGTCGTGCGATAGGACTGATCCCGAACCAGCGACAATGCATCACTCTGGCAATATGACACTTTCGTGCGATCAGGCTCTGAAAGGTGACATGATAGCTGTCTTTAAACATCTGACAGAATGCCACATGGAAGACAGAGAAAGTTTATTTTCTGCCAGTCCATTGACTAGAACATGAATCAATGGATTCAAATTACAAGAAAAGGGATTCCACCTAAACACTAGCAAGAATGTCTTGACTGTACAAGCTGTTCAACAGCCAAATGTACCACCTCAGAGAGCGATAAATTCTCCATCTTCTGCATTTTTTGAGCAGAACTTGGATGGACAGCTTTTAGGAAGTGTTTTATTTTTATATGTGTCAAGGAGGTTAGACAAGATTACCGCTGCAGCCCCTTTCCAGCTCTGTGATTATCTGAATTAGAGATACAAATTTTTGTGTTTTTTTTAAAAAAATGTTTTTAATTCTTTTTTTAGGTAAAAATGAATAATTTTACCATCTTTCTTCTTGTTGTGAGAAAGTCATCAAAAACAGTGCAGTTTTTGAAGACTATTCTCACTTCAGGACTTGTCCGTGGGGGAGATGCCCTTGTTTTGCACAGAAAATGCCATTTCCTGCTCAGAAAAAAGAGTTCCCTGCATGGAAAGCAGGAAAGAAGCAAAAAGAAAACAATGAAATCCGCATGCAATTTTCATGCAGAATAAGTCCAGAAATGCAAAGGTCATCAAGTATTCTAGTAGTCTCTTCATTGCAGTTTTCTAACACTCAAGGAACTTGTTTCTTCAACATCCTTCCAATATACTCAAATATTCTTTCTCCCTATTCTGCATACAAAACATGCAAAGCTCTAACTCTTCTAACTATCCCTGGTTATGGTCCATATTTTAAGGGGTATGTTTAGATCTTATTTAGACTTTGTGTAAATCAGATTATCCCATTCAGTTCCCTTCAGATTCACAGACCTGAACGATGCCTCCATGCTCACAGAATTAATTATATTTTACAGATCAAAGTTAATCACTGTGAGGGATGCAACATTAATATGGATGACTTAATGAATATTGAGGAACTCAATCTGACATGCTCAGCCAGATGTTTTGTTTTAATGTCCATCCAGGCACTTGTTTCAGAAACATAATTTCTCCCAATAACTTTTTTTTCATCTTGGCAAAATGCATGAGGTCAATAAACCTATGGCACAGATTATTCTGTTAATAAAGTGTTAGCAAAAAACATTCTCACTGGACAAATACTTCCCCGATGAGTTTCTCAGAAACATAATAAAATCAGAGAAGCCAACAGGAGTGAGAAACTGTTTCTGAAACACAAAGGACCTCTACAACCTGCCTGACTTTAAGGCCATTTCCACACTACACTTCTATAGTGCTTTTATTCCACTTTCAACATACTGTGGAATTCTGGGGTTTTTAGTTTCCTGAGGCCCAAGAGCTCTCTGACTGAGAATTTTAAAGACCCCTCCCTAAACTGCAAACCCCAGAATTCCATAGGAAGTTGAAAGTGAAATAATAGCACTATAAGAGTGTAGTGTGGAAATGGCCATAGTGCTATTATTCCACTTTCAACATCCTATGGAATCCTGGGGTTTGTAGTTTAGGGATGGGCATTTATAATTCCCATCCAGAGAGCTCTTTGGCCTCAGGAAACTAAAAACCCCAGAATTCCACAGGGTGTTGAAAGTGCAAGAATAGCACTACAACACTGTAGGATGGAAATGTCCTAAATTTCAGAAATCCTCAGAAAATATCATTATAATCCTTCTGCTTTTCTCTGCAAATGATCCAATAAACATTTTTTTTTTTTGAAGAAAAAGTTTCAATTCCACTCAAGCCCAGACACTGACGTACTACCTCAACAAAAACTAGTCCTATATCATTGCCTATGGCCAGAACTATCAGTATAAGGGCAACGGTCATGAAAGAACGCTATGGAAGCATTTGCTGACATGTGTTACTACACTGTATAACATCGTAGCCAAACCAGAAAACTCTGTAATCCCGTTTCATTCAGGATTTGAGCTGCCTGTATTACCCAAAAACCTGGAGCCGGTTTGTGCTCTAAGATCCTGAGCATGTTTGCAGCGATTCTGCTTGACAGTTGCCTGGAGCTCTTTTGAAGATTTGTGCAGGGGCTGGCGTAATTGGGATTTGTGCAAGACACGTTGCTTAGTCTGTTACATGAAACACCTTCTCCCACATCCATCTTTCCAAACCTTCTTAAACCTTCATTTGCACATTCAGAAAAGGTATCCTGGCAATCGTCTGTAAGCATTTAGAAGAAAAAAAAAAGAATGTTTCCTGTTGCTTCCAACTGTTAACACTGCTGAAACATTTATTAGTGCATGCTCACCCTCAGACCAACACAGCTCATTCTATACTACACAGTAGGAGGTTTTGATGTCAAGAACGTTTTGCTGGGTTGAACACATTCCGTCAACATTTTTCTGGGGTTCTCATGGCAAAGCACAATCAGCCAAGTTCTGTGATGTCACGTCCCACTCTGTAGACCTTCTTTCTCCAACTTGGTACCCTCCATATGAGTTGGAATACAGCTTTCTAATACAGCTAAAAAAAACCCAAAAACGCTCAGTTGTTCCTTGGCCCAGTGCGTGGTGATGGATCCTCAGTCCATTCCAACTGCCATTGCTCCATCCTCTGAAGGAAAGAAGAGAAGCCAGGCACAGCTCCACTTTGTCTTGGTCCAGCAGCTAGTGAGAGGTCCTCTGTCTTTTCCAAGTGATCTTTCCCTTGCCTCTGAGGGAACATTGATAACGGGCCTCTGTGTTGAATTCAGGAAGTGAGCTTAGAGATTTAAAAGCTTTATTCAGGAACATGAAAGAAACAACAACACACCTTGGCGTTGCAAAGACTAAAGGAATATTGGATTTGCAATTCTATATAAACCATTATGTTTCGAAATTATCATGCATCAACATCCCATTTGATGGCATATCCAAACAACACATTTCCCACTCTTTCTGTTCCCCTCCCATTTTCCCATTCAGGGTACCAACAGTCTAAGTTTGCAGCTGAGCCTGTTTGCTTTCTTTTCACAGGTTGTTGCAATAACATTTCCATGTTCCCAGTTCACCCAGCCATCAACAGATCCCATCATCCCTAAATAGCTGAACATACAAGCACTAAAAAAGTGTCAATTGCCTAAAAACATGGCAAGGATGGTTCAGCCAACCTGATAGCCTTGTAGTTTCATCACTCTGGATGTTGCTAACTTGGGGAAGTTTTCCCCTAGTGTTGCATCAAAATAGTACTAAAGTGAGCAGTGCCTCATTGGAATCCCCACTGGATCATCGCAATGGGTGTTAATAGAGTAATGTAGTATAACTTTATCGATTAGCCAATTGGCAATACTAAAGCAAATAGTATCAAACATTATAAAAGACAATAAAATGGGATAGTAAAATTCCATAAAATAATACAAAATAAGCTAAAATAAGGCAAGATGTGATGAAATCCAATAATCCAATAAGAGAAGATAAAGTAAAAATAAAAGAATAAGACCGATTGTAAGAAAATGGCAAAACTTATAATAATACGATATCATCTTGCGATAAGATGAAAAATAATAAAATACAAAAACAGTATGTTTTTGGGTGAATTCATCATCTTTGCATGCAACCGCAATATGTTCTAGAAATTGTTTTCTCTGGCCACTGTCTTAAATGATGGGTGTTTTTACATGATAGCTCATTGTTTAAACTTTTGCATTAGCAGATTTTTATATTGTGTCTTGTTTTAACCTTGTTGTAAGCCATCTTCGGTAACTTGTTGCAGGGAGGTCAAAGTTGGGGTATAAATTAAATAAAAGTAAACAAACTGATAACAACATTGTGACTTGTTGGCACTAATAATATTTTCCTGACACCACTGGTTTCCCCCTTCTTTTTGTAATTGTGTTAGAGAAGAAGGTGATGCCCTGGTTATTGGGGGCATCTACAGCACACTGGGATGTGGTTAATAGGTGGGCGGTATGGCTTGCTGAGTTCACTTTCAGACCATACACTCTGAAATTTTAGGGCATTTCTGATATTACTATCCCAAAGTGATTCTCCTGCCACCTCCACAATTGTTCAGAGGCAGTTCACAGGCATTACATTGCAAAGCATTCATATAAAGGCATTGCTATGTACACAGCGGCAAGGGTACAGTATGAATGTGACCGGCAAAAAATCTCAATTAGATGTGTCGTGCAGAGTATTAGCTTGTGCACTATTGGTAACAAACAACTATATTTTGCTATATAACTTGTGAAATGGCCTGCAAACTAGCGTTTAAAAAAATGATGGAAGTGGCCATTGTCATCACCATCACCATCATCTTTATCTATATCCACTTTTTTCCTGGTAAGGACACAAAGCAGCTTTCAGTAATTTTAAAAAGTTAAAAATCACGAAATGCAAAAGTTAAAACAGAAATTAAACCATCAGATAATAAAGTTTAATAAAGTTTAAACAAAGTTTAAAAACCTAAGTAGAACACAAACGTTCACAAATTAGTCACATATTGAATGCCTGTTGAAATAAAAATGTCTTCGTTTACGGGGAGTGCCAGCCTGATTTCTTTGGGAAGGGAATTCCAGAGCCTGGAGGGCAGCCACTTAGAAGGTCCTCTCCTATGTTCCCACCAGCTGCACCCATGAAGGTGATGGGACAGAAAGAAGGGCCTCTCCAGTAGAACCCAAAGCCTTGACTGGTTCATAAGAGAGCATACAGTCCTTCAAATAATTAGCTATCCCATTACGGAAAGGATTCATTGTTATAACAATTGTGGAAATCACCCAAGGCTTCTGGAATGATGGAATCCAAAATGGCTTAATAGCAATACTTAGCCCATTGTGAGCCAGAGTGGGGTAGTGTTTGAAAGATCAGGGTTCAAATGCCCACTCAGCCATAGAAGCCTTTTGGGTGGCCTTGGGCAAGTCACACTCTCTCAGCCTCAGAGAAGGGCAATGGCAAACTCCTTCTGAGCAAATCTTGCCAAGAAAACCTCATGAGACGTTCAGCTTAAGGTTGCCATAACTCAGAAATTACTTGAAAACCTATAATAACAATAAGCCCCCATCTTCCTCCTATAGAATCACATCTTTCTCCTATAGAAAGTCTGAGGTTCAGTGCCATGATATCTGTAGGTAAGGTTGTGAAGGTCTCCTCTCTCAAACCCTGAAGAGCTACTGAACAGTCAATGTGTAGACAGTAGAGATGGAAAGAATATTAAAAAATTGTTCAAAAATGGTTGAAAAATGAGTTTCTTGAGCACTGGCAAATCTAGGAAAAAATTTCAATTTGAGACTTATTCTGAATGAAACAAATCTTTCCTGTGCAGGGATTTTGTTTTCCATACAGAAACGTTGCCTTTTGTTCAGAAGATGCCATTTTCTATGCAAAACCCACCCAACCATGTGCATTTTTTAATGGAGGATAAGTCCCAAACTTTGAAAAGTCTTCAAATACTATTTACAACCACCTTCTCTTTGCAAAGAGAAACATGGTGAAATTATTCTTTTTTGTCTGAAAGAATGAAAGTTACAAAGGTTTACATACCTGATAGGAGCAAGCAAATGTTGACCATCCAACTGTACTTGTACTACAGCTCCCATTATCCCCCACCATCAGCTAGTCTGGCTGGTGCCACATCAGGAGGGTCACAACTTCTCCATATTGAGTGTTGACAATTCTAAGCTAGATGGAGCAATGCCTTGCTGAGAGTTCAACAAAGTTATTTTTCAGGATAACATTTGTTGGATGGGGATTATGAGAACTTTAGTTCCAAGCCATATTCCCCTCCCCAAGCTCTGTCCTTGACTCAGAATAAAATAATGCTCTAAATTCCTGAAATTGCTTCTATACACCACTTTCCCAGTGAGCACCAAAGTTGCCTTCAGAGCTGTAGTCATCTCACCAGACATTTTTCTCCCACTCGACAAAATTTCTCAGACGGTCATATCATAAAAGATTAATAGCAGCCCTTTTATAAAATGTGCTTTGCTGCACTTGAGAGTCTCTACAGACTTCTTTGTCAAGGCCGGTTTTGTAGTCTAGGTAGTTTGTGAAAAAGCTTTTAGAGATACTACGGTTGCTTGGATCAAGGCAACTGTTGTCATGAGTGGATGGAAAGTCAACATGAAAGATCCCATAAAACTTTAATGAAAAAGAGCCCCCCACCAAAAAAATATGGGCTACTCATAGAACAATTTTGGGAAAAACCTTGATGCATTCAATTGAGAAGAAACCCATGGGTGAAATCAGTAGGCACAACAAACTCGTGCAACGGCCCAAGCAGTACTTTTACGTGGTACTGATCCTTTGGTCTCCTCCATTGAAAGAAAACACAAAGGAAATGCATTGCTATTGTTACATTAGAGCAGGAGTAGGGAACCTTTGATCCCAAAATCCCAGAATTCTTTGCTGTTGGCCATACTTGCTGGGACTCCTGGGAGATGAAGCACACAACATCTGAAAGACCAAGGTTGTCCCACCCCTGGGGCAATGGGCAATCAGTGGGCTGTTATAAAGTTTAGTCTTTTTTTTTTTAGCCCAGGACCAGCCTTTTTTTAAAATAAACAGGAAGTGAATGGGGAACAAATTCTACTCACTTCCTATTGTTAAATAAGATCTTTCTTAGACCCCAAATAGCCAAACGCTGGCAAAACATGGCAAAAATGCTCTTATGCTCCCTAGAGGGCATCTGGGGAAAATTATTATTATTATTATTATTATTATTATTATTATTATTATTATTTTGGAGGGGGTAGGATAAAGCGATCTTAGAAGCTAAGTAGGGTCAGCTCTTATTCGTACTTGGATGGGAGACTACCAATGAATACCAGGTGCCATATGTGATGTTTGAGAGGAAAGAACTGGCAAAACCACCTCTTATTCTTTTTTTTAATTTTTAAGATGAAATATTTCTAAAACTGAAGGAGGAACCAGGAGACAGAAAGAGAGAAACCATAGACTTCGTTGTTTCAGGTGCAGCGAAGAAGCAATTATGTTAAACTGCAATGTTAATCTGAAAATATAATTAGTGCTATATGAAAATATAGGGAGCCAGAGAGAAAATATGTGTAAAGTAATGTCACATTGGTGGAAAAAGAAAGTTAGAAGTGATAATTTTGCTCCAAGGTAGTTCCAGGAACACATTAAATTGTAAAAGGGAAAGGAGAAGAGAAGGAATATGCTAGAGCAAAGACAGCTGTGGGACATGGCCTGTACCTCTTTCCATCCTTTTCCTTTATGTATGTAACAGAAGAATTGGTGGAAATGACTGGGAGCACAGCAGTGTGATGGAATGCTAGGTGGAGACAATGGCCATTTCCACACTAGCCTGTTATACCGCTATGATTCCACTTTCAACATCTTATGGGATCCTGGGGTTTGCAGTTTAAGGAGGAGCATTTAGAATTATCAGCTCTTTGTCCTCAGGAAACTACAAACCCCAGGATTCCACAGGATCTTGGAAGTGGAATAACAGCACTATAACAGTGTACTGCGGAAATGGCCTATGTTGTCATAGAGCACAGACATCAACCATGATGCATCCACTATTTTCTTTTTGCTGGACATTTTGTCACAGGTTTTTTGAAGGCACTCTTCTCAACCTGAGATTTCTCCCCCTCCCCAAAGGAGAAGACAAGAGGATCCAGGTCCTATGATCTGAGAACTTTAGCAAGAAAATTAACCAAATAAGTAAGTAAGTAAGTAAGTAAATAGAGGAGAGCTAGAGAAAGAGGGGAAAATGGGATAAGAGAGAAAGGCATAAATACAAAAGTTACTGAAAGGACACCTATAGCAAATGGAAATTGATTATAGTGCATTAGGTTAGACTTCCTCAATATGGTGCTCCCCAGAATTAAAACATATATCACTCCCAGTTATTGAATGTAATGGTTGGAGCTGTTGGGAATTGTGGTATTAAACTACTTTTCTACTACAGTTCTCAGAGTCTGTATTTTAACCTTTTTTTTTTTTTTACATTTTTGTAATTGGTCTCTGTTCTAATTTTTGGAAACGGTCTTGATTCTGAGGGCTTGAGTCCCAGGGTTTTGGTAGGTTGTAGTTTTATGGTTAAGTTATGGTTTTGAATCATGACGTCCGAAATCTAGCCATTTGGACTGGGACAGAATATTTAAATACATCCATCAAATCTGTTCCATTCAGCTCTCGGCACTGAGCTACACTCTTAAAGAAACACATAAAAATTACTATTCTGGTAGCATTTTGCCAGAAAATGTGTTATTTTTTTTCCCTTCCTAAATGCATTTAAAGTATGCATTTCTCAAGGAAGACATTGCAAAACATATTTTATCCCGCAATACACATTCTGAGTGCGTCCTTGAGCCAAAGATTGCATTACAAAATTTGGAGACGTGTGAAAGCTGAGGGAGAACTACAATCTGTTCTGTGCATTAATGTGGGAAAAATCAGTTTCCATCAGAAGATGCACAGACTGAATTCCAGAGGGATACCTAAGTCAAATATATACCAGGGCTAAGCAGCCAGCTCACAACACAATAATGAAACACAAAAATTGGATACCTCAGAAGTGGCACCGGATTAAAGAATCAAGACTATGCGGTAAGAATGCATTGTGGGAAAACTTGGCCCTGTTGACTCTCTTGGCATAGCAGAAAATTATTAAATTTTCCTTTTCTAGGTGCTAATTTCCCTTTTTAGGTTCAAGTCTTATTGGCAATGAAAGTTTACTGTTTTCCAAAGCAAAACTAATGTCAATTAGTGTTGACATTCATTAAAACTATGTATGTGCTGTTTTATACACCCTGGGTGTCTTCAGGCAAAACTCCCACTCAAGTGAAACCTCTTCTTAATTTCTTCATTAATGTTGTATTTTAAGACTAGCATTTCAAGATTAACATCCTTAAAATAGATTAAATCATCGATAGCTAACATTTTGGGAGAAGTTCCCTGCAGCGTCCTGGGCACATTTCATTTGTTCGATGTGTTTATAGTGAAACAACAACAAAAACTTCGGATATAAAGTTTTACTCTTTAAAAAGAAAAGATGCTAAGGAAGAAAAAAACATGGGCCACCAAACCAACAGGAACACATCTGGTGGCAACTGTTTTGGGCTGCTAATCTAACTATTTGGAAGGCATTCTAATATATTTCCAGACAAGGGAGTCCCCATTCCCCATTTTCTTGACGTGTATTTGACATCCTAGATTTTTTTTTAAATTTCGTGACATCCATTCCTTAATTTTTCTATTCTATTTCTTTACTGTTTTTATTGGAATTCCTTCAGGAACAATTTGGAATAAGTAAAAAATTGTAGGGAGGACAATCATTTTGCAAGTTCTAATCTTGATGATGATGACGATGATGATGATTTATTACCTGCCTCTTCTGAAGGCTCGAGGTGGGGTACAGCATAGATATTCATTTTTTTAGTCCATTTACTTCCTCGTCTATTTATATTTTTCCATAAGTGATTATAATTTCCTTGAACCACATTTTTTATGTTAGTTGTTATATTTACTCCTAAGTATCTCATTTTCTTATCTCCTTATTTCAAGCCAGTTATTTCCTGTATTTTCTTTTGCTCATCCCAATGTGTATTTATAAACATTGTTTCTGATTTAGTTAGATTATTCGATTTGGAAGACAAAGAGCAAAAAAAGATCAGGGTTTGGTGGAATCTCCTTTCTCGTAATGTGAATGAATCTGTTGGTTCATGCTTCGAATCCTGTCATAAACCATGGAAAGCAATGGTTTCCAATCAGAGTTGACAGTATTCATGTGGATGCACCATTGTTCACTTTCAGACTGAGCCAAATTCCCAGGTTGTGGGCAGAGGTGGGCAGACAGGGTGACATTTTTTTTTTATTAAAAACTCCAAAGGACAATACAAAGTAAAACACAGTACAGAGACAATACAAAGTAGAAAATGAGTACAAAAAGAATCACTACCATGGGGTGCTCAACCAGAGTTCTGAACCTCATGGTGAGAGCCCCAGTGTAAGTACGGTCTGTCATTCATAAAATCAACAAAAGGGTGCCATATTTTTTCAAAGTTGTCCTGTGTGGTGCAACCTTTTGTTAACCTTCCATTATGCGCCAGCGTTTCCTCCAGCCATGTACCCCAGATTCTTCCCCACCATCTGTTGATGGAGAAATTGCCTACTTTCCAATTGGAGGCAATTTCCAATCTAGCATTTATAAGAAAGAAATTAATCGGATCCTTGTGGTTCAGTTGTTTACATTGTGAGTCATATATTGAAAACAGCAGGAGGGTAGGACAAGCAATTACTGTTTGCTTTGTAACCATACTAACATTTTTCAAAACCTCCCACCAAAAATGGGCTACAACAGGGCAGGATATCCACATATGAAGGTAAGTACCCTTAGAACCACAGCCCCTCCAACAATTAAATGATGCTGCTTTCATGATATAACTCAGTTGAACAGGTGTAAGGTACCACTTATGGACCAGTTTAAGGGTACACTCTTTAAATTTGGCTGACAGGGTGCCATTTTAAACAGACCACTGGCTCAAATTATACAGACAAGTGTGTGTTTTAGGAACCCATCTTAAAACAGTAAAGCCATGTCAAGAGCTTTAAAAAGCAGCTTATGAAGAATATGGAGAAGATCTTTTCAAATGCTCTTATAAGGGACCTGGGACATTTAAGAGATCCATGAGTAAAAAGTGTTCTTCGATATTCTATACTCCTGTCCTTCAACAAATATGTATAACTTAGTCAATGGTGGCCTTTGGACCTAGACTCCTTTTTACTTGACCCACAAACTAGACTTATAATATGCTTTCAGGAAAAAAAAAGGTTGTATAAAAGTCTTTTTTTTTTTAAAGACAACCCAAAATGTAAAATCTGCTCCTGAAGTCTTTGCATTTCAACTGCTTTTTCAAAAGGGATTATTTCCTGAAAAGATTTATCTTTCAGCACTATTCTTAGTGACATCTAAAAGGGTACCATAAAACATGGAAAGACTAGAACAGGATGGTATGACATTCATTTACATACAAATGAGCTCATTACTACTGAATTTTCTCAGCTATTGATTCAAAATTCAAAGAGTTTTATGAATCCACTTAAAACAATATTAGGACTTAGCTATTCTATGACCAATTTCCTTTCCAAATTAATCAACTAGACCTCATATCACTAGTTTGTTACCTTGTGCATTCAGCAACCGGCCAAAATTTGCAACCACTTATCTTCCCTCCTACTTGAGAACCATGATGAAGAACGGATATGCTGTCATTTTAAGACTGTGGGCAAGTCAAGCTAAAAGAGCAGCTTAATTATAGCTCTTAAAAGATCCTTATAGGCATGGATGCTCACGTTTGTTCAAGGAATGTTTGCTGCACATTTTTTTTAAAAAAGGAAACCAACCACATCAGCAGCTTCTAGAATAATGTGCAAATTGAAACACACTTATCCTCTGGATTTGAGCCTTTTCTCAATTTCTGCTCTTTGTTCAAGCATTTTCATTACACTTCGTACATTTACAAGGTAGCAAGTGCCTTTAACGTTTTTTATGTCTCAAAAACAAACAGACAAAATAAGCCATGCTGGGCATGCAGAAGAAATGTGCTTCAATTTCTTATTATAATTTTTTTTTTAACACAAATATATCCTTCTAGGGTATAATCCAGAACTGAAAGCAATTTACAATGGGAGTCCAATATATTTTGGAACATGTGATCTGATTTGCATTGCGTATATCTCTTTTCCATAAATGCATATGTTTCCAACATGAACATAAAAAACACATATGTGCCCATCCTTGGTTTATTCAATAGGAATTTAAAAAATACACTATAAATAGTGGCTGTCCCTATTGTGTCATTACTACAAGATGGAGAAATGACTGGGAGCTTGGACATACCCAGTAAAGTTAAAACAGGATTGATTCTTGAGCAATATGCTCTGTTTCAATCCTCCTTCTATCCTCCAAGGTCAAGGTTGTCCTATCAGCCCATCTTCTGATTTTTTGTTATGTTGGCTGAATGACAGTCCAGTCTATAGAAAAACTACCTTCTATAACTTGGTTGTGGATGAAGGGACTGAACTAGTGTGCATTACATTACATATACATTACATTACATGTTGTAAGAACTACCGCCTAAATTCTCTCCAGACTCCAGACTTCAAAGGAGTTTTCCAAGGTGCTAAGCCTTCTCTCTAAAATAAGTTCAGCACCATGCAGAAATAATATCTCCTGAAGAGAAAAGGCTGTGTCCTGCGGAGAAAATGCTGTTTTCTGTGCAAAACAGCCAAACACACATTCTTCATAGAGTTGAATTGCAAACAGTGTTTGAAAAATGTGAATTTTTTGAAGGCTTTCTCACAGTGGGAAGAAAGTAGCTAAAATATGCATTGCTTCCTTTGACAACAAAATTAATATCCCCATTTTGAGATGCATGTGTCCCCAGTTTTTGAGCTGAGAACCATATCTTAAAATTGGAAGAAATGACAGAAAGATAGGTGTATTCTCATCTAATCTGGGAAAGAATAACTAGCCAGGCTGAAGTCAAAAAAGTTTTCCCAGAATGCTAGACATGTATTGAATTTGGAACAATCCTTTTATCCTTAATACAAGAAAGTCTTTCGTCTTTATTGTGATTGGTTTCCATTCCTTTTGTCTTGCAATGAACTACTTAATACTAATCCGATTGCAGATCTGATGTTCTGCAGGTCCTCTTTTTTATGAGGAGTTGGTTATAAATATATTGCAATTAATAATGTATACTGTAAAGCCTGAATAAAAAATGAAGTTGGAAAATCCATACTATCAGTATATCGGAACACAACATTCCCATGTATAATTGTGGATTTCAGAGAGAAATACTTAAGGCACACAACAATGGCTTCAGCCGCTGCTGTAGGCAATATTGCAATTCCTTTTCTCCCCCTTAAGAACAAAGGAGCAAGAAGGAACTAAATGTAAAACAAACGATACTATCAAATATATTTTCCCTGCTATAAAGTTTATGCCGTATATGGATGTTATAGCTATAGCGGTATTGTTCATACCATATTTTTATTTCACAACCATTTTGCCAGGTCTCTTTGCAACAACAGCGTAAGGCTGCCTCATCCAAAATACCTTCCATATTATTAACAAGCACAGCAATCACTGAGTCTTTCATAGACTACTGTGCAAAGCAATCACACCGTGATGCTTGTACATGTCTTGTATCAGATATTTCCACAGCATGGAATGACTTACTGTTCTCACTAAGAAAAGAATGGTGAGAACCAAAGTAGAGAAAAAGATTTAAGTGAAATGAAAATTGATTTCTTGGCCAATAGCCTTCCATCTCTCAGACAAGAGGAGTGATTTCTTAGGGCCCTTTCAGACTACATAGTTATAGTGCTCTGGTGCCGCTTCAACTGCCATTGCAACATCCTATGGAATCCTGGGATTCAGAGTTGAAGGAGGGGTATTTAAAATTCTTTGCCAGAAAGCCCCACTAAATTACATACCCCAGAATTCTATAGGATGCAGTCAGAGCAGTTATACTGCTATAATCGTGCAGTACGAAAGGGACCATAGCTACCCATCTAACATCCCCTCAGCATAGCCTAGATATCTATATACAGCGGTATGCTACATGAAAGTTAGCGACATGGTGCAACACATGCCAGTGACTGGGTGCCATGGTGCAGCTGCAATGTGCAAAGCACAACCATAATGTCTAATGCACAACTGTAATGAGCAACTGCATTGCAAAACTGCAACACACAATCACAATGGACAACCTGAATATACAATGTTGCTTTATGTGCAACTCCTCTTCTACCATTTTCACCATAACAGGTCCGTTGCACCACGACAAATAATTCTTTCTGCATGCATATCACACCTTTATGCATGCTTATCTCATGAACAGATTGTCAGCCATTATCTACTGTTTTAGGGTCAGTCTGTACCGTGACACCCACAGGAGAAGCCCTTGTTCCAACTTCACCACCTGCAGAGGCATGGTTGATGGAAACAAGATAACGACTTCTCAATGATTGCCTGTAGATTTTTGAGCTCAAAATAGGAATTTGAAGGCATGTGGTCCCTAAAAATGAATGCTTAAATAGTGAAAATCTGTCTTTCAAATACATATTTTCATATACTTCAGTCACCAAGAACTGGGTCATAGCATTTGGAAGGGTTAAACATATTAGGTATCTAAATCTGATTGTTACGTAAGGAAAAAATCTATGCATCATGTCCTTTTTTAAAAATACTAAATTCTCAAAGAAGGGGTTCCTGTAGAATCCTCATGCAAAACATACATGTTCCTAGCCAGCAGACATCTTCCAGCCAAAAGTCTAAATCTACTTTAGGGTTTAGAGCAGACCCACTAAACTTATGGGATTCACATAAGTGTTGAGTTCCTTTTCAGTAACTTATCTTGACTAGAGCAGACCCACTGAGTTTATGGACTTTATCTATTTGTTGGCTCACAACTCTGCAGTTGGTTCAATAGACTTTCTTTACTTGTCACTAACCAACATAATTCTGGTCAGTAACTGGTTCAGAAGACCCACTTTGGTTGAGGCTGATGACCAGTATCCTGTGTCAGCCATTTGGCTAAATGTAACTTTTTCTGGCCTTACTACCCCCCAAAACCTGATGGAAACATGATTCACCTTTGCTCCAGTGGCCTGCAGAATGGACTTCTTTCTCTCCATACAGTTAATGGCCCACAAAGTAGGTTGGATGGGGAGGAGTTACAATTGTGACAATCATCATCATAGAATTATAGAATCATAGAAATGTAGAGTTGGAGGAGACCACACGGGCCATCCAGTCAACCCCCTGCCATGCAGGAACACTCTCAAAGCACTCCCGACAGATGGCCATCCAGCCTCTGCTTAAAAACCTCCAAGGAAGGAGACTCATGTCACAAATGTGATGAAATAATGATTTAATAATCTGCATTCATAATCCCAGCTGAGTCATGATTGTACACTATTGTCTCAGTTGCAACCCCTCAACTTACTTTGCTGGACAATGAGGGCTCAAGTAAACGACATTTCCGGCAGGTCTGGGGAAGTCAGGTCAAGAGACGTTACTAAAGCCATTTCCACCGTACACTGGTACAGTGCTATTATTCCACTTTCAACATCCGGTGGAGTTCTGGGGTTTGTAGTTTACTGAGTCTGAAGAGCTCTCTGGCTGAGAATTCTAAAGGCCCCTCCCTAAACTGTAAACCCCAGGATCCCATAGGACGTTGAAAGTGGAGTAAAGCAATATAACAATGTAGTGTGGAAATTGCCTTAGTTCAGTATGTTTCACTTAAGTAGCTGATTCAGAACACTGACCCATAGTTACACCGCTTTCTTTCTCCAATAAAGAAAGAGAGATGAGACTAGTGCAATCCTATGAATTCAGAAGCAAACCCCCTTTGAATTCCATGGAATGTGCTCCCAGAGAAGCGTGTAAGGGATTATAGCCAAAACGGTACCCTTCTGCCACTCCCTCTTCATCATGCCCTGAAGTCTGAACGGTGATACGAGGATTTATTAATCAGACGTACTTTGATTTATATGGCATGATTTCATGATATTTTTGCAATAGATCTCACCACAGGAAATAATAAATCAACAACTGCTCCCCTCACTATCAGCGAGACAGTTTTCATTTCGACTCCGAACAGGAAATTTACAGGATATGTGATTCATCATTGTAAGAATGTGCACAGTTGCAGGAGCCTCACATGGGAAATAATGATGGGGACTGTTTGCTGATATGTAACATCTTCAGCTAATTGCCTCAATCTACAGGCAGCAAGCAGAGAGCCAAAGATGCTTGCTGGTTTTCATCTGTTTCCAGGACCAGTCCTTTGGTTAATTGGTGACAAAATGAGAGGAAATGAGAAATGCAACAGCCATCTTTTAATGACGCCAAGGGGAACACCATCTGTATTCTGGTGGGTACCCATAAGGAGATGCCAGCTGGTCTCTTGGGAAAGATGGCTGCTCTCAAGAAGATGTGCTGCATTGTGGAGATTGGTGGGATGAGCTGCTTCTGGTGGAAAAGATTCCTTTGCTATGAAGGGACATCAAGGCTGCCTGTGAAAGTCCGTAATTCCACAACAGAGCACGTGGTTTGCATGTAGAAGGTCTCGGATTCAACCATGGCATCTCCAATAGAAATAGTTTCTAGTAGCAAGCAATAAGACATTAGACAGCTGCTGCAGAGACCTGGCAAGTTCGTTTATGTTCTACTTAGAGCTTTAAGAGACATATCCTCTTTCTCTCACCTTTAGAAACACACATCTTACTATGGATGCAATACTCCGCTAACTTTCTTTGTGAAGGAGGCAATGAATAAATTTTGGCAATGCTCTTCTTGCTTCAAGAAGACTCTGCACAGAACAGGCTGCATGGTTGTTGTAAATTATGTTAAGTCTAAAACTTATTCTGTGCAAAATTCACAGGGGGTAGTTTTGTGCAGGAAAGAGCATTTTTCTGTGCAGGAAAAGTCTTTCCATATAAAAAATAGTATTAGTCATTCTGCAGTAATTCTGACCAAAAAAAAAATATTGCCTACATCCTGCATCACAGACTATGACGTATAACTTTATGATGATGGAGCTGTGTAGCTGACATGACCATGTTAGAGAACTGGAACAGTGGGACACATGCTAGATGTCCTGTTTCACAATAGATGTTTCCACCATATAACAGGGGACCACAAAAGGGCTTTAGCCCTACATCCTCCTATGGTATACTGAGCCATATAACCTCCCTTCAACCTACTGAGGAGCATCTGCTACCCCGCATGGCATTCTGTGCCTTGCAAAAGAGGCAGAATCACAGATTCATCCGGCTAGTGACATGCAAAATGATCACAGCCCGGAATTTTCTGTATGAAATACTATGATTTTTTTTTTTTTTGGATGCAAAAATATTCAAAGGATTGTCAACTTTACAATGGGTTGCATGTGCTAACTGATATGCTAATTTATAATGTCAGATTAAGAAGCCTACATATAACTTTTCCAGGAGTTTTCAGACAGATCTAAATTCTTATGACTATCCAAACGCATTTATTTTTTTAAAAGGGTGACAGGAGTGGGTCCCATTTATCTTATATCACTTCTATTGTGCATTGTATTGTGTCTATTCCATTGTGTTGGCACTTTTTTGAGGCTCGAAGAAGTACAGAAATATCTAACAATGATGGGTCTAAGTGAACATGAGATGGTACAACATTTCACACAGGTACAAGAAAATGTGATCAGACAGAACCCTCCACTGGAACAAGTAAAGGGGAAATAATATTGTTCCCTTTCCAACCATTCTTTTTGAATACCTGCTAGGTTTCTCAAAGTAGAAAATCAAACACTTATTTCTCGGTGCCCCCCAAAGGCCTCTTGAATTTCATGCACAGGAATTGCAGAAATAAAGAACAGAGAGAGAGAGAGTTGCACACTGTCCCTGGCTTTATCCGTCTGCTTCTATTGTGTCCAAGTGTCTCTGAACCTGAAGTTCAAAATTCCCCCCCAGATGTTATTTTTGGAAGATCACACGGTTTAAATGTTGTCACTCGCTTTTACATTGGAAATAAATTTGGCCTACCCACCATCCCATGACAATATAGCAGGATTAGGAAAGACAATCAAGGTTGCTTTTATTGTGAGCACAGTATCATTAGGGAAAAAAAGAGGCTTCTGATTTTCCTTTTAAAAGGACAAGGTATTTCGCCCCTCTTCCCTCATCCAGCCATTTTTCAATGAAGTGAAAGACTGGGGTTCTTTCGTAAAGCATCAAAATGAACGTATATTAAGTGCTTTGAACAGATATTTGTCAGGACAATTTGACATCAAATTTCCCCTCCACACACACATAAGTTTCAGCTCTGTGAGTTTGATGGAGAATCGTACATTGAACAGTGGCTGCTCCAGTGTCAAAAGTTAAAAGAAGAGGTGAAACATAATCTTTCAAAGCTCTTACAAAAGGTCACAGCATCACAAAGGGGATCACACTGCAAGACAGAGGAAACAAAGGACCTTGGGGAGGTTTATCAGTCATTTAAAGGAACTGTGATGAACTACAGGCCCATTCTATTCAGTTGTTAGCCTCTTATCCCATGGTGTTCTGATCCATTAAGGATAAGCATCCCATTGTCCTCCCACTAGGAATGATGGTGCAGGACAATGACGCTGGGGTAAAAATGGCCACAACTTTATTAGCAAACAGGAAATCTGCTATATTATAGCAAATGAACTCTCATGAAGGGAAGGTCAGCTAAGCTGAGCCTCCCAGAAGTAGAAACTCCCCAGCTCTGAACCACAGAGAATTTCACTGCCTAATTCCTTTGAAGGGAAAGTATTGAGTCAGGTGATTCCCCCCAAACAGCAGCGATTGGTATTCTTGAGGTTGGATTCATGTCTGGATCAATGTTGACGTTTACCTCTAGAGCCAGGTGGCACTGATGGGTTGTGGGCAAGGCTCCTTTGCCTTTTGGTGGCTCTAGAACAGTGGTTCTCAACCTGTGGGTCCCCAGATGTGTTTGGACTTCAGCTCCCAGAAGCCCTGAGCATTGACCATAGTGGCTGGGGCTTCTGGGAGCTGAAGTCCACAAACATCTGGGGACCCACAGGTTGAGAACCACTGCTCTATAAGAACCTCCGAAATACCAGTTAGCCAACTTGGGTGCCCATACGCCACCCGTTGTGACAAAAGGTCAAATTACATTAAATTAAAACGATGGGGATTGTGAATCCCATAAAGCATGGAGAAGCCAATACATACACACACACACACACACACAGAGACATATTAGGATATATGTAGATATGTATTTATGTATATACGTATATATAATCCCACTCAGTTCCTAAAGGTGACTAACCAATGCTAATGTTGCAAGAAGGGTGGACGTGGAACAGCTCTCTAGCAAGAGAAGCAGAACAGCCTGCTGTGCTTGATATGGGACTGTGTGTAGACATGCAAATTATAGAGTCATAGAATCATACAGTTGGAAGAGACTCCAGGAGCCATCCAGTCCAACCCCCTGCAATGCAGGAACACACCTCAAAGCACTCCCGAAGGATGGCCATCCAGCCTCTGCTTAAAAACTTCCAAAGAAGGAGACTCCACCACACACCCAGGCAGCGTATTCCACTGCCAGACCATTAGGAAATCCTAATGCTCATTTGTATCACCCTTCAGCCAGTTGGTGGGGAGGCCAAAACCACCCCTAGCTAACTACTGGGGGAATGCAATTGCTATCACCACAACTATGTGGCTTGTATTCCCCTTCCTATCAGCTAAGATCATGGAACTGTCCACCAGGGCAAGGCACAGGTCCAACACTTGACTGCTGAAGCAATAAAGGAGCTGTTATCCTTGAGCAATAAAAGCAACCTCCAGCCATAAGGAAAAAATACAAATTACTGGACCACCAGTGGGGCCACAATCAGGAATACTTTTAGTGGTGGTCCAGTAATTTGTATTTTTCTTTCCTTCTCCTGAGAAGGACCTAGCGTGGGAAAGAATTGTGCTTGACCAATGAACCTTCAGGTCAAGAGAGGCATCAGTTCTGCTTCTGGGATACTGGTAGTGATTGCAAAAGGTGGAGACAGGTGTGTAGCTATGGAGAGGGGACAAAATGAGTGCTTGTCCTCCAAATAAGAAATACCCTTCAAGAAAGTTTCCTTCAGTCCTCAAATTTATGGCACCACAATTAAATCAAAACTTCAGCTGAGCATTTAGAAATACAGTTCAGACACACAAAGAAAAGGGGTAGGCAAAGTGAGCAATGACATGTGAACGGAACAATAATAAATGTTCTAGATGGGAACAATTTTCAGTGTCTCACAATCTATAATGCTAGAAGTGAGGGGGCTGAAGGAAATTTTTATGGGGGGCATAATTCTTATTTTGAGGAGCAATTGATCTCGTTTTGCCACCCCCAGCAACACTTCTGATATAATCTATTGTGACTGGACTTTTTTTTTTCATCTGTAAGGACCTCACCTTGTTACATTAAAGTAAAAGAAAAATGCAATCGGATTTTGGAATTTCTTCATAAGATGCAGATTGGCCTTGATCAGAGATGGAGGAATCAGACTTTTTCTGGTTCATGTGAGTTTCATATGCATTCATTCCTAGGTCCATTCTATCTAAATGTCACATCTAGACCTACAGTTTTAAAAAATGCAGGAAAAATCATATTTCCTTTCCTAAGCAATTTTTCCTAAGGCGCATATTTTGTATCCATTTCACCTAACAGATGCAATTGGCTATGCAATGCGACCCAGGAACTGCATCAGAAATATAGACAATATTAATCCTGAAGTCTAGCTTTGTTCTGATTCACCCAGGGAGCCTGGGATGTGTAAATCAGGTCATTTCACTTAAAAATGCAAACCAAGCAAAATTCCTCCTGGTCCCTACTGCTGAGTCACCATAATGGTTTTCCTTGAGAGACGTACCCAAATAGTTAAAAATGAATCCTTGCCCCCATAAGTGAATTATTTTCATATTGATTTTTTTTTTTATGGCTGCATCACACGTTTTACCTTATTATTTATTGGACGCTGTAATGAACTTCCCCTCTTTTATTGCATTATTTGGTAAACAATGTTTCAAATCTGAAAACCAGTGCAATAAAATTAAGGTGATTTAGCAATAAGGCTGGCTTTAATTAAGTTATGGAAAGTCATGTTCCAAACACTTCATAGGAAAAAAGTTGTTGAAGTGAAGGAAAAGATACACTTATATTCCTTCAGGGCTTGAGGTGGCGGGGAGAGACATGCCCAGAAGAATCTAGTCAATTTTCTGTAATTTAGAAGAAAATAAAGGGCCAGGTGTTTCCTGTGTAAGTTCCCCCATAGATGTCATTGAATATTGTTTATTGATGTAGAATGGTTCAGTTCCAATACATTCCAATACTGTACATGGAACTAGCAACAGAATTTGGACCAGTAAGAATTAAAAACAGTTAAAACACGTAAAAAACATATTACATTTGTTGCTATTGCTGCACACCTTCAAGTCATTTCTAATTTGTGATTTTTCTCGTTTCTAATTTGTGGCACCCTTTTATGGATGGATCGGGAAAGCTTTTATTGAGGATTCATTCAGCCCACAGGCAGAATCCTTGCCGGGACTGAAGATGAACAGACAGCTTCACTTTTGGGTCACCTCTTGCCCCTCCGGGTGGCTTTTTCCTGCTCACATTCCATTCTCATGCACTAGCCCCCACCAGTCCGTTGAGGTTAACTTGGTTCCCATCCGCCAGCTGACTCTCCCCTCCCATCACCCAAACATTGAAGGAAACACAGCATTGAAGGACACACAAGATGGCAACAGTATGGCTAAGCTAGGCGTTGCAGAGATGGTATTTCCTCTGACAGTCTGGAAGCTGCATGTAGCTTCAATTCACGTTCGCTCACCCTTAATTTCAAAGTTTTCGGCCTATATGGATGAGCAAATTGCTTTACTTCTGCTTCCTGTCACTTTTCCATGGTTTCACTCTTGTGTCTGTTTTCTCCCACTCCTATATTAATCTGTGAATTTTTAATCTGTACAAAATTTGCATCAATGCATCATGCTAGGGTGGATTTTCTCCCAAAGTACACTTTTTAAAATTCAGTTTGATATGTTGAGCTGCAAACTGAGTTAGAAACTTCAGATAGCGGAAAAGGTGGTGCATAACTAAGTTGTGGTCTACATATTAGTCCAGGGAGATACAGGGAAAATCAAGTTGTGTCAGAATGCTGGAAGAGAGTGGAAAGTCCGACAATTGAGGAATGGTTGGATAAAATACAGGAATATGCTTTAATGGAAGAGTTGACTGTTAGAATGAAAAATAACTTGAAAGAAAAAGGAAAGGAAAATATGAGTTTTATTACGGAATATGTTGAAATAAATTATCTAAAGTTATGTCAATTAGTTGATTGAGGAAGGTTATGTAAAGCTATTCGGAAAATGAAAGTTTAATCAATATTAGGTTATTTATCTGTTAAAGGAGACCAGTCTACATGTTGATCTTGGATATAGGAGATCTCAGGGTAAATAGACGTAATTGGAAAGATCAAACCAGGGTAGAGGGGAGGTGTTAGAAACTGAGAATATTACACAGAAACTATCTAATATTTTAATAGTTTTATTGTGAAACTCTGTATATGATTAAGATAAGAATACTTTGTAAATTTGATTTTTTTTTATTTTATAATAAAAAATATAGGGGGAAAAGAATGCACACTTGGAATTCCTAAAGCATCTCCAGTATTTACACACATGTGCATTAAATCAGAAATGTAAATACCAGAGAAGGAAAGGCATTCCCTAATCAAAAACAGGGGGAGATATAAACATACCGGTGTGTGAGAGATATGTTTCAGAAAGTATGCAGAAGCATTTTTAAACAGAGGCAATAGGAGCAAATGATTTGCTTAAGAGCAAATGTTTCTTCTGATTTTTTTTTAAAAAAATGCTTGCAAAATGTTCACAGATATAAACAATTTAGGATGCAGTCTTATACACACTTAAATAGGGAAAACATCTCTCTGAACTCTAGGACTTCCTTCTAAATAGACATATATAGGATTGATTGATAGGTTATTTCATATAAATCCTATTCTTGGTCCAAAACAGAGTAGACCCATTGAATCAGTGGATCCTACCAAGATGTTGACTCAACAGTTAATTTAGTGGGTCTGCATTAGTTGGGATTCCAGCCATTTGTTTTGAAATATCTTAACCTGGTTTTCCATTAAAATCCCCACAGTAGATTGTAACATTCAAAATAGTGGTAAAATTGGGGTTTAAGCTGGGTTAGTTTTGGAGGGAAACATTCAAAATCAATCCATTTTAAAGATAATTGGAAAGGACATCTCACCTTGCAATACTTATTGGAGCTTAAGTAGAGATGGCTTCCCCCATCCTGGAAATGACATTGGGTATGGTCAGGACTGTGATGTTGCTCTGTATAGACAGTACACCCACAAGCTTGTCCATCGAGGGAAGCAGAGTAGGTTCATACCTGAATGCTTATACTGTCCTGCTTCAAAACAGTGAGTGCCCTAGAGGGTGAACTCAAGACAGCATGCTCTGGAGAAACCAAGCTAGAATGGGATTAAAGTCAGAGGATCTACCAGACCAGAAATATGGTTAATGAAATCCAAGGCGTAGTAGTGCAAAAAGTAGTACAGGAAGGGTCTAAAGCAAATAGAGAGTCATTGAAGAGAGCAGCCCAAGGAACAAGCTAAAGGTCAGGAAAGAGCAGAAAATGTTGCACAATGCTGAACAGAGATAATGAATCTGTTGCCTTGCACTAAAGAGATGGTCTCAGTTGTTGTTTTCTCAACATTTCCTTTTCAAAGCACGCCAAAGCATGTCCTGCTCTTCTGTTACTGACACTTCAGTTTCCACCAGAAGGGTGCAATGGATCTAACTATTTTATTTCAAGATCTACATGGATCAGTCTAGACACTGCTTTCATTGTAGCGCTGCCACTTTCTTTTGGCTCTAAAGCAAGACAACCAGCCACCTCTGATTCTAACTGGAGACCATTATTTGCATTCTCCTCTCCTCTTTCTTCATTGGAGGAAGTGTCTTCCAAGTAGGATATGTCAAAACAAAGCTGCACTGATGACTCATTATGTTTAGTATTCAACTTGTCTTTCTTTCAAATCTTAGTTAAAATCATCAGTGTCACCCTGGTCTCAAAGGGAACCAACAAATGACACTTGAAGAAAGACTGAGGTTTTGTCTGTCCGTGTTCTATGTGAACCCATAAAAGGATCCAGTGGCACCTTTGAGATCAGGGATTTTCTTTACAAAGAATCTTTCTAAACTCAAAGAGATGGTTTGCTATTTTTACATGTCCAGTCAGTCAATGAGATCAATTTGCAGACTCTGCAGAAGGGTAGAAACTAGATTATGGATTTTTTGTTAAGCATCCTCCCAGATCTGAAAGTGCCAGCCCTAACCATGGCAGCCAGCTTTCATTTTTCTGCCATTCCTCCTCTTAACATTGTTCAACTTCTATTTTCGATGAGTCCACACAGAGGCAAAGAGGGAGCAGCACAGAAATGCGGCAGCCTTGCAATCAGAAATGACAAGAGTGACAGCGATGGCTAATATGACGAATGGCGGTATGCATATTAACCATGTGCCAAGTGACATTCAATCACTGTCAAGTGGTCCTGACCACAGGGAAAGTGGGAGGCAATCTGCCAGTACTGCACTTTAAGAAAGAAGGATGACAATTGCCCAAAAGTTTCTACTGTCCAGAGATGTCAGCAAAGACCTGAGAAGGCTGGTCGTATGACATCCCAAGTGCCTGTTTCTCTAATCAAGAAATTAATTTGGCTTGGCATAGTGCTCAGGTGAATCCAATACAAGATCCCTTCTGCTACAATGGGTTTCAAAATCTTTCAGTCCAAGATGTAACAGAAATAGCACCTTGCTTACAAAGCCATAAGCAACCAGATGCACTAAAGGTATATTTAAGATACTTAATAGCTAAGAGTTTCAATTGAGATGGACATAATTTCAGGGAATAATTTTCTGGGGGCAACACAGGCTTGCCTGAAAAATCCAAAAAGAAGTGATCAGCAGTCCACTTCTGGCTATGAAAAAGATATTTTTGTGTCAACCTGGTGTGTGTGTGTGCCACAGCATCTCCTTCAGGAAAGTTAACTCATTTTATTTTCCTCGGAAAATATGTAGCTGAAGGGAAAGAGGGGAACAAGGATAGAAGTCTTTGGGGAGGGACTATGTGAAGCCACGAGGTTGCACTTCGCCTGCATCATCTTAGATATTAACTCAATAATTACAAATCTTCTTAAAACCAAAACAAAAATAACATATACCCCCTTTCATCCCACCCAGTTGAAAGTCACTTGCTGCCTGAGGTGAAGGACAAGATAGTGACAATTCCAGGAAGTAAGCAGACTGGCAGTTGACTCTTATTTCCGTGTAGGTGTCATGACATTTCTGCTGCTGCTAAGAATGGTAGGTTAACTTAGGGCAGTGGTTCTCAACCTGTGGGTCCCCAGATGTTTGTGGACTTCAGCTCCCAGAAGCCCCAGCCACTATGGTCAATGCTCAGGGCTTCTGGGAGCTGAAGTCCACGAACATCTGGGGACCCCCAGGTTGAGAACCACTGACTTAGGGGGTGCTTTGCAAGCTGCTGGCATACCTCATTGTGACTTCCAAGCAACATACTGTCCCTCCCTCCCCCTGACATCTGCTCTTTAAAGTGAGCTCACGACATTGCATTAGCAGTCAAGCTGCCCCCCTCTACCCACACTTCCAGCTTTTATTGTTACTGCATTTTTCTTCGCTTTCCCTGTATATTAGAGTAAGGATTTGAACCCAGGAATTTGAATCCTGGTCTCCAGAGTTATAGTTTGATGCCCAAACCACTACGCCACATTTGGTCTCCATGAAACGCTTACACCTCTGGAACTCTGCTTATTCAACCTTGAACTGAATGCACCCATAGCACACCATCCAAAATAGCACAAGCATGTGGATAATGGAACTTGTGTGCAATCCCCACAGGATTCTGGGTCATGAAATTCAGAAATTCAGGATTAAAACTCGGCAGCAACTTTTACTCATGAACATTTTAAGGCACCTTTCGCTGTGCTACCTGTCTGGATTTCACAAGGAGAAAAAAACCTAAATGTGCATTCTCAAGCAAAGCAGGCCTCGCTAGATGCTGGGAAATATCGGTACTTAAAGGTTATTCCATTCTCTCCCCTTTTCACAGAATGGATATTGATTAACTGAAGGACATTTCACCCAAAGGGATGACTATTATGTTTCCTTCTCTCCAGTTAAAAATCTATACCTGAGATCCCCAAAGTATGAGTTATGAAGGCCTTTTTTTTTTCCATGAGCGTAGCTATATCAGCATGCTCTCTATCCATTTTGTTCTCATAATCTAATCCATTCTTTATCCATTTTATTGTCGGGAGCCAACAATCTATTTTCTGGTAAGCAATGTGCTCTGTTTGTTGACTTCCTTCCACTAGAAATGTCACACAGAAGATGCCCTGAATCTGAATACATCCTAACTGCTGACCGATCAAACCAAAGGAGGAAAAATGCCTTCTTTCTCTCAATCTTTTCATCAGTTTTGTGACATTATGCCAACAGTGTTGTTTTGTTTTTAAAAAATGCGACACCATTTCTCGCTGATCCCTGTCCTATTTCTTCAAAGCTTTTCCATGATCCAGCTGTTTTGTTACAAGAAAGAAAAGAAAACATCATTTCCTTTGATCAAACATGGATTGGAATGAGAGGAAACAAAGGGAATAACATTCCCTAGTCTTCCCCATTTTGAAAAAACTCAGGTTCAGAGACATACAATTTTTGTGTGTGCATATATTCAGATTGCATTTCATATCACCTGTATGCACAGGTTCTGTTTGCTTTATTTCCAATTACTCTTTTTATTCTTCTTATGTGTTTATTGACTTTTTCCTGTTTCCAAATATTCCTTAATATTTACAGATATGTTATAGATATATTATAACACTCAGTTCTCAATTGTTCTCTAATAACCAAAGAGAACTAATGGGACAACCATTTTTACAGCGTAAAGTCAAAGGCTTTCATGGCTGGAATCCATAAGTTCTTGTGGGTTTTCTGGGCTTTGAGGCCGTGTTCTATTAGTATTTTCTCCAGAAATTTTGCCTGCATGTGCGGCTGGCATCTTCAGAGGATCTCTTCAGATCCTTTGAAGATGCCAACCACAGATGGAGGCAAAATGTCAGGAGAAAATACTGATAGAACACAGTCTCAAAGGCTGGAAAACCCACAACAACCCGTTTTTACAGCTCTTGTTTGGTCCATAGCACACATACAAAAAACATAGCTGTATGAAGGGTGGGTGAGTGAATATGAAAGGTTCCATTTTTATTTTTATTTTAAATGACCTCTGGACTTGGACCTCAGCCAGTTTTCTGGACCCTCCTCTGGCCCTGTGGACTCTTGTTACCAGCAAAGCTTCTATTACTTTGAACACTTGTGTGACCTGATCTTCTGCCTGTCTACGGGATCTACCTGGGGCCTGTGTAAGGCTGTTGCCTGGAAGGATCCTGTTTCCTTGGACTCTTGTGTGCTCTGACCTCCTGCCTTTCTACTGGACTCAGTTCTTGCCTCTGCCCCCTAGACTCTTGTGACCTGGAGGACTGCTGCCTTGGACTCTTGTTGTGTCCTGACCCTTGGCTTCCTGACCTAGCACCTGTCCCATGGCCCAGCACCAGCACCTGTACTGGGTGGCCCTTGCCACCTATACCTCAGACCTTGACAAAAACTTCCACTACCTGGTAGGAAGCAAAGACTCTGGCCCTTACTGTACTATGGCCCAATAGCACTTCATCCAGGCAGGATCCCAGCAGTGCCATTGCCAAGATGGGATTAGGACATGAATGCTCCCTACTGCACCCGGTCAGCTGCTGGCAGATGAGTAGAGTTAGAGACACGCTTCTTGCTTCCGCAGTATAGCGTGAAGAGTAGGCCCCTTTCCCACCTCTTCCTGTGCTGTACTGTGGATGGAAGTGCTGTCGAGGGCTCCAGCCCTTACCGCGTGCCTGCAGCTGATGGGATTGTCACATGAAAGAGAGCCATTACTGGATTTTTTCCAGTAATGATATAGGGCATGTTTACAATGGATGGGGATGCAACAGCATCTGGTCAGCAATGATGTGGTGCAATAGCATGTATCCCAAAGCAGAAGCAATGCATTGCCATGCTGGTATGGTGACATCATTACCAATTACTATTACTGTTCATGTCTTTTCTACCACCTGTGCATATCCTTCTGTGCTTCCAGTCATTTCAGAGTTATGGTGATCCTAAGGGAAAGCTCTCATGGACTTTTCTAGGCAAGATTTATTCAGAGGATGTTTGATGCCATTGCTCTTCTCTGAGGCTGCAAGAGTGTGACTTGCCTAAGGTCACCCAGTCAATTTCCAGGGCTGACAGGGATTCAGGCTGTGATCTTCCAGAGTCCCAGTCCAACACTCAAGACAAAAAACATAATGGTTTTCTACCATTGTTGTTGTTGTGTCTCTTCAAGTTGTTTTTGACTTATGGTGACCCTAAGATGAACTTATCATGGGGTTTTCTTAGGAGGATTTGTTCAGAGGGGAGTTTGCCTCAGCCTCCCACTGGGGCGAGACAGTGTGACTTAAGTGAGGTCACCCGGCGGGTTTCCACAACTGTGCAGGTATTTGAAGCCTGGTCTCCATAGTTATAGTCCAATACTCAAATTATTACATTATATTGGCCCTCTTTTCTACCAATAGTTGCATTTAATCCATTTACATTTTTTACTCATGTATTTTATCAAGTGGAATTACTATCCCTCACGGTGTGTTTTCAAAAAAATCTCTTTCAGATTGTGCAATAGGATCAAAGGTATCAACACAAAGAAGCCAGCACAATCTCAAAATGTTAAGACATGTGTTTACATAAAGCCTCTTGTATTAATTTAATCAGCATTATTTCCCAGGTGCCTAACATCCAAGTTGATATCACATATCCTTGAAATTTCAGTTTCTTATGAAGTTGTACGCTGATCCTTCAAAGTATTTCTTTCCCCCCCTCAAAATACATTTTACGGGTAGCTATTCAATTTCTCTCCAGAAGGATGATATAGTACCATCATGTCTTGAAGCTATACTTGTCATACATCTGTGAAATTGTATATTAATGCAATGAATAATGTATCTGTGCAGATTTGAGAAGATGTGTGTGTCTGCCCCCCCACCATTGGATTTTGAATTGCCAGGACTCAGTTAATGATATAACAAACCTGTGACTACAGGTTGCGTGAAAAGCAACATATTTCCTGCTTGGATAAGTGTGTTTCTATTCACAAAGGGAATTCTGGTGGTAGGTAGACATTGACCCTTTTCGCACCTTACCTTTTCGCTGTGTTGGGGTGCGGGTTCGCGAGCACAGCCTCCGGAGACAGGCTCTTGCATCCGGGGTCCTTCGGCTCCTCATGAGCTTCCTGATCATCCAAGAGTCCCACCTCTTCCTTTCGCAGTGCAGCCTGGGACCTTCCCAGGCTGCACTGAGACAGGAAGTGCGACCAGCCCAACTCCAGAAGCTCCGCATGCCAGGTAAGTGCACGCGGGGCCCTGGAGCGATACGCGACTGTGCAGCATTTTCGGCTTCAAGCCGAAAATGAAAAATGCATGCATGGTCCGCGTCAGGCCCTTAAGTGTTGCACAAATGTGAGTGTGTTGTGTGGACTGCTCCTCACATGTGCGCGATATTCAAGGGGCCCTTTCACATTGGAAATGCCATGCAAAAAGGGCCATTGTGTGTAACTATATCTCTAAGGACATTTTAAAAAAAGTCTCATTTATGAAAATACCATCTGCATTCTGTTCCAATTCCATGTCAGGTTGCAAAACCTTGCCCTCACCGCTGAAATCCGTATGTACTTCTCCCAAAAGGCTAAAATTTGGACCTGAGGTGAAAACTCATCTAAGCATTTTAGACAAATGCTTTTTTTTCCCCCAATCCAAAGACTCAGGAATTTAACACCGCATGGACCAGGCTTGGAAAATATAGTTGAAAATATATATTTTTTTAAAAAAAGAAAAGTCAAAAACTTTTATTGGATGTTGACACACCATGACAAGAAAAATTCTATACTGATGAAAATCTTCACATTCTTGTGCTGGTTTTTCACAAAATTTTGCACATGGTGATTTTGTGCATCAGATACCATCTTCTGCAGAGAAAAGGTAGAAAAGGTTGTTTCTCACTCAAAATTTGCTGTTTTCTTTTCTTCTCTCTTTCATGCACAGAAAATGCTGTTTTCTGTTCCAAACAACCATGTGCGAATTTTGTGCAGAGTACCACTAAATTGTGAATAGACTTTAAAGAGTGTGCTGTTTCAGAGACTTTCTTGCAGAGGGGAAAAAATTGCTAAAATTACTAGTTACTTCCTTGAAGTAAAAAAATAGTGAAGAATTACATCCCTAATGTGGTCTCAATCTACAGGATAGTACATCATCCACTTAAGAATTATACTAATGGAGGAAACTGGAATCTGTACATCTTTATATATGCACATGAACCATAGTAATAGTGCTACATACTGAATCCTTGGTAAGTGGAGAATGGGAGATTTTCATTGCGCGTACAGAGTCTCTAAACTAGGGGACCACGAATATGCAACAATCACAAGTGTACAATTCCAGATTAAACGCTTGTCACTGTGATATAGGAATGTTCTAAACTATTACCTGGCTACAAACTCACTTAAATTTCAGCAACTGGGGAGGCTGCCAGTCAAAATATTTTGCTTATTCATTGAACTACTAAGTTCTGCTTGTTAATCACTCCAATAAAGAAGTAAACATATTTTTTTCTCCCAAACGTATGAATTTTTCATACTTGTTTCTCCAAATGACCCACTTTTCTCTTACCGACTATAGTGTGCTTGTACACGGTTCAGATATATGATCTTCTAGCCAGCATATTGTTTTTTTCTTCACATAAATGGTTGTTCGCACTTATTTTCCATCACCAAAATGCATGGCATGTGTAGATTTCTGAGGCAAGATGTGTTTCATCCCATTGCCAATCTTGGGAGTGCAAAACAGATAGGCTTGTGTTCTGCGTTGTGTTTGTGTCGCCTAAATCTACAATCATGTAGCTACATCGCAGTTGTCCTAGACCTCTTTTCTGCTAAATACTAGTGTTGGGCAATTGATTGTGTTCCTGCCAATGTGCCTGCTTATTGACCCATTGTGGAATGTAAAATGGGGAATTACATTAGAAGTAATTTGTTGTGGCATTCATTACAAGTCCCCAAAGTATCTCATTGTTGTGCACTTTCCTTTGAGGGTGGGAGACGAGTAAAAGTAACTGGCTGCACTATTAGAAGATGGAGAGAATGTAATTCTCAGAGTGCTTTATGCAGGTGGTTGGAGAATTCTTCCCTTTTACTTTTAATTTTAAAACACAGGTCCTGTTCTACTCTGAAATGCTAGACTTAGGCCCTTTCTGCAGCACATTGTTATTCCATCACTGGGATGGGGGAAAATAGGACCACGACAACTTTATGCAGAAGCATCGTTGCGGTCCCATCCTTCTCCCGTCCCCATGGTGGGACAACGATGTCCTGCAGAAAGGGCCGAAGTCTAGCACACCCATCTTTAACTACTCAACAAGATGCCTGCCATTATTCGTTGTATTAAAAAGCAATGATTTTTTTATTATGAGATTGTTATGGAATGTCACTAACACCGCCTTGTCCTCTAAAGTAACTTGTTACAATAATGGCATTATTTTCACACTCTGATTTCCAATAAGCCCAGCCCCGGTCAGCTTGAACTTGCAAAAGGGTGTTCAAATGAGGCACTTGCTTCTCATGCACCCATAATTCAGATATCATGAATTCTTTCCTCTTCTTTTTCCTTTGCACCTTTCAGTTGCCTGTCAACTTAAGCTGACTCCATGACTTTTACAAGAGTTTTCTTAGGCAAGGAGTACACAGAGGTGGCTTGCCTTTATTTTTGTGTCAACACAACCTACAGAAATTAGTATTCACTGACAGACTCCCTTCCAAGTACTAACCAGGGGTGACCCTGCTTAGCTTTGGAGATCAGACGGTATGTGATGCCTTCTGGATATTTAGGCAACTTGAATTCTCTACTACCAAATTGTAAGTAGAGCAGGCGACATGACCCAGCAGACTAGAGATATCACAAATCAGTGGAATGCACAAGTTGTGAGCAATATGGGGTTTTGCTGACCACATTTCACTTAAAGTGGAAAGAAGAAGGCACTCCCCAGCTATGTGAGGTGCCATCTTCTCTCCTTCTCTCTCTCTCTCTCTCTCTCTTTCTTTCTTTGCTTCCTGTTCAGGTTCAGGGTTTCACTTCTGCTTTTCATATGAGCCATGGCCACCCAGACGATTTTAATGTCTCATTCATCACGCATGTTAAGAAAGCCTATTATTCTTCCCTTTCCCAAGCATGTAGAGACACCTTTTTTTAGTCTGAAGTATGACACTTTTTTGGTTATATTCTCATGGTACTTACTGTTACTATGGTGCAATAAATTGCATTATCTCTATGGAGACTGTTGTGTCTGCCTCAGATGTAAATTTCTAAATATCAACCCACCTTTGTCTGCTCTGCCTCTTCATGGGGGTGGTGAGGAGCAGCAACAAAACAATATATATTTTGAGGTCGAGGTCCCCAAAGCACACACACAAGCATACACAAAGAAGCCTTCTCCATAATAGCTGCTCTAAAGTGGGAATAACTACATGCATACTGTCAACAGCATCCCAGTATAGTTCATGGCAAGACTCATGGAGATGGAATTCTATGTTAGTCAGGCAACACGCACAATTTATCCGGGTTTTTTGTTCAAACTTTCAAGGCACTACTCATGATACTGAACCCTATCATCTTCCTGTTTCCAACACCTTGATTAGCTCTGTCTTGTTTTAAAGCAGGGAAGCACGCAGGAAAAATATACCTCCAGCTTGCAGAACATGACCAGGGAAAAGCCAGGCCTGTCCCAAGGTGGTACCAGTGTTCATAGAAGTAGAAGCAAAATCCAAAAGTCAAATGAAACAAACAGTCCTGTGCCAAGTCCGAAATTGACAAGGGAGTTGCTAGAGAGACTAGTTCAGATTCAAGCCAAACATTAGAAATACAAAAAGGCCCTTTCCACAGCTTACCTTTTTTTTGGCACTGGCATGCGAGGATCACACAAGCAGCCTCCAGTGAGAGGCTCTCGTACCCCTTCTCCTTCAGCTCCACAGGAGCTGCCTGCTCCCAAGCAGGCAGCGTGAAAGCCCCAACTCTCCCTTCTGCAGCACAGCCTGGGAGTTTCCCAGGCTGCACTGGGGCAGGAAGCAAGACCGCCACAGCTCCGGAGGCTCCACACGCACGGTAAGTGCACATGGGGCCCTGGAGCAATGTGCGATTGCGCACCATTTTCGGCTGAAAGCTGAAAATGAAAAGTGTGCAAGCAGCACCTGCCCTACTCTGGAGCGTCGCGCGATTGTGAGTGCGTTGTGCAGATCGTTCCTCACAATCGCGCAACACTCCAGGTGCCCTTTTGCATGGCAAACGCTGTGTGAAAAGGGCCGAAGTCAATGGTATCAAACAAGGTTACCAAGAGGCATTGGATTTGTTGTCTACAGCACGCGAATGGCCTTGGCTGAGCTGATTTATAGCCAGGAGTGTGAATTTCAGTTGAAAACTGGAAGGAACTTTTTGGCAGTAAGGGCAGTTCAACAATGGAACCAATTGCCTAGACAGGCAGCTGTACTGATCATGCTGCTCTTCATTGCTCTTGCTACCTGTCCATCTGCCTGTTCATTTTACCGTATGCTGTAATCATTTACTTTGCACGATATGGCCCTGCATTTAACAGTGCATTTAAGCCACTGATTTAAAAATCTAAGAGAGTTCAGGTTCTTTGAGACAGAGCTATGGAAGAGAAACCTCAGCACCTTCAGTGGACAGATGAAATGGCAAGCTGTGTGCAGCAATTCTAAATATAATATATGGTGAACTATCCTGAATGAGAGCAGGAATTATGTAGCCCTCCAGATGTTGTTGAGCTGCCACTCCCAGTGATTTGAACCAGCATATCCAATAATAAGGCATCATATGACATCTTAAACCCTGAAGACTTTCAGTACTATCGTTGATACAATTTATAAAGATTTTTTCCAACTGATGGTTGCTGTTTTTTGGATCTTGAGGATTCAAAAAAATACTTTAAAAACTACTGTACAAAAATCTAAGATATTTTATATATCTGGTATTTGCCCTTTAAGACAATTTTGTGGGTCACAATTATTTCCTTTAACTCAAATGTGGAAGAAAGGGAGAGGCAGAGAAAACAAGTTCATTGCTCAAGGCTACCAAGTGTATATGCGATGAGCTGGAATTTCAAACCAAATTTTCCCCCATCTGCAAGCAGCGCAGTATCTGCTAGAATCCATATGTCTTGAGAGACCAAAACAAGCAGGGTCAGTAGGGATGATGCATACGTTCTGAAGTTTGGATCTGGAGGCAAATTTAGTAGCACTCCAGGGCTTCTCATTCTCCTCAAATGCTAAAGGATTTGTTAGCTATTGTAGTTCGGTTCATGCACACAGCTTATTTTTTCACTCTCAGCTGGGTAAGTGGAGGAGGGAATGAAATTTTATGAACAAGAAACAGCCACAATAACTTGATGCAGGAAGAAAATAACTGTCCTTGCCCATCTCCACTCCACCCCCTCAGACACACATTTAAAAAGCCCTACCTGCTTAACTAAAAGACAACATAGGGTATAATTCTGGTATTGGAATACACATGCACAGCTCCAGGTTACACGTTCTCATGTCTTCTTCTGGATTCTGTTCAAAGGGATCTTCGCTAGACCCTTGCATAGCTTCCCAAATCTCCCTCTGGCTGCTGTCATACAGGAGAGTGACCTCATTTCTCCCCAGCTGGTGTCATAAGGAGAGTGGTCTCGTTTCTCTTCCCCTCTGGATGCAGCTGTGGCCCCAATGGGCCATTTTTTGGTCAGCTTCATTGACTTCTCCTCATTCCTTTGGCCACTCACTGGAAGTAGCTGTTCTCCCTCTGCTCTTGAAAGCTTCTGGGAGGAGAATGTTGCAGAGCTGCATGTACAGAGCTTTGGCTCTTTCCATACGATGGTGCCATCCTGGCACAGGGACATGTTGCTGCTGGTCTGTTACAACTGCCGTCACACAACATCATCATGTCCCCAGCTGTTGCAATTGTGCCATGTACCATTACTGGAAAAAAATCTGGTAATGATCTCCCTATGCCCAACAATCATGTCAGCTGCAGCCGTGCGGAAAGGGTGGAAGCACTATCAAGCACTTCCTTCCTCAATGCAGTGCAGGAAGAGGTTGGTTGCACTGAGGGAGGAAGGAGCATGTCTTGAATGCTAAATATCTGCCGGCAGCCAGTCAGGTGCAGAGGGGAGCGTTCGGGTCCTCCTCCCAACCCAGCAAAGGCACTGACAGGATGACACAGTATGGTGCGGAAAGGGCATTTGTCCTCTGCACACAGTAATGTAAGATCTTGGCCATGATATTAAGGTTGAAAAATAATGGACTTATATGTGTGTAAAATACCAACAGGCTGCCAGTCAGTCTGACAGTGTGAGCTCTGCATTCTTAATAGAAGAGCTAGGAAGGTACTCCCCCAGTGTCTGTCTGTCTTCAGATGTGCAACCGTGGCTCCAGAGACCACATAATGAACTTTTCTTTGCCTGCTACCTATACACAGTGTGTTAAGGAAGATGCCTTGAAGTATTCAAAATATTTTTAAAATATTCAAAATATTTTTAAAATGGCCAAGAAGACCAGATTAGAAGAATCTTGGACTTACAAGAATCTTTGTTTTTCAGAACCCATGCTGTGCAAAACTCACACAAGGTGGCTTTGCAAAGAAGACAGCATGTTCTGTGCAGAAAATATTATTTTATGCAGAAAAAGAGCTCTTTTGCATGCAAGGTGCACATTTCGCACATAATAACCTCCCCATTACAGTTGCACGAAACAGCTCTTTGCTGCACAGAAAATAATATTACTTCCTTACGAATACTATTTTCTACACAGAAAATGCTGTTTACTACACACCAACATGTTGTTTCCTATGCAACACAACCATGTGCAAATTTTGTGCAGAATAAGTCCCAAACTACAATCAGGTTTCAAAAACAGCACAGTTTGAAGACATTCTGACAATGGGAAGAACGTTGCTAAAATTATTCACTGATCTCTTCTAGATGGAAGAATAGTGAAGAATAACATTCCTGCCTGGCAGCTTCCTCTTGACTGTTTGGGATTACCTTCTTCGGAATGAAGACTGCCTCAACCAAAGTTAGCTCACTGGCCAAACCTGCTCAAGTGGGACAACAGTCAGAAGAAGCTGGGTCATCAAGCTTTAACTTCACCCTTAAGGTGATTCTGGGAGCTTCCAGGATAGCGGTGCATCAAAGATTGTGGGTGTACAATCTTTCAGATACTTGGATTGCCGTTCCCAACAACCTCAGGCAGCAAAACTAATGGAGAAGAGATTATTGTCATTCAGGATCTGACCGGGCACAATTTTCTCTCCTCCTCCCACCCCAGATTACATTATTTCTCCCCACGAACAATATCATCTATTTTGCCTGGCACATGCTGAACCAAATAAGTCAAATCGGAAATCTATCCTACCCCCGCCGTGTGCGCTAGATGAAACAAAGCATTCAATTGCTCCTTCCCTCACTGCTTTTAAAACTCGGTGAAAAACTTTCCTGTTCTTCAAAGCTTTGGGGATTTTGGTTTAATATTGTTTTATCACCTTGTATATTTTGCTTATAAGTATTGGTCAGTTTGCTTTTTATTATATTCCATTGTTGGTTCATATTGCTGTCTGGATCATTTGTTTTACAACTGTGTTGCATAGTTTTATAGCTGCATTACTCCTTCCTTCCCCTGTGTGTGTGTATGTGTGTGTGAGAGAGAAATTATATGCTTTTGGCAAGGCTGGGTGTTTTTGTGTGTGTTCTTTTGCTTGTTAAGCATTGGGTACACTTAGACAATGTGTCAATGAACGGATAACTAAATAAATAATTTAACCAACTAAGAGAGTCCCACATCCCACCCCAAATTCCTACTTGACCCCCACAGACTTTGGATAGCCTCATATTTCTGACTTTGAGGTGAGTAAGCCTGGCAATTGGGAGAAAATACGTTAAAGGGTCTTTCATTCTTTAACATTTACTCACTGCAAATGAAAGAGTTCCCTTCTTCATTCTATCCAGGCTTTTTAAACTCCAGTAGTAACATCAGAATCTTTTAAGATCTAGCAGTTCAGCCTGGTCCAAGAAGTTTATAAATGGAAAAGTCCATGAAAAGGGGGAAGAGAGGGTGAACTATTTTAGGCAGTTGTGGTTGTGGTTGTCGTCAGCCGGGACCTAATTGATCTCAATATGGTGAGTAGTCATTTTACGATGTGATAATGGCTTGACACAGATTTAGAAGTTTGAATGAGATGAGAACCTAAGATTATATCCACAATAGACAATTGTATCAGATTGACATTGCATTAATTGTTCTGGCTTCATTCTATGGAATCCTGGGATTTGTAGTTCATGGACATTGTTAGAATCCTCAGCTAAAGATCTGTAGTCCATACAATGAGCTACTGTACAAGTCACCTTTAACAGGGAATTCTGAGCATGTCACCAAACTACGGCCATTTCCGCACTAGAATGTTATAGCACTATTATTCCCCTTTCACCCTCCTATGGAATCCTGGGGTTTACAATCAAGGGAGAGACATTTAGAATTCTCACCCAGAGAGCTCTTTGGCCTCAGTAAACCACAAACCCCAGAATTCCACAGGATGTTCAAAGTGGAATAATAGCACTATAAGAGTACAGTGCGGAAATGGCTACCGATCTCAAGATTCTGCAGGCTGGACCCATGTCAATTAAAGGGGTATTGAATTGTGACTGGAGATACATTCTAAGGGGAAAACTGTAATCAGAGAAGCTAAAAGGTGGGCCTTTCTAGCTGATTTATTCTAGATGGTCTTGTTGTGTTCCCTTGTATAATATTTTTAGGTCATAAACAGCTTGAGAAAGTGAACCCTGCTTGCTGCGGTTTTGGGAAGCCCTGTATCTGTTAGCCACCGTGCACAGAGGCTTGCGTATCTATAAGGAACATGGAGTGTCTGGTAGGCCCAGTATTGACTCTCTGTTGCATTTTGCAATCAATAACAGTGAAGGTGCTTAGATGTGCCTCCCTTTGAAATCCCCATTTGCCACTTTGACTGGCAGGAGTCCAGCCTGTGTCAGCAACTGAAAAGAAATCCATTCACAGTTATTATAAAGTTACAGGGAATGGATACACGCCTTAATTGCAAAACTAAACTCATCTACCCAAGAAAAACAGTTTTTCCCTGTGCTCTTAAAAACTACGCCTGTACCTATTAATAAAGTTCCGTCATTATGATTCTGGTCATTTGAAAGCTAAAAGGATATAATTGAACAATTATTAGTGTCATGCTGCCAGAGGGCATTATTTGACAAGAGATTTATATGATGGGCAATTACAACCACTCAACCTTGAAGGATAGTTAATTTTATCTTGTGATGGGAACAAATTGCCTTACAGTTAATCTTTTAAAATATATTTCAGAACTTTATTTGGGGATTTTTTTAAAAAAAAAAAGAAAAAGGGAAAAACAGCCCTTTGTAAAATCTGATTTGCTAACTTCTTGCCTTTCTTGTTGTTATTGTGTGCCTTCAAGATGTTTCTGACTTATGGCACCCCTAAAGTGAACCTATCAAGGGTTTTTCTGGGGCTGAGAGTGTGTGATGTGCCCAAGGTAACCCAGTGGGTTTCCATGGCTGAGCAGGGAATCAAACCTTAGTCTTCAGTGATTGCCAGAGTACTATTGGCAAAAGATCGCATTGCCAATTTTACTACCTTGGTTTATATTTTGCCATTTTGCTGTAACAGCCCTTTCCAGGGTCATTCAGTGGACAGCTGTAATAGCCTCCCCATTTCCAACAGCTGTGATTATTTTTGCCAGTGATTGTAATGCCCATATTGGGACATCTTGGGATCTTGTTCAAGCCAACAAAGGAGAGCAGGATTTTAGAATCTAGTCTTCCAATAAAGTGGTCCAAAGATTTTTTGTGTCTGTGTGAATGAACATGGACACCAATGCTGCTTGTGTATAAGAGACACAGACTTCATTCCTTTAAGCAGCATAGCTTCTAAGGATCATGAGTGGGATTTAAATATTTAAATGTTTAAATATTTGAAGGGATGTCATGTCGAGGAGGAAGCAGGCTTGTTTTCTGCTGCTTCAGAGACTAGGACAAGGAGCAATGGATTCAAGCTTCAGGAAAGGAGATTCTACCTGAACCTCAGGAAGAACTTCCTGATGGTCAGGGCTGTCTGGCAGTGGAATAGGCTGCCTCCATAGAGTGTGGTAGAGTCTCCTTCTTTGGAGGTTTGATGGCCATCTGTTGAGAATGCTTTGACGTGTGTTCCCACATAGCAGGGGGTTGGGCTGGATGGCCCCTGTGGTCTCTTCCAACTCTATGATTCTATGATTCTATGATTCTATGATTTTACATTTTTTTAATCATTGTGGAGCAAGTGCAATCAAGAATATCCTGATTTCAGAGTCTGATTTTGATAAGAATAGGTACTTTTCAATTGGATTTTATATCAGGCCATCAGTCACTGGAGTCCACAGTAGGAAGTTTAAGCTCAGCAGAAACAGATGGAGAAACTTTAAGCTTGGTAAAAATAGATGGCGTTTTAAAATCATTGATCCTCTTAGAAGTTATAGATTAGAATCAGGGGCAAAACATGAACCAGCAAGAACTGAGACAAACACTTGATTCAAGGAAAGTCAGATATTATTTTTTTTGGGAAAAAAAAGATTAAAAACAGTGCAGCACCATAAAAAGCCTTTCTCTTGCTAACTATCAGTTCCCAAAGGCTTAGGACCAAGCAAACTTTGTGTTCCTTTATCTGATGCTCTGGGAGTTGTGAACATGTCCAAGCTGATCCTACTTGGATGGTCCACCAGCTAGCTCAATGGAAGAAGATCTCTAGAGGACTTTGCTATAAAGGACAACACTTATGCTTGTGTGAATTGTCCTTGGTGCTTTACTTTCATTATCTAGCAGCCTCCAATTGTGTTAATGAACATATATTTATATATTTTACTAATTCACCTCTTTGACATGCCACTTCTTCAGTAATTATGCTTCTTCAAGGTCTGACATTGCTCAATGTCCCCAGATATATTAATAACTAATTGGGGACACCTCTGCCGAGTGCTCAGCTATGGAGATACATTTTGAATATGGGAAACAGCACCAGGCAGAGGTGTCTTCAAAGTAGTTATTGAAGGCTTCTTGAACACTGAGCAGTATCTGTTGACTTGCCTGCATTCTGCTCGAAGACCAGCATGCTATAGTGATTTCAGTGGTGGACTTAGATTCCAGAAGACAAACGTTCAAATCCCTGCTCAGCCACAGAAACTTACAGGGTAGCCTTGGACAAGTCACACTCTCTGAGCCTCAGAGAAAGATAATGGCCCATCATAGCTCATGGAATGTTGTGAAAGGGGATTGTGGGTGGAAAGGCTAGAACCTGGAGGTTAACCTGTGAAAGAGTGAGTTAGAACAGTCAGAAATAGAGTGAGGGCCAGTTAGGAGGAAGGGAATGGAAGAGAACTGAGTAGGTTTTGGGAGCTGGGAAAGAGGGCGGGTTCAAGGGGGAAGTATTACTTGATTCGAAACAGAAGGGTCACTGTGTACTGCGTGTGTGGAATCAGCATAAAGCTAGCTGATTATATGATTGGTTACACAGTAAGTCTTTACCATTTTTATTTTCTACAAATGTGCCTCACTGTTTTTGGTAAAGTAGTGAAAGGGGGAACTTGCTAACATGGTCATTTGTCCACAATAGAGATCACCGTGAGACCCAAGTACCAGATCCAGGGAAGAACTTTGAGGGTTAAATGATAAGAGTCCAAGAGTTGGAATGGTGGGGGCAACCTGGAGAGAGTTTCCATCACAGACCTAACTTTCCCGGAAGCTCTCTTCAACAAAGGCCCTTTCTGCAGGATGTTGTCGTCCCACCATGGGGACAGGAGAAAGAAGGCACCATGGTGACAGTTACTCACAATGTTGTCATGGTCCCCTCCTTCTCCGATCCCCAAGTGGAGCAATCATGGAGTAAATCATTGATGGGTTTTCCCCATCAATGACGCATGATAATGCCACCATCTCACAATTACCTGGTGTGCGGAGGGTCAGGAAGCACAGTGGCTGAACTTCCTGCCCCAGTGCAGCCTGGGAAAGTAGCCGGCTACACTGTGGACAGAGCCGGGGGCATTGCGCTTCCTTGATCACGGAGGCAGCCAGTGCAAAGGGAGCGCTCCTGTTCTGCTCCCCTCCCAGCAAAGCCGCTGATGGGATCCCCACAGGATGCCACCAGGATTAGGCAGAGTGTGGCAAGGCCAAAGTTTAGCAATCAGGGGTGCAGGCAACAGAAGCCTGATGCAGACCAGAAGAGGTTGACATTCAAAGGTAGGAAGGCAGAACAAAGAGGTAGACAGCTATTCCTAACAAGTTATTTAAGAAAAAAAATTGAATTAAAAGGAAATGAGTCTCCCATCCTGTGGCGAGCATTAATCTTTGGAGTTGAAAACATAACAGAGCTTGCTTTAGCCCTGTGGTGTCTCATGTATTTGCTTGTTAAGAAAGCAGCAGGCAGAAGATCAGGAATAAAGCGAGGCACAATTATGCAGACAAACACATTAAATGACTGCAGTGTTAATTACACTGTCACAATAATGGCCTTTCAACCCAATGCAAGGATGCTCCGGGAGACAGATTACAAGTTTAGCAAAGACAATAAAGGATCGATGTAGCATGCTGATTGGTATTTTATTGGTCAAATGGAAAGAGATAGAATTAAGACGAAAGTGAATTAATGAAGCTTTTTTTTTTAAAGGAAGAAGAAGAAGAAGCACCCAGACATTTACAAACTGCAAAAGTTCTGAATGTATGTGGGAAGGGAATGAATTGTCCCAGTGACAAAACCTCGCAATGAGTTTTTTTTTTAAAGAAAAAAAGATACAATGCATTTTAATCAATCAATTTTTTCTAACTGTTGTAAAATAATTGTGCAAAACAGCTTTTACTTCGTCTAAAACGGCATCCTTTAAAATTGTCAAAACACTTTATTTAAAAAAAACAAAAACCTACAAACAAAGTTAGAAAAAAAGTCTCCATACATTACAAGTAATAATTAGGATAAGCTGAAGGCAGCTTCACACGACATAATTTTGGGTGAGCTAAATTCTCGCACTGTAATATTTACATTTTTTCTCCTCAAACAGAGATAATCAAGTAGGGTGTGGGGGAGTGTGTGTGCGAGACAGCCCCATAAAAAAAAAAATGTATAATTAAAACGCTATGAAAATTTGGCAGATTTTTTTTTAAAAAAAAAAACAGTCTTGAATGTCTGTCTGAAAATCAGTAATGAACTGGCCATCCAAACAACTATGGTGCTACCACTGATAAGGTCCAATGTCATGTTACCAATAACTGGATCTCCTTTGACAGTTTTTTTTTTAAAGTCCTTAGTTATAAAGGCCAAATTAGATACTGACCGCCCTCCTCACACACACACAAATGGGTGTGCATCGTCACCACTGTAAGTTCTGGCAGAACCTGTTTGTCATGTTCAGCATTCTACATTCTTCTACCAATGATCTCCTTGCCAGCATAAAATCTCATCCTAAACAAGAAGACCTGGAAATTGCTACAGGAGTGGGTAATGTTAAATAAAAATCCAGGACAGGAAAGCCATTCTGTACTGTTCAGAAAGGCTAGCAAAAACTTCAAGCAGTACTACAATTTAATGAATTAACATTATGTTCAGGAGTGTTTGGAAATTACAATTGGTGCTAAATACTGTGGCTAGAATGGTTTGGCGCTGCCACTGCTCTAGATTTTAGCTTTTAAACGTGCTATCCAAGATGCTGAACTGATTTAGAAGACAGGTCCCTTAAAGTGGGCTAAATCTGAAAACAGATTCACCGTCCTACGAACATGGAAGTCCCTGCTCATCTCCGTTTATTGACTTTAGTGTCCACAATGGAGACAAGCTGTCTTAAATATTGTCTCCCTTCCAATGCAATCATCCATAGGTTATAGTCACAATGTGAGCCTCTGGTGCTGTGTTCACTACCAGAAAGGTAAGGCTAATGACACCAGGAGGTTTACTGGCCTCATCAGATTTATGGAAGTATCTCTTGGGAGAAGTTTGGCTGGCCTGTTCTGGACAAGAAAAGCCCGTGTGCAAAGGTTGCACAGGACCAGGTGAAAATTCTCATCAGTTTCCTTCTTCTCATGGTTTCCTGTAATGAGAGAAAGAAAAAAAGAGAAAAAAATGTTATTCTACTGTTACAAATCCAACTCAGTAACCCTACTGGAATTACTAGTGACCATACCCACAAGTCATTGAATCGTTAGATGGCTTCATGATACTCTGAACAATTTGTGTCCCAGTTCTGAACACATTCTGTCGTTTATGTTTCAAGAGAAACAGACCGAATTCTATTTTCTATTCTATTTTCCTATCAGGATGCGACTGACCTTTATATTAAATTATCTGCTGCAGATTCTCCCATTCACTTTAAAGAGAGAATCCAGGTGAGGAACAATAGCAGAGATAAAGTAAGGTAAACTTACACTAGCTCTTGGTCTCACCGCTTTAAGTCTTCCTTCTGACCTTGATTATTTTTTATGTCCCAATTATTTATTTAACCCACCGAAGAAAGATATCCAGTCCAGGATCATTAACTGGCCGGCCAATTTCAAAACTGCTCAAAACGTAAATTACTTTAAGCATGACAGGACTCTCATACGCAGGAAAGACAGCCTCATTCATTTCTTGTCATTAACTCACATAATTTCATGCCTTTTTTATCGTCTAATTATGTAATGTGTTTCTTTCTTGAAAGGAAGAAACTCTTCTGGCTTACATAAAGCAAGGAAAGAAAAAGGAGGTGGTTGGACTTATTCCCCCCCCAACTTTTTTGCATGACCGAGAATTTGAGGATCGAGAAAGAGACAGAAGGTTTAATGTGCATTGTAGACATAGGTCGGCGCTGACTATCACATTTTAAGTTGTGTAACCAAGAATTACACTTTTGTAACAGATTCATATTCAGTCTTTGTGACTGTTTCTGCACTAGACTGTTATAGCGGTATGATTCCACTTTCAACATCCTATGGAATCCTGGGGTTTGCAGTTTTGGGAGGGGCCGGCTGGCCCCTCCCAAAACTGCAAACCCCAGGATTCCATAGGATGTTGAAAGTGGAATCATACCGCTATAACAGTCTAGTGCGGAAATGGCTTGTGTGTTCACAATTGTGGTGTTACGGTGGATAAAGTAATCAAACCTCCACCGTATCCCCAGGTGGAACACAGAGTTGATTTGAACCCCCAAATACCATGGGAGGAAGGAAGGAAGGAAGGAAGGAAGGAAGGAAGGAAGGAAGGAAGGAAGGAAGGAAGGAAGGAGGGAAGGAAGGAAAGACAGACGCCCACACATATAACTTTGGCCAAAGGATCCCTCTAGCAATTACCAATAGTGATGACCCCAGAAGGTTGATTGATTTTTTCAGGCTTCCGTTCTTATACTATTTGTATGTTTATATTAAAAAATGCTTACAGGAAAGAAAAGATTCGAGCATCAGTGTTAGCAGAGTCACAGCTTGTACATGTGTTATAATTTATCTGACCCCTAATTTCCTGAGTCTACACAACCCTGTTACATCCTGGGTCATTCTTAAAGACATCGTTGACGTTTCAGAAGTCCTTCACTTGTGCGTACTGATTGAAAACAGAAGCAGAATTGAATAAACAATTTTAAAGCAAGATTGTTTGATGAACTACAAGGGTGTAAAATGCCAATTAATATCACAGTTAATTGTTATCAAGTATTAATTCTATAGCAAGTTACAGAAATCAAACTTCAAGCCTAACGGTGTTACTATGGCTACAATTGCTGCTATGAGTTATGGAAGTCCATTCCTCTATTGATTGACGCACAGCCTGCGGATATTTCCAAACCCACCCACTCCGCACCTGCTTCCCAGTAAACCAGTATTGGGGAGACCAGGTCGAGAAACACTATGTTGTTAAGTATACTTAACTAAATCACTGATTTAGGATCTTGCCCATAGACTACACATACAGATTCAGCTTTGAATACGGTTCCAAACTAGATTCTTTTAAAAAGTAACATACAATTCATCAAACAACTAACAAAGCAAAACAACAATTGATAGCAGCAATTACTAGTATTGCAGAGTGGTGGGGAACTATATTTATCAATTCATGTAAAACCTGTAACATAAAGATATTGTTGCAGTTAGGCTATGATATATCTCTGTAAGGATCAACATTGAGCTGGAAGAATACACAGTTGATCATTTACTTACGTTATAAAGAGGAGCCACGGTTCGTAGAAGATACACAGCTTTGTGCGTTTCCTCTTTGTGCATTTCCCACCTTACATCAATTTTTTCATTAATGCAGGGCTCCACAGTCTGCTTCTCCATTTTTCAGGTGAAATTGTAAGGCTGTAATCCTGTTCGTGACATATGCAGGCATAAGCTCCTATTCTACCAGTGCCTGTCTTTTTAAAGACATTACCTCCCTCATGAAGGCTTACCATCCCTTTATATGCCTCTGGTGCTGCAGAGAAGGGGAATGTTTGATGCCCTTCCCAGAAAGGATCAAGGGTTTTGTAATTAGTGTTGGGAGCACCAGGACACACCACATGGTGGGGGGGGCAGAATGATGGCCTATTTAAGCCTCATTTGCCCCACTCTTTGAATGCTGTGGTGCAACCCACTCCACTGCCCATAATACAGTGTGCATGATTGGCTTGCCTCAGGGCTGGGTAGGAATCCCCCCCCCAATTTAACAGGGTTTTTTTTCTACGTCATACTGTATTGAAGGCACATGGGCAATAGGCTTTGGATAGCATCATTTAAATAGGTGATGAACTGGCAGGTAACAGAAGAGGATAGAAGTTCATGATGGATGCCTTGGGACCCCCTTTGGGTGTACAACAAGCCTCTGAAACTGCCTCTTTAAGGGCCTGAGACCCAGGAGGTGGCAAATGAGGCTGCCTTTGAGGCTAACCTAGGACTGGGACCATTGCCAGCAGGGTCATGGAACTTCAGTGGAAACTCCCCTTGGGTTTCCCCTCCCTTTTCTGGCTGCTGAGAAGCAACCCAAGTAATTGGATTGCTCTCGGGGCTCAAGTGGCCCACCCAAGTGAAGGCTGGGAGGTTGTCACCAAGCTAGTGGCTGGCTTTGGCTGGACCTGCATCAGGATGCTTCCCTTGCTTGCTTTTTCTACAGGTCAGTGCAATGTAAATAGTTCTTAGGTCAAATAAAGTGGCTTTCATTTATCCCAATGTCATATGTCTGGTCTCATCATTCCAGGGTTGAGCATCAAATGACTCCCAAACATCCTCACAGCCTACCTGTCAGCAGCCAGTGCATGTGTCCAATGTCTATTTAGTGGCCAAGGGAAGGGAGAGGTGCCCAGTCAGCATCCAACTAGATTTCTATAGCTAGACATGAAAAAAAGAAGTTGGAGACCCTCTGGAGGTCTAGGAGAAAGACATTTTCTTTCTGTTTCTACCAAGCCAATGTAAGATTTCAGCTTCTGTGTTAGGACAAGTAGAGATTCTGTAAACAAGTAGATTTCTGAGTGCTGACTTTCGTCTTTGGTTTTTGGACTTGCAAATGAACTGGTTTTATTTCCAAAGTGGCACCAGGCATGCTTCTTTGTCGTGTCACCAGCCTTAAGTGTCTGATTATTGTGCAGAGCAGAACGCAAGCACAGCTTGCTCTAAGTTCATTTCCTTCACTCCATTTGTGTCTTTTTTCTCCACTTTACTGATGTGCATTTATTTTGTTCCAAAATACAAGCCAAATCACTTTCTTCCGCTTCCCTTATTGCCACCCCAGGAGACATATGAAGCACTTCCCGGTCTAAATACTAATGCCCATTTGCTAAATATGACCCCACCTGAAGGCAGCCACATGTAGCCTCAAAATCTGTCAGCATCAGGATAACAGAGCATTTTAGAAACATATTATGCCTTCTTTTTATGAGAATGATATAGCTGTCCAGAAATATATTGGCCTGAATCTGTATCAGCTTTCCTAGCCTGATCTCCCCATCCCTCCAATCTGAGGCCATTTCCGCACTACATTGTTATAGTGCTCTTATTCCACTTTCAATATCCTATATGGAATCCTGGGATTTGCAGTTTACAGATGGGCCCTTACAATTTTCAGCCAGATAGCTCTTTGGCCTCAGTAAACTACAAACCCCAGAATTCCTCAGGATGTTGAATGTGGAATCATAGCACTATAACAATACAGTGCGGAAATGGAGATGTGTCAGCTCTACTTTGTCCGGCATTCAGCTACATGGGGAGAAGGAGGTCCATTCTGCTGATTATTTGAGCATGGCTGAATGATGTTTCCACCAGATTTCAGGAGGTCTGGCCATGAAAGCTTACTTAGTCAAGTATACTTAAATAATGTATGTAATAAAGAGGTGTATCAGCTGTTTAAGGAAGGCCATTTCCATCCTACACTGTTCTAGTGCTATTATTCCACTTCCAACATCCTTGGGGAAATTCTGGGGTTTGTAGTTTCCTGAGGCCAAAGAGCTCTCTGGCTGAGAATTCTAAATGCTCCTCCCTAAACTGCAAAGCCCAGGATTCCATAGGAGGTAGAAAGTGGAATAGTAGCACTATAACAACACAGTGTGGAAATGTCTTATATAGCTGACACATGATTCCGGCATTGCATTTACTCTCTCCCTTGCATTCTTGGTATATTTTTTAGCAAACCAAGGTGAAGAATTATTCACCAAAGTTGCCTCTCAGCCAAATCATGCTTTGAATTGACAGTGATGCTCAGGCTTCAGTTAAGCAAATGAATTTCATAATAACCCTTGCACCAATTGATTTCTTTCTTTTTTCCTTCCCACTTAAGAAACTGCTAAAAATTCCCCCTCCCATCCCAACAGACTTAAAGTGGTCCAATACCTCCGGCGTTAAATCAGGATTAGAAAATCAACTGAGCATCAGAATGTTCACAGCACCATGTGCCATTTACTTCTTTCTGCTTTTGATTCTCAGGCAGCTTTTGCCTTTGACAAAGAATTACGGAGCAATATTCCTCCAGGTATTGTCAGAGTAAAGGAGGCATTCATTATTGATAGGAATTTTATTTTATTTTTATTTATTTTTATTTTTAGGACTTGGCAGGACTTGTTATATTGAGTGAAATGGGCAGTTTAAAGGGAGGTGATGAATAAGGGTAGAAAGCTGGCATGTTAGGTTGTGTTATCTCAGCAGTTTTAATCCCCATCCAGGTTTATTTCAGAATTCATTATTCATTTGAACCCATTCCTCTCCAGTGGTCACTGCTGGAGTCCACAAGCATGCACAGCACATTAACAAAACTATGAAATCTTCATCTAACATGAGCCAGAGATTTGGAAGCTCAAGATTCTCTGTCTTCCAATACTCTCAGGAACAGTTCTGTGACCTCGTAACTTCACGTGCATTTCTCTCTTCCGAGTTTCTGCATTTATTATTTAATACATTTCAGCTTTCCAAAGAATTGACAATTCTTTTCACACTCATCTTCACAACAACTCTGTGAATAAGCTGAGAATACTGATTAACCTCTCACACACACAACACACACACACACAACCTCACAATAGACAGATCAGTGCTGGACCTCCAGAGGACTACAGATCTGTTGTTTTTGTGAGCTTAGGCCCTTCTTGCTACTATTTAATCTTCCTTTTGGCCACTCATCCTATGAACTGCAAGTATTTGTGGACACAGAATCTGTCTTGAATGCCAGGGTTTATCCTTGACTTGCAGCTACTTAGATAAATCCATTTGAGTTTTGTGTTAGTTTTATACTGAGTCCATATGTCAATTAAAAAAAAACAGTCTGAAAAAGTATATATAAATATGTACTTTAAATATATATTCAGAGCACATCTTCTCACGCATACATAGATCTGAGAACATTGCTTTTCTGAATATACCCCTTTCCAAAAATGTTATTTTTTCCTTAAGGTTTGCAGTTTTAAATGCATTTTGGTATGCTTTTTCAAGTGAAGAACTACCCTGCAACACTCGCAGAAGTGTGAAATCTGAAAGATAATTATGTTCGGATCTGTACATTAGCCCAGGAAGTGTGGATCAGATAGGCTTGCATCAGAATTTATAAAAAATGAAATTTCTCAAGCATCTTTACACTGAGTAACCACTGAGGAGGAATATTGACAATGTTCTTCTGCACCAGTTGTACAGAAGAGACCTCCAAGTTACACTGAGGCCATTTCCGAACTACACTCTTGTAGTGCTATTATTCCACTTTCAACATCCTATGGAATCCTGAGGTTTGCAGTTTAGGCAGGGGCCTTAGAGTTCTGAATAATCTTTCTTTGGCACCAGCTTTCTTGCATGTTGGATCCATTAGTTCAGGTCCTCTCATCTAGGGCAGCAAGGGAAAAAAAAGCTTGCTCTATCTTCCACACAGCAACCTTTCAAATATTTAAAGACAGCTATTATATCACCTCTCAATCTTCTCTCCTCTAGGCTAATTTTATTCAGATCTCTCAGCATTCCGCCTGGGACTTGGTATGGGCTTTCCACCTCTAAGGCCCCTCTCTAAACTGCAAACCCCAGGATTCCATAGGATGTTGAAAGTGGAATAATGGCATTATAAGAGTGTAGTGCAGAAATGGCCTGATTTACAGTGGAATCATGGAGTTGCCGAAGTAACCACTGGGTTATGCTGACTAATTTATACTTACAGAGTAACCACGGATGAGGAATGCTGACAGTGTTCCTCTGCACCAAACTTCATGAACTCCTACTTTCAAGTTCCTCCTCATCTCTGAGACCAGAGGAACATTTCTGGATTCATAGACTTGAGACCTTGACACCACATGGCCTCAGCATAGATGGTAATGCCATCATCCATGGAATGATGTCGAAAACAAGGTATTCTAACGTGGATCAGCTCAGTTTCATTTATAGCAGGTGAACAAGGTGGAAGCTGAAAGGTTTGCTTATTTTATGTTTTTTTTTTAAAGTTCTGTTTGTTAATCACTTCCCTCCCTCTTTTCTTGGTCTCTCTCTCTCTCTTTTCACCTTTTCCTCTTTGCATTCCCAAACAATGATCTAAGCAGATGTGCTACCACTCAAGAGGAAGTGAAGTGGAAAGCCCATACCAAGTCCCAGGAGGAATACTGAGAGATCTGAGTGAGCTTAGCCTAGAGGAGAGGAGATTGAGAGGTGATATAATAGCTGTCTTTAAATATTTGAAAGGTTGCCATGTGGAAGATAGAGCAAGCTTTTTTCCCCCTGCTGCTCTAGATGAGAGGATCGGAACTAATGGATTCAACGTACAAGAGAGAAGGTGCCAAAGAAGGATTATTCAGAACCACCTGATGGGAAGAGTTGTTCAACAGTAAATAGACTACTGCTAGTCTTTTCTCCCATTCCTGCTCTTCAGTAGGGGGCACCCCAATTTCTGCCAGTTAACACCACCCACAAATGTTGACAAAGTCCACACACTTGATGGGAAAGTCACAGGGGGGTTAACTTGCCCCTTTCCCACCACAGAGACTTTCTTTTCCCCTCCCACACTTACACACAAATACACAACTGAGCAAAGGATATGGGAATCCTATACCCAGAAATGCACATCAAACTGAGCAAAGGCACTGAGAGAGTAAACAAGAGAAAGGAAAGCTTTTAAGGAAAGCTTTTATTCTAAGCACGTAAGTCACATTAGCAAAGCTATCACATATATGAAGGCACCTTCTTTCAGGTGTTACTTAGGGGTAGTTACAGAGTTGCAAAAGTGGTCTCCAATCATGTTCAATTAAGGTTAGAAAGAAAATATGGGTTTCAATGCTCAAGCTAAGCGTTCCCAACCTATTCAAATTGTAGTTAGTATTTTGGGTCTTCAGGTGCTCATGGGAAGTTGGGGGGCTGAACATCTTTGTCCTATGATGGGGCTTCCCTAGGGAGGGTGAGGCAGGCATCATGTCTCTCTCATGTCTTATGACACTGTGTTTTTAGAACCTCTCATCCCAAAGTATCTAGAAGCTTTCAAACCTCTCACAAGTTGGTTGTACCCAGTGGCTAAACATCTCTTATGGCTTCTGCTGATACTGTATTATGCTGACCCCAGTAAATGTAACCTAACCAATTACATTATTTGATTACCCAGAAACAAGTCCACACCCTTCAGCTTAGTTGTAAAAGAGAATGGCAGGTCCTATTATCACAATATCTAAGAGGCTGGTGGGCTCTCCTTTGTTAAAGGTTTTTATACAAGTTGAGTGATCTCTGTCAGGAAGGATGCTTTAGCTATGCATTCCTATATGGATAAGTGACACAACTAGATGGACCTTGGAATTTCTTCAAACTCTATGATTCCATGATTTTTTCCCCTCTCTGTTTCTGTGATGCATGGTGTTGTAATTGCTCATTCTGCAACCCCTCAGGAGATGTAGTTCTCTTGACAAGCCCTACAACTGCATTTGCTTACTCATATTATATAATATACATCAGGGCTACACAAAATGTTGTCTATGGGCCAATGTCAGACCACAAGCTGTTGACTCCTGGTCTATGGAAAGTTTCCAGGAAAGAATTGTTTTAAAAAACTGTCAGTGGGTGCAAACATGGCACCAGTCCCCGGCACATGTTGGGGGAGGAGGGGGAACAACTCTGCCAGTTCCCAATACCAGGTAGCCTAAGAAGCAACGATATACATGACATACTGACATGCATGACATACTGAAGAATCCACCACTGGTATCTCTTGAAAAGAAAAGGCTGCATATGAAATAAAAAACTTGGAAAGAAAGAGTTAAAGTCAGCACACGTTCCCTGCCAAGAAAAAAAGAAAAAGGATTTATTCAGATGGTCCACATGGAAGCAGAAGGCTATAAAAATAACATTGTTGGTCAAAAGAGGCAGTGAATGTAACACTGATTGGCACAAAATCAAGGGATGGCAGTTTTATGGTCAGTACACCGTCCCCATAGAACCACGCCCAAGTGCCAATCAAAAGATATTTTCTTCTTCTTCTTCTCTGGCATTTGAAGAATTCCATCAAAACATGAGTTTATAAGCCCTCCTTTCTGAAGTCTAAGCTGGGAGATACGTAAAGGCCAAAGGGAGAAGATGGGACCTTTAGGGTGATGCGTTAAATACATGGTGTGAATGTGAGTGTGTAGGCATCACATTCCCATTGATGTCTGAAGGCTTACACAAATCATGAATTGTAAGGGGGAGACTGTATAAGCCTATGGGAGATGTTCTGCCTTATAAAGTCATTGCCTAGAGCGGTGGGGGATGTATCAGTGGAGGGAGGAAGAAGGAACAAAGCTTCATCTCCAATCATCTGCAAGAATGATTTCATCTTCAGACTTTTTTTTTTTCCTGCAATGACATGTTCCTTATACTTGACTGCTGACATTCTGGTATTTATTTCTCCCCGGAAAAACGAGACAGATGTCAGATGCTTGATGTTCCAGATCAAAACACAACACAGAGAAATGCAGACATTCAGTGTAAACTTGCATGTGTGCGTGTGTGTGTATTCCAATATATATCTCACACATACACAGTTTTCTTTTTCCCATATGTTAGAAAACATATGGATTACACTATCAGATTTGCCAGCCCTCCATCTGAGACAGAAATATGAACTGAGGAGGAAATGATGGTAACAAGCAATCATCTTTCAGTTATACTACTAAAAAGTCCTTAATTGCTAATTCCATGAGTTTTTGCATTACTCCAACATGGTGAGAACAATTGGACTTTTTATATTCTTCACCTGATCTGTGCAGAGAGAAACAGGAATGGATTCATTTAATTACGTCTCTCCAGGAGACAGAAAATTATTCTGTTATCCTGGGATTTGCAGTTTAGGGAGGGGCACTTAGAATTCTCGGACAGAGAGCTCTTTGGCCTCAGGAAACTACAAAAACCAGAATTCTTCACGATATTGAAAGTGGAGTACGGCAGAAATTATCTATGATTCTAGGACTCAAAAATGCAACTATTGCAACCCCTTGTGGCAATGGCATTTATTTTTGAAGGGTGGTACGTGGATTTCCTTGGTGCATTTTTTTTCAGAGGAGAGTTGCCATTGCTACAAGCAGATGAAAGAAGGTGACTTGCTCGTGGTCACCCAGGGAGCCTCCATGGCTGAATGGGGATTTGAACCTTGGATTCCCAGAATCCTGGTCCAGCACTCAAACCACTACGTCAGGCTGGCTTCCCTACTTATTTACTGACTCCAATAATAAATGAAGAAGATGGCTGCAATGAGTCTGTGCAATTTCTCTTTGTAACTGGTATGAATTACATACACAGGAGGTACTATGTTACACTCAGGCATGGGAATGAACAATGGTGGCTCTCCAGACGTTCTTGGACTGCCACTATCAGCAGCTCTAGCCAGTGTAGTCAATAGTAAAGGATGATGGGACCTGAATTCCAAGAACTCCTAGAGGGCCACTGTTGCCCACCCTTGCTCAAACCATGAGAAAAGACCCATGAGCCATGAAGCTCTCTGATCTACTGTTGTTGTTACGTGCCTTCAAGTCATTTCTGACTTGTGACAACCCTAAGGTGAAGCCATCACAGGATTTTCTGGATCTGAGAATGGGTGACATGGCCAAGTGGGGAATTGGACCCTGGTCTCCAAGGTTATAGTCTAATGCTTAAACCAATCCTCAAACTACTACATCACACTGGTTCTGATTTACTAGTGGATGTCATATTTCCAGAGGTCTATTGTATGATCAGTGGAGACCACTAAAAACACAGAAAAAGTAGGAACACAAATGGGGATATATACATCGCTTTGACATATATCCATGCTATATTTGACATAAAAGTTTTACGATTTTCTGAGCTGGTATCTTGAGTCTAGGGATACTTCCAAGATTCACTTCATCTGCTTAACAACCTTAGTGCTTGCTTAATTACCTCAATAAATATAAACACTGTGTTTATCTTCTGTGGAACAATGTTTGAACACTTTTTTTTTTTTTTTGTTATCCTCTGTGAGCTACTATGCTTGCCGCGCTCAGGTAACAAGAGGAGAGAAGAACATTATGCTGCGATATTATCATAATAAACCAACTTGAGGAAGAAAAGCTGATAATGAGCTTTGGAGAGCTTATATTCGTACTCTGTTCCAAAGCATCTGCAATGGTTGGATTTCCAAGCAAATTCCCACCCGAGGAAATGCAAGTGAAAGATTATGACTGCAAGCAAATGTAGAACACAAGTATTCAGTTGTAAGGTCCATTTTCTTTAGTGCGGTTCATATTTTTTAAAATGCAGCATTAGTGCTCTCAATTTCAGGACCTTAACATCATGTATGCTACTTCTGAGTAGTCTCAGCTGGGAGCATATCTGACCACTTAGTGGGGTTCTGCTACATCCTGTCTTCAGTCTGTTCTGTAGTACGTTAAACTTGAGTACATGTCTTGTCCAGTTGATTTTTTTCTCCGTTCAGTAATTACTGCAGCCTGAAGGATGCTTATAATTCCATAAGTTGACATTTGAGCCCGCAAGTCTGAGCATACGTGATGGTACTGGAGGGCTTGGCTATAAACTATGGATTTGGTAGTCTTTTTTTGGGACAGGGGAAACTGGAGGCATGCAAGAACGTGTAAAGCAGCTGGTGGGTTTTCAGAAGTATGTCCTTATTGAAAGTACATGTATGGAACAAAAATGTCCATTGTGCAGCTGTTCAGTGGTGTCCAGAAAGTGAACTTGCTGTGTTGGATAGTTCCAGGATGAGACTGATGGTGGGGTGAAAGTCGTTGAAATTCTAGTGGGAGCTGATGCGTCTGACGAAGAATACTCAGTCTAAACATGCTTATGCTACAAACTTCTCTTAATCAGGATCAAAAGGTGCTACAAGATCCCCTTGTATACTGATACAGGCCATTTCTACACTAAACTATTATAGTGCTATAATTCCACTTCCAACATCCTGTGGAATCCTGGGCTTTGCAGTTTAGGGAGGGAGGGGCCTTTAGAATTCTCAGCCAGAGAGCTCTTGGGCCTCAGTGAACTACAAAGCCCAGAATTCCACAGGATGGTGAAAGTGGAATGATAGCTCTGTAACCGTGTAGGGCGGACATAGCTATGTCTTTGATTACTTTGGAGTCATGTTGGTTAGTTCCAAATAAAGTAGACCCATTTAATCAATTACTGAATGGCGAGTCTACATTTAGTGAAATATAACTGATTCAGTGGGTCTACTCTATCCAGGATCAACAGTAGCATTTAGGTCTTTGTTTATGCATCCGTTTCTTAGGTCAGCTCACATGGGCAGAAGTACATGAACCCTCCCGCATGTGGTAGCATGAATTTTATGCTACCACGTGAAGTATTTGAATCCAACATAGGTTTACCATTAGGTGGAATCAGGATCAAAAGGAAAACACTTACTTATTAATTATTTAATATTTGCCTCCAGGCTGGCATAAAAGGTAGCCCCCAACACAATTTTAAATTGTTGTGTTAAAATATGATAAAATAATGCATGCTGTTTTTCTTTCCCCGCACCCAGAGGAGCAACACTCTGCAACTGCATGCTGGAAAAATAGTATTAGTCAGCTTATATCAGTCCACATGGTTGTCAGCACTGCTTATTAGCCTTGGCCAGTCACACATAGGCTACAGAATTCATCCCTTCCAAGCCCCTTGCCTTTGGGCAAACACAAAGCACTTTTCTATGGGAGAGACCCATGGTATGCTCAGGGGCCACCAGACTTGAGAATTGATAGCTATGGGATGAAACACAGCAATAAGGCAAGTCACTCCTAGGTTGTGTCCTGGGACGCAGTAAAATGCAGTTCCTGCTGCAAAGTATCTACAGATGCTGTCTTCCCAACTGGTCATGTTGTCTAAGAACCATAGCCCAGTTCCCTATTTCCAGAGTCTAGTCCATTTTCTTTGTTACAAGTCCTGCTGATGGGTAAATTGCTTTGCATCCCATTGCAATTCTAGCACTAGGAGTCCATTTTAACTTCCAGGATCCTAGACTATGGAATCCTGGGATTTGCAGTTTAGAGACATTGAGAATTCTCAGCTAGAGAGCTTGAGGGCCCCTCCAAACCACAAATCCCAGGATTCCACTGGATGCTGCCACGGCAGCTAAAGTGGAATCAGAGTCCTATAACTATATAGTGCAAAAGAGTCCCTGGTTTCTGCAGTTTCCCGTCTGCCTCCTCTGAACTCCACCCTTTTTTGTTCTGCTGTTCCTGAGACTTCATGACTCCTCGAAAAGCATTATCTGAAGCCAAGAGTTGTTGCTAAGCAACTGGTTAACCTGACAGCTCCACCGTAGACTTATCTGCAGTTAAAGGAGTTGGAGCAATGGTGGTGAACTCTGACCCCTCTCTACTGTGCATTTCAAAATATGGATTAAATTAATTATACAATTAAAACTTCAACTAAAATACCATGGTAATGACCAAAAAAAACCCTAAGTAAAAATAGTTTTAAAAATCCAGGACAGTCCATTTTAAACCACAACCAACAGTTATTAGTTGGAGGCTGGCTTACTGTTGGTTTGCAGAAGGACAAGGAAGGGGCATGCCTAATTCCTTTGGAACAGAGGGTCACAAATCCACGAGCAACCATCCAGAAAACCTTCTCTGGCATCTGCTCCAGATGTACCTCTGAAAATTGTGGGATTGAGAGAAAGCCTCCACGCTGATCTCAAATCTCAGGCAGGTTTACCGGGGGAGAAGATGGTCTTACCAATAGCCTGGGCCCGAGTTGCATAGGGCTTTAAAGGTCATAATCCATACTTTGAAGAGTGCCTGGAGTCAGACTGGTCCACTGTGATAGGGGAGTTATACGTCCCATGTAACCAGCTCTGGTCGACAATCTGGCCCTAGAATTTCAGGTGTGTTTGAACAGTCTTCAAATGCATCCTCAAGGAACCCCATTGCAGTAATCCAAACAGGCTTTATTTAAGGCATGTGCCACTTTGGCCAAATATCTTCAGGTATGGATGTCAGTGAGAGCCAGAGCGCTGCAGTGATTTGAACGCTGGATTACAACCCTGGAAACCAGGGTTGATTTCCCACACAGCCATGGAAACCCACTGGGTGACCTTGTGTCATGCACACTCTGCCCCAGAAAACCTTGTGATAGATTTACCTTAGGGTCACAATGAGTCAGAAATAACTACTACAACAACAATTGGTGTATGCTTCATGGTAGCTTTAATTGCAAATAGCCTCCGATCACTACTAAAACCTGGAAATCAAGGGTTGTTATGCCCTGAATCCAGGAACACACCCAAGCTGTGAATCAGGATTTTCAGGAGGAGCGAATCTCATGCAGTTCACGTTGAATCTCTGTTCTCCAACTGATCCTGAGCACTATGTTTTGACTGAATTAAACTTGAGGGGTTCTGTTTGTTTGTTTGCTTCATCATTCCTTCCATTGCTAACACCAGAAATCTTTGTTCTGATGTTCTTTAATAAACACAGATGACAAACTAGTTTGATCTATATTAGGTAACTTGTGGTCCCCCACATATTATTTGACTCCAGTTTCCATCATACTTCACCAGAAAGGCCATTTTCACTTATTTAAAACGTCAAAAGTTTACACTCTGCTGGGCAACATTATGAGCATTTTTGTGCATTTCCTGACGATTTTTCCATGGTGAAAATTCAGTTTAAAAAAGGTGTTTGTGTTCTCTCTTGCTCTCTTTCTCTCTGTAAAATAAAAATAAAAATAAGCAAGAAAACAAAACTCCATTCAGGTCTTTGCTCTCTCACTTACTCAGAAGGGTTTTTTTGTTTAAGAAAGAAAAAAAGAAGGAAGGAAGGAAAAAGGAAGGAAAGAAAGATCCCATAGCCATTGGCATATTGTTCCCACACACACACACCGCTGTTTGTAGGTGTCACAACACCATTATTCACTGTGGACACAAAAAATATTGTTAATATTCTTTACATCTGTATCTCTCACCATTTGGGAAGGTTGGATAGAATTGGATGGAAATTGTAGTCCAA